>OX243841.2:2675895-3925895 GCA_945859575.2 Herminia tarsipennalis
TCACGCTCGCACGGTACAGCGCCTGTGCCTCTTAAATCAAGTTACAAGTTATTCTAACTAACCAGTACAGCTGAAAGCATAGCAACTGCCACACTGCCCCTGGTCTTTGACCGGACCGACAGCATGATGATCACGCCAATCAAAAGAATCTGGTGTAGCTCCATTAACATCATTATCACCCTTCATTTGACATTGACTGTCAGTAAGTCCTTCTGGTGCCTTATATCCTAAATACTTCGTTTTGAATTCTTCAGGAGTCAGATCCATAAACTTCGTTATACCTGGAATAAACATATATTTTAATTGGCATCATTCAATAATATGATATGGTCCAGAAAGACCAGCAACTTAAAGAAGGTCTGGTAAAATCGTACCAAATACAGTATGTTTGCTCGCATTATTCTTTTGGTTGACATCTTTCAAGTTTTCTACAAATATATGGTAACGGGCTTCCTTTTCCTTTTCGTGTGCGTATTGTTTGTCGTATTTCTTGATGAAGTCCTCGAAGTGCGATGCCGCGTCTTCAAGATTGTAATACGGCGCAGACGCACTTAATACGCTTGCGCACCAACACGCAGACAGTAGTAGTACTACCAACATTATCGCTTTGTTGATAATTCGTAAGTACTGGTAAGTGCCAAATGAAAGTAATCACTGGCTTTATACTAAGTCACTAATCAGTAATCAGTATTATTTTTAAAAAATTTAAAGATTGTTTTGACTATAAAAATTGATGTGAATAAAATCCAATGTAAGAATAAAATTTTAAAAAATATTAAGAATATTGCACATATTTTATTTTGCTACATTTATTAGAAAATTTAAGGAATTTACTGGTCAGACATACGCTTCTTATCAAAATACATATATCAAATTATCGTTTTAAACTATTCATTTGCATTTTTCGATACAATAATGCTTTACTTTACTGTACCTACTTACTTTTTTAGATTTTATCATTTAGTATAGATAATACTCTTGATAAAATCATTGAAAGTAGCCAGTAGACTATTGTCTACTGACTACTTTGTAATTTGCAATCTGTTCATAACGTTGATAAGCAGAGACAGAAAACTGTCTCTGCTTATCAACGTTATGAACAGATTATTTTCGTAATCCGGATATTTTCACTGAATCGATAAAGAAAGAAAAGCGTAGTACATCTTTTTTTATTGAAATTTACAGAATAACTTTTGGCATCGTACAGCATCAATGAGCCAGAGCCTTTTTAGGACAAAGCAGTCTGGTCCAGGCAGGATAAAGTGGACGCCCAGGCTTAACCGAGGCCTCAGTACTTGGTAAAATAAATCCATGGCATTTAGTAACGGCTTAAGAATAATACCATTCCATCACTTCCCTTGGGTATTGTCGAACCGAATAAGAGTTGTGACACCGGAGGACAGACAGCAGCAGTTCTCTGTGCTCGCCAAGTATGGCGAGTAAGGCAACCCCCAGAAACCTACAATAAGTAAGAAGACTCAAGAGTAAATACCACGAGTCGTCCGTCTTGAGTCTTGAGGCGAAACCAAGGCTTATTAAATATATCCCAGAACTGAGATATATTTAGTAAGCTATGGTTTCTTGCAGCAATGTGAAAAATATATTTACAGGCCAGTCATAAGCCTAGCTGCACCGGTAAACCGGTAGACTTCTTACCATTTACACCAACGCACTAAAGGCTGACCCATAATACCATAAAATTTCAATTTATGAATGAGTATGTCATAGCAAACGCAGTAAAACGCCTTGGAAAAGTCACAGAATACGGTAAGCTCAGTATAACTATATGTGTTTATAAAGCTACTCGAAGTTGAGCGACTCTTAGTAAAACCGTACTGATCGTCATGAAAAAGGTTTTTCTACTAGATTTAAATAGAGGTGTGATTTTGTTAAATTTTATTAGACTAGGAAAATCACCTCTATCTATACAAGTACTTAAGATTGGCGCAACTTGATCTATTATAGTTTTATGGAAATGATTCCGCAACCGTTCTTCTAAGGCCGATTCGCCATTAATAATGATAATAATATCTTGGGACAACTCACACAACGCTATCTGATCCCAAATTAAGCAGAGCTTGTACTATGGAAACCAGACAACTGACAAACATACTTATATATGTCTAAATACATATTATAGATAAAATAACACCCAGACACAGAATAAACCATCGTGCTCATTACACAAAGTTTTATCCTGGGGGGGGATCGAACCTCCTTCCTTGACCTCTTGCGTAGCAGTCGGATGCACTCCCACCACGCCACAGAGGCAGTCATTGGACGGTTCCTCGACAGGATGATTCACTTATGTCCGTTCCTCCAGCCGACTCTTTCACCTGCGCACAGTTCGCCTACAGAAACTTTCACTTTCGACGACAGACCTTTTCAGCTGCAGAATGTATTACTGACACGACAAGAAACCTATAACTCTTTTAACTACAGCCCTTTCCATCTACGCGGAATTCGCCGTCAATATTATGATAAGTTATATAAAAAAATATATTTTTGTATTTGTGAAAACTTTTAATTGGCCTTATTTATCTATTTTAAGCACTATCTGTATTATAGCTGTAAGTTTTCTGGAGTAATAAAATAAAATAAAATCAGAGCTGACTACTTGCATTAGTAAGTAGTAAAGGACTTAATATTAAAAATATAAGATTATAGATGTATTTAAGTAGTTTTAATTATTTATCCTCATCCTATTTTAATAAATGAAAATAATGAAAATAAAACAATAAAATTATCTTATACCTCACTTTGGTAATCGTAAAATCAAAATAATAGGAAAAATGATTTACTGTTTTTGTCGAATATCTTTTCAATGATTGAATATATTATAGGTTACTGCACCTACACATTCCATTTCTACATCACCCTAAGGTAGACTGGCAAAGAATGCTTTTAGCATTAAGTCCACCTTTGTACAACTTTGTGCATAAAGTTTTAAATAAATAAATAAATAAATATATTAAAAACATTGATGCCTTAAATAAAAAAAAAAAAAAGGAAATGATATAGTGAACCCTCGGTTGGGAGTCTCTCCTCTTCGTACGTCGTGTGCTTCCTCTGTATCCGTTTCGCTTTAGTACCTCCTGAACATGTGTGAGCTCACTTTCTAAATGTTCAGGGTCACAAATGTCATATGCTCTATTTGTCAGCGATTATACCACGGATTGCAGATGTCTTGGATGCTGATGCGAGTCTCACCATCTAAGACGGAGGAAGGAAAAAAAAATACAGTCGAATTGAGAACCTCCTCCGGTTCTCAATTCGACTGTATTTTTTTTTCTTTTTTGTCTGTTTGTTCACCGATTACGCAAAGACGGCTGGACCGATTTGAAAAAATATTTTTTTTGAAGCTCAATTAATTCTTCTTGTAAATTAAACATTACATGTGCGAACTTATGACAAAACACTGTATCTTTAGATAGCGACCGACAGAAACTAACGTTTGTTTTGTCAAAACACTGCAAGCTAGAGTAGTGTTTTGACAGAATTCAACCTTTTTGTTCCTCGCATTTTGACATCCAGTGTATATCCTTATAGTGTATCTCAGTAATTATAAGAGTTAATCAAATTTGTATTTGTATACCACACCATGTAACCAAGTGCGAGGACTTCTTCTAGAATCTTAATAAATTAATGAATAATGCACATTTTATTTAAATAATAAAGACTAAATCTGGTCAACAAGGGAAACAAACTTGAGAGCCATACTTGGCTTCCGACATAGGTACAAAAATAAATCCAAAACAATACATTTTTAATATATAATTTTTAAAACCATACGTATAAATACATATGTAATAAAAAAATTATACCTAATAAATGAAGGAATCAACTTGAAAACATAGGATATTATAATAATCATAAAGGCACTAGGCACGTAAAAAAGATCGCATTTTGTTGCATGGATAGTTAAGGACAATGCACAGAATCCAAAATGCAAATTGCAAGTGAAATATTTAAAGCAGTAAAGTTGCAGTTAAATTTCGATTAAACGGCCATTTTCGTATTCTTGTAACTTTGGGATCGATCTCAAAACCGCTTGCACACTGTACTAGAATGTCGTTATTGCGCTCTCGAGGCGCAAGTTACTAGAATACAAAAATGGCCATTTTAATCGTAATTGAACTGCAACTAAACTGCAGCTGAACTGCAACTGAACTGCTTTAACTACGTGAATTAACCCCAGGACATGTATGCGGTGTTTTTTTATCACTAACGCGGACCTCAGAGCTTTTATGATATATCTGTCTGGTATAGAAACGACAGAGGTCTTCAGCCGGAACAAAAACGACTATAACAGCAGGCTGCAATTCCGCCTGCGGCTCCAGTCTGCAGCTTATCACAGACTTGTTGCCAGATCTTCACTATCAATTGCACTTAGAAAATGTAACTGATAGTCATGTTTCATCATCTCCTCACTCACCACCAGTAAGGCTGTCATTTCCAGGCAAATTATAATTGAAGTAACTGTTCTAGTACCCAGTATATAACACTACAATAGATATAGTTATGGATTAATTAATGTCAACTGACGTCATGAAACGGTTTATCATGCCACATGAGTTGCCGTCTTCCGTACGTTCCATTCTGAAATAACCTTGTTCGCCCCAAGATTCGCCCCAAGAGTTTTTCACTATCCAGAAAGGCATACCGTCGTTAGCTGAAATAATAAAGTAAAATATGAATATCAAAAATCGACGCCTGTTTAAAAAGGAAAACGACTCAATGGATTTTTATTAACCTCAGGCCTTAACAGCCAATAGGGTATACAGATACAGATATCAGAAGTGAGTATCTGTAAGCGTTAAATAACAATTCAAGAACCGGCAGTAGCATAGATGAAGGGTATGGCAATGAAAGTAGCAGTTGTAGATACTAGCTAAAATGTGCTGATTCGAAGAATTTTTCAATTCAATTAATTCAATTTACTGTAGCGTCACCCTTGTTTACAGAATTTCGACGGACACTTTTCATACTCATATATATTACTACTTATTGTGTACTCCATGCAGCCGAGTAAGGTTGGCACTCAAGTCATTGTCTCTTTTTATGAAGTGTCAAAACGACGCTATATACTATAATGAACTAAAAGTAAAAATAAATATTTTTAAGCTTCTTTTACATGTATACCACCCTGTCATGCCCCTCCATACATGTAACAGAAGCTAAACAACTTTTTTTTCAGCAAATATCAACGTGTGGCAAATCATTCGACAGGTATTTTAAAAACATTCTGAAGATTATAATTTTTTTTGTTTGATCGAATTATTTTGAAAATAATCGCTCCGAAAGTTGCATAAATGGCGCCCCCCTCCCCCTTTACTTTTGAACCGTGTGACCAAAAAATATGAAAAAAATCACAAAGGTAGCGCTTAATAATTACTTTGAACTAACATTATTTCGGACATGGTGGGATATACCGTCATTGAGTTATTGCTGAAAAACTACTTTTCTCAACAAAAGGGCGTAAGTATCATGAACATACGCCTTTCTGCTGATGCATTTATTCGAGGCTACGGAACCTTACACTGAGCATGGCCCGATATGCTCTTGTCCGGTTTTTATTATTATTCGTTTTGATCATTTTATCTTCTAAAACATATTTCTTAAACTTATGCGATATTTTAAATGATTCTTTCTTGTATCAATAAAAAACTATGCCATTTTAAAGTAGTGGCGATAGGTCCTTGCGCTACTGAAGTTAGACCACACCTTTTTGTTACACGTTTATAGTGAAAACGAAATGTATTTTAAATGTGTAATTACTTGTTCCGTATCCAACGAGGAGAACAGCATGATCTATTACAACTTGACATAATAGGTTGGGAAAAACACCACTAGTATAAAACTGTAAGAGTGTGGCATCAATAGCTGCAACAGAAAAAAGTTATTTATGAAATATCAAATACAAATACAAATTCATTTATTTGCTTGAAATAAGGGTTTACAAGGGTTCTTAAATATAATAATGTCCATTTAACATTATACTACCTGAATAGGTGGGAAAATTGGAATAAACTTACAAAACTAGGAATTAGATTGATAAAATACGTTATTGAAAATTGAATTAATTAATATTGTCAGTAAATAGTCATTTAACATCTCGCATGTCAATTAATTATTATCACATACAATTAAAATTCAATTCAACCATTCTCTTACATTATAAATCATTTTTCCATTATTATAATTTTTAACTTTCGTTTAAGTAATTGTAATGGTAGCTCCTGTATAGTAGTTGGAACTTTATTATAGATTTTAATGCACATGTTGTAACATTTTTTTTGAAACATGGTAGTTCTAGGAGCTATATCTAAAACTAGTCGTTGTCCACGCCGTATGTTTCTAGGGTAAATAACCATAATATTACCGAGTCAATTGTTTTATTAATGTCAGTATCATAATTACAAGTCAAAATAATAGATATGTCATCTGCAAAAAGTATACATTTATGGTGCGTTATGTCAGGTAAATCATTGATGTATAACAAAAAGAGAAGTGGTCCAAGTGTGAAAAAGTTGGAAATCGCTGAAATATGGGACATTGCACTTAAACTTTTGAAGGACTATCTTTCAATTAAGAAGCAAAGGGTCAGAGTAGGTAATTACACTAGTGATGACGCAGATGTATCATTTGGTGTACCCCAAGGAAGCGTACTTGGTCCAACCCTCTTATTATTATATATCAACGACCTCTGTAAGATAAACATGAATAACACAAAAGTTTTCTCGTACGCCGATGATACAGCTTACTTAGCTACATAGCTAATTATCTGAAATATAATCTTCTGACCCTCAACCCTACTAAAACTAATTATATTTGTTTCGGTATAGATAAACGTTCTATACCAAAAGATGACCTTAATATTGTAATACACACATGCAATGATGCTGAAACTGGAAAATGTCTGTGTCCATCAATCAGTAGGGTTTCAGAAACGAAGTACTTAGGCGTCGTAGTTGATGAGAGACTATCTTGGTATCCACATTTGAAGCAAGTTACTAATAGGGTTCGTAAATTAAGCTGGATCGTTAAGACGCTTAGACACGTAGTTCCAGGAAACTTAACAATAAAGAAAAATGAACATCGTGGCCGAAACATTTTAAATTAAATCTATGTGGCCCTTGTACAATCGGTCCTAACCTATTGTATTCCTGTGTGGTGAGGTGCCGCGAAAACAAAATTAATTCAGCAGGAACGAGCTCAGCGTGCGCTTATAAAAATAATGTATTTAAAAAAAAGTCGATACTCTACATCTAGTCTTTATCAAATTAGTGACTTACTAACTGTTCGGAAGCTATACCTCACTCAAATTACATTAAAAAACATAAAATTATACTGTATGACGCCAGCATTAAAGCTAAACGAAGAAAATATAATATAGCACAGGTACCAAAAACAACAACCAACTTCGCTAGTATACAGTTCAATAAACGATCAGCGCAAGTTTACAATAAAATAAACAAAGAAATATTTATATTCCCAAAGCAATATAGAGAATGTAAAAAAAGTATAGTAGAATGGATCAAACCATTGTCATACGAGGATACAGAAATACTGTTACAAAACATGAAATAAGATACGTATACCTATACATCACACACACACACGAACGCACGCACGCACGCACACACACACACACACACATTACTTTATTGTCCGCTAAGTACATTATTAGGTATTAATATAAGCAAGTTAAGGAAGAGCGGAGTCTTTTAATACAGGCATTTTCTGCTTTAAAATATTTATTAGACGCAATAAAACATAACATTATTATTAAAATCATTTCGACAACGTTGAAGGAAAACGTCATAAGTAAATAGACATGCTTCTGCACTAATAGACACGGTCCCTCCAGAATGTTTGTCGCCCAGTAGTAAGAGAAAATGTTAGGTAAGACATAGCACTGATATACGTACCCAATTACGAAAATAGCTCTCGCATTACAATACCTCAGATCCCTATAAGCCGAACAGGAGACCTTGAAAAAAACCCGTAAAAGTGGTTTGGGTAAATAAATAAAAAAAGGAAGTATTTCGTTGCTGCTTACCAATACTTATAGGTCCAACCTTGCACAGCAACTGTTTTACTTTCTCTTGATTAGACAAGTGATATTGATAACATTTATTAAGCATAACAGCTACTTGACTTTTATTAAAGCGACATGTTGATTGCTCGCCTAGGTAAGGATACACAGATTCTTGTTCAATCCCACCCATTTGTATAAGTGTGCTGAAACATAGACAGAAACAGAGATCATCATAATAGAGAAGTCATAGAACATTGTCTATACAAACATATTCTAATAATTTGTGATTATTATTGCAGTGTATTTCGATAAAGCTTAGACGGAAGTAAGCACCAAAAAATGCATATCCGGCAAATCAATGTTGCCAGTAGTTAAAGCCTTAAAATATTACTAATACATTCTAGAGTAAATGGCTCTAAACTTTAGCTATTTATGAAACTATATTATGACTAATTTTATATTTATATATGTTTAGCTGTACACCAAAGTTGTACCAAGTATGTCATTATTATCTGTTTATCTATACCTAGTCTAGCCATAAATATTGTTACGAAGAAAAAACATTTTTTTTTATTGCAAATAATATTTATTACTTTTACAGTGTGTTAGTTTAATACATAAATAAAAAACAATTCAAAATATAAAAAGCTTATTCGAAGTGGTCTCCATTGGCTGCAACACAGTCCTTTAAACGTTGAGGCCAGTTATCAATAGAAGCACGCACTCTTTCCATGGGAAAATTCTTCACTGCCAATCGTATGGATTGTTTTAGGGACTCCAAATTATCATGGCGTTTAGAGCAAGCCATACTCTCTAAAACTGACCATAAATCATAATCCAGCGGATTAAGATCGGGACTAGACGACGGCCAGTCTTCAGCTCTGATGAAGTCCGAAACGTTCACTTCCAACCAAGACTGCGTGGACCGAGCTTTATGACCCGGCGCTGAGTCTTGTTGGAAGGACCATACTTGGTTATTGAACATGGTGTTGTTAAGGGGTTTAACTACCTTCTCAAGAATGGTATCTTGATACACTTGTGCCGATGTTTTGATACCTTTTTCACAAAAATATGGCTCAGTCACTCCTTCATAGCTAACACCCCACCAAACCATCACTGAAGTCGGATAATGCCCACGTTGCACTCTGTCGACTAATTGGGAAGCTTCCTTAGAGCTTTGAGCATAAATACGGTCATTTTGTTTGTTAAAATGTTGCTCAACTGTAAAGATTTTCTCATCCGTAAACAAAATTTTTCTGTGACCTCCCTTTGCGTTCCGCTTCAGTAGTTGCTTCGATTTTACCACCCTATTCTTTTTTAAATTATCAGTTAAAAAATGACCAGTGCGTCTTTTATAGGCTGCAAGTCCTAAGTCATCTTTTAAAATGCGTGACATGGTTCTGGGTGCTATCTTCATCTCCCGAGATAAAATCTTTTGCTTTCGGACAGGATTTCTTCGAATTCTTTCCCTTACTGCTTTGACCACCATTTTCGTACGAACACTACGTGGACGGCCAGATCTTTTTCTGTCACAAACAGAGAAGGTCTCATTGTACCTATTAATAGCCCGGTACACAAACATTTGACTAATACCAAGCGTATGGAGAGTTTTAAAAATTACATTCGGCTCCATACCAACTTTGTGTAATGCAATCACAGCGATTCGGTTTTCTTTATCACCCCACTCCATTTTAATATAGCAAAATATTGTACAATGTATTGGCGCCAAAATTAGAAAATACAATGAACAATCGTATAAAAATGACAGATTCCAAATTCAAATGTAATATCTTTCTTATTTTTAATTGTAACAACTTATTTGGCTTGTCCTGGATCAACGCACAGCATAAACAACTAATCGTAGGGAAATGAAATTTTCTTTATGCAAGATTTTTTCTAAATTCCACTTTTAAGACGGTAACCTTTTTACTGTCTTAGGGGTGCATTTTAGAAAAAATCTTGCCTACAAGAGAGACAGAAAAGGTACAGTTTATCCAACATTCCACTCCTGAAAAAAGAAGAGTTCTACTACTGAAGCGATGAACATGAAATTTGGTGAAAAAGAGGATAACACAGGCGGGCGGAGCCACAGAGCAATCTGTTTATATAAGAAGAAACTGTGATTGACTGATGTACTAACGCACAGCTTAAACTTCTAAACGGCTGGGTTGAACTTTGTAACACAGCTAGTCATGACCACGGCGTGGGCATCAGTAACTAAGTCGCAATTAGCAAGCATCAATTATATAATAATTAAAGTTATGACTCATAGCTAAGCCGTCAATGCTAAGCCGAAGCCCCTGGACTTAAAACAGCTGAAATTTAATAGAAAAGTTTATTTTGTGTTTTAAACCGGGGATGAGAAAGTATGCCCACAATTTAATTTTGGAGTAAAAATACAGTCCTGACTCATTAATTCGCTCATCAATGCCTAGCCCAAACCCTTGAACTTAGTAAGTTGAAATTTTAGATATTGGTTTATTTTGTGATATAACTAATAATAATTATATGTTGGGACAACTCACACAACTATCTAATACGAAACTAAGCAGAGCTTGTACTATGGAAACCAGGCAACTGATATACATACTTAAATAGAAACACCTAGACACAGAATAAACCATCGTGCTCATCACACAAAGTTTTATCTTGGGTAGGGATCGAACCCATGAAATCCGGCTTAGCAATCAGGGTCACTAACCACTAGGCCAACAGACCAGTGGCAACAGGCCAACTATATAATCTAGCAACTTAAACTGTCAGGGAGTGAACAAAATTAATGCGGACAAAAGCTAGTTTACTTACATGTAAACATTATTCATATCTCCTCCTTGGCATCCATTAGAAGTTTTGTCACAATCGACTATTTGTTGTTCAGATAAACTTATCATTTTTCCGTATTTAATGGCGTACTGACCCTCAATGTGGCCTGTTTAAGTAGATAATTATAATTACTTTAAAAATATGACTGCATCAGTGGCACAATTGTTGTGCGCCTGTTGTGTAAGGGATTGTGGTTTTGATACTCAATTTCGGCAAGAGCGTGTCTCTTGCTTTGCGAGATTTATCAACGTTGGTTTCAAATCTTGGTTTTCCTTTTATTGTTACAAAATCCTCCGAGATACAGGGAGTGCGGGAGTTATTCATTACCCTATTCAGATATTTCACACCAAAATGGCCTAAATGTACCTACTAAACATACCTATGTGTTTTCGAATCTTATGATTTTTATAAAAAAACATCCTTTCAGTATCTGTTACTCAAAGCATTAAGTAACATGAAAGATGCTACTTTTTTTAAGAACAAACAGTTCAAGCGCCTGACGATAGGCATCACGCTCGCACGTTACAGCGCCTGTGCCTCTCAAATCAAGTTACACGTTATTCTCACTAACCAGTACTGCTGAAAGCATAGCAACTGCCACACTGCCCCTGATCTTTGACCGGACCGACAACATGATGATCACGCCAATCAAAAGAATCAGGTGTAGCTCCAGTAACATCATTATCACCCTTCATTTGACATTCACTGTCAATAAGTCCTTCTGGTGCCTTAAATCCTAAATACTTCGTTTTGAATTCTTCAGGAGTCAGATCCATAAACTTTGTTATACCTGGAATTAACATATATTTTAATTGGCATCATTCAATAATACGATATGGTTCAGAAAGACCAGCAACTTAAAGAAGGTCTGGTAAAATCGTACCAAATACAGTATGTTTGCTCGCATTATTCTTTTGGTTGACATCTTTCAAGTTTTCTACAAATATATGGTAACGGGCTTCCTTTTCCTTTTCGTGTGCGTATTGTTTGTCGTACTTGTTGATGAAGTCCTCGAAGTGCGATGCCGCGTCTTCAAGATTGTAATACGGCGCAGACGCACTTAATACGCTTGCGCACCAACACGCAGACAGTAGTAGTACTACCAACATTATCGCTTTGTTGATAATTCGTAAGTACTGGTAAGTTCCAAATGAAAGTAATCACTGACTTTATACCAAGTCACTAATCAGTAATCAGTATTATTTTTAAAGAATTTAAAGATTGTTTTGACTATAAAAATAAAAATAAAAATCCAATGTAAGAACGAAATTTTAAAAAATAGCAAGAATATTACACATATTTTATTTTGCTACATTTATTAGAAAATTTAAGGAATTTACTGTTCAGACATACGCTTCTTATAAAAATTTATGTATCAAATTATCGTGTTAAACTATCAATTTGCATTTTTCGACATAATAATGCTTTACTTTACTGTACCTATTTACTTTTTTTAGATTTTATCTTTTAGTATAGGTACTCTTGATTAAATCATTGAAAGTAGCCAGTAGACTATTGACTACTTCGTAATTTGCAATGTGGCCATAACGTTGTTAAGCAAAGACAGCTTTGGTTATTTTCGTAATCCGGATATTTTCACTGAATCGATAAAGAAAGAAAAGCGTAGTACATCTTTTTTTATTGAAATTTATAGAATAACTTTTGGCATCATACGGCATCAATGAGCCAGAGCCTTTTTAGAAAAAGGCAGTGTTACAATATCACAAGCAATGCTTTAATGGCATTTAGTAAGTTATGCCGTCTGGTACCGGCTTAAGAATAATACTATTCCATCACTTCCCTTAGGTATTGTCAAACCGAATAAGAGTTGTGACACCGGAGGACAGACAGCAGCAGTTCTCTGTGCGATTAAGGCAACCCCCAGAAACCTACAATAAGTAAGAAGACTCGAGAGAGAATACCACGAGTCTTCCGTCGTGAGTCTTGAGGCGAAACCAAGGCTTATTAAATATATCCCAGAACTGAGATATATTTAGTAAGCTATGATTTCTTGCAGCAATGTGAAAAATATATTTACAGGCCAGTCATACGACTAGCTGCACCGGTAAACCGGTAGACTTCTTACCATTTACACCAACGCACCAATAATAAATTATAATTAACTAAAATTAAGAAATCAAAGAAAATAAATATTACATGAAAAGTAAAATTTTAAACTATTAGCACATTTTTTTGCGAATGAGTCGACCTAGTGACCCTCAGGTAATATATAAAATAGGTTTACAGAACGTTTTATGGAGTATGTTATGAGAAATTGGGTATTTGAATGTCAAGTCAAATCAGCATCTTTTTTATAAAATGTCATAACGATTCGTTCTGTAGAGATCCGTATGCAATTTAACATTGTGACGTTATTATGTTCTGGTTTCAAATCATTTACTTTTAGTATTTATTCTGATGATTATAAATACAAAAATATGATAAATTATGCACGAATATATATTTTTAAGATCATTTAAAGGCTTATTAATTACTTGGTAAGTGTAAAATAATTTGTTGTTATTGATTGATTTGACATTCAAATACCTAATTGTTAGGACTAATGACGCGACGAACGCTGAAGTATTACCCTCATCGTCTCGACACCTGGCAAACCATGTGGAGGTTTTGGTATACCTCAGTTTTAAACGCCATTTTCTGCCAAGCACAACTATTTTGTGGAAATCAAGTGTTGCCATCGGTTTTCCTAACCAATATGACTTATTATTATTATGAATTACACTGCAGGGCAAAGACTTACTCTCTCTCCACCTCTTTCTGTCACTCGCTGTATAAGGCCAATCTTTTACGAAGGAATCTAACTCATCACGCCATCTGCGACGAGGTCTACCGCGTTGTCGCTTGTAATTTTTTGGAGTCCAATTTGTGATTCATTTGGCCCAAATGTCATCCGGCATGCAGCACACGTGTCCATCCCAGCCCCGTTTTAAAGTAGAATCTTTTCGAGTGACATCAGTAATGTGAGTTTTGGACGGATTGTATTATTCTTAACCCGGTCTATTAATTTGATACCCAGAATACTCCGTTCCATTGCTCTTTGGCATACCTCGAACGTGAACCTCTGCTGAACTGCCAAGGACTATGTTTGCGAACCGTAAGTGAGAAGGGGGAAAATGCATATGTTAAGTCTTTTTTTAAGGATAGACGAAGATCATCCTTCATGAGATTTTTCATGGACGAATAGCTATTCTAGGCGTTATCGATGCGTCTTGCAACTTCTTTATCTTGTCTTGCCTAAAAAGAGACTACTTGGCTCAAATAGAGATACTCATCGACGTATGCGACTTCACTTACCACCAAGTGAACTACTTCTTCATTTGCCATGTCGTAGTCCGCCTCCTCCTCCTTTCTACGTATTCTTTGACCTGCCTTTATACTAGGTTTTAGGGTTAGCCGTAGCCAATAAGTAGACAGATATTTTATTTGGAATAAATATCTTGTTGTTAAGCATTGCTATTAACCAGTTAAATAATTAATATTTCATTGGTTATTATTATAATTACGAGCAATCAAAGAACGCATAATATAGGTACACTTGTAGAAGGTGTCAACTCGTCCTTTTTATATTTTAATTGCAGTTTAGTTTTAGTACGTGAAAGTAGTTTCACGTTCCATTATGCAAATGGCACATTTAATGGCTTATTCCAATGAATTTTAGAGAAAACAATATGATATATGTATGTACTTCATTACCTTTATTGTATTTTTCTAACACAATGTTACGTAGCGCGGTGGGAGTGTATCCGACTGCTACGCAAGGGGTCGTGGGTTCGATTCCTACCCAGGATAAAACTTTGAGTGATGAGCACGATGGTTTATTCTGTGTCTGGTGTTATCTATCTATGTATCTGTATGTCAATCAGTTGTCTGGTTTCCATAGTACAAGCTCTGCTTAGTTTGGGATCTCTCTGATCCCAAACTAAGCAGAGCTTGTACTGAGTTGAGTGAGTTGTCCCAAGATGTATTATTATTATAAACCCCTTATAATTAGCGCACCTATAGCTATTATACTTTTAACTACTTTTACGGAAATACCCCAAAAGTCAATTGTATTTATAATATATGTATTATAGTATGTATAGCAAAACTATTCAAAACAAGACTTTTTTTTCTAAAAAATACCGACTTCAAAAAAAATACAACATTATCCCGTTCATAGTAAATAGTAAAAAATTATATAGAACGACAAAAAAAAATGAACATTTTGAAGTTGGTGCCATGAAGTAGTATTTTTTATGTTTTAAAGAAATCGCTGATTTTTTTTAACTATTTGTAGACATAACTTTTTGTAATATTAAAAAATAAAAACGATATTTCTTCATACATTTAATATTTTGTAGACATAAACCTATGAAATAAAAGAACTACGTGCCTACACTATACAAAGTGAGCTCAATTAATTCTTCTTGTAAATTAAACATTACGTGTGCGAACTTATGACAAAACACTATATCTTTAGATAGCGACCGACCGAAACTAACGTTTGTTTTGTCAAAACACTGTATCTTTAGATAGCGACCGACCGAAACTAACGTTTGTTTTGTCAAAACACTGCAAGCTAGAGTAGTGTTTTGACAGAATTCAACCTTTTAGTTCCTCGCATTTTGACATCCAGTGTATATCTTTATAGTGTATCTCAGTAATTATAAGAGTAAATTAAATTTGTATATACCAGACCATGTAACCAAGTGCGAGGACTTCTTCTAGAATCTTAATAAATTAATGAATAATGCACATTTTATTTATATAACTAGCTGTGCCCGCAACTTCGTTCGCGTGAAAGTCGGGTTTAAACTAAGGTAGTTTATGTTACGAAATAACTTCTATGTAAATATGTTGGAAACAGTTCTGTCGGGTGAACCGCGATTTGATTCAGCAGCGGAGAATCGTCATATACTCATCTATTGATAGCTTCAACACCCAAAAGCTTTGTGAAAATAAATAAGTACCAAATACAGACTCTAGGTATTCGTTAGTTAAGTTTTTCTGTTATTAATTTGGGTTATTTGTATCTGTTTTCTTTTTGTCTATTGTTATTTAGTGTTTTTTTTATCTTCTGCATGACTTTTCCTGTTAAATTATAATAATGTTTATACATGTGTCTTCTGTTTACTAAATCATCGAAAAATCGTTTTGTTCTATTCTTTTAGATAGTTAGTTTGGTGTGTGGCTTAAAAAGTGGGTTTTCTGTTGTTTTTGTTTCATTATTTCAACGTTATACCTATATAGTACCTACCTAATAATTTTCAATAGAATTTGTACAAAAATGTTGTTACTTCCCATGTGATCGTAAACTTGTAAAGCCTAAGTATTTAACTGTGGTAGTTTTCCTTATAATTTTAGTATTTATACTACTACCATGAATTTTTTCACATACCCAACATCAACCATTTAGCTGGCAGGGGGACACTTGACTCTAACAAAAATGTTCACTATAAAGCCTAATATTACACAAAGGAATCCTTATATCTAAAAAAAGTCTTCACAAACTCTAAACGCTTTTAAAAGACCTATCTAACGATACCCTACACGATGGGGTAAGTGAGAAAAAAAATAACATCGCCACTTTACACATAAAGTAGGGACAAGATAATAGGTCACTTTTGACATTTCATCAAAATTCAACAACGTAACCTTGTAACGGCGGGCATAAAATAAGAACTGCACAATTGCTTAACTTTTTTCAATTACGTTTACATATTTATTGTAATAATGACCGATACGAGTAATTTTACGATTTGCTTTCACTAATAAACCATTCTAAACATAATAAACAATTTCTGATCTAAAGAACTGAACGTCGTTACAATGTTGCGTCAGTCAACCCTTTTTCTTTTTAAACACTAGGGATGTTACTCTAAAAATCGAAAGCTGATAGGATTGTAAGTTGAATCGAATGCAATGATTACTTGTGAAGAAAAATCACCATAAATTTATAACCACGTTGTGATTATAATAAAACCTAATTATACATATTTATTATTCTTTTAACTAACTATGAAAATACAAAAAAATAACTAAATAGAAAGGTCATTGATGTTGGGTGCAATTTAGGTGGATGTTGCTGGCAACACCAGTGCCTGTCGATGACGCATGTCATGTCGCCATAACATGATGATGACGCAGTCTTTTGTTGTTGTGCGAAGTGACTGTGCGTTTTTGGTGTGCTCTCTGTTATTTTCTTCTGATCCGGCTTTTTCATTGAACTGATCTTACTGACTACGTTTACCTGGCTATAAATTGGACTCCGATTGCTTAACGATTATTAAACAAGAAAAACATTACAGTCTTACTATGTCGAAACGAGGGAAAACTCTAAACAGTCAATCTCGCGAACTAGTGCTGAAATTGTACAATTATTTTGGACGTGAATCAGTTAACGATGGGCCTCTTTTACCATTGAAACCACCGAGAGAACGCGTTGCCGAAGCATTGGGAATAGGGAAGAAGACAGTAACTCAAATTCTGAAAGAGAAATACGGACCATCAGGCTCAGAAGATAATACTTTACGTACACCGAAAAAACGAAAGAGGGACAAGAAAATTGTTGACGTTGATAATTTTGATGCTGCTGCAATTCGCAACCACATTTATGGATATTACTCGAGAAAAGAATATCCTACACGGGAAAAGCTATTGAGTTCGTTAAAAGGCGCAGGCTTATTTTTTGGAGGCAAATCGTCTCTATCAAAGGTTTTGAAATCGATTGGCTTTAGATTTAAAAAATCCGACAAGCGGAAAATCCTGCTAGAACGCTACGATATTATTTTGAAGAGAATAACATTCTTACGTCAGGTAAATAAAATTACGGATTGGGACAATGTCGTGTTTATTGACGAAACATGGTTGAATGCGAACCATACGGTTGCGCGGACATGGACCGATGATACAGCGGCCTCCACCTCAAAAGTTCCATCGGGAAAAGGAGCCCGACTTATTATATGTCACGCGGGATCAGCTTCTCAAGGTTTTATTCCAGACTACCTCCTCGCATTCGCCTCTAAAACTACAACAGATTACCATGAGGAAATGAACTTTGATGTTTTTAAAGAGTGGTTTGAGAAGCTGCTAGTCAGCTTAGAAAACCCATCGAAAATTATAATGGACAATGCTCCGTATCATTCTGTACAAGTTGATAAACCACCAACTCAAGCAAATAAAAAGCAAGAAATTGTCTCGTGGCTGGTAAGAAATGGTGTGGAGGCAAGTCCAACTTTATTAAAAGTTGAGTTGTTAAATCTGGTAAAAGCAACTAAGCCGTCCAAGCTCCGCTATGTAATCGATGAACTAGCCCTAGAGCATGGACACGAAGTTATTCGATTGCCTCCCTACCATTGCCAGTATAACGCCATCGAGCTTATTTGGGCACAAATAAAGGGTCATGCAGCGCGGAACAATACTGAACCACCCTTCAGTACTGCTAAAATGATGACTCTGCTACAAACTGCATGTGCAGAAGTCACTACAGAAGACTGGCGAAAAGTCGTGGAGAAGACAAAGAAAATAATTTTACAAGATTTTGAACGAGATGTGAGAATAGACAATATTATTGAAAATGAATTAATAATATCTCTGAGTGCTGACAGCAGTGATGAAGATAGCAGTTCCGATAGTTCAAGTGAATAAAAGCAATTTTTTTGTTAAATTACGTAGGTACTTGTCTTATTTTGCTCCTTTAATTTATGAAAGAAAAAATAATAATGGGACAGGGATTCGCATGATCATTTTTAAAATTCACATAATGTTTCAAGTCTGTATCGATTCATTCGATTCATTCATTTAATCGATGTTTTTAAGCAGGTCACCTCACTATGAATATAAAACTGACATCTGTCAAAAGTGACCTATTATCTTGTCCCTACTTTAGGAACCGTCAAAAAAATATTTTTTCAAGAATTTTATCTTACACTTTATCGGCGTAAGTAATATGTGTATTCATGCAAAGTTGCAACCTTGTAGCACTAATAGTCTCTGAGCTAAGCTGCGGACGGACGGACATAAGGGAACTATAAGGGTTCCGTTTTGCCATTTTGGCTAAATATGGGGTGTATTTCATATAGTGTTGCAACGCAATACTTATAAAATTTTTTTTCAGGATTTTCCGTTGTCTGCAAAGATATACAACTGAAATGCATATAAAACTGCTGTAACACTTAAGTAAACAAACACAGAGCGTGTCATGTGTGTCATGCCCGCGAATATGTCAAATATCTCTAAAGGTACTTATTAATATAAGGGTGGCGACCAAATAGGTCAAACATTAGCAATGTTTACAGTGGTTTTTTTTTTCAATTAATTTATACTCGGTGGAGTGTTTTTATAAGAAAAAAAAGACATATTTTACACAAAGACCGTAGGTAACTTATTTACCAAAGTAAATAAGTTACCTACGGTCGAAAAAATTACTATAACATTGAGAAAAATATTAATAAAGAATAAAGACATTTAAAAAAAAATACAAAAAGAACATAATCAGACATATGCTACGAGCCTGGGACTTTTTTTTTTTTTTTTTTTTTTTTTCTTTATTGGGACAAAAAACAGTTACATGTTATGTGTTACAGTAGTACTTATGCTAAAGTAAATTAAGTAAACATGCAACCCACATCATTGTCCACGGAATAAACCTTAACATTAAATTTACAGTAGGTACATACGCGCTGGTCAGCCACAATCAAAATGAACGAAAGTATGTAACTCTTACGAATCGCTAAATTCAGACAAGCAGAGGTTATTTATGCACAGTCTTCTAAATCGGGATTCAGAAATACCAAATAAGTCAATATTAGAAAAGTGTGTGTTATACAAGTCCAAAAGTTGACGCAGTGGGGCCCGCACACCAGCGTTTGTTCTACACTTTCGTGTGTGGAACAAACGGGGTGCGCGAACCCCACGCACCATAGTTGTTCTAGGTACAATGTAGCATAATCCATTTGTAAGATCATTACAGTCAAACTTGTTATTGCATATGCCATAGAGCATCATATTCTTAAGCAACTTACGTCTTGATTCCAAGCTCAATAATTTATATCGTTTTAATAATTGATGGTAAGGGATACGGGAATGTGAACATTTATAGCACATATATCGCAAAAACTTTTTTTGAACCATTTCAAGCCTATAAATATACTTATGATAAAAAGGACTCCAAATTGGTACTGCAAACTCTAATTGCGAGCGGACTAAGGTCTTATATAAGACCAAAAGAGTGGATGAACGTTTGAAGTCTCTAGAAGATCTTATAAGAAAACCGTACATTTTAAAAGCCTTACAAACGATATTTTCTATATGGTCATCAAAGTGCAGTTTTGAGTCAAGAGTGACACCGAGGTCTCGGACGCTGTTAACTTTATTCAAAAATGTGTTATTAATAGAATAATTAAAGCGCTGGATATTTCGGTTTTTAGTGAATGTTATATAGTGACATTTAGGTATACTAAGGTTGAGCCTGTTATCAGAACAGTATTGTGCAAGTCTGCTAAGGTCCTCCTGTAGTAGCATGCAGTCGGAAATATCACTACAAGATCTATAAATTTTAAGGTCATCAGCGTACATTAAAAAATTTGAATGATGAAAACAGCTGCCAATGTCATTGATGAAGATGGTGAATAAAAGGGGACCTAATATGGATCCTTGTGGAACACCGGATGATACTGTAATTGTGTCAGACTCAACCCCATTCATCACAACTTTCTGCGTTCTTTTAAAAATATACGATATGAACCATCGCAATAGGTCACCCCTGACACCGTTATACGCCAATTTATCCAATAAGAGTTTATGGTCCACCCTGTCAAACGCTTTTTGGAGATCCGTGTAAACGGCATCCACCTGGACCCCCCGGTCCATTTCATTAAATAAATAATTAGTAAATATCATCAAGTTAGTCGAGGTGGAGCGCCGTTTAACGAATCCATGCTGTTCTGGTAAAATGAGGCTATGTATATGAGTATATATGACATTATGCATAAGACGTTCGAAAACTTTCGACAGAGTGGACAAGATAGAAATAGGTCTGTAGTTCTCTATATTACTCGCATCACCCGTTTTGTGAACTGGAGTAACAAAAGCGTGTTTCCAAATATCAGGAAAGCTACCTTCGCGGAGACACTTATTGAAAAGAATTAACAACGGAGTACTAAGAGTATCAGCCGTACTTTTAATAAATATAGGTGGTAAACCGTCAGGGCCCGGCCCTTTAGTTACGTCTAGCCCACGTAATGTGGTGTGTATAGCGTCGTAGGTAAAGGTTACATTACAAATAGAAGATGAGTATTCGGAACAATTATCAGGGGGAAGCCACCGCGATGAATCAAACCTTGAAGGTTCGTAAACTGAAGTGAAGAACTCGGAAAACAAATTGCTTATTACAGGAGGGCTGTTAGAAGATACTTGATTTAAATACATAGTAGCAGGAAAGCTTGACCTTCCTTTACGGTTCGCTATATATTTCCAAAAATAATTAATGTTCGACGATATACTCTCCTCTACAGTTGTCATATACAGCTGGAAGCACTTGTCAGATTCTAACTTAAACCGTTTACGTTGTATAGAAAAGATTTCGTAATCACGAACATTACCATACTTTTTCCATTTTGTCCATGCACGGTCTTTGGCTTTAAAAATGCGGATTAGAGCCGGTGAGAACCAAATTGGGAATCGGGAACTCCTGAGCCGAGCCATGGGTACGTGGGATTTTATCACGCTGTATATAATTTCGTAAAACCTAGGTACAGCTACATCCACTGTAAGGTGTGAAAGACATGCTCCCCAGTCTATGTTACTAAAGACATTGTTAACATCTTCATAATTAACTTTGTGGAAATTGAGCTTAGAAGTACGTACAGATTTCATATAATTATCTGTGGTTATTATTGACGATGTAACACAAAAAGGAAGGTGATGAGGAACCGGTCGCAATAATGGGGCACAAGTAGTAGTTGTACATTTAACATTGGACATAAATAGGTCAAGAATACGACCCAGTTGATTTTTAAAGGTATTATATTGTAAGGCGTCGGATATACACAAAAAATCTGTTAGATGTCGATCTACAAGGTTAGTTGTTTGGGGTATGACGTGATTACCGCGGGGCACCCAGTCAATGTTAGGTAAATTATAATCGCCTGCAATGTAGAACGACATCGTCGCAGGGTCGTTTATTATATCTGTTAACATGTCGAAGTGAGCACTGTATATGTTATCTTGGGTGCACAGATTACATGACGCCTGTTGTTAAGTGCAGCTGGGAGTTGAACCAAGACATGCTCAATGTAAAGTTTAGGGGTCGAACGTAAACACAATATAACAGGTCGTAAGTATCTGAGTACTGCAACCAGCACGCCCCCACCATCGTTCTTGCCAGACAGGGAACGATCGCGATCGTGTCTAAACACTAAGTAACGGTCATCAATAAATTCGTTATCCATTATTTCAGAAACAAGCCAAGTCTCCGTTAATATGATCACGTCATAGGAATGCGACAAGATATCCATATACAATAAATGTAGTTTCGTTCGTATCCCTCCACAATTTTGGTAATAAAATGTCAGACTATGTGTATCCATTATTAACAAAAAAATAGTAAAAAAAATGGGTACTTATTATAATTATTGAACTTGGAGCTCGCTGTGAACAGCGTATTTGGTACGTTTATGTACGAATAATGATTATTTGTGACAAATATGGTTGAATAAAAACTATAATTAAGTCTATTGTAGCGAAAAAATATGGGTGGGCTACTTACAATTAAACTGTACAATCCCAGTGAAGTAACAAAATACACAGCACATTTTAAGTAATTTTTTAGGAAAAATCGTTCATAATAAGAATATCTTAGATGAGTTTTTAGTAGTACTTTAGATTCGGACATCAAATAACAAAATATAAATGTTCTACAGGACAAGTAAAGCAAAAATAGCGAGTAAAATATTGGTTCAATATAATATAAAAGTAAGATGTAGGTATTTAAAAAATATTTTATGATACAGAGTGTTAAGACAGCCGAACATGCATAGAACGAGGTAACGTATAGAGATGGCATACAGATAATTGAAAAATAATATTTATTAACTAAACATGCGTGAAGAATTACAAGGATATTATGTAATTTTGCTGTTGCGGAGTAATAATAATAATAATTACCGACGATTAGGTGGTGGTGTTGGACCTTTTTGAATTTTAGACAGGTCCTTCTCTGATTTAATGGCAAGTACCGGAGTGGAGACATCGGCTCGCGTAAGAATAACACCATGCTTAATCCACACAAATCGAAAGCCAAACTGATTCGCAATGACTCGAGTCTGCCGAAATAATTTTTTATTTTGAAGAGTGAGATGCTCGTTAACATAAATCTTCTGTAAAGTGCCCTGCATGTGTAAGTCCTCGGTAGTGATCCCTTTTTTTAGGCGTGCAGCAGCAACAAAGTTGTCTCGCGTTAGTTGGCTGGAGAATTTAACTACGACATTTTTTGGACGCTGAGTATTTGATTGCATTTGAGGGACTCGGTTGATACTGATAATCTCTCGAGCCGAAACAGGATGGTTAATGACATTACCAATTTTTTCAATCAGGGATATCAGATTTTCGCCGCGTTTTTCAGGCATGTTACTAATTTCAATGTTGCTGCTCCGTGCTTTCTGTTCCATGTGTTCCAACTTCCCTTCAAGTTCAGTAACGCGAAGATCATTAGCTTGTACGGAAGAAAATTTTTTTTCAAGTTCCGATACGCGGGTCTCAATCTCCTGTGACTTCTTGTGAAGGTCATCAAATTTGCCACTTATAAAGTTAACAGCTGTTTTCATGCTCTCCATCTCTATAAGAAAATGAGACAGTTTCTCATCTTGTTTGGTGAACCATACCTTGAGCATAGTTTCAATGCTTGCTTGAAAGGTTTTGAAATCCTCACGCAAATCCATATCGCTAGTGCGGGGTACTCCTTTGCGAAAAGTAATGTAAGGTGGCGGCGATACTTTGTCCAGTAAGGACTCGTCTACACTCATTTCACCCGATTTTGGAACACTATCTTGAGTTTTTTCAAATGTCTTGTCTATTTCGCTCATAGCTCTGTGAAGAACGCACACTGGTTGTGGTATCTTTTGACTAATGCACACAGACGTAGAGAGCGATAAGCGAAGCGGTGACACAAACCGACTCAGACGAGCGCGCACGCAAGAATGACTTCGTCGTCAAAGACCGCTAGCATAGCTTCGAGGCTATAGTGTTCGGAGTAGCGTCGTCAAAATAACTGTTCTTATGAAACTTAAAAATGTTGTGTTTAGCTCCTTATAGTTTTAGCGTGAAGTTATGTATTCAATGGGTTACAATTATAGATAATGTCTAATTGTGGAAAATTTTGTGATAAACCATTATGGTGCGACAAAAAATACGTTGCTACTTGTTCCCCATAGACGTTAGCGTAATGATTCATAGTGTAAATAATGTCCTATAGTAAATACTATAGGACATTATTTACACTATGGATCTTTATGAAAATTTGCAGTTTTATAGTAAATACTATAAAACTGCAAATTTTCATAAAGATCCGTCAAGTAGTTACTGTTTTATAACGAAAGACATTATTCCTCACTGCTTAGCTTCTATGGGAAAAAGCGTGATAATTTATAGCCTAAATGTTAATCTGCATCTATTAGATTGCACGTGCAAAATTTAAACCGAATCTTTTCGGTAGTTTTTGCGTGATGCGTGTTCAAACAAACAGACAGACAGACAGACATTTCTAAAAATGTAGCAAAGTGTTTAAATACTCTTTTCCAACATTTCCTAATATTTTTTTTCACTAAGTTCGGTCATGTACAGAGACGTGAAATTTACAATTTTATTATATGTATAGAAGATATAGATATAGATAACGGCTGAATCTGGTCAACACGAAAAACAAACTTGAGAGCCATACTTGGCTTCTGACAAAGGTACAAAAATAAATACAAAAACAATACATTTTAAATATATAATTTTTAAAACCACACATATGTAATAAAAAATTGATACCTAATAAATGAAGGAATCAACTTGAAAACATAAGATATTCAAATAATCATTAAGGTATGAATACTAGGCACGAATAAAAGATCGCATGTTGTTGCATGGATAGATAAGGACAATGCACAGACGGAATCCAAAATGCAAATTGCAAGTGAAATATTATCAATTTTTATGAAAGTTATTCCGAGCAGGAGAAGCATTGTAGAAAATGGAGCAGGAACTGGATGAACAGTTTATCCCCCACTTTCATCTAATATTGCTCATGGAGGTTCTGTTGATCTAGCCATTTTTTCACTACATTTAGCTGGAATTTCATCAATTTTAGGAGCCATTAATTTTATTACAACAATTATTAATATACGATTAAATAATGTATCATTTGATCAAATACCTTTATTCATTTGATTCACGTATTTAAAGCAGTAAAGTTGCAGTTAAATTTTGAATAAACGGCCATTTCCGTATTCTTGTAGCCTTGGGATCGATCTCAAAACCGCTTGCATACCGTACTAGAATGCATTATTGCGTTGTCGAGATGCATACTTGACGCAAGCGTATTTGAGATCGATCCATCAACTTATAAAAATACAAAAATGGCCATTTTAATCGTAACTTAACTGCAACTGAACTGCTTTAAATACGTGAATTGACTCCAGGACATGTATGCGGTGTTTTTTTATCACTAACGCGGACCTCAGAGCTTGTATGATATATCTGTCTGGTATAGAAACGACAGAGGTCTTCAGCCGGAACAAAACCGACTATAACAGCAGACTGCAATTCCGCCTGCGGCTCCAGTCTGCAGCTTATCTGAGACTTGTTGCCAGATCTTCACTATCAATTGCACTTAGAAAATGTAACTGATAGTCATGTTTCATCATCTCCTCACTCACCACCAGCAAGGCTGTCATTTCCAGGCAAATTGTAATTGAAGTAACTGTTCTAGTACCTAGTATATAACACTGCAATAGATATAGTTATGGATTAGTTAATGTCAACTGACGTCATTAATTCGTTCATCATGCCACATGAGTTGCCTTCCGTACGTTCCATTCTGAAATAACCTTGTTCGCCCCAAGATTCGCTCCAAGAGTTTTTCGCTATCCAGAAAGGCATACCGTCGTTAGCTGAAATAATAAAGTAAAATATGAATATCAAAAATCGACGCCTGTTTAAAAAGGAAAACGACTCTATGGATTTTTATTAACCTCAACTAATAGCCAGTAGGGTATACAGATACAGATATCAGAACAACTCAAGAACAGGCAGTAGCATAGATGAAGGGTATGGCAATGAAAGTAGCAGTTTTAGATACTAGCTAAAATGTACTGATTCGAAGAATTTTTCAATGTTACTACTACTGTAGCTTCACCTTTGTTTACCGCATTTCGACGGACACTTTTCATACCCAGAGATATTACTACTTATTGTGTACTCCATGCAGAAGAGTAAGGTTGGCACTCAAGTCATTGTCTCTTTTTATGCAGTGTCAAAACGACGCTCTATACTACAATGACATAATAATAAAAATAAATATTTTAAGCTTCTTTTACATGTATACCGCCCTGCCATGCCCCTCCATACATGTAACAGAAGCTAAACTACTTTTTTTTTCAGCAAACATCAACGTGTGGCAAATCATTCGACAGGTATTTTAAAGACATTTTAAGTTTCTAATATTTTTTTGTTTAAGCGAATATTTTTAGAAATAATCGCTCCGAAAGTTGCATAAATTGCGCTCTCCTCTCCCCCCTTTACTTTTGAATCGTGTGACCAAAAAATATGAAAAAAAGGTAGCGCTTAATAATTACTTTAATATAACATTATTTCGGACATGATCGGATATACCGTCATTGAGTTATTGCTGAAAAACTACGTTTCTCAATAAAAGAGCGTAAGTGTCATGAACATACGCCCTTCTGCTGATGCATTTATTCGAGGCTACGGAACCTTACACTGAGCATGGCCCGACATGCTCTTGTCCGGTTTTTATTATTATTCGTTTTGATTATTATATATCCTAAAACATATTTCTTAAACTTATGCGATATTTTAAATAATTATTTCTTCCATCAATAAAAAACTATGCCATAATATTGTAGTGGCGATAGGTCCTTGCGCTACTGAAGTTAGACCACACCTTTTTGTTACACGTTTATAGTGAAAACGAAATGTATTTTAAATGTGTAATTACTTGTTCCGTATCCAACGAGGAGAACAGCATGAGCTATTGGACCTTGACATGATAGGTCGGGAAGAACACCACTAGTATAAAACTGTAAAGCTGTGCCAGCAATAGCTGAAACAGAAAAAGTTATTTATGGAATATCGTTAAAATCATTTCGACACCGTTGAAGGAAAACGTCATAAGTAAATAGACATGCTTCTGCACTAATAGACACGGTCCCTCCAGAATGTTTGTCGCCCAGTAGTAAGAGAAAATGTTAGGTAAGACGTAGCACTGAGCACATTCACGTACCCAATTACGAAAATATCTTCATCTCGCATATTACATCAGTGAAAAAAATATGATTATGGCTATTTTATAAACGTCACGCTAGCCCATAACAGCATCAGTGCTACCCAATTTTTTTTTGGCAAAGATCTTAATGGTGGCATTTAGATCTTTGCCAAAAAAAGGTTTGGGTGGCACTACCAAGCTCCTCATTTGAGACATTTGTTAAAAAGTCTCATTTGCTCAATAATTACGCTTGCTACAACGCCCTTTAATCGAAACACAGTGATGTGTTAAGAATACTATTTCACGAAAGAATAACTACCACTATTGTGGTAACAAGACTGCCTATGGCTTAGATCTACATTGTACTAAATTAGCATTGGTTATCTATTATTTGTCTTAAACCGGAACTATAAGCTTGATTCAAAGTTATTAAAATATATATATTACGGGTCTTAATCGCGTGAATAATTTAGTCTTCCCGTGACCACGGCCGTTGCAATAAGGTCGAAACGTCGGGCAATAAACAAGGTATTTTACCTTAAATTATTCACGCGATTAAGACCCGTAATATATATATTTTAATAATGTGTACAAATCGCGAAAGTTTATCAACATTGATTCAAAGTTGCTATCTCTCATCCTGTCATTTTTCTATAAACCAATCTTTTCTCAAGAGCAAAGCACCCGTTAGGAGATGTCGTCCAGAATCAACGCTTTCTCGTAACCAGTCAGTTTTCGCAGGCCTCTAATGTAACCAACGACCCGTAGCCTGGCAACAAGGAGACCTTAAAAAAAAACCCAAAGGTTTGAGTAAATAAATAAAAAAAGAAGTATTCCGTTGCTGCTTACCGATACTTATAGGTCCAACCTTGCACAGCAACTGTTTTACTTTCTCTGGAATAGACATATTATATTGATAACATTTATCAAGTATAACAGCTACTTGACTTTTATCAAAGCGACATGTTGATTGCTTTCCTAGGTAAGGATACACAGATTCTTGTTCAATCCCACCCATTTGTATAAGTGTGCTGAAACATAGACAGAAACAGAGATCTTAATAGAGAAGTCATATAAGATTGTTTATGCAAACGTATTCTAGTAATTTGTGATTATTATTGTGATGAATTTCGATAAAGCTTAGACGGAAGTAAGTGACATGTAATTGCTGTGTGCACCAAAAAATACATTTCAGGCAAATCAATGTTGCCAGTAGTTAAAGCCTTAAAATATTACTAATAAAATCTAAAATAAATTGTTGTAAACTTTAGCTATTTATGAAACTATATTATGACAAGATAAGTATGTAATTATTATCTGTTTATCAATATAAATACATAAACTTATTTGGCATGTCCTGTATCAACGCACAGCATAAACAACTAATCGTAGGGAAGTGACATTTTCTTTATGCAAGATTTTTTCTAAATTCCACTTCTAAGGCGGTAAAAAGGGGTGCCAAAAAGAGAGACAGAAAAGGTTCAGTTTATCCAACATTCAACTCCTGAAGAATTGAAGGTTGAAATATTGTACGAATAATCTAAAACATAAGCTACAGTGAAGAAGAGTTCTACTATTGAAGCGATAAACATGAAACTTGGTGAAAAAGAGAATCACAGGCGGAGCCACAGGGCAATCTGTTTATATAAGAAGAAACTGTGGCTGACTGATGTACCAACGCACAGCTTAATCTTCTAAACGGCTGGGTTGAACTTTGTAATACAGCTAGTCATGACCACTGAGTGGGCATCAGTCCCTAAGTCGCAATTAGCAAGCAACAATTAAATAACAATTAAACTCATGACCCATTGCTAAGCCGTCAATGCTAAGCCCAAACCCCTGAACTTAGTAAGCTAAAATATTACATACAGTTTTTTTTTGTAATTTTACTAATAATAATTATATCTAAGGACACAACAATCTGATACCAAACTAAGCAGAGCTTGAACTATGGAAACCAGGCAACTGATTAACATACTTAAATATTTTGGTATACATAGATATTATAGATAAATAACTCATCAAACAAAGTTTTATCCTGGGTTATCAATCTGGTTATCAAACCCACGAAATCCGGCTTAGCAGTCAGGGTCAATAACCACTAGGCTAACAGACCAGTGGCAACAGGCAATGATACCTATCAAGCAACTTAAACTCTCAGGGAGTGAACAAAATGAATGCGGACAAAAGCTAGTTTACTTACCTGTAAACATAATTATTATATCCCCAACGGCATCCTTTAGAAATTGTGTCACAATCGACTATTTGTTGTTCAGATAAACTTATCATTTTTCCGTATTTAATGGCGTACTGACCCTCAATGTGGCCTGTATAAGTAGATAATTATAATTACTTAAAAAAATATGACTGCATCAGTGGCACAATTGTTGTGCGCCTCTTGTGCAAGGGATTGTGGTTTCGATACTCAATTTCGGCAAGAGTGTGTCACTTGCTTTGCGAGATTTATGAAGTTTCAAATCTAGGTTTACCTTTTATTGTTGCAAGATCCTCCGAGATACAGGGAGTGCGGGAGTTATTCATTACCCTATTCAAATATTTCACACCAAAATGGCCTAAATGTACCTACTACATAAAAAACATTTGTATTTTCGAATCAAATTATTTTTATAAAAAAATCTTCCTTTCAGTATCTGTTACTCAAAGCATTAAGTAACATGAAAGATGCTACTTTTTTTTAAACCAACAGTTCAAGCGCCTGACGATAGGCATCACGCTCGCACATTACAGCGCCTGTGCCTCTCAAATCAAGTTACAAGTTATTCTAACTAACCAGTACAGCTAAAAGCATAGGAACTGCCACAATGCCCCTGGTCTTTGACCGGACCGACAACATGATGATCACGCCAATCAAAAGAATCTGGTGTAGCTCCATTAATATCATTATCCCCCTTCATTTGACATGGACTGTCAGTAAATCCTTCTGGTGCCTTATATCCTGTATACTTCGTTTTGAACTCTTCAGGAGTCAGATCCATAAACTTTGTTATACCTGGAATTAACATATATTTTAATTTATATTTAATCGAATGCATGGAATCATTATATTATGCTCTTTTCTGTTTTTGTTTTGCCTGTGATTTATTTGTGTTTTATCTGTAAGTTGGGCGTTAATGGCTGTGCCACAGCTTAAGTTACTACAGCCATTATAGTACATAATTTGACTGTTGCATGTATGAATAATTTCAAATAAAATATTTCAAATAAAAATATTATTAATTGGCATCATTCAATAATACGATATGGTCCAGAAAGACCAGCAACTTAAAGAAGGTCTGGTAAAATCGTACCAAATACAGTATGTTTGCTCGCATTATTCTTTTGGTTGACATCTTTCAAGTTTTCTACAAATATATGGTAACGGGCTTCCTTTTCCTTTTCGTGTGCGTATTGTTTGTCGTACTTGTTGATGAAGTCCTCGAAGTGCGATGCCGCGTCTTCAAGATTGTAATACGGCGCAGACGCACTTAATGCGCTTGCGCACCAACACGCAGACAGTAGTAGTACTACCAACATTATCGCTTTGTTGATAATTCGTAAGTACTGGTGAGTGCCAAAGAAAGGCTTTATACTAAGTCACTAATCAGTATTATTTTAAAGAATTTAAAGATTGTTTTGACTATAAAAATTGATTTGAATAAAATCCTATGTAAGAATGATATTAAAAAAAATATCAAGAATATTGAACATATTTTATTTTGCTACATTTTTCAGAAAATTTAAGGAATCTACTGGTCAGACATACGCTTCTTATCAAAATACATATATCAAATTATCGTTTTAAACTATTCATTTGCATTTTTCGATACAATAAGGCTTTACTTTACTGTACCTACTTACTTTTTTTAGATTTTAACTTCTAGTATAGGTTATACTCTTGATTTAATAATTGAAAGTAACCAGTAGACTATTGTCATATACTTTGTAATTTGCAATCTGGTCATAACGTAAGACTTTGACTAGAGCTTTGGTTATTTTCGTAATCCGGATATTTTTACTTAATCGATAAAAAAGAAAAGCGTAGTACATCTTGTTTCATTGAAATTTACAGAATAACTTTTGGCATCAAACAGCATCAATGAGCCAGAGCCTTTTTAGAAAAAGGCAGTGTTTCAATATCACAAGCAATGCTTTAGGACAAAGCAGTCTGGTCCAGGCAGTAAGTATAAAGTGGACGCCCAGGCTGAATCGAGGCCTCAGTACTTGGTAAAATAAATCCATGGCATTTAGTAAGTTATGCCGTGTGGTAGCGGCTTAAGAATAAAACCATCCCGTCACTTCCCTTGGGTGTTGTCAAACCGTATAAGGGTTGTGCCACCGGGGGACAGACAGCAGCAGTCCTCTGTGCTCGCCAAGTATGGCGATTTAGGCAACCCCCAGAAACCAACAATAAGTAAGAAGACTCGAGAGAGAATACCACGAGTTTTCCCTCTTGAGTCTTGAGGCGAAACCATGGCTTATTAAATATTTCCCAGAACTGAAATATATTTAATAAGCTATGGTTTCTTGCAGCAATGTAAAAAATATATTTACAGGCCAGTCATACGCCTAGCTGCACCGGTAAACCGGTAGACTTCTTACCATTTACACCAACGCATTAAAGGCTGACCCTAAAGAAGGATGTAAAAAACGGCTAGGGTATTGCTATGAATACCATAAAATTTTAATTTATGAATGAGTATGTCATAGCAAACGCAGTCAAACGCCTTGGAAAAGTCACAGAATACGGTAAGCTCAGTATAACTATATGTGTTTATAAAGCTACTCGAAGTTGAGCGACTCTTAGTAAACCCGTACTGATCGTCATGAAAAAGGTTTTTCTTCCTGATTTAAATAGAGGTGTGATTTTGTTAAATTTTATTAGACTAAGAAAATCACCTCTATCTATACAAGTACTTAAGATTGGCGCAACTTGATCTATTATAGTTTTATGGAAATGATTCCGAAACCGTTCTTCTAAGACCGATTCGCCATTAATAATGATAATAATTTCTTGGGGCAACTCACACAACGCTATCTGATCCCAAACTAAGCAGAGCTTGTACTATGGAAACCAGACAATTGACAAACATAGTTGTATATTTCTAAATACATATTATAGATAAAATAACACCCAGACGCAGAATAAACCATCGTGCTCATTACACAAAGTTTTATCCTGGGTGGGGATCGAACCTCCTTCCTTGACTTGACCTCTTGCGTAGCAGTCGGATGCACTCCCACCACGCCACAGAGGCAGTCATTGGACGGTTCCTCGACAGGATGATTCATTTATGTCCGTTCCTCCAGCCGACTCTTTCACCTGCGGACAGTTCGCCTACAGAAACTTTCATTTTCGACACTTTCGACGACAGACCTTTTCAGCTACAGAATGTATTACTGACACGACGAGAAACCTATAACTCTTTTAACTACAGCCCTTTCCATCTACGCGGAATTCGCAGTCAATATTAAGACAAGTTATATAAAAAATTATATTTTTGTATTTGGGAAAATTTTTAATTGGCCTTATTTATCTATTTTAAGCACTATCTGTATTATAGCTATAAGTTTTCTTGAGTAATAAAATAAAATAAAATCAGAGCTGGCTACTTGCATTAGTAAGTAGTAAAGGACTTAATATAAAAATATAAGATTATAGACGTATTTAAGTAGTTTTAATTATTTATCCTCATCCTATTTTATTAAATGAAAGTGAAACAATAAAATTATCTTATACCTCACTTTGGTAATCGTAAAATCCAAATAATAGGAGAAATTATTTACTGTTTTTGTCGAATATCTTTTCAATGATTTAATATATTGAAAACATTGATGCCTTAAATAAAAAAAAATTAAATGAAATGATATAGTGATTTAAATAATAAATTACAATTAACTAAAATCAAGAAATCAAAGAATATAAATAAAAGCAAAATTTTAAACTACATATTAGTACATTTTTTTATTTTTTTGCGAATGAGTCGACCTAGTGACCCTCAGGTAATACATAAAATAGGTTTACAGAACGTTTTATGGAGTATGTTATGAGAAATTGGGTATTTGAATGTCAAGTCAAATCAGTATCTTTTTTATAAAATGTCATAACGATTCGTTCTGTAGAGATCCGTATGCAATTTAACATTGTGACGTTATTATGTTCTGGTTTCAAATCATTTACTTTTAGTATTTATTCTGATGATTATAAATACAAAAGCATGATAAATTATGAACGAATATATATTTTTAAGATCATTTAAAGGCATATTATTACTTGGTAAGTGTAAAATAATTTGTTGTTAATTATTGATTTGACATTCAAATACCTAATTGTTAGGACTAATTACGCGACGAACGCTGAAGTATTACCCTCATCGTCTCGACACCTGGCTAACCATGTGGAGGTTTTGGTATACCTCAGTTTTAAACGCCATTTTCTGCTAACTATCTTGTGGAAATCAAGTGTCGCTATCTGTTTTCCTAACCGATATGACTTATTATTATTATGAATTACACTGCAGGGCTTACTCTTTCTCCACCTCTTTCTGTCAGTCGCTGTATGAGGCCAATCTTTTTCGAAGGAATCTAACTCATCACGCCATCTGCGACGAGGTCTACCGCGTTGTCGCTTGTAATTGTTTGGAGTTCAATTTATGATTAATTTGGCCCAAAATTCATCCGGCATGCGGCACACGTGTCCATCCCAGCCCCGTTTTAAAATAAAATCTTTTCGAGTGACATCAGTGATGTGAGTTTTGGACGGATTGTATTATTCTTAATCCGGTCTAACAATGTGATACCCAGAATACTCCGTTCCATTGCTCTTTGGCATACCTCGAGCGTGGACCTCTGCTGAACTGCCAAGGACTTTGTTTGCGAACCGTAAGTGAGAAAAGGGAAAATGCATATGTTAAGTCTTTTTTTTAAGGATAGACGAAGATCATCCTCCATGAGATCTTTCATGGACGAATAGCTATTCTAGGCGTTATCGATGCGTCTTGCAACTTCTTTATCTTGTCTTGCCTAAAAAGAGACTACTTGGCTCAAATAGAGATACTCATCGACGTATGCGACTTCACTTATCACCAAGTGAACCACTTTTTCATTTGCCATGTCGTAGTCCGCCTCCTCCTCCTTTCTACGTATTCTTTGACCTGCCTTTATACTAGGCTTTAGGGTTAGCCGTAGCCAATAAGTAGACAGATATTTTATTTGGAATAAATATCTTGTTGTTAATCATTGCTATTAACCAGTTAAGTAATTAATATTTCATTGGTTATTTATATAATTACGAGCAATCAAAGAACACGTAATATAGAACACGTAATGTAGAAGGTGTCAACTCATCCTGTTTATATTTTAATTGCAGTTCCTACTCTCACGTTCCATTATGCAAATGGCACATTTAATGGCATATTCCAATGAATTTTAGAGAAAACATTATGATATATGTATGTACTTCATTAACTTTGTTTGTATTTTTCTAACACAACGTTACGTAACGCGTTGGGAGTGTATCCGACTGCTACGCAAGAGGTCGTGGGTTCGATTCCTACCCAGGATAAAACTTTGTGTGATGAGCACGATGGTTTATTCTGTGTCTGGTGTTATCTATCTATAATATGTATGTATTTAGAAATATTTGAGTATGTCAATCAGTTGTCTGGTTTCCATAGTACAAGCTCTGCTTACTTTGGGATCTCTCTGATCCCAAACTAAGCAGAGCTTGTACTGCGTTGTGTGAGTTGTCCCAAGATATATTATTATTATAAACCCCTTATAATTAGCGCACCTATAGCTATTATACTTTTAATTACTTTTACGGAAATACCCCAGAAGTCAACTGTGTTTATAATAGATGTATTATAGTATGTATAGCAAAACTATTCCAAACAAGACTTTTTTTTCTAAAAAATACCGACTTCAAAAATAAATACAACATTATCCCGTTCATAGTAAATAGTAAAAAATAATATAGAACGACAAAAAAAATGAACCTTTTAAAGTTGGTGCCATGAAGTAGTTTTTTTTATGTTTTAAAGAAATCGATATTTTTTAACTATTTGTAGACATAACTTTTTGTAATATCAAAAATTAAAAACGATATTTCTTCATACATTTAATATTTTGTAGACATAAACCTATGAAATAAAAGAAGACTATACAAAGTGAGCTCAATTAATTCTTCTTGTAAATTAAACATTAACCCCCGTATTTATAAACGAGTAATAGCAGTTACTTAAGTAAAAGTAATTACTTAAGTAACAGTTTCTATTTTATAGTTAAGAAAATGAGTGAAGTAAGAAACGTCAAACGTTTGAATACTTAGTCAAGCAATAGTCACCGATATCGTTACTTGAGTAATAGCTTTAATTAAGAATTTTATGTAGAGGTTATTTTCGTAACAAATATTTTAAAAATATGGAAGGTTTGAAAAATAAAAACAATTTATTTAGCGCTATGCCAGCCAGTCGGTAAATAATACAATAATAATAATAATATACCATTTATTTCAGGCATCAATGGCCAACAGAAACCTATACCTTACCGTCTAACATATTTACAATAATACATTATGTAAAGTCCTAGTAAAGTAAATACAACTTAAAACCTCTATATAATAAAACTATATCAGTAGGTACGCTTCACTCCCTCATAAGTAACATGCGTCGCGACCCAGAATCTGCACCCCCGTCTTGTAGAGGAACTTCTGGCGCACGTACGGGCGCGCAGAGTCCTCTTTACTTAGCTTTGCCGCAGCGTTTCTTGACGGTTGGCTGTCGGCGCTTCTTTCCTTGCACCGTCACAAAACCATCTTCTGTATCTTCTTTATTTCTGTTCGTTGTCCTATCCGAGTAATGCTTGACAGGGGTTTCTGGCTACACTGACAAAATCTATTGATTGTGGTACTTGAGATTTCACCGGGACAAGCAATGCAGTGCACACGACGGGGAGGCTGACCGCGGTCGCAGGCTTGCGGGCTTACAACCATTAAAAATTATACACTTGCTACATAAATTATAGTAACTTGTGCCCGTATTAAACCAGCAAAACTTCCTTTAAATAAATTAGTAAAACACAGGTTATTTCTTCAGTGACATTACTTGGGTGACATCAAGCGCGTATTATGACGCTAAATTAAAAATAAGTTCTTTAAATACGTGTGACGGGCTATTTCATTTGGTAGCATTAAATTAAGTTAATGATGAAGCTATTCAATTATGTTGCATTTCGTTACATTCAGAAAACTAAAATTGAAGAATATAAAATAAAAATTTGGTCTGTTTAATTTCTGTATTATTAATTTTTAAAGTTTTAAAATTTGTAGCTATTTTAGTTTGTTGTAATATATTTTTGGCGATCTATTTTGCAAATTTAATAAAATCATGTTTATGTAATGGAACGTTTTTTGTGGCGCACCGGTTGCTAAGTAATAAGTAATACTTGGCTAGTTTGCTCAAGGAAGTAAGGAATATTACTTGTCTATAAAATAGGTTTTTCTAAGTAGTTACTTTAAGAACTAGCCGTGTCTCAATGAAGCAATTGCTAAGTAATAAGTAATGACTCGTGTAAAAATACGGGTGTAAGTGTGCGAACTTATGACAAAACACTGTAGACAACATCTTTAGATAGCGACCGACCGAAACCAACGTTTGTTTTGTCAAAACACTGCAAGCGAGAGTAGTGTTTTGACAGAATTCAACCTTTTTGTTCCTCGTATTTTGACATCCAGTGTATATCCTTTTAGTGTATCTCAGTAATTATAAGAATTAATCAAATTTGTATTTGTATACTAGACCATGTAACCAAGTGCGAGGACTTCTTCTAGAATCTAAATTAATGAATAATGCACATTTTATTTATATAATAACGACTGAATCTGGTCAACACGGAAAACAAACTTGAGAGCCATACTTGGCTTCTGACAAAGGTACAAAAATAAATACAAAAACAATACATTTTTAATATATAATTTTTAAAACCATACGTATAAATACATATGTAATAAAAAAAATATACCTAATAAATGAAGGAATCAACTTGAAAACATAGGATATTAAAATAATCATTAAGGTATGAATACTAGGTACGAATAAAAGATCGCATGTTGTTGCATGGATAGTTAAGGACAATGCACAGACGGAATCCAAAAGGCAAATTGCAAGTGAAATATTATCAATTTTTATTCCGAGCAGGAGGCTAATTCACGTATTTAAAGCAGTAACGTTGCAGTTAAATTTCGATTAAACGGCCATTTTCATATTCTTGTAGCTTTGGGATCGATCTCAAAACCGCTTGCACACCGTACTAGAATGTCGCTATTGCGCTCTCGAGATGCATACTTGACGCAAGCGTATTTGAGATCGATCCATCAAGTTAAAAGAATACAAAAATGGCCATTTTAATCGTAACTTAACTGCAACTGAACTGCAACTAAACTGCAGCTGAACTGCAACTGAACTGCTTTAAATACGTGAATTGATCCCAGGACATGTATGCGGTGTTTTTATCACTAACGCGGACCTCAGAGTTTGTATGATATATCTGTCTGGTATAGAAACGACAGAGGTCTTCAGCCGGAACAAAAACCGACTATAACAGCAGACTGCAATTCCGCCGGCGGCTCCAGTCTGCAGCTTATCTGAGACTTGTTGCCAGATCTTCACTATCAATTGCACTTAGAAAATGTAACTGATAGTCATGTTTCATCATCTCCTCACTCACCACCAGCAAGGCTGTCATTTCCAGGCAAATTGTAATTGAAGTAACTGTTCTAGTACCTAGCCTAGTATATACCACTACAATAGATATAGTTATGGATTAATTAATGTCAACTGACGTCATGAAACGGTTTATCATGCCACATGAGTTGCCGTCTTCCGTACGTTCCATTTTGAAATAACCTTGTTCGCCCCAAGATTCGCCCCAAGAGTTTTTCACTATCCAGAAAGGCTTACCGTCGTTAGCTGAAATAATAAAGTAAAATATGAATATCAAAAATCGACGCCTGTTTGAAAAGGAAAACGACTTAATGGATTTTTATTAACCTTAATTAATAGCCAATAGGGTATACAGATACAGATATCAGAAGTGAGTATCTGTAAGCGTTAAATAACAATTCAAGAACAGGCAGTAGCATAGATGAAGGGTATGGCAATGAAGGTAGCAGTTGTAAATACTAGCTGAAATGTGCTGATTAGCAGAATTTTTTAATTCAATTAATTGATATTACTGTAGCGTCCCCCTTGTTTACAGCATTTCGACGGACACTTTTCATACCCAGAGATATTACTACTTATTGTGTACTCCATGCAGCCGAGTAGGTAAGGTTGGCACTCAAGTCATTGTCCCTTTTTATGAAGTGTCAAAACGACGTTTTATACTATAATGAACTAAATAATAAAAATCAATATTTTTAAGCTTCTTATACATGTATACCGCCCTGCCATGCCCCTCGCGTATTTTAAAAACATTTTGAAGATTCTAATATATTTTTTGTTTGAGCGAATTTTTGAAAATAATCGCTCCGATAGTTGCATAAATTGCGCTCCCCTTTTACTTTTGAACCGTGTGACCAAAAAATATGAAAAAAATCACAAAGGTAACGCTTAATTATTACTTTGAACTAACATTATTTCGGACATGATCGGATATACCGCCATTGAGTAATTGCTGAAAAACTACGTTTCTCAACAAAAGGGCGTAAGTGTCATGAACATACGCCCTTCTGCTGACGCATTTATTCGAGGCTACGGAACCTTACACTGAGCATGGTCCTACATGCTCTTGTCCGGTTTTTATTATTATTCATTTTGATCATTTTATATTCTAAAGCATATTTCTTAAACTTAAGCGATATTTTAAGTGATTCTTTATTCTATCAATAAAAAACTATGCCATAATATTGTAGCGGCATAAGTCCTTGCGCTACTGAAGTTAGACCACACCTTTTTGTTACACGTTTATAGTGAAAACGAAATGTATTTTAAATGTATAATTACTTGTTCCGTATCCAACGAGGAGAACCGCATGATTTATTTGATCTAGACATAAGAAGTTGGGAAAAACACCACCAGTATAAAACTGTAAGAATGTGGCATCAATAGCTGAAACAGAAAAAAGTTATTTATGGAACATCGTTAAAATCATTTCGACATCGTTGAAAGAAAACGTAAACATAAGTAAATAGACATGCTTCTGTACTAATAGATACGGTCCCTCCAGAATGTTTGTCGCCCAGTAGTAAGAGAAAATGTTAAGTAAGACATAGCACTGAGCACATTTACGTACCCAATTACGAAAATAGCTTCATCTCGCATTACAATACCTCAGATCCCCATAAGCCGACAAGGAGACCTTGAAAAAAACCCGTAAAAGTGGTTTGAGTAAATAAATAAAAAAAGGAAGTATTCCGTCGCTGCTTACCGATACTTAAAGGTCCAACCTTGCACAGCAACTGTTTTACTTTCTCTTGATTAGACAAGAGATATTGATAACATTTATTAAGTATAACAGCTACTTGACTTTTATTAAAGTGACATGTTGCTTGCTGGCCTAGGTAAGGATACACAGAATCTTGTTCAATCCCACCCATTTGTATAAGTGTGCTGAAACATAGACAGAAACAGAGATCTTAATAGAGAAGTCATATAAGATTGTCTATACAAACATATTCTAGTAATTTGTGATTATTATTGTAGTGTATTTCGATATAGCTTAGACGAAAGTAAGCACCAAAAAATGCATTTGCGGCAAATTAATGTTGCCAGTAGTTAAAGCCTTAAAATATTACTAATACATTCTAGAGTAAATGGTTCTAAACTTTAGCTATTTATGAAACTATATTATGACTAATTTTATAATTATATATGTTTAGCTGTACACCAAAGTTGTACCAAGTATGTCATTATTATCTGTTTATCTATATATACATAAAATTATTTGGCATGTCCTGGATCAACGCACAGCATAAACAACTGATCGTAGGGAAGTTAAATTTTCTTTATGCAAGATTTTTTCTGAATTCCACTTCTAAGGCGGTAACCTTTTTACCGTCTTAGGGGCACAATTTAGAAAAAAAAATGCCTAAAAGAGAGACAGAAAAGGTACAGTTTATCCAACATTCAACTCCTGAAGAAATGAAGGTTAAAATCTTGTACGAATAATCTAAAACGTAATATAAGCTACAGTGAAGAAGAGTTCTACTACTGAAGCGATGAACATGAAATTTGGTGAAAAAGAGGATCACACGGGCGGACCCATAGGGCAATCTGTTTATATAAGAAGAAACTGTGACTGACTGATGTACCAACGCACAGCTCAAACCTCTAAACGGCTGGGTTGAACTTTGTAACACAGCTAGTCATGACCACGGTGTGGGCATCAGTAACTAAGTCGCAATTAGTCGTATTGTAATAGTCGCAAGCATCAATTATATAATAATTAAAGTTATGACTCATTGCTATGCCGTCAATGCTAAGCCGAAGCCCCTGGACTTAAAAAAGCTGAAATTTAATAGAAAAGTTTATTTTGTGTTTTAAACCAGGGATGAGAAAGTATGCCCACGTTAATTTTGGAGTGAAAATACAGTCCTGGCTCATCAATGCCTAGCCCAAACCCTTGAACTTAGTAAGTAGATTTTTTTTTGTGATATAACTAAGTAATTATATCTTGGGACAACTCACACAACTATCTAATACCAATATAAGCAGAGCTTGTACTATGGAAACCAGACAACTGATATACATACTTAAATAGAAACACCTAGACACAGAATAAACCATCGTGCTCATCACACAAAGTTTTATCTTGGGTAGGGATCGAACCCACGAAATCCGGCTTAGCAATCAGGGTCACTAACCACTAGGCCAACAGACCAGTGGCAACAGGCCAACTATATAATCTAGCAACTTAAACTCTCAGGGAGTGAACAAAATTAATGCGGACAAAAGCTAGTTTACTTACCTGTAAGAATTATTCATATATCCTCCTTGGCATCCATAAGAAGTATTGTCACAATCGAGTATTTGTTGTTCAGATAAAGTTATCATTTTTCCGTATTTAATGGCGTACTGACCCTCAATGTGGCCTGTTTAAGTAGATAATTAAAATTACTTTAAAAATATGACTGCATCAGTGGCACAATTGTTGTGCGCCTGTTGTGCAAGGGATTGTGGTTTCGATACTAAATTTCGGCAAGAGCGTGTCTCTTGCTTTGCTAGATTTATCAACGTTGGTTTCAAATCTAGGTTTTCCTTTTATTGTTGCAAAATCCTCCGAGATACAGGGAGTGCGGGAGTTATTCATTACCCTATTCAGATATTTCACACCAAAATGGCCTAAATGTACCTACTACATTAAGACATTTATATTTTTGGATCTAAAGACTTTTATAAAAAAAATCTTCCTTTCAGTATCTGTTACTCAAAGCATTAAGTAACATGAAAAATGCTACTTTTTTTAAGAACAAACAGTTCAAGCGCCTGACGATAGGCATCACGCTCGCACGGTACAGCGCCTGTGCCTCTCAAATCAAGTTACACGTTATTTTCACTAACCAGTACAGCTGAAAGCATAGTTACTGCCACACTGCCCCTGGTCTTTGACCGGACCGACAACATGATGATCACGCCAATCAAAAGAATCTGGTGTAGCTCCATTAACATCACTATCACCCTTCATTTGACATTGACTGTCATTAAGTCCTTCTGGTGCCTTATATCCTGTATACTTCGTTTTGAATTCTTCTGGAGTCAGATCCATAAACTTCGTTATACCTGGAATTAATAATCAATATACTTCTCTTTTTACCTATAAATTGTACACCACTCAATGTGGTAGGGCATAGTGTGCATATAACATAATTTATAAGACCTGTAATTAACCTATGTTCCACGAATAAATGATGATTATGATTATTATGATTATCATTACATATATTTTAATTGGCATCATTTAATAATATGATATGGTCCAGAAAGACCAGCAACTTAAAGAAGGTCTGGTAAAATCGTACCAAATACAGTATGTTTGCTCGCATTATTCTTTTGGTTGACATCTTTCAAGTTTTCTACAAATATATGGTAACGGGCTTCCTTTTCCTTTTCGTGTGCGTATTGTTTGTCGTACTTGTTGATGAAGTCCTCGAAGTGCGATGCCGCGTCTTCAAGATTGTAATACGGCGCAGACGCACTTAATACGCTTGCGCACCAACACGCAGACAGTAGTAGTACTACCAACATTATCGCTTTGTTGATAATTCGTAAGTACTGGTAAGTGCCAAATGAAAGTAATCACTGGCTTTATACTAAGTCACTAATCAGTAATTAGTATTATTTAAAGATTGTTGTAATTGTAAAGAATTTAAAGATTGCATTGACTATAAAAATTAATTTGAAAAAAATTCTATGTAAGAATGAAATAAAAAAAATATCAAGAATATTGCACATATTTTATTTTACTACATTTATCAGAAAATTTAAGAAATCTACTGGTGAGACATACGCTTCTTATCCAAAATACAAATATCAAATTATCGTTTTAAAGTATTAATTTGCATTTTTCGACACAATAATGCTTTACTTTACTGTGCCTTTTTACTTTTTTTAGATTTTATCATTTAGTATAGGTTATACTCTTGATTAAATCATTGAAAGTAGCCAGTAGACTATTGTCTACTGACTACTTTGTAATTTGCAATGTGGTCATAACGTTGTTAAGCATAGACAGCTTTGGTTATTTTCGTAATCCGTATATTTTTTTACTGAATCGATAAAGAAAGAAAAGCGTAGTACATCTTTTTTTATTGAAATTTACAGAATAACTTTTGGCATCATACAGCATCAATTTTTATGCTCTTTTCTAAAAAGAGCTTTTTTAGAAAAAAACAATGTTGAATATACTCAAAGTGCACAAAACAAAGTAATAGAAACATCATTAAGACAAAATTTCTTACCTAAAACTTACTAGTGAACTATATAGTGTTCACTAGTAAGTGTAGTGAACACTATATAGTTCACTATATAGTTAGTGTTCACTAGTATTACTAGAGCGTATAATACTATACGCTCTAGTAATCTCTCTGTTCTTCCTCTTAGTGCTACGCATAACTTTCCTAATTCTACGCCTTCTTTACTTGATCTTATCTTCGTTTCTTCACCTGATCTTGTGTCTAAGCATGGGCAATGCTCAGCTGATGCTTTCTCCTATCATGACTTAATTTATCTTTCCTATAAACTTCGTTCACCTAAAGTTAGTCCAAAAATTCTTAGACAGCGTAATTTTAGTGGTGTAAATATTGATTTACTTCGTGAAGATGCATGTAACATTGACTGGAATCCTTTGTACACGTCCGCATGTGTCGATGATAAAGTTGAGGTTTTTAATTCTAACTTGATCAAGCTATACGATAAGCATGCTCCGATCCGTGAAATTAAAATTAAACATTTACCGGCGCCATGGCTTAATAACGAAATTAAAATATTAATGGCTAAGAAAGCTGCAGCAAAATCCAGATTTAAATGCAGACCTACTTCTAATAATCGAGAGAGGTATGTCGCTTTAAGAAATCACTGCAATGTGGTGTGTAGAAATGCACAACGCCAACATATTCATACCTCTGTTGAAAACGGGGATCCAGGTAAAATATGGAAGTTTCTTAGAACACTGGGTGTTGGAAAACAAAGACAAGACATAATCCTTAAACCAATAGATCTCAACGCACTTAATATGCATTTCTCCTCTTCGTCTGATTTTAATAGTTCTATTAAAACGAATACATTAAATCATCTTTCATCTCTTGCATCACCCAACTACTCTTCTTTTGTCTTGAATCAATTTACTGATTGTGATGTTAGAAAGAGCATAGTATCAATCACATCTAATGCAGTAGGTACTGACTGTATCAGCCGTAATATGATCCTTCCAATTCTTGATCAAATCCTTCACGTTATTAGTTATATTCTGAATTCCTCCATTACTAGCGGTTCCTTTCCACGAATATGGAAAGAAGCCCAAATTATTCCTCTTCCTAAAAAATCAAACCCTTCGTCCTTCTCAGACTATCGGCCTATATCTATTCTGTCTTTCCTTTCTAAAGTATTTGAACGACTTGTCCATTCTCAACTCAGTGTATTTCTGTCACAAAACTGTCTTCTAAACCCTTTCCAGTCTGGTTTCCGTCCTGCCCACAGTACTGTTACTGCTCTCGTCAATGTTACAGATGACATTAGACTAGGCATGGAAGAAGGAAATCTGACCGTACTTACCTTACTTGACTTCAGTAATGCATTTAACACTGTAGATTTCCATATTCTTCTTGCCATACTTCGCTCTATTAACATATCTCCAACGGTGATTGATTGGTTTCATAGTTACCTGTCTGGTCGCCGACAACGTGTACGCATTGAAGAATCCTTTTCTTCCTGGTGTGATATTACAGTTGGTGTACCGCAGGGTGGCGTTCTATCTCCACTACTCTTCGCTATTTTTATAAACTCTATATCTAACCAACTAGTTTCATCCTACCACCTTTATGCAGATGCTCTTCAAATTTACACACAAGCTCCACTGGGTCAGCTGCCACTAGCGCTTTCGATTATTAACTCGGATTTGGATCGAATATGTCAATGGAGTAACAACCACGGTCTAAAGGTTAATCCGTCTAAGACCCAGGCAATTGTTGTTGGAAGTCCAAGGATGATTTCACGTATAGATTGGAACCAATTGCCTCAAACTATCTTTAATGGTACACATATAACGTTAAGGAACAGTGTAAAAAATCTGGGTATTTATATTGATCGAACGTTATCTTGGGGTCCCCAGCTGCAGAAAGTTAGTCGCAAATTATTTGCATCTGCAGGGTCCTTACGTAGACTCCGAAACTTTTTGCCGATCACCACTAAAATTGCGCTGGCGCAGTCTCTTCTTCTACCTGTACTTGACTATGCCGACGCCAGCTATCTCGACCTCACTGAGGAGCAACTTACTAAACTTGAGCGCCTTCAAAATTTCTGTATTAGATTTATATTTGGTTTGCGTAAATATGATCATGTTTCCGAATTCCGCAAAGTGCTCAAGTGGCTCCCAATACGCCTTCGTCGGAATACTCACATTCTCTCATTACTGTATAGTATACTCTTTAATCCTTTTACTCCCTCGTATCTTAAAGAACGTTTCAAGTTCCTTTATGACACACATTCCAGATTCCTTAGGTCATCGGAGGATTTGAGGTTAGAAATTCCAGCGCATTCCACAAAATTCTATGATAGGTCGTTTACTGTCGAGGCAGCAAGACTATGGAATGCACTGCCTCTAACTATAAGACGAGCCCAATCGTTGGCATCGTTTAAAAAAATGATGAAGGATCACTATCTCTCTGAGTAAACTTTAAATTTTTAATAATTACCTATATTTTCTCTTCGTTGTATATTTTCTTGTCGTTGTAGTCCTTGATAACTATAAATTAATATCACGCTGTACACTACCCCTACCTAATTCGTGTATTTATGTCTCTGTCCATCCAAAGGTTGCCTGGAAGAGATCGCTTTTAGCGATAAGGCCGCCCATTGTACATTTTTATTATCGATGTATACTTTGTTTTTTTTATATTGGTGTACAATAAAGTATATATTATTATTATTATTATTATAGTGGAACTAAATAAACATTGATCAATATTGATTGATTACTGTTTATATGTTTATACATAAAATGCCTAATTAAAAATACATATACCCTATTACTAGTGAACTATAAGGTGGATCTAAATATACAATTATCAATGTTTACATATTACACTCTTTATATATTATACAAAAATGCATACAATTTAAAATGTATTGTAAAATAAATATCTATACTAATATTATAAAGCTGAAGAGTTTGTTTGAATGCGGTAATCTCATGAACTACTAATTCTTTTGAACTTTTTACTGTTGGATAGCCCATTTGTCGAGGAAGGCTATAGACTATATAATATCACGCTACAACCAATAGTAATGTTGCAAAAACAGGGAAAATTTATGCAGACTAAGTTGCGCGGGAAAGCTAGTTATGTATATAGAAATAAGGGATATCAACTCAATATTCCTTTTTAAACATAGTTTGAACAGGGAGTACAGATTGGTTACAGGTTATTGAAATTGTTAACATCAATTTAGTTGTCAAATGGAATAACTATTAAGTGCTACCTAACAGTTTAGATAATTATATTTATGATTCTCATGAAAATGAACTTTGTTCTTAGGGAGAATAAATGGTATCTAATAAATATATATGTAGGTATTTGAGAATTTCATTTTATAGCAAGCTCACTGATATTAAATAATAAATATATTCATAAAATTTGTTTCAAAATTGTTTGTTGTGCTTCAGCCGAAGCTTCAGTACCTATGTTGAATCTAGGCATACTTTCCCCCAATACATTAAGAACAACGAGTGCAACAAAGAAAACAGTAAGTATATTAAATTTATTATCTTATTGAGTAAGTATTCTTAAACTATTGAACGAACTTTCATCCGGTGCTAAGAACTGTTCCAATGAAACTAGCTTTGTAATAAAAACTCGCATCCAAGTTCCTCTAAGTGTTTGGGCGCTATAATTACTCAGATTAAACTCATAACATTCCTAATAATGTCTGAGTTAATTAAATTCAGGTTATCATCATTTGTTTACATTTGTAGTATTACTGACAACTATATATAGAATGTTTCTATCTCTTAGGCCTTCGCTAATTCGAAATCTAATAACATAGTCCAGATAGGTGGTTCGCTTCTGGCCCCGGTTTGGCTACGAAAGTCTCGGGTTAGATTCCTGAGTCTGGATTTCAAATTTTTCTATCTTTCAGTAATGCATTTATTGTATTTATAAAGACTACTATTTCATGGCACCAACTTCAAAATGTTTAATTTAGTTTTGTTATTCTAGGTGTATTATTTTAGTTAGTAAAATTAAATTAGTTGTTGTCTCCAAGTTAGTTGCCTTGTAGGTATTTATTTTTGAAGTTGGTAATATTTTTTTGTTAAAAAGTTTTTATTTCTTACTTTTTAGTGGTTTGGTTTGTAATTCACTTAAGTTACAATAGGCTGATATTAACTGCTCAAATCCTATTACAAAATATTGCTTGCCCCGATGCAGGGCCGTTATTTGTTGAGGAGTTCACTATCAGCCCTATTACATTGTGTAATAGTAGGTAGTAAAACAAGAATAAAGTGCTACTCAATACCATATTAAAGTAACTAAATAGGTCCGCTCAGAATTTGTGGTCTTCATCATCAGTTCCACTTCACCAATTGGTGCTTTTTAAGAGTAAATGCACGAATCACTATGAAATATAACTAAATCATTGTAGGTTTGCCTTTAACATTTTAAGAGTTCTCTCGATTTCTCCAGGATCCCATTATCAGATCGTGATCTGATGACAATGGGACCAACTTGGAAGTTTACCCTTTCAAACACAAAAATAATTTTTCAATTGCGTAATCGGTGAAGCAACATACAAAAAAAAACACATACAGTCGAATTGAGAACCACCTCCTTTTTAAAGTCGGTAGAAAAAATTAACCGTTTGAAGTTGGTGCCATTTTTTTTTTCCTTTTCATTATTGCAATCTGTTTTTAATGAACCTTCAGCAATATGTATGTCAAGCCATTTAATGACTTGTGAGGTACATGTCCAGTGACATGTCCTCTTGATAATAATTTATATTAGGTCTTGAGGTATTCTTTTCTTCAGTCTACTCACACTTGGCTGGATTTCGTCCATAAGATGGTGTGCCAGTATATTAGGATGTAACTGCAATCTATTCTTATATGTTGAGACATTTTCCTTAATTTCTTCCTTTACTGTTTTAATACCAATGTCATGGCGAAGTCTCGCATTACTGGCACCATGGTGCATCTACTATCATCCTCAAAATTTTTGATTGGAACCTTTGTAGTATTTCCAGATTTGAGTTGGCAGCTGTGCCCCACAGTTGTACGCCATATGTCCATATATATGGGTTTTATTATACATATAAATAACAAAAGCTTATTTTCTTTTGACAGTTGGCTGTTCTTATTAATTAGCCAATATATCTTTCGTACTTGTTGGCCCATTACAACAGACGTTTGGTTAATTTATGCTTTCTCCATGTTAAACGTCGGTCTAGGTACGTCCAAGATATTTTGCTTCGTTAGATTGTGAGAGCTGAATACCATTTAATGTAACTGGAGGACAAGTTTGCCGCCTGGTAGTAAATGTTACCTATACAGATTTTGTTTCATTAGCTTTAATTCGCCAATATTTCAGCTATGTTGCGACTTTGTTTAGACTGTTCTGTAGTTTATAAGAAGCTTGTGTTGGAGTATCAGCAGATGACATAATAGCTGTGTCATCAGCAAATGTTCCCATGATAACATCGCCCGATATTGGTAAATCAGCAGTATATAAAAGCTACAGAGTGGGTTACACTGCCTTGCGGTACTCCAGCTTGGATTTCTTTAAGCTCTGTATTTGCTTCTCCTTGACTGCCGAAAAGGTGTCTACCCATTAGATAAGATGTTATTAGGTTGTAATAATTGATGGGTAGTGTCTTTTTTATTTTGAACAGAAGTCCATTACGCCCGACTCTGTCGAATGCCTGGGATATGTCTAGAAAGAAAGCTGTGCTATCTACAAGTCTATGGATTTGTTTGATAGTGTTGTATTGTTGCCTGAAGCCGAATTGATGGTCGGGAATAAGTTGTGACTCCTTTTTAATAGGATTTAATCTTCCCAGAAATAGAATCTCCATTACTTTGGAGGGTCTTGGGAGCAGGCTAATTTGGCGATATGACTTAGCATCTTCAAGACTTTTACCTGGTTTGGGAATCATTATAATTTTTGCCACCCCCGCAATGGAGGGGGTACATATTCACTTTGTAGAATGGCATTGTATAATTGTGTTAGATAAGTTATGCCCTCTTCTGGTAGCTCTTTCAGGATAGTTGCAGTGATTAGATCGTATACTGGTGCTTTCCCTAAATTCAGCCTTTTGATTGCAGTTTTGATATCTGCTTTCCTGAATTTTTGGATAGGCAGCTCTAATTGGTGGGTTTGTTTTAAGTATTCTCCGACTATTTCAGTCTTTGTGGAGCCAGTGTCAGGATTTGGTTTAAATACTTCTTGTAGATGTTCCATAAATATTTTTTATGTTTTAGAGAAATGTCCAATTTTTTTTTAACTATTTGTAGACATAAACCTATTAAATAAAAGAACTACGCACACTATACGAAGTGAGCTTAATGAATTCTTCTTGTAAAATAAACTTTACATGCGAACTGCGGCTTAATGTTATAACAAAACACTGCAAGTGAGAGTAGTGTTTTGACAAAATTCAACCTTTTCGTTCGTCGTATTTTGACATCAAGTGTATATCCTTATAGTGTATATCAGTAATTATAAGAGTTAATCAAATTTGTATATACTAGTATAAGTAACCAAGTGCAAGAACTTCTTCTAGAATCTGAATAAATTGATGAATAATGCACATTTTATTTATGTAATAACGACTGAATCTGGTCAACACGGAAAACAAACTTGAGAGCCATACTTGGCTTCTGACATAGGTACAAAAACAAAAACAATACATTTTAAATATATAATATTTTTTAAAACCACACGTATAAATACATATGTAATAAAAAATTGATACCTAATAAATGAAGGAATCAACTTGAAAAACATAGGATATTCAAATAATCATTAAGGTATGAATACTAGGCACGTATAAAAGATCGCATGTTGTTGCATGGATAGTTAAGTACAATACACAGATGGAATCCAAAATGCAAATTGCTAGTGAACTATTATAAATTTTTATGCAAGTTACTCCGAGCAGGATATATATAATAATATTATTATATCAATAATAATATTCACGTATTTAAAGCAGTACAGTTGCAGTTAAAATGGCCATTTTCGTATTCTTGTAGCTTTGGGATCGATCTCAAATCCGCTTGCACACCGTACTAGAATGTCGTTATTGCGCTCTTGAGACGCATACTTGAAGCAAGCGTATTTGAGATCGATCCATCAACTTATAAGAATACAAAAATGGCCAATTTAATCGTAACTGAACTGCAACTAAACTGCAGCTGAACTGCAACTGAAATACGTGAATTAACCCCAGGACATGTATGCGGTGTTTTTTTATCACTAACGCGGACCTCAGAGCTTGTATGATATATCTGTCTGGTATAGAAACGACAGAGGTCTTCAGCCGGAACAAAAACGACTATAACAGCAGACTGCAATTCCGCCGGCGGCTCCAGTCTGCAGCTTATCTCAGACTTGTTGCCAGATCTTCACTATCAATTGCACTTAGAAAATGTAACTGATAGTCATGTTTCATCATCTCCTCACTCACTACCAGCAAGGCTGTCATTTCCAGGCAAATTATAATTGAAGTGACTGTTCTAGTACCTAGTATATAACACTGTAATAGATATAGTTATGGATTAAATAATGTCAACTGACGTCATTAAATCGTTCATCATGCCACATGAGTTGCCGTCTTCCGTACGTTCCATTCTGAAATAACCTTGTTCGCCCCAAGATTCGGCCCAAGAGTTTTTCACAATCCAGAAAGGCTTACCGTCGTTAGCTGAAATAATAAAGTAAAATATGAATATCAAAAATCGACGCCTGTTTAAAAAGGAAAACGACTCAATGGATTTTTATAAACCTCAATTAATAGCCAATAGGGTGTACAGGTACAGATATCAGAAGTGAGTATCTGTAAGCGTTAAATAACAATTCAAGAACCGGCAGTAGCATAGATGAAGGGTATGGCAATGAAAGTAGCAGTTGTAGATACTAGCTAAAATGTGCTGATTGGCAGAATTTTTCAATGCTATTACTGTAGCGTCCCCCTTGTTTACAGCATTTGGACGGACACTTTTCATACCCAGAGATATTACTACTTATTGTGTACTCCATGCAGAAGAGTAAGGTTGGCACTCAAGTTATTGTCTCTTTTTATGAAGTGTCAAAACGACGCTCTATCCTATAATGAACGAAATAATGAAAATAAATGTTTTTAAGCTTCTTTTACATGCATACCGCCCTGCCATAAAAAAAAAGTTGTTTAGTTTTTGTTACATGTATGGGAGGGGCCATACATGTAACAAAAATTAACATTACTAACTTTATATTCTAAAACATATTTCTTAAACTGCGATATTTTAAATGATTCTTTCTTCTATCAATAAAAAACTATGTCATAATATTGTAGTGGCGATAGGTCCTTGCGCCACTGAAGTTAGACCACACCTTTTTGTTGCACGTTTATAGTTAAAACGAAATGTATTTTAGATGTATAATTACTTGTTCCGTATCCAACGAGGAGAACAGCATGATCTACTTGACCTTGACATGATTGGTTGGGAATAACACCACTAGTATAAAACTGTAAGGGTGTGGCATCAATAGCTGAAACAGAAAAAAGTTATTAATGGAATATCGTTAAAATCATTTCGACACCGTTGAAGGAAAACGTCATAAGTAAATAGACATGCCTCTGCACTAATAGACACGGTCCCTCCAGAATGTTTGTCGCCCAGTAGAAAGAGAAAATGTTAGGTAAGACATAGCACTGAGCACATTCACGTACCCAATTACGAAAATAGCTTCATCTCGCATTACAATACCTCTGATCCCCATAAGCCGACAAGGAGACCTTGAAAAAAACCCGTAAAAGTGGTTTGAGTAAATAAATAAAAAAAGGAAGTATTCCGTTGTTGCTTACCGATACTTATAGGTCCAACCTTGCACAGCAACTGTTTTACTTTCCCTTGATTAGAGAAGTGATATTGATAACATTTATTAAGCATAACAGCTACTTGACTTTTATCGAAGCGACATGTTGATTGCTGGCCTAGGTAAGGATACACAGATTCTTGTTCAATCCCACCCATTTGTATAAGTGTGCTGAAACATAGACAGAAACAGAGATCTTAATAGAGAAGTCATAGAACATTGTTTATGCAAACGTATTCTAGTAATTTGTGATTATTATTGTGATGAATTTCGATAAAGCTTGAATGGAAGTAAGTGACATGTAATTGCTGTGTGCACCAAAAAATGCATTTCCGGCAAATCAATGTTGCCAGTAGTTAAAGCCTTAAAATATTACTAATAAAATCTAAAGTAAATTGTTGTAAACTTTAGCTATTTATGAAACTAAATTATGACGAGATAAGTATGTCATTATTATCTGTTTATCTATATAAATACATAAACTTATTTGGCATGTCCTGTATCAACGCACAGCATAAACAGCTTTCGTAGGGAAGTGAAATTTTCTTTATGCAAGATTTTTTCTAAATTACACTTCTAAAGCGATAAAAAGAGAGACAGAAAAGGTTCAGTTTATCCAACATTCAACTCCTGAAGAATTGAAGGTTGAAATATTGTACGAATAATCTAAAACGACATATAAGCTACAGTGAAGAAGGGTTTTACTACTGAAGCGATGAACATGAAACTTGGTGAAAAAGAGGATCACAGGCGGAGCCACAGGGCAATCTGCTTATATAAGATGAAACTGTGACTGACTGATGTACCAACGCACAGCTCAGACCTATGAACGGCTGGGTTGAACTTTGGAACACAGCTGGTCATTACCATAGCGTGGGCATCAGTCCCTAAGTCGCAATTAGCAAGCATCAATTATATAACAATTAAAGTCATGACACATTGCTAAGCCGTCAATGCTTAGCCCAAACCCCTGAACTTAATAAACTTAAATTTTACATAAAGGTTTTTTTTGTGATTTAACTAAAAATAATTATATCTTAGGACAACTCACACAACTATCAATACCAAACTAAGCATAGCTTGTACTATGGAAACCAGACAACTGATATACATGCTTAAATATTTCGAAATACATACATATTAAAGAAAAATAACACCCAAACACAGAATAAACCGTCGCGTCGTGCTCATCACAAAACGTATTATTCTGGGTGGCTGGGCTTAGCAGTCAGGGTCACTAACCACTAGGCAAACACACCAGTGGCAACAGGCCAGGAATGAGAAGGATGCCTATCTAGCAACTTAAACTCTCAGGGAGTGAACAAAAAGAATGCGGACAAAAGCTAGTTTACTTACCTGTAAACATAATTCATATATCCTCCTTGGCATCCATAAGAAGTTTTGTCACAATCGACTATTTGTTGTTCAGATAAACTTATCATTTTTCCGTATTTAATGGCGTACTGACACTCAATGTGGCCTGTTTAAGTAGATAATTATAATTACTTTAAAAATATGACTGCATCAGTGGCACAATATTGTTGTGCGCCTGTTGTGCAAGGGATTGTGGTTTCGATACTCAATTTCGGCAAGAGTGTGTCCCTTGCTTTGCTAGATTTATCAACGTTGGTTTCAAAACTAGGTTTTCCTTTTATTGTTGCAAAATCCTCCGAGATACAGCGAGTGCGCGATTTATTTATTACCCTATTCAGATATTTCACACCAAAATGGTCTAAATGTACCTACTACATTAAAACATTGATATTTTTGGATCTAAATCTAAATAAAAAAAATCTTCCTCTCAGTATCTGTAACTCAAAGCATTAAGAGACTGTTATGTCGAGACCCTTGGCCCGTGGGGTCCAAATGCACAACATTTATTTAAAGAACTGTCCAAAAAATTGGTCGACTCCACTGGTGACCGTAGAGCTGGCAGCTTCCTCGCACAACGCATCAGCATTGCTATACAGCGAGGAAATGCCGCCAGTACTCGTATTTGTGGAACCATGCCCAGGGATCCCAATTTTTTGGATATATTTTAGTTTTATTTAGTCTTAATTTCTAGTTTAAATATAGTATTTAATAGTTTATCTAATAATATACCTTGTAAACTTGTAAATTAAATAAATGTAAATGTTTTATATATGAAGAAAAGTTAAAGCATTAAGTAACATGAAAGATGCTACTTTTTTTAAGAACAAACAGTTCAAGCGCCTGACGATAGGCATCACGCTCGCACGTTACAGCGCCTGTGCCTCTCAAATCAAGTTACAAGTTATTCTAACTAACCAGTACTGCTGAAAGCATAGCAACTGCCACACTGCCCCTGGTCTTTGACCGGACCGACAATATGATGATCGCGCCAATCAAAAGAATCTGGTGTAGCTCCATTAACATCATTATCACCCTTCATTTGGCATTGACTGTCAGTAAGTCCTTCTGGTGTCTTATATCCTGTATACTTCGTTTTGAACTCTTCAGGAGTCAGATCCATAAACTTTGTTATACCTGGAATTAACATATATTTTAATTGGCATCATTCAATAATACGATATGGTCCAGAAAGACCAGCAACTTAAAGAAGGTCTGGTAAAATCGTACCAAATACAGTATGTTTGCTCGCATTATTCTTTTGGTTGACATCTTTCAAGTTTTCTACAAATATATGGTAACGGGCTTCCTTTTCCTTTTCGTGTGCGTATTGTTTGTCGTACTTGTTGATGAAGTCCTCGAAGTGCGATGCCGCGTCTTCAAGATTGTAATACGTCGCAGACGCACTTGATGCGCTTGCGCACCAACACGCAGACAGTAATAGTACTACTAACATTATTGCTTTGTTGATAATTCGTAAGTACTGGTAAGTGCCAAATGAAAGTCATCGTTGGCTTTTATACTTGTTAGTAATCAGTATTATTTAAGAAGAATTTAAAGATTTTGTGATAATAAAGTATATTTAAAAACTATGTATGAAATTAATAAAATACAATATTGGCAAATATTTTATTTTATCACTAAACATTATTTTAATGAAAATATGCTTATTTTTAAAGTACATAAATCCAACAATGATTACATTTTATTATTATTTTTGTCATATAATATTTTATATACAATAATGTCTATACTATCTTTCCCTCGCGGGTCCGTTCGTGTTGATGGCGTTCGTCGCGGGATGTTGGTTAACGCGATAAAAACTATCCTATGTCCTGCTCCGGAACTCAAAGTATATCCATCCATGGGCCCTTCATTAGACTGTGGTCAAGTAGGCATGTGCGTGAAGGTGTACATGCACCAAACTAAATGTAACATACTAACACTAGGTTAAGATCGTACTAACATATGGATATGGATTCAATTTTGTCTGAAATAAATAAACATTATGATCTAAAGCCAAATACGAAATTTCACAAATATAACTTCAAAACTGACGGAGTTTTATATTAACTTGCAACTCTTATTTCTCTAATGGCTAAGGCGTCGGTCTCGCAATCGTGAGGTCGCGGGTTCGAATCCTACTCATTATACTACTGACGTGAACCCACTCCTAACAAGCCTTTGAGCTTAGCTGGAGGGGTTAAAAAGATCTTTAGAAAAAAAGGGTTTTAAGGGTTGATTTTCTTTAAAATTATGACATAGATATGTCTTTTATTTTAAAGAATAATCCAAATACGGCATTTCACAGATATATCTCCAAAACTGACGGAGTTTTATAGAAACGTTGACACCCGATTCTAACCTTTGATTGTCAGAAATTCTCTCTTATCGAATGCCTACGTCATATGACAAATATGTCCTCAAAATTTCACGTCTTTACGATCAGCGGTTTAGGCTGTGCGTTGATCCATCAGTCAGTCAATCCGGACTTTAAATGTTATAAGACGTATAAGATGGATAGGTACTTACTAACTTTTTAAATTAATTACTTTATTTATACCTGCGCATAGTTACTCACTTTTTGATTAAAGCATTCATAATAAGAGGTATTTTATGGGCTAAGAGTCTTCTTCGCGTAAATAGTTTAAGGCTAAAGGTCCCTGGTGGACCACGGCCGACGCAATACGATCGAAACGTAGGGGAAAAGTATTTACACCAGGCCCCCAGAGTATTAAGTCTCAACACCCGGCTCTTGCGGTGTCTTTAGGAGCACCAGCTGATAAGCGACCGCCAGTACGGTTTCCGTTACGGTCGCTCAGCTGGTGATCTTCTTGTGTACCTGACGCACCGCTGGGCTGAAGCCTTGGAAGGCCAGGGCGAGATTCTCGCTGTCAGCTTCGACATCGCCAAGGCGTTTGACAGGGTCTGGCACAAGGCCCTTCTATCGAAGCTTCCTTTTTACGGAATCCCCGAGGGGTGTAGCAGATGGATCGCTAGCTTTCAGAACGTCCCACGGAGCGTTGTTCGGGAGAGACGGTTGCTCTGGGGCGGGTCTCCGAATGGGGTGAGAGGAACCTGGTTCGATTCAACCCCACAAAGACACAAGTATGCACGTTCACTGCGAAGAAAGACCCATTTGTCCCAGTGCCACAGTTCCAAGGAGTTACACTCCGAGTCTCCGAGAGTATTGGGATCCTCGGCGTCGAAATCACCAACAAAGTCCAGTTTGGGAGTCATTTGGAAAGTAAAGCCAAATTGGTGAGCAAAAAGGTGGGGGTCCTCAACGGAACGAAGCGTTATTTCTCGCCGGCGCAGTGACTTGTGCTTTATAAAGGTCCGACCGCACTTGGAGTACTGCTCTCATCTCTGGGCGGGTGCCCCCAAATACTTGACTCCCTCTAAAGGCGAGCTGGTCGGATCGTTGATGACCCCAATCTCACGGACAGACTGGAGTCTTTACAGCAGAGGCGTGACTTTGGTGCACTTTGCATACTCTACCGTCTGTTTAACGAGGAGTGCTCTGAGGAACTGTTTGACATGGTGCCACCGTCACCTTTCTACCACCGCACCACTCAACATCGTAGTAGGGTTCATCCATTCCACCTGGAAACAATGCGGTCCTGTACGTATCGATTCCGGCGTTCTTTTCTTCCACGTACGTGTAGAGAATGAACTACAAGCTGCGGTGTTTCCCGAGCGCTGCGACATGTCTTTCTTCAAACGAGGCTTAAAGAGAGTTTTCACTTCACGGTAGGCAGCAGCTTGGGTGTGTCCCTGACATTCCTGTAGTCCATGAGCGGTGGTTACCGCTTACCATCAGGTAGGCCACTGGCTCGTCTGCCAACCATAGGCAATAAAAAAAAGGATTGTTGCTTGTTTCCATTTTTTTAATGCAGGCGGGTTTTTAATTTTTTTATTTAATACTTTAGAGTTGTTATAGGATGTAACAACTAACATTTATAACAGCTATTGTTAAGTATTGAAAATTTAAAAAAGAATGGTTGCTAACTAACTTTTTCAGTATTACAGTCATTATCAGGTTATACCTTTTTGAAATGTTTAAGACGAGCCCTTTAATTTGATACCCATATTGCAGTATTCGAAACAACTTTTTTCCCCACCTCTTTATTTTATCATCTCACAGCCGCCATGTTTGTTTTTTCAAACGTCACCTATCTAAGAACACTTGGGCGGTCAAGACGAATCAAACGACGTCTGATATGAATAAATTCGTTCAGTGGTATGTGAGATATGAGGTAATAAAGAATATTACATACATACATACAAGATACGCGCGAAAAACGTTACCCTGCCTTACAGTCGATGAAATAGTTTTAAAGAACCTTAAAATGTTTTTAAAGACCTGTCAAATGATGTATGGAGAAAATAAAAAGTTATTTTACAATTGAACTAAGTAGCTAGTAGTAGTAGTAGTAGTATATATATATATATATATATATATATATATATATATATATATATATATATATATATTCCAAAATTCATCCGCATGTGTAGTTTTTGAGTAAAACGCCTGCGACATACGGACAGATAGACAGAGAGACAGACGGATGGACATAAAAACTTTTTAACAAAAAAATATTACTGACTTCAAAAATAAATACCTACACGGCAACTAAAAAGCAAAAAATAATATACCTAGAATAACAAAAACAAATTAAACATTTTGAAGTTGATTCCGAATAAAACATAAAGACTACTATTTCATGGCACCAACTTTAAAATGTTTAATTTGTTTTTGTTATTCTAGGTATGTTATTTTTTTGCTTTTTAGTTGCCTTGTAGGTATTTATTTTTGAAGTTTGAAATATTTTTTTGTTATTTTTTTTTTATTTCTCTCTTTTTAGTGGTTTGGTTTGTAATTCACTTAAGTTACAATGGGCTTATATTAACTGCTCAAATCCTTTTACAAAATATTGCTTGCCCCGATGCAGGGCCGATTTGTTGAGGAGTTCACTGTCAGCTCTATTACATTGTGTAATAGTAGGTAGGATAACAAGAATAAAGTGCTACTCAATACCATATTAAAGTAACTAAATAGGTCCGCTCATAATTTGTGGTCTTCATCATCAGTTCCACTTCATCAATTGGTGCTTTTTAAGAGTAAATGCACGAATCACTATGAAATATACCTAAATCATTATAGGTTTGCCTATAACATTTTAAGAGTTTCCTCGATTTCTCCAGGATCCCATTATCAGATCGTGATCTGATGACAATGGGACCAACTTGGAAGTATTTTTCAAATCGGTAACGTCGTCTTTGCGTAATCGGTGAACATATACAAAAAAAAAATAGATAGGCGAATTGAGAACCTCCTCCTTCTTGAAGTCGGTTGAAAAGGTTTCGTTTTTGCCAATTTGGCTATGGAAACCTAAAAAGATGCTCTGTGGCACACACAACTCCATAAGAATGCATTGTCGTGTATTACTCAAATAGCACAACATTTTTGCTTGCAAAATGTAATTACACGCTTTTCTAATAGACCCCGAGAATATATGTAAATTTCGTCAGTCATTTCCTCTCGCCTGATAACTTGAGAGAGTTGTATCATGAAGATCAGCAGTGGGTGAGTTAAGCAGTGGTAGCCTAGCTAGTTAGATATTTAATTGGTGGATTTGTTTTGACACAACAACAACGTACACAGTCTTTGATAAAAAAGGATCAATACCAAAATAGTGTTGATTTTACTGTGGACTGTGAATATTGATGATTACGTGGTCATCGGGACACTCTTTTCACAATTTCTGTTACATACGTCTTTCGTCTTTATAAGTGACTAGCTGACCCAACTTTGCAACTTCGTCTCGCAAATTTTCCCCGTTTTTGCAACATTATTAATTGCTGCCCCGCTCCTATTGGTCGTAGCGTGATATTATATAGTATTTTTCAATACGGATCCGTAAAACTAATAATTAAACAAACAAATAAACAAACAAACTCTTCAGCTTTACAATATTAATTTGTCGTCTTTCGTCTTTGCTAATGTTTTATACCCAGACTGTTTTTTTTAAAGATGAATGTCAATAATTGTATAAAAAAATACTATCTTGTGTATCATTAAAGTTTATTAAGTTTCCAGAATAAAGTAAGTTGCTGACAATGGTCCAACATAAGAAAACGACAATTAATCAACAATCGCAGTAGCAATGAATGGGTTCAGCATTCCACAAGCGCCCTGAGGACTTGATCCATCACGTTCCATTCTGAAGTACCCATCTTCACCAAAGGATTTATCCCACGTGTTCTTGACAATCCAGTAAGGTAGCATACTGCCATTTGCTTGCGTTTCTGTAAAAAGTTATAAAATTTGTAGGAGCGGTACAAGCAGACGTATGAGGTAAATTATATGATTAGAATTTGGTATACCTACAGTCAGGTATCGACGCCGATAGTCGATACAAAGTCGCATGGAGAAGAACTGAGAGAAATAACTCTAAAAAAACAGCGTTACACAATTATTAGATAAAATTAAAAATAAATAAAATCAATCCTATGATAAAAAATTAAAGAATACCATTCTTAGTGGACGCTCCACAAGGATGCTAATAATACTATATCCGCCGCATATATCGGTGAAAGATCTAAGCTATGGCTTAGACTTACCGTCCCTAGGGCCATCTTGATTGGTATTACTATAGTTCTTCCGTAAAATATCACAGATCACTGTATTTCGGTTGAAGGGCACTGCAGCAGGTGAAGTTGTGAGTGCGGGGCAGTGACTTCCAGATCTTTGGCAAACAAGAATTTGCGTGTAGTGTGTCGTGAGTAACGTGTCCATAATGTGGCATAAAAAAGGGCCATAACTCGAACTTACTTTCTTTCAAAGGAATATTGCTAAATTTACTGCTTCTATGGTATCTACGACCACTATAGAAATGAAGAAAAATATTATTTTTTAAATCTAGATAGACTTTATAATTATCGAGTCTAATCTGTCTAAGATTTGGTTCTTACCAATGGGTATGGGTCCAACTTTATGCAAAAGTTGTTTCACTTTCTCTTGAGACTTCAGTTCGTATGAAATCAGTAACGTTAACCACAATTACGTCATCATCAAGCCATCCGATCCTGCAAGGTTTTCTCTGTCCATCATAATGATAATCGTCTTCCTTTATAGTACCTCCTATTCTCTTCAGAGCGCTGTGGAATAATAAAAAGGTCATCATAACCGATTCAGGACATATTCAGAAAGATAGTTTTTCCTTTCTGTTGTAGTTTATGGTGAATAATAAGTTATTGGTGAATGTCACATGTATGCCCATGTTTAGTTCTACGGCATGCTGGTTCCTTCACAATGATCTTCTTTAGCGATTTTGAGCAGTGGAAATGAAACAAGTCACACAAACAAACAAGTATTTACCTGATTCGGTTCTTACCAACTATGCACCAATATGCAATATACAGGTAGTCCCAGAACTATGCCAGACGGAGGGAAAGTATCTACTTTAAATATTACCTACTACTAAAAGAAGACTTGATTTTAATTTTAAAAATAATTCTAACTGCTTTAAAAGGTTTTTGAATGATAGCCTGTCTGAACAAGGAACCGAACGCACACAATTTGAAAAAGCACCACTCTGTATTTTTATGGAACCAATGCATAAGGTCAGTCAGAGGAATTATTTTTTCTAAATAACATAATATCTTCAATTAAAGGAAAGCCATGAAATTTCACAAGTTTTCAAGTTTTGAGACATTCGGTATACATTTATCTCGTTTCATATTCCTATAAGACAGCAACAGTATCTGAAATGATCATAGGCAAGCGATGACATCTTAGAAATGAGTCGTTGCTGATCTCCCTATATCTAGAATACAAAAAGATATATAAGTCTATATTTTTTTCCTAACCTATTACAGTGCTGGTCAAAGGTATCCTAGTGTTCCTACCTCAACTTAGCCGATTGGTCTTCCACTATAGAATGTATTATATATTAGAAACATTGTAACAGTCAATAAGGAGTTGTTCCGAAAGAACTAAAAGTTAATTATGTTTTATGGCGTGCAGACTTTCAAAATGACCTGAAAATATTCAAGATAGGTGAAAAGTACTTTAAACAATTTTTATTGATTGAACGGATGCTTATCCAATGACACTAAAAACAGGCCTATTAAAGTTGATAAACTTTCGCGATTTGTACACATTATAAAATTATATATACTACGAGTATTAATTGCGTCAATAAACCATTTTGTGACACGTAATTGACGTGATGATGATGACTGTTGATGAAAATACACAACAGATTTTCTACGATTTTCACTATAATTTGGATAATATATGCTGAATGGGGAAATAAACCATTCAAATTACCATATTCAGCGTATTTGCTGTTTTCATTCAAACGATTGACTTCCACTAAATTAGTTTTAAATATTTCAAAGCGTGCTTCTTTCTCATGAGTTTTGCGATAAATTCTTCAAAATGTATGGCTGCGTCTTCTGGAATGTACTGCTTCGATTCTGCCGATGCGCACGCAAACCAGTATGTGAGCAACTACAACACAATATGCGTCATTGTACACCTAGCAATGATAATTGAATAGGTAATTTAAATAAGCGAAGATCCAGTTATGCCAAAAGCAAGTAATATCCAGATAACACATACCAATATTAATAACTAATCAATATTGGTATGTAAAATATATAATTTGTATATTTATTATAGACAATAAAATAACAACAAATCCTGCATTCTTTCACAATTAACTTTACATTTTTTTTTATTAACATTTATTATTAATAACCTAACATTGTTTACATTATTACCCGTTGTTGTAAATTCATAAATTAATATTACAATTTACAATCGTTAAAACAGATTAGATATATTCCGGGACTTAATCGCGTGAATTATTTAAAGGTACGCACCTTTTATTTTATCAGTCGGCCCGTGACCACGATCGGTGCAGTTCGATCGAAACGTCGGGTAAATAGAAGGTTCGTACCTTTAAATAATTCACACAAATAAGTCCCAAAGTATACCTAATATGTATAAAAACGTGAAAGTTTAAAAAAAATAAGTTTATAAAGAGCTGAAAATTAACTAGAACACTCACAATAAATATTTCACATATCCTCATTGATCATTTGCCAAAATAATATTTTAGTTCAAGCATCACAAAATTATATATTTTGCATTTTTCTTATTAACCGACGAAAAACAACGGAAGAGGTTGTCAAGTCAACCAGTAATATTTTTTTTATATTAATCACGCATGACATTTTACCGAGTTGTCAGAATTCAATAAAAAAAAAAATATTGGGTAAATATAGGTACAGTAGGATCAACGTAACTAGGCCGGACTGATGTAGGCGACAAGTGGTTGCGCAGATGCAACCACTTGTTTTAAAAATCTGCGAAACACATTTATTAAGTCATTTAAAAGTACAAGGCGTAACGTAAAGGTATGGTCAAATCCAATGATCTGACCGCACACGTACATACTATACTGAGTGCTTTAAAATGTTTCTTTTCGATACTTTCAATCACTTGGTCATTTAACAATAATAAAATAGCAAATTAAAAAATCATCAATTCAAAACAAATATCATAGTAATAGACACGAATTTTGGATACAAAGAAAGCGCTTTATCTATCTTTCATTTCAGGTGTTATTAATGCCACAAATATTGGTTAAATTTGACCACATCTTTCTGTTTGAGCACATCAAAACACTTCAAACGAACAAAAAAACAATATTGAATTCAATATTTCTTGAAATATTGAAAAAAAAAAGAAACGTATCCGCTACAACATCCATCTGATATTGAGTTGCAGATCTTTTAAAGGTTAATGGCTGCCAGTTTATTGTGGTATATAGAGAAATTTTAAACACTTTTAATCTTGGGAGGGGGCGTTGGTATCTGTAACACAGTAATTTACTACTACAGGTATCATCGTTTCTATATTATTGTATAAAATGTTGTAAGTTCCAAATAAACTTTTTATTTTTATTATAGATAGAATTTTTTGGTTTTCAGATTCTGATTACACACTATCCAATCAACAAGAAACATATAATTATGTTCCAGAGCATTATTATTATTATTGTTGTTTTATTTAATTGGCCTAAAAGGAAGAAAATAATTTTCAAATTATATCTACCCATGAATTAGTTACATTTTATGATTTATATGACAAAGCTTGTAAAATTACTGATCACTACACATTGTCAACAATGTGTCGAGGTCAGTAATTTGGGAAAACACTACATCATTCAAAACTGTCAAATAGATCCAATTTTTTAATAAACCAATACAGATTCCTGCAAGGAAGTGTAATAGAACCACTACTATTCTTTTAAACATTAGTGATATACTAGACATTACGAATTATAAATGCACCTTATTTGGTGATAATGTAAACAAATTTGACGAAATCAACAATTGTGGCCATCAGAAAAATGTTTTTATTCAATAAATTCCTAACACTAAATTCCTTTACGTTTCTGAAATTTTATAATGTTTGTTAAAATATTATTTTGTGATTTGATAGTTTAATTTGAAAATTCGTATATGCATGACAATTATTCTTATTAATATGATTCATTTTATAAGTCTTTAATTGACATAAAAAAAAATCACATGGCATTGTGCAGCTTAACAGGTGAACCTAGCTTATAAAGCCACATGTATGTTCTTTAATAAATCTGTCTAAACCTTAAAATGTGTTCAATTATCACGAGGTAATTTAACAAATTTTAGCTTCAACTGAGTCAAAGGTTTTCATCTGATTACTAATACATAAGTTTAGTTTTACAGGTTTCTACTTCGCAACAACTAAGTACTACACCTACGTTAGCAGCAGTTACTAGTTACGGTGTAGTAGTGTAGTTTAGACTAATTAACTTACCTGCGTCGATTTTTAACCGACTTCAAAAAGGAGGAGGTTCTCAATTCGGATGTTTGTATCTTTTATGTATGCTCGGGCATAACTCCGTTTTTTTTTTAATCGAAAGAGGTTAAGAGGGTAAGGGATGATTCGGCAGAGAACCAAAGTTATCGACATAGCCCTCCGGATTAGCAAGCTGAAGTGGCACTGGGCTGGTCATATTAGCCGAAGAACCGACAACCGTTGGAGTAAACGAGTTCTTGAGTGGAGACCGCGGCTCGGCAAACGTAGTGTAGGACGCCCTCAGGCCAGGTGGAGTGATGATTGACGCAAAACGGCTAGCAGGAGCTGGATGTGAGAAGCAGAAGGTAGAACAAAGTGGCGTGCTACTGGAGAAGCCTACGTCCAGCAGTGGACTGCGATAGGCTGATGATAATGATGGGGTTTCAGTATTCCCAAATGGTCTCATATAAATTTCGTAAAGATCCGATGATAACTTTCGGAGACAGAGATCGAAACCACTCATTAAAGGGTTGCCAGCAAATCAACCGTAATTAAAGTTAGTTAGAAGATTTTATGTATAAAAAAACTTATCGTCTGTTAATGATTTGTTTTGTGTTTTTTTAATAATTACACTCATCAACATTGATTATTTTAAAGTAAACGGTGCGGCCTTTGTGATGATATGTTTATTTTATTTGATAGTAAAATATGTTATTATTAAACCTTATTATTGCTTAGTAACACACAAAGTTTACAGTTTCCAAATTTATTGCATAATGCGTGTCAATTGAATATTTGATAACATTAAACATTTGAGACATCTAGTCACTACATATAGCGACAGTTGTATGTTATTGTTGCTTGAATTAAAAATAATAAAATTCCAATGAATTAAACGGGTAATACAATAATGCTCTCTGTAGCGAAGTAATAACAAAGACCGTAATAGTTATCAAACTATCGGCTAGACGTCGCGAGGGCCTGACTCGCGTACAGGAAGGATAAAAGAATTTGAGGTTTAGCAACATAGTCCTGGTTAGATGGTTCGATTCCGGCCCCGGTTTGGTATACGGAAGTCTCGGGTTGGATTCCAGGGACAGGACTTCCAATTTTTCTATCTTATATCTTTCAAAAATGTAATTATTGTAATAATAAAGTAATTGACAAGAAATTCCTATAAAAAATACTATAATTAATTATATGGAGTTATTTAAAGGCGTGTCGAGCAATTAAAGCAACCTCATTGTATTAGAGTCATAACTATATATATCGACGATATTGTTCGTGCTGATAACATTATTAACAAGTTATTATGCAAGCGTTCTGACTTTTTCCGCTACATATTTTGAACTTGAAAACGCCACACAATATTTTGAAGGCTATATACCCGTTTCAAAATATTTAAAGTAACTTGATTAAAGAAGAAGAAAGAAGAAAAACGTGTAAATCGTTTAAATGCTGAAAGTAGCACTCGTCGCTCAGGCGATTCTTCTACTACATTTGGTAATTAGCTGAACCCGGCCACGCTTCGTTATGGCTTTTTAGACCAGAAACACACACACCCAAAGTTTCATCACAATCGGATCAATGGTTTCGAAATAAATAAACATTTATTTTTATTTAAATAGATTATAATTTTTGCGACCTATGTTTGAAAATTAAAATATTTACAAAAACTTGCTTGAAGTCAAAATATTTGGCCTTGATAGACTTTGGAGATTCATCTATCTGTTCACTCTTTCTTCTCGCCTTCTTTTAGGAGTAGGTTACTATAGTAATACTCAGTCCTTTGCAGAGGACTCATTTTCTTATGTGGGAAGTGGAATAATGGGTAGGATTCGAATCCGCGACCTCACGATTGCGAGTCTGATGCCTTAGTCATCAGGATACCGCCGTTTCAATTGCTATTGCATCACATTTTTTTTAATGTTTATATTTTGATTGTATTAAAATTTGGAATCTCTGAAGTGATAAGTAATTCATCATAGATGAACAGTTGCTACTTTTTTTGTTATTATATGTTTTCTTTAAAATCGTTATAAACAATTCATATGGAACAAGGTCTAAGTAAAAGTAATATTATGGAAAATATAAAGTATCAAGATAAATTTTGATGTTACAGATCCAGGACCTTACTGAATTGCTAAAGACTGTTATGGCCCTTCTTTTGGTGAAGGAGTTCCTGAGGGTTGCTGAATAAGTTTATGGCAACAGCTTTTATAGTCTGTAATTATTTTGAAAAATTTGGTTATTTTAAAGTCTTTGAATTCCATTTTTTTCGAGAGCCAAATTAAATTATCGTGTAAAAGTAAAAGTGGATCTGCATCGACAACATTTTCATGCGATGATTTTCTACGATTTTAAATGTGGTCTTTAGCCAGATGAGTCATTTGATCGACTTCTAAATGTTTATGAAAGAAGGACCTTCAAATGCCACCATCTACCGATGGCATAGCGAATTCAGATGCGGTCGCCTTACTTTGGGGGACGAACAAAGGAGTGGTCGTCCTACGACGGCTGACATGAAAAAAAAGTGTGTTGGCAGTAAAAAAAATATTCACGAAAACAGGCGAATTACATATGAAAAGATTAAGTATACACTGCAGATTGGTTCGGGAAGTGTTCATAAGATTCTACACGAGGTGTGTAGTGGCTACATCTTACCCTCATATTAAGTTTATAAACATTTAAATTTAACATTCAATGATATGAGTTGCAGAACTACCATCTTTGAAGGTGTTATTTCAGCCGATGAATATTAATATTTTCGAAAACCAATTGCTGTTAATTTTTCCATTCAAAGCCGACTCTTTGAATGGAAAAATGAAATTGCTAGTTTGTAGCTCGTTACAAACTAGCAATAACTCGTTAGCTCTAACGTAAAATCAAGGATTTTACGTCTTTTAAACATTTTGGTATTGGGAAATCGGTGATGACTTTTATTTTATCAGGGTTTGGTCTTATCCCGTTTCTATTTATCAGATGGCCAAGATATGCGACTTCCCTATATAAAAACTCGCATTTGTCTGGTTGTAACTTCAGATGGTAACTACAAAGTTTTGTGGAAATTATTGATATGGCTAGATAAGTCTAGCGAATAGCACACAATGTCATCAAGATATACAAAACAGGAGGAACCTTGTAGATCCAAGAGACGTGTATTTATTAGGTTTTGGAAAGTTAACGGTGCGTTTTTGAGTTCAATGGTATTCTTATGAATTGAAAAAGGCTCTGTGGTGTGTGTAAAAGTGGCTGTTTTAGAAGCTTCCCACGTTGAAATTGGCATTTGATGAAATCCTGAGGCTAGATCGAGGTTTGTAAAATATTAACTTTTTCCGAGTTGATCTAGTATGTCCTTAAATCGTGGGGTTAGATACTTTTTACCACTACTGATAACATTAAGTTTTACTTACGACTCTCTTTCGTAGTCCCGAAACGTCTAGATTTTTGGGAACGACCCAGATGGTAGAAGACAGAGTAAAACCGAAAGCTCTTTTTGTAACATCCTGAAAATCTATAACTTTTGATGTGGATAGGATTTTCAGTGTTAGTTAGAATTTTATGTTTATTTTGTACAACCGACTTGTAAGATTTCGATAAACCGCATATTGATGAATCACGTTGCAACTCAGAAATTGAGTTATCCCAATTAAAGAAATAGTAAATTTCAGTCTTCTGCAAGGCTAACTATCACAAAAAACGGCTGAGGGTATGACAAACGTTTCAAATAAAATTTGTGGCAAATTTTAATCATACAACATTTTGACCGTAGTAAAATAGTCTGTAGGTGGTTATGGTCAGCAAGTATATTAAATATTTTCCAAAACTGATATTACAAAGTTATTAAAGACACGAGCGGGAAGTTATTAGTATATTACAAGTGTAATAAACTTTGTATTTATTTTATTCAATTTATTAGAGACTTTGACGTTTTAGTATATCAGTGTCTGTTAGTCTCAACGTACCATATTTTATAAATTAAGCATAATCTAGTTTTGCAAAGTTCAATAACTTTTAAGCACTCTTAGAGTGAGGCGTTATCAATATATGGTTAATTATTCCGACATCGTAAACGTTTATATGTCAATGTTTTATCTCTAGTAGCCAAATCGATCGATAGATAGATTATTGAAAACGGTCGTTAGTCAGTCGAATCTTCGCTGGGGGTATGTATCTCTATTAAAAGATCCTTTTTAATACCTACATATAAACGGTGGATTGTAATCTACCACATTAAGTCAATAAGTGAGTCACATCTGTCAAGATTCCACAATTATCATAATTCGGTGAAATAATTAATAAAACTAATTTCAAGGTTCAACTGTATCTAAAGTTTTCATCTGTTCACTAGTACTGAAATTTAGCTTTAAAGGTTTCTGCCTCCGCAATAACGAAGTACTATACCCAAGTTAACATTAGTATACAACAATAATTTAACTATACACATTAGGCAAAATCAACGTGTATATAGTTAAATTATTTAACTTACCTGCGTTTTATTCTCTGCAAATCGTTTGTTTTATTTTACCTTTCAAACTCATTAAACTCTTTTACATAAATTTTTCAAAGAACAGATGTTGTGGCCCTTTTTAATGTAATGTTTATATATTTATTTACAATTACTGTTTTTTAAACATAAATTAATATTTGCAACATCCCGAACAATCATTTACTAACTGTGTCCTTTGTGATAATGACACAAACATTACACGTGTCAATTGTATATTTGATAACATTGAACATTTGAAACACCTAGTCATTATATACACCGATAACATTTTTATTAAAGAAGTAATTGTTGCTTGTAATTAAAATAATGAAATACCAAAGACGCTGACGCAAGATGCTGTTATATAAAGGCATGTCTAGCAATTAGCGCAATCTTATTGTACTAGAGTCTTAACTTTTATATCGACGATGTTGTACGTGCTGCTAATATTATTGGCGAGTCACTATGCAAGCGTACTAGCATTGTCCGCTCCATATTATGAACTTGAAAACGCTACGCAATACTTTGAAGATTTTATACAAAAATACAATATACACTACGCTGACGAACAAGAGAAGGAGGCCCGTTTCAAAATATTCAAAGATAACTTGATTGATGTAAATCGCTTAAATGTCGAAAGTAGCACTCGTCGTTCAGGCGAAGCTTCTGCTGTGTTTGGTAATTATAATTATTGCGACCTTATGATTTATAATTAAAATTACAACACCTTAATCACCATCTTGAACATATTCATCCATACTATTGAATACTCGCTCAAAGTTAAATTTATTAACTTACTTTGGAAGTTCATAAATTTTCTTTTCGTCCAGTCATACAGTGAATTCCATTTAAGTCGTCTTTAAAAAAACGATTTTATCTTCATGATTGATACCAAACCTATTCGGTAAGCTTTTTTGTATAGTGCAGTGGTTTAGGTAAGTTAGTTGTAAATAGTTCGTTAGTTTTAGATTTTTCAAACTGTTTATTTTATTTAAGAGTATTAAATAATAGGTAAATAAAGTAAGTGCATAATTAAAAACTTTTTTAAAAATCCATCCGGCTGTAACCACGGTAGGTTTGCTAGGATTTAGTAAAAAGTTCCGTTGTCTGTCTCCGAAATTTAAATGGAAACATTTCGGAATTTATTCCGAAATGTTCCCATTTAATTTTCGAAAAAAAGTAGAAAGTGGTTCGCCACTTTCAAACAAAAAAATAATCTTATAAATCCGTCTATAGATGACAAAGTTATTCCAGAATACACATAAAAAATTGAGAACCCTTCCTTTTTTTAAGTCTGTTAAAAAAGGTCCTGTAGCCGAGACCTTTTTCCTGTTAAGCGAAATAATTTAATATGGTGACGATAATTGCAAAGTTCAGTCTAATTTATTTATTTCAGGTATAACACAATTTATGGACCTAAGTCACACAGAGTTTGAGAATAAGTACACTGGTTTTGGATATATATCTAGGGAACAATCAAATTGTCTCGTTTTCAATGAACAGGATATCCCAAATGTAAATGCACCAGAATCATTTGATTGGCGTGATCAAGGAGTAGTATCACGTGTGAAACATCAGGGTGCTTGTGAAAGTTGCTATGCATTTAGTGTCACCGGTAAGAAAAATATGTTGTATCTACATAAAGCGGTGATAGCCTAATGGATAAGGCATCGGACCCACAATCCTGAGGTCGCCGGTTTGAATGCTACCCATTACAATACCGACGTGAACCCATTTCTAACACAAGCCATTAAGCTTAGCTGAAGGGGTTAACAGGATTGCTAGTAATGTGGGACGCACAATCCCACATTGCTAGTTGTATTTAGAAAAAAAAAGAGAAAAAACGAATGATATCAGTTCAAAATATATAACAATACCAAAGAGAATCTAATAATTTAGGTATTTATTGCCTCAGTTCTTTAACTTTTAGTACAGTGATAGTTCTGAAGTACATTATACTTAAAAAAAATATTAGTATTTGGTTTGATTTTATGTAATGATTTATAAACAGATTTACTGCACCTACATACTTCATTTCTACATCGCTCTAAGGTAGATTGGCAGAGAATGCTTTTAGCAATAAGTCCGCCTCTGTACAATTATGTGCATTAAGTTTTAATAACGATATTAAATAAAAATATATTCGTATTCAGTAGGTTCTTCATATTTTAGAGCCTTTTAAAGAAGTTCTTCTTACATTAGATCCTAAATTTTGTTCAAAATGGTGACTATTTTTTTTGACAAAGTTGAAATAAGGATGTTGATGAAAAGTGGTAAGTTTCGTAAAGAGTCGTGAAATAAAATGTGTTACACATAGCATACCAAATTCTCATAGATATCTAATGCTCTGTAGAAAATCTCCTGCAAGATGCGGTTACTAGTTCTATAAAAGCACGCGTACCGTTCGCTTTGTAGTTTTGTGTATAGATAAATTAGCTCAATAAATGTACCTAATAACCACATTGTTTCACAGGTTACCTGGAATCCCAGATTGCAATAAAAAAGAAACGATTTGTCGAACTATCTGAACAACAAATAGTTGACTGTGACAAGAGATCATCTGGATGTTCAAGAGGATTAATGGCTAATGCTTTTACGTAAATATTGCTCTAAATTGTTATGATTTACTCAAGCATTCGGTAAAATTCCACTCAAACTCAACATTCTTTATTCATTCATTAATTGTTATGATCCTATTGCTCCTACAATTACATTTAATAATAAGTTCGCAATCAATCCTCCTGCCGGGAAATGAATATTTCTGTAAATAAATCTACTTTTTTCTAACTGCCCAATGTTTAATGTCTTTAAAAACTGTATGCAGGTCCAAAAAAGAAAAAAAAGTGAGGTGTTCCTTATATGTCACAGATACAATACCTCCTAATAATTACAGATAGATCTTTAAGTGCAATAATTTTGCATTGCTGAATGGTTGTTATGTGTCCATTGATGGTTTGTCACAGGTCTATTATAGAACAAGGTGGTATCATGACTGAGGACGATTATCTATATACTGGAAAAGATGGAGTTTGTAGAGTGGATCGCAGTAGAACGGCAGTAATAGTGGACAGTTGTAATACATACCAACTGCGATCCCAGGAGAAATTGAAGCAACTACTTTATGGCGTTGGACCTATATCTATTGGTATAATACATTATGTGTTTATATAAATTTCTTGTTCTTACAAAAGTTTTACCCTGGTCTAAAGTCAATTTTGCACTTGCGAGAGTGATTTTTTTACAAGTAAGTTAAACTAAAAAATTTACAAAGTTACCTTTGATAGTTGTCAAACCTTTGATATAAATTTTCCCTTTCTTGAACAATACAAAATACTTTACGAAAAATGTAAAATGAGCATTTATTTTATGCAGGTCTCAGCGCAAGAAATTTTCAGACATATGTTAGTGGAGTATTTAATGATCAACAGTGCAGGGGCAAACTAGATCATGCTGTTTTATTAGTGGGATATGGAACAGGTAAGGAATTTGGTAACACTACCTAGAAAATAATCGAAGAATTATTTTAACCGAAATGAAACCAAAATGTTACCGATCTATGTTCAAAACTGACGGAGTTTTATACAAACTGGCTATCCCTATTTTACCCCCTTTGGGGATGAATTTCTAAGAAACCTTTCTTAGTGCATGAATTTTAGTTTTGTAACCCTAGGCTCTGCGTTTATGAATCAGTCAGAACAAGTGATTATATATGTATGGATATTGTTCACTTCAGTAATTTATTATGGGGGACTGGTGCCTAAACTAAGCTCGAGGCTTATGTTTCAGGATTGGATTTTACTGTCACAATCTAGGTTATAACATTTTCTTGTCTCAGATGGCGTAAGGGCTAAATAAAATTCTTCTCTTTAATATAAGAAAATATTTATGTAATATAGTACTGAAAATATTTTTTTTATGTTACAGATCCAGTATATGGACCTTACTGGATTATTAAAAACTCTTATGGCCCTTCTTTTGGTGAGGACGGTTACATTCGAGTGCAGCGTGGAGAAGGAGCCTGGTCCTGTGGATTGATGAATATTGATATGGCAACAGCTTCTATATTATAATTGTGTAAAGAAATCATTCTTTTTTTTTTATTTTCTCACTTTCTTCTACAGTTAAATTAATGGTTTTAAAATGGCAAAAATGGAATAATTACAGTTTCGTCATGGCTATCAACTCAAAAGGTCTTCTAAAATATTTTAAAGGATTTTAAGAAAGTATTTTGATTAAGTGAAAATTTTCAAAAATAATTGCTCAGAAAGTTGCGTAAAGTGTGCCCCTCCCTTCCCCTGCCTTTATCGTTTAAACTGTATGGCAAAAAAATGAAATAAATACGGAGTATTAATTACAACTAACACTAAAGAAATACTTTCAATTAAGATTATTTTTTTTAACGTGATCGGATATTAACTTTACTGAGTTATTACTGAAAAACTACGCTTCTCAATGAATTCTAAAAACTAATCAAATGTTCGTAAGGACGTAAGTGCCACAAAGATATGTTCTTCAGCTGGTGCAATTTGTGTGTGTGTGTGTGTGTGTGTGCGAGTGACTGCTATGAAGCTCTACACTGATCGTGATCTGACATACTTATACCAGGTTTTTTAATATGTTTAGATAAATACTATTTGAATAAAGATCTTTGTTAATCTGCAGATCTAAATAAATGTTAACCTATTATATTGGGTTTCGTTTCATTGATTATATTTTTATATTATAACGTATCAGCTTAAATTTTCACCCGCTATAAGTCATTAGAAACATTTTAATTATTGCACATATCATAGAAAATATCAATACTTTTCATTTGTTGATTTTATGTTCAGCAATTCAGTACCTATTCACTCGATATATGGCGTTGTAAAATCTTTAATTTTTCTCATTGATCTTCTTTTACTCTAAGAATTGGTAATATTCCTCCAACATTTTAAACTATTTATTCACTTAAAAGGAAATATTACACGTGTCATAAGTCGTCGACTAGATTCTACAGTAATTAGAATAATTTAAGTAATGAGGTAATTTAAAAACGCACAACGTTAACTTCGTATAAAATCGCGTTCCCTTATTGTAATTTATGTAACAAATTTCGCAGACTATTCTTAATTTATATATTATATTTCTATATATATACTTCTGAAATATAGATGAACCAGAAAACGGAATACATTTGAATTTTTGCGAAAAACAGTTAGTTCACCAATCGATAAGTACTTTAGTGAAATCACCTTCCGGTGATTTCACTGAAGTACTTATGAAATTGAAGCAAAGTTCTTTCAGTTCCTATGGAGATAACTTACATATTGAGCAAACAATTATTCCATTCGCCTGTTAATAGTATATTAAATTATAATATAGCTTACCCCAATCTGGGGCGCAGCAAATAAGTGGGGGGGGGGGGGGGGGCTGGTGGCCAAAGAGAATTTTACTAATAAACGTATACGATGTCGAAATGTTAATAAATATATTGTCAATACCAACTCTAAGACTGCCTAAAATTTAATGAAGTTTTCAAAACTAACATACAATGGGATTGATATATATCAAAGTCTAAAAGTCCCTGATAATAAATAAGTAGAAAGGAAGGAAGAAAAGGAAAATGAGACAAAGTTTTATACACTTGTAATACGTTTCCAATCTATAGTTTCAATAATTTCGTAGTGTAACAGAGAACAAAATAGAAATATATGTTTAGAGATAAATTATGTATCTACTTAGAGCTTTTTTAATTTTCGATAATTACATTAGTCCAAGCAAACGCTTGGACTAATATAATTATCGAACTAACAATACATTAACAATAACAATAACTAAACATTATAAAAAAAAATTATTATGTTTATCTTAAATAACTCCAGTTTACTATGTACTATTGTTTGTAAATTCATCCAAGGTGTGTAAATTTTCTATTTTGGCTTTGTAATACATCATCTAAAAAAATATTCCTAGAATATTTTGAAATAATTTAAAAAACAATGAATCACTGAGCATATTTCTACAACTAACATCATATTGTTTCAAATTGCAATAACACCATCAAACCGATATAAACAATTAGAACTATACTATCAGGCGCATAAGCGTAAAGTTTAATTTAACTAAAATATGTACCTTCAAACAATATACGCCATTAATGACCAAACATTCAAAGACAGTCAGATTCAAGAGGTTCGATCCCCACCCAGGATAAAACTTTGTGTGATGAGCACGATGGTTTATTCTGTGTCTGGGTGTTATTTATCTATAATATGTATGTATTTAGAAATGTATAAGTATGTTTATCAGTTGTCTGGTTTCCATACAAGCTCTGCTTAGTTTGGGATCAGATAGCGTTGTGTGAGTTGTCCCAAGACATTTTTTTTTTAACGTCTACAATGGGCCAACATAGGAACTTACAATGGTAAAACTGTCAAACGAACAGATCGGCAATAGAACTGGATAGAGTTTCTTCGTCCACAAACCCTCTCAACAGACCGCCATTTTTATTCAAGAATTGTGTGTGAAGCACCTGAAATTAAATAAGGATTCAAACTATTCGAGACGTGGAATCCAGTGATTTGTAAAACAGAACCTCGTATTAGTTCGCAGTCGTTAACAGTGACCCTAACATTTCGAGAAACAAAAAACGTGAGGGTAGGTGAAGATTCATCGGTCTTACGGAGTCTTAACATCGCTGGGACAGTCCGCTTGTGACCACGGCCGGTGCAACCTAGTCGAAATGTCAAGCAATTTCAAGGTAAATATTGCGCGTTAGTTCCGGTATAATGAATAGTTATGACTTACAAGCAAAGTGAGCTGTTGAAAATTTATGATTAATAATTTCGACATCATAAACGTTTACTTGTCAAATATTTATCTCTAGTAGCCAAATCGATCGATAGATAGATTCATGAAAACGGCCGTTAGTCAGTCGAATCTTTGCAGGAGTGTATTATATTTTTTTTTAATTATTCTTTAAAAAAAGCACAATCGGTGAAATAATTAATAAAAATAATTTCTAGGTTTTTATTTATTTATTTATGTAAGTACAACCACATCATACATATTCATACATTTTTTGGTTTGATTACATAAATGTATTGCAATATATATATGACAATAACGGTACAATTCACTATAAAACGTAGAGAAGTATGGGTTTATCTACATAAAAAAATATATTTTTTTAAATAATGTTCTATACCAGTTTGAGGATCATTGTATTAAACAGTATGTAATATGTGAGTTTAGATAGAAACTGAGGACTAGCAGATTGATTTTATAAATGTTAATTGTACTTTCGTTTTGACTATGCTGAGTGAATCATGGAAGAAATCCATGTCTGGATAGCGAGCCTGGATAGTATTGCACTGATCGATGATACAAATTGGTTCTAGATGAGGGTGTATGAAATATCTTCATAATTTTATACCCTAGATAAGAGTAGGGGACAGCCAAGCGTATTTTTACAAGAAGATCATTGCAATGTAATTGATTGTGAACTTCGATTACTGAGGGTGGTCATTTCAAATCTGGATAGCCGTTGGTTATATGGACTCCGATAAGAAAAACCGCTGCAAGAGAAAGCAAGATGTCTAATTGAGTTTGCTGCGGACCAGAGCGTTTTCAAAGAGTATTTTAGTACCTACTTTTCTAAAGCTTGCAGTGTTCCTTCTTAGAAACCCAACCATCTTAACAGTTTTATCAATGTGCGTTGTAAAAGTTAGCTTAGAGTCAATGATGACGCCCAAATTGCGGATTTCGTTACTTCGGCTAAATGGACCCCATCAATCTCGTACTTTGTGTCAAGTGATTTCTTTTTGCAGGTGTATTTAATTTGAAAACATTTATTAACGTTTAGGGTCGTACAATTTACTTTACACTATCCTAGGATTTAACTTAGATCGTCTTGGATTAGCTTAGAATCACAAAATGAATTGACTGTTCGATATATTTTTGGGTCATCTGCAAATAGTGAAATCTTACAATGTTTAATTTGAGAGGTAATGTCATTAATACATATGAGAAAAAGTACTGGTCCTAGGTGTGAGACTTGAGGCACACCGGAAACTGAATAATAAACCTATGACTCACACCCGTTGAGAACTTCACTTTGTGGTCTATTTTGCAGATACGACTCAAATCAACTCAGCAATGACCCGCCCACGCCATGAGCATGTCATTTTTGCAATAAAATAACATGGTTTACCTTAGCAAAAGCACTACTGAAATCGGTATATATTGCGTATATCTGTGATCTGTAGCATCAACTGCCTGAGATACGTCAGAAACAAAATTGACTAAATTTGTCGTTACTGAATAACTGATGGTTTGTTATATTGTTTTTCACTAGAGAAGTAATCAGGAGGTACAAGGTGGATTCAAACAGTTTTGAGAAACACGAGAGTATGGATATTGGGTTATGGTTTTTTACATTTGCTTGAGCTGATTTCTTCAAAATAGGTGCATGGGGACTTTTTTCCACTCCTCAGGAAATTTTCCCTCAGTGATGGAACTATTAAATATTAATGACAGCGGTAATGAAAGCGATCGACCACACCGTTTAATAAATATTGTAGGAATCAAAACCGGCCTTGCACCCTTTAATTCGTCAAGTTTTTTTTATCGCGCAAAGGGTATTGAATTCAGAAAATTGTAGGTTAGTAATGTATTTATTGTTCAACTGTATCCAAAGCTTTCATCTCTTCACTAGTACTTAAATATAGCTTTAAAGTTTCTGCCTCCGCAACAACGAAGTACATATATTAACATTAGTATACATTAACATTAGTTATGGTCACGTACATGTATGCAGTTTAGATTAATTAACTTACCCGCCTCTTAATCTCTTCAAATAATTTGTTTTCAAACAGAATAAACTCTTCTGCATTGATTTTTCAAAGAACAGATGGTGTAGCCCTTTTGATGTTATGTTTATAAACATAAATATTAGATCAAGTTACAAAAGTAATTTACCTTGTCCTTTGTGATAATAATACACAAAGGACATACAGTTCGCAAATTATTACATTACACGTGTCAATTGTATATTTGACTAGCTGTCCCGCGCAACTTCGTGTGCGTAAATTTTCCCCGTTTTTGCAACATTTCTCGTCGCTGTTCCGCTCCTATTAGTGGTAGCGCGATGTTATATAGCCTTCCTCGATAAATGGGCTATCCAACAAAAAAAGATTTTTTTGAATCGGACCAGTAGTTTCTGAGATTAACGCGTTTAAACAAACAAACAAACAAACTCTTCCGCTTTATAATATTAGTATAGATAACATTGAACGTTAGAAACACCTAGTCATTATATATACCGATAACATTTTTATTAAAGAAGTAATTGTTGCTTGTAATTAAAATAATGAAATTCTAAAGACTTAGATGCTGTTATATAAAGGTATGTCTAGTAATTAGCGCAATCTTATTGTACTAGTCTTAAATTATTTATCGACGATGTTGTACGTGCTGCTAATATTATTGGCGAGTCACTATGCAAGCGTACTAGCATTGTCGGCTCCATATTATGAACTGGAAAACGCTACGCAATACTTTGAAGATTTTATACAAAAATACAATATACACTACGTTGACGAACAAGAGAAGGAAGCCCGTTTCAAAATATTCAAAGATAACTTGATTGATGTAAATCGCTTAAATGCCGAAAGTAGCACTCGTCGTTCAGGCGAAGCTTCTGCTGTATTTGGTGATTATAATTATTGCGAACTATGATTTATAATTAAAATCACAACACGTTAATCACCATCTTAAACATATTCATGCATACTATTGAATACTAGCTTGAAGTTAAAATTTTGACTTATTTAAGAAGTTGATACATTTTCTTCTCGTCCAGGCAGGAAGAAAGATTATCTGTATCAATAATAAAAACTTTGTCTTCATGTACGTATTCATACCGCGAATTCCATTAAAAAATTATCTTCATGATTGATACCAAACCTATTCGGTACCAAGTGCATAGTTAAAAAAACCAAAAATCTAACCGACTTGAATCCCTGTAGGTTTGCTGGCATTTCATGAATAGTTCAGTTGTCTGTCTTTAAAATTAAAACCACTGTCGAACAATAAAATAATTTTATAAATTCGACGAAGATACACCCAAATATATATAAAAAATGGTCCTGTCGCCAAGACCTTTTTATGTCATGCGAAATAATTTAATATGGTGATGATTATTGCAAAGTTTACTATAATTTATTTATTACAGGTTTTTCACAATTTATGGATCTAAGTCACACAGAATTTGAGAATAAGTACACTGGTTTTGGACATATGTCTATGGAACAATCGAATTGTGCCATTTTCAGAGACGAGGATATCCCATATGTAGATGCACCAGAATCATTTGATTGGCGTGATCACGGAGTCGTATCACGTGTGAAACATCAGGGTGCTTGTGGAAGTTGCTATGCATTTAGCGTCACCGGTAAGAAAAATATGTTGTACGTAAATCGAAAGTAGCCTAATGGATAAGGCATCGGACCCATATTCGTGAGGTCGCGAATTCGAATACTACCCACTATAATACGGACTTGAACCCACTCCTAACACAAGCCGTGGAGCTTAGCTGAAAGGGTTAACAGGATTGCTAGTAATGTGGGACGCACAATCTCACATTGCTAGTTGTCTTAGGAAAAAAAAAAGAGAAAGCGAATTATAAAAGTTTAAAATTTATAACAATACCAAACGGAATCTCATAATTTAGGTATTTATTGTCTCAGTTCTTTAACGTTAAACTGTGAATATAAGAGTTTAGTGGAGCGTAACGAGTTCAGAGCTATAATATACTCGTACTTTAAAAAAATATATTACAGTTGTGTTCATGATATTATTTTCAAAGTAAATGCTATATTAAACATACTCGTATCCAGTAGGTTCTTTGTATTCAGAGCCTTTTGAAGAAGTTTTTCTTACATTATATCCTACAGTTTTTGTTCAAAATTTTGACTATTTTTTTACAAAGTTAAATAACAGTTCACTTCGTAGTTTTGTGTATTATCTGAATAAATATACCTAATAACCATGCACATTGTTTCATAGGTTACCTGGAATCCCAGATTGCAATAAAACAGAATCGGTTTATTGAACTATCTGAACAACAAATAATTGACTGTGACAGGAGATCATCTCAATGTTCATATGGATTAATGTCTGATGCTTTTACGTAAATATTGCTCTAAAGTATTAACATATACTCAGGCATTTGGTACAATTTCACTCAAACTCCATTTTTTTTTTTAATTTTATAAAGTTAATATTTCACTTGTGATAATGTATTGTTATGATCCTGAAGTTACATTTAATGCCAAGTTCGCAAAAAATCTTACTACAGGAAAAAGAACAATTCTTTAGAAATTTCCGCCACTTTTTCCTAATTGCCAATGTTTACAATGTTTGTTTCTTTATACATTGTATGCAACCCAAGTAAAAAAAGGTAAAACGTTGCTTATATGTATATCAAAGATACAGGACCTCCTGTTCATTACTGATGGAATTTTGAGTAGCAATAATGTTGCTGCTGAATTATTGTTATGTGTCCATTGATGGTTTGTTACAGGTCTATTATAGAACAAGGTGGTATCATGAGTGAGGACGATTATCCATATACTGAAAACTATGGAGTATGTAGAGTGGATCGCAGTAGAACGGCAGTAATAGTGGACAGTTGTAATACATACCAACTGCGATCCCAGGAGAAATTGAAGCAACTACTTTATGGCGTTGGTCCTATATCTATTGGTATAATACATTATGTGTTTTTTTTAAATTATTGTTCTTACAAAAGATTTATTCTACCTGGTTCTAAAGTCAAACTTTCACTTGAGAGATTGTTTTTTTTTTAACAAGTACAACTTTAACTTTAAACTCATAAGAGTATTGCTATAAATTTTCCCTTTCTTGAACAATATAAAATACTTTACGGTGGTATTATTTTAAATATGAAAATGTAAAATGAGCATTTATTTTATGCAGGTCTCAGCGCAAAAAATTTTCAGACATATGTTAGTGGAGTATTTAATGATCAACAGTGCAGGGGCAAACTAGATCATGCTGTTTTATTGGTAGGATATGGAACAGGTAAGGAATTTGTTAAACACTATCTAGAAAATAATTTAAGAATTCCTTTCGATTCGATAAACAAATGTTTTACTTCTAACTTAACTACACTTTTCACTAGAATTATTGATGACTTACATATACTTAATAATAAACCCCTTGGGGCCAGTCGTTATCTCTTTAAATGAGACTTACGCAACACAGGGCATAGTAGCAGCCTTTGAAATCCTTATGACACCAATAAAAAATGTTTCATGAGGGTGAAAGAAGAGTACGCAAACAGCACGGCAGCTTTGTGGCGAGTTGAATGTGCGTGGCGACACTGCGGTCCCGATGCCTTCGAGAGTCGGTCAGGGTCTCGTCTCCCGCTTGCCTTCACTGGCCGGCGGGAGTGGAACATCCAGAGAGCCCGCAGGACTCTGTCTTGCTTTAACCGGCCGAGTAGAGGGAGGTTGCCAGATCTTGTATGCCGAGCATGGTGGAAGTGTCATTTTCAAGGACATAACCACGGAGAAACTTCGTCACGAGCTTCTCGTGATGGTAAAACTGTTTGTCATGTATGCCTGTGGCGGCCTGCCCATTTGTCCGTGTGGCAAGGGCAGGCGCCATAGTTTTTCCATAGAACCTATCAACTAATCCACACACACCTAAACACATAGCCCAGTATACTATTTTACCATTTCTTGTAATAGTTCTACAGGAATTGGGGTTTGTCATTGCGTACATTTCTATAATACAGCGAAAATTGCTGGTTGGTGTCACATAGCCTTAGATTAAAGTGTCTAACGGGCCTCTACGATGCATCGACTTTAACCCCAACCATGCCTCCCAAATGACCTATAGTCCTGTGGGACTCGACCTATAGTCCTGTGTAATGGAAATATATCTATACTAATATTATAAAGCGGAAGAGTTTGTTTGTTTGCTTTGTTTGTTTGTTTGTTTAAACGCGCTAATCTCAAGAACTACTGGTCCGATTTGAAATTCTTTTTTTGTTGGATAGCCCATTAATCGGGGAAGGCTATAGGCTATATAACATCGCGCTACGGCTAATAGGAGCGGAGTAGCGACGAGAAATGTTGCAAAAACGGGGAAAATTTACGCATACGAAGTTGCGCGGGACAGCTAGTACATAATAATAATCTTTATTTTCTCACCACAACAATTACATTTTTGGTTCATATAACAATTTTATATTAGACTACCTGTCGCCCGCGGCTTTGCCCGCGTGGATGACTTTACCCCGTTAAGGGTTAATTTTCATAAAACGCTAAATACGTGTTTCTTAATTTACAACCAAACACAAATTTTCAATAAAGCCAAACATCAATTTTCACAGATCTTACTTCAAACTGACCGAATTTCATACAAACTTTCAACCCCTATTTTACCTACATAAAGGGTGATTACCCAAAAACACTGATACGCGTGTTTCTCTATTTGAAACCCAAAAGCCAAACACGAAATTTCACAGATCTAACTTCAATCTTGGGATGGAGTTTCACAAAACTTGCAACCCCAATTTTATCTCTTTGTAAGTTGATTTTTTAAAAACGTTAAAACACCAAATTCTTTATTTTAAAGTAAAAAAGCCAAGTACGCGAAATTGAACAGATCTAACGTTAAAACTCACAGAGTTTCATACAAACTTACAACCCCTATTTTACCCTCATAAGGGATGATTTTTAACGCTGACACACGTTTTTCTTTGTTTTGTACTAAAAATCCAACTGTAAAATTTCACAGACCGAACTTTAAAACTGTCGGAGTTTCACACAAACTCGCAACTCCTAGTTTACTCCCTTAGAAGTTGATGTTCCAAAAACACTGAAACGCGTGTTTCTTTATTTTAAACGAAAAGCTAAACACAAAATGTCACCGATCTAACTTCAAACTGACGGAGTTTCATACAAACTTGCAATGTCTATTTTACCCCCTTAGGGGACGAATTTCTAAAACCATTAAAAGGCATAAACTGCCAGAATTTTTAGTTTGTAACCCTATTTAGGCTCTGCGTTGATGAATCAGTCAGTCAGGACAAGTGATTATAATATGTGTGGATATTGCTAACTTCAGTAATTTATTGTAAAAGACCGGTGCCTAAGCTAAGCTCGAGGCTTGTGTTTCAGGATCGGATTTTACTGTCACATTTTCTTGTCTCAGATGACGTAAGGGCTAAGTAAAATTCTTCTCTTTAATATGAGAAAATATTTATGTAATATTATGCTGAAATATTTTTTTTATGTTACAGATCCAGTATATGGACCTTACTGGATTCTTAAAAACTCTTATGGCCCTTATTTTGGCGAAGACGGTTACATTCGAGTGCAGCGTGGGGAAGGAGCCTGGTCGTGTGGATTGATGAATATTGATATGGCAACAGCTTCTGTACTATGATTGTTTTGAACATCAGAAGAAATATATTTCGTTTTATTTTTATTTTCTTACTAATAGAAAACAATTCACGGTTTTTATTAATCAATTTGTAAGGTTCCGTAGCTAAAATGGAATCCTTATAGTTTCGTCATGTCCGTCCATGTTTTTTTTGAGCAAACATCAAGGTGTGGCACATCATTCGACAGGTCTGTTAAAAACATTTAAAGGTTTTTAAGAAGCTTTTTTTTAAAGTGAATATTTTCAAAAATAATTGCCCTGAAAGTTGCATGAATGTGGCCCTCCCTCCCCCTTCCCTTATCTTTTAAACCGTATGGCCTAAAATATGAAAAAATACAGAGTATTAATTACAACTAACACTTAAGAATACTTTCAATTAAAATTATTTTTAACGTGATCGGATAAACCATCTGAGCTATTACTGAAAAACTGCGCTTCTCAATGAAAGGCCGTAAGTCCCATGAAGATACGCTCTTCTGCTGGTGCACTGTTTTTGTATAGTGCATTTCCTTATCACGACTCTGAACCCCTACAATATGTTTAGATAAATAATATTTGAATAAAGATCTTTGTTAATCTGCAGATCTAAATAAATGTTAACTTTGAATATTGTTTTCGTTTCATTGATTATACTTTTATATTATAACGTATCAGCTTAAATTTTCACCCGCTATAAGTCATTAGAATCATATTAATTATTGCACATTTTATAGAAAATATCAATACTTTTCATTCGTTGATAGTACCTATGTTCAGCAATTCAGTACATATTCATATTATATATGGCGTTCTAAAATCTATAATTTTACTCATCGATCTTCTTTTACTCTAAGATTCAGTATTATTTCTCCAAATTTTAAACTATTTATTCACTTGGAAGGAAATATTGCACGTGTCATAAATCGTCGACAAGATTTTAATAAATATTTATTTATTTATTTACATAGATTTACCAACATTTGTTAACACCATTACATTTTATAACAATAACAGTGCAAATTACGGATAGGCCATGTGTAACAAACAATTATAGGTAAATACAGCATTTACAAAAAATAAACAGCTTAAACTAAACTAAACTATTAACTAAAAATGATAAAGATTTAATTCTGAGAAAGATACTTCATCAGGATAGATCGGAACCGACCAAGCGAATCAAAGTGAATATCAACTAAATCACTACAGTCGTTCAACAGTCTGCAGAATCTAGGTAATGATGAGTTAGCACCCAGTTGTGTTCTTCTTCGTGGCGGATAAAGAGGCGTTATGCAATGCCGTGGATACCTAGCTAGTACACGATAGCTCACTTTGCTCAAGAGCCTCGGACAGTCGACAATACCGTTTAAGACCTTGTACATGAAGATACAGTCAGTAAATTCGCTACGACTAGACAGAGTGGTCATTTTAAATTTCGTGAGCTTGTGCCTGTAAGAAGCCCTTTTCATGGCTCGACTGCAATTTCGGACTAAGTGCCACATAAATCTCTTTTGAACCCTTTGCAGTCGCAACAAATGTGTTGCATAGTGTGGTCTTCATACGACACTGCAGTATTCCAGGGTGCTTCTGACTAGGCAATTATACAATACAATTTTTGGTCTAGCGGTACGAAATATAATAATAATAATATCTTGGGACAACTCACAGAGCAGCAGAGCTTGTACTATGGAAACCAGACGACTGATACACATTCTTATTTATTTCTAAATACATACATATTATCGATAAACTAGCTGTCCCGCGCAACTTCGTATGCGTAAATTTTCCCCGTTTTTGTTCAACATTTCTCATTGCTGCTCCGCTCCTATTGGTCTTATCGTGATGTTATGTAGCTTATAGCCTTCCTCGATAAATGGGCTATCCAACACAGAAATAATTTTTCAAATTTGATCAGTAGCTCCTAAGATTACTGCGTTCAAACAAACAAACTCTTCAGATTTGTAATATAAGTATAGATAACACCCAGACATAGTATAAACCATCTTGCTCATCACACAGAGTTTTATCCTGGGTGGGCATCAAACCCACGACCTTTTGCGTAGCAGTCGGATAAACTCCCACCGCGCCGCACAGGCAGTCATTAAGCTTATTCTACAGTAATTAAGCTTTATAGGTAGCCGATTTATTCATTTCGTTTATTAATGTTTTTTTTAGTCCACCCCGTCGGCCATTATTGGCGTTATCATACGAAGTTTTTTGATACTTTTAATTGGAATTAAGAACAAAATAAATTATTGAAACCAACATACTATTCTAGTAATTTTTATAAGCATTTCTTGCCGATTTCTGGAACTATCTATCTACTTCAATTTTTTCTTCTTTTCTTTCTTTTGAAAAACATGTATACTTATTCTTTATTAAGAAGCAGTAAATAGGGCAATATTTAAGCACATACAGTTTTTACATCGTAAGTGGATGCCTACTATGTTGTGCCCATTGAGGCTGATGTATCCAATCTCGTGAACTCTTCTAATATTATTGACCTCTTTTTTTTTGCATCAGTCCTCTAATATGGTGTATAATATAATGGTGGCAGCACCTTACCTGCATATATGTACAATTTATAAACAGAGAAAAATTGTAAACATTGGCAATTTGAAAAGATTGGCCACGAATTCTTATTGCCTGTTCTTTTCTCGGGCTTTACCTATTATTTGCGAACAGGCATTACAAGTAAATGTAGAATCAACTTTTCACAAATGTAGTATTTTGCTTCCATAAATCATTTTTATTATTACAATTATTGTTTTCTCTAATATTCTAAGGAATGTCCAAAATTTAAAATTATTCTAATGACTGGAAGCTTGTGATAATCTAATACGACACATTATACATTGTATATAATATTATAACATAAACAAAAGTATAATTAACGAAATGAAACAAATATATTAGGCTAACTTTTATTTAAGTTTGCAATATAAAAAAAAAGATTAAATCAAAAGTAATAAGGTACCCTAACATTTTTTTTTTACTTTGTCGGCGTAAGTAATATGTGAATCAATGCAAAATTACAGCCATACATTTAAGGGTTCCGTTTTGCCATTTTGGCTACGAAACCCTAAAAATAACGTTTTTTAATATAAGACAGTCAATATCAAAGTACTGATTCCTTCTGCTGATAATGATTATTACAAAAAACTTCAAACTATAGAAGCAGTTGCCATAGATTCATTCATCAATCCACACGACCAGGCTCCTTCCCCACGCTGCACTCGAATGTAACCGTCTTCACCAAAAGAAGGGCCATGAGAGTTTTTAATAATCCAGTAAGGTCCATATTCTGGATCTGTAACATTAAAATGTAATACAATAAAATAATATCTTGGGACAACTCACACAACGTCATCTGATCCCAAACTAAGCAAAGCTTGTACTATGATAACTGATAAACATATTTATATATTTCTAAATACTTACATATTATAGGTAAATTACATAGAGATACAGAATAAACCATCGTGCTCATCACACAAAGTTTTATCCTGGGTGGGGATCGAACCCACGACCTCCGGCTTAGCAATCAGGGTCCCTAACAACTAGACCAACAGGCCAGTCAAAATGTATTTCGATACTTCTTTTTATTTTCTACTAGGTACATTAATTTTACTTAGGTCTTAGTATCCGAGTCACTTATAATACGTTTTAAAGGAAATGTTATAAACACGGAATATATTAATGGCGAATGTAATTAATCCATGAGCAATAAAAGATCTGACTGAATCTTTGAAGTAATATTACTTCAAAGATTTGAAATTTTGGTATAATCAAATTAAAAAAAAAGTGTGATACATTTTTAGCATTTGCTAATATTGTTATTTAATAACAACAATAAAATAACCATATTTAGGTTATATCAGCAAATATAAGTAAGTATTATGAAATAAGCTAATTATTAATCTACACACATCAAAAGTGTCTAGGGATCAACATATATTTTTGCAATAACTTTTCTCCTGATTGATTTTTTTTTTTTTATTTCTTTAAGGATTCATCAAATAAAGTGTTTTCGTTTGTCACAGTAACGATAAACCAAGTCACCTTTGCATTAATAAAGAAATTTGCCATTTTCCTAATAAAGGGATTTTTGACATTTGAACCACTAACATTAAAGTTCGAAAAAAAGACTGAAATAACAGTTTTCTTTAAAATTTTATTGGGTAACTTAAACAATTAATAATCCGTGTTTCTACCGCGAACACTAACAACACAAGAACATCGGTTTGGCATACTCAAAATGAGTTCATCCAAATCACGCTGTGGAATGGCCGCCCATGTTCGTTGCAACAACAAAAAAAGGTCTTCTTGCGACTGGATACCCTCCATATTCGGCAGAGCTCTTCTCTGTAGCATATCCCATGCATGCTCAATCGGGTTCAAGTCTGGCGACTGAGCAGGCCAGGGCAGGACATTGATGTTAGCTGCGGCGAGAGTCTGTCTTACAACTCTTGCGGTGTGCGGTCGTGCATTATCATGCATTAACTGAAATAAGGGACCGATTTGCACTTGTAGAGGAACGATGACGTCTGATACAATCGTCTCAGCATAAATTTGAGCGTTGAGGTTGCCTCTGATCCAAATCAACTCAGTTCTTCCGCCGATCCAAATACCCGCCCATACCATGATGGTTCCACCACTATAAGGATGGACTTCCTGGCAGGATTTTAATCGCTGTTGGCGTCCAGGGGTTCTCCAGTGTCGTATACGTCTTGTATCCGGTCTCATACCAAAACGAGACTCATCAGAAAAGCACACGAAACGCAATTGTTCTTCTGCCCAATTTCTGTGTTCAAGAGCCCATTGATATCGAATCCTACGATTGTGCATTGCTATAGGTGGTACCCGTAGCGGTCTTCGGGAATGAAGGTTCACTTCATGCAAGCGGTTTCTGACTGTTTGGTAGCTAATTAAGTTCCCTGAAGAGTGATGAAGCCTCACGGCTAACATCATGGCGGTTATTGTTGGACCTCTTCGAGTTAAGATTTGAATGTATCGGTCTTGTCTCCGTATGGTGCAGCGATACCGTCCTCCATGGCGCTCAGCCACGGTACCAGTGCTTCGGTAACGTGTCCAAAGTCGACTGATAACACTCTGACTTGTATTCAGAGCTAAAGCCACAGTACGTTGCCGGGAACCAGCTTCTATCATTCCCACGGCTCTGAGCATTTCTTCCCTGTTTAAATGACGTCGCCGCTCCATAATAACGTTGGTTTTAATCAGTAGTAGGGAAACAGTAGCACTAATAATGTCTTCAATGCGTTGTATGTTTTTATAGGGAAAATATTGACAGCTGATTTTCATCTTTTACTCGAATTTGATTCACAGTTCCTGATTCAAATTATGAAATGCACCAAAAAGGATCCATATAAATTTATAAAATCATAAATTTATTACAAAGCCACATCTCAATCTCAAGAAATCCGCATAAAAATGCTTGATCCCTAGACACTTTTGATGTGTGTAGTTATAAGGAAGCGGCGGTAGCCTAATGGCTAAGGCATCGGTGTCGCAATTGTGAGGTCGCGGGCGTATCTATCCTACCCATTATACAACCGACGTGAAGTCAATACTTTTTTTTTTTTTTTTTTTTGGCTGTAAAAAATTCCTGACGAACACCTCCACCATCCGGGGAAGACGGTGGAGGTAGTGTGGGGTTTGCACCCACTAAAAAACCCGCCGTGTATCTCCCGCCACCTTCGCGAACGGGCCGCCGGAATTTGTTATGCCGTCGGCGGCCCGCCCAGTGGCAATGCCCGGACGCGATGTTGTTGCGTTCCGGGCATTTCACACCTACGCGGCCCCTGGATACACACAGGGTGCCGCGCCGCCACGGAAGGCCGCGGGCGAGGCAGATAACCCCGTACGCCCGCCCGCAGCCCCACCTAAGGCGGCATCAGGCGCAGATATGCGCGCTGACGCCGCCCGGTTCGCCGGCGACGGAGCGGATCCGCCAGGGAGCTCTCTTCCCTGATGCGCTCCGCCGCCTCCTTCTGCGAGATGATGTCCTCGCAGAAGGATGCGACCGCATTCCACGACCCCTCGCTTCGGACCATGGACAGAACCACGGCCGGCAGCGAGAGGTCACTTCCGACCACTGCGGTGAGAACTCGACGTTGCCCCTTCCGAAACTGGACAATGCTGGAGGGTGTGCTGCGCCGAGTCCTCACCGCAGTCGCAGTGGTGGCAGGCGGGACTCGGTTCCCTCCTAGCAGCCGTGTGCAGGTACTTCCCGAAGCAGCCGTGCCCGGAAAGGACCTGCACTAGCCGGAAGGAAAGGGTCCCGTGCTGCCGCCCTGCCCACTCCTCCAGGACCGGCTGGAGCGCCTCCACGGTTCGAACACCTGCCCGTGGAGCCTCCAGCCGGCCCTGCCACCGGGCCATGATTGCCCGGTGTGCCTCACCGCGCCAAGCGCGTAGCTCCTCGGGCAGAGGCACCGAACCCCCTGCCCGAACAGCCACCGCCCGCAAATACACTTCGGCGAGCACTTCCGCCTCTAAATCCCACGGGGGTGTGCCGGCCAATGCGCACGCCGCCTCTGCAGACACCGTGCGGTATCCGCGTATGGCCCTGACCGCCATGGTCCGCTGGGGTCTCCCTAAGCGGACCCTATTCTGGGCGGTCAGGGACGCCGCCCACACGGGTGCGCCGTACAGAGCCATTGACCGCACCACCCCCGTGTACAACCGTCTACTCGAGGCACTAGGCCCGCCCAGGTTCGGCAACAGCCTCCCCAGTACGGTCGCCGTAGCCTCGAGCTTGGGCGCCAAAATGCGGAAATGCTCGTCGAAGAGCCACCGCCCGTCTACCACTAGGCCCAGATACTTCATCTGGGCCCGGACCTGTACGAGGACCGAACCGACGGCAATCGAGGCGCCAGCAGGTGGACCGCGACGGGGCCCATGGAATAATAGGGCCTCCGTCTTGGAAAGGGCCACCCTAAGCCCCAGCGCCTCGATGACGTGAACTCACTCCTAACACAAGCTTTTGAGCTTAGCTGGAGGGGTTAACAAGATTGCTAGTAATGTGGGACTCAACCTCACATTGCTGGTTATCTTTTATTTATAAAAAAAAAAAAAATAGGAAATTTAACTTAATTACACTAGGTTTAATCCTAAAGACCTCTGTGACGAGAGTGTAACGAAACTTTTCTCTAATTTTAATCGAAAAGAATCCTTAGATTACATTTTAAGTAGTGTTAACCCAATTCCTTACCTGTTCCATATCCCACCAATAAAACATGATGATCTAATGGTCCCTGGCACTGTTCATCACTAAATACTCCGCCAGTATACATCTGAAAATTGGCCGAGCAGACTTCTGCAAAAAATAAATGTTGATTATTAATTAAACTCGTACAATGTTGACCATAACACCACCGTAGTATTTTATGTTGTTCAAGAAGAGACAAATTTATAGTAACAGCAGATTAAAACTCATAAGAGTACATTTATGAGTTTAAAGTTAAAATTTTGGAAAATTTAATTTGAGTTTAGAACCAAGTTATACAAAACTTGAGTTCAGTTAGAGCTAGACTTAAATGTAATAGATACACATAATGTTTACCAATACATATAGGACCAACGGCATAAAGTAGTTGCTTCAATTTCTCCTGGGATTGAAGTTGGTATGATACACAACTGTCCACAGTTACTGCCACTCTACTCGGATCCATTCTGCATTGTCCTTCTGTTCCCGTATATGGATAATCGTCCTCACTCATGATACCACCTTGTTCTATAATCGACCTGTGACAAACCATCAATGGACTATAATGAGTAGCTCTACTAACATTCATTCAAGGTTGCTAAATTATTTCTACTTATGATTCCATCAGTAACTAACATCTATATACTAATATTATAAAGCTGAAGAGTTTGTTGATTTATTTGAACGCGGTAATCTCAGGAACTACTGACCCAAATTAAAAAATAAATTACTATAACATCACGCTACGACTAATAGAAGCAGAGCAGCAATGACAAATGTTGCAAAATCGAGGAAAATTTACGCAGACGAAATTGCGTGGGACAGTCTATGATATATGCCAAAAAAAGTGGCGGCAAGCAAGATTCTAGTGCCTTGTTATGTTTTCCTGTTGTAGGATTGCATTACGCACTTGGCTTTAAATATAACTGTAGGATCATGTCAACAAATTATAGTGTTGATAATATTTACTTTAAAAGTGATTATGTACTTTTAAGTAGAGCGTTTTCATTTAGCCTGGCATTATAGCGAATGCCCAGAAAGAATGATTAAATGAAAATCTAATTAAGATAATACTTTTGAGAAATATTTACATAAATGCTCTAGATGTATATCCATAATAACATCCATTAGATCCCCTGTCACAGTCAACTAGTTGTTGTTCAGATAGTTCGACAAGCCGTTTCTTTTTTATAGCCACCTGGGATTCCAGGTAACCTGTGAAACAATCATATTTATTAAGTATTTTTATTTTGTTATAAATATTCAACTATTAGAATTAGTTTTCTCTTAATTTACAGCATCTCTTTCTTACCAGTGACGCTAAATGCATAGCAACTTCCACAAGTACCCTGATTTTTCACACGTGATACGACTCCTTGATCACGCCAATCAAATGATTCTGGTGCATCTACATATGGAATATCATTGTCAGTAAAAAAAGCACAATTTGATTGTCCCAAAGACAAATCTCTAATACCAGTAAACCTCCTTCTAAAATCTGCGGGAGTTAGATCCATAAATTGTGTTATACCTGAAATATGTTCATTGGTAAAATAAGAGTTAACTTAACAATATTCATCTATTCTGTAGGGACCTAATCAAGACCTGAACCTTCTTTATGTAGTTGGTATATATCCCCCCCCCCTCTCTCTCTCTCTCTCTCCCCCTCCGTCTCTCTTGTCTGAACGAGAAGAAAGAAGAAATAGATAGATGAATAGAAATATTTTACTTTAAGCAGGTATTTAATAGTAGTTCAAGATGTTGATCAAGGTCTTGTTATTTTAAATATACATTAATCAAACATATTTCGCATAAATTATAATTACCAAACACAGCAGAAGCTTCGCCTGAACGACGAGTGTTACTTTCAGCATTTAGACGATTTACATCAATCAAGTTGTCTTTGAATATTTTGAAACTGGCTTCCTTCTCTTTTTCGTCAGCGTAGTGTTTATCGTAATCTCGAATAAAATCTTCAAAGTATTGCGTGGCGTGTTCAAGTTCATAATATGGTGCGGACAAAGCTTGTAAGCTTGCATAGTGACTCGCCAATAATGTTAACAGTACGTACAACATCGTCGATATACAAGTTAACACTAATACAATGAGGTTGCGCTAATTGCTAGACATGCCTTTATATAAAAGCATCAGACTGTTTCGAATTTCATTAATTTAATTAGATACAAGCAACAATTAGTTTAATAAAAATGTTATCGCTATATTTAATGACAAGGTGTTCCAAATGCTCAATGTTATCAAGCGTAATAAATAATATACCTAATGTAATAAATTAAACTATGACCTTTGTGTGTTGTTACCAAGCAGAAATGGTGCAAATATTCATGAACGTGACTAAAGATTTAAGATTTAATAATGGCATTTTAATGCATTATTGACATATAAAAATATTGTGTACCTATTTACGTCATCTGTCAAGAAATGGATTAATAAGTAAAGAAATTATAAAAGTAGAAGTAATTCCATTGTCATCCTTTCTAAAGGTACCTACTTTAATTTTTCAAACGATTAAATTTTCATCAACTTCCAGTCGTTACTGACTGAAAGTAGATGAAAATTTAATCTGATCCATTAAACGTTAGAGATTTAACAAAATAATTAAATGAATCAATATTTAATTAAACATAAGAAAAACCGGCTGAAGCTGGTGAACAGGAAGGGCGTGGTGTTCCATCATTACAACGCCAGACCGCACTCATCTATAGCCACTCAACAAAAATTTTGAGGGCTTGGCTGGGATATGTTCATGCATCCTGCGTATAGCTGATCTTGCTCCATCGGATTTCCACCTGTTTCGGTCACTTCAGTGAGCATAAAGTTAAACTCAAAAGAACACTGTGAAAACTACTTGTCAGATTTTTTTGATCAAAAATCTCAAAACTTTTACAGTAACGGAATTATTGCACTCCCCAAAAGATGCCAAAAAGTCAACGATCAAAACGACACAAACATAATTATAGATAAACTAGCGGCCCGTCCCGGCTTCGCACGGGTGGACATGGGATCCCTCATTTTTTTAGTAATTGCGACTATAATTAAAGATCTAAGCTATCCTATCTCTCAAGTTGGACCAAACTGCATATTGCATGCAAATTTCAATGAAATCTGTCAAGCGGTTTAGGAGTCCATCGCGGACAAACATCGTGACAGGAGATTTATATATATTAAGATAAAAAAATAAACCTAAAATTTTTCTTTGTATCAAAACTACTTTTGCCCCGACCTTAAATGACTGTAAGCTTATTGTGTCTTCAGTAAGTGTGGGTTTTGTGGTTTTAATTAAAAAGCGATCGTAAGAATTATAATCACCAAACACAGCAGAAGCTTCGCCTGAACGACGAGTGCTACTTTCAGCATTTAGACGATTTACATCAATCAAGTTATCTTTGAATATTTTGAAACGGGCTTCCTTCTATTGTTCGTCAGCGTAATGTATATCGTATTCTTTTATAAAATTATTATCTTGTTCGAAGTATTTGGCGGCGTTTTCAAGTTTATAATATGGAGCGGACAAGGCCAGTACACTTGCACTAACGTTAACACTACGTTCTTGAGAAATGGAAACTAGTTAAGCAATGAACAAAAAGAATGTTGAATCATCCACCAAACGACTACAACATTGTTCAGAGGAATTTATTATGTAATATGCCATTAGTATAACAAATAAACACATTTTTTTAAAGCGTTAATTTTTCCATTTTATAGCTCCACGAGTTTCAAATTTAAGAGAAAACAACATAGAAATAAAGATTTTAAGTTAACATTGATACTGAGGGTTCCTCAGGGCAATGTAGGTACATAGGTAAATTCTGTACTATGTCATGTTACCAAACAGACCCTTGTAAATTGGGTTGACAGGATTGCTAGTAATATGGGGACCCATAAACCCAAGCTACCAGTAGCTTGGGTTTCTGGGTTTATCTAAAAAAAAATAACAATACCTTTCATTTTTCTGATGGAATATTCCGTTATTACTTGAATAATTTTCAAAATATTTTGAAAATATTTTTCTTTTGAAATATATTTTTTTTAAATCTTTATTTAGTTAAGGAACTTTTGATCAATACATTCCTTTTCAAATATGTACAAAATAGGTAGTTTGATTTTCTAACTGACAAAATGACATTAAATAACAATATTAACCATTAAAACGATTTATGCAATCGGAATAATATCAGTCGCAGAAACACATAGTTCCATTTAACCAACAATACCTTCAAACGTTTAAAGATAGTCAGTTTCATTTGATTTTCCATTAAATTTCAATTTTCAAACTCATTTCATTGACAAAGGGACGTTCTACAATGGGCAAACATTGGAAGTTACAATGGTTGATGCTACTGTTGCCACAATAATTTCACTGGTCTGCCCGAGCAAGTGAATTCAATTTCTGTTTGGTATTACTTTCCTTTACCAAGTTTGCACATGAGGACGTGTGAAACGTCATGATGTTCGTGTCGGATAATTATTAAATCCCGAATTGATTTTTGTTGACTTAGCATCCGTTTTGATTAAATAGGAAGTATATTGAGTCATTTTAAACATGGCCGCCGCAATATGGCGTTAACATTTAAAATCGCGGGCGAGTGGCAGTTAGTCTGACTCAGGAGTCTTGATCGAGCGGTCGAAGCGACAACACGTCTACCGATAGATTTGTTGCTATTTATATAGTCGAATGTGCAAAGTATTAGTGTGGTTATAGTGTCAGTGATGCATTGGCATTTGTGTAATCAAAATGATGAAAATATAGTCGGACTTTACCTTGCTCGAGGTATCTGCATCACATTAGGATCGATTACTATGTTAATTCGAATATTGAGCTAATAGCTCATAAGGCCACACTGGCGCTTCGACATATGTTAAATATTAAGCATAGAGTGAAATTCGAAAAGTATGATATTATATATAGTACATTAAAAATATAATAGAATAAAATAAATATGAAAAAGACAATAAAAATGAAATCAATGAAATCTTCTGTTGATAATGAAAATGACGGACTGAATACTTCATCAATCCACAGGATCCGTCATTTTCATTGATTGAGCTAGTTCTCCGCGCTGAACTATCTAGGTATATATCATATTATTTATAGCATAAAGAATTAAATGAAAAAAAAATGCCAATGAATATAGTCATAAATTAAAAGGACAATAAAAATAAAATCAAAGAATTCTTCTATTACTGTAATATTTTCATTATCAAAATGACACAGAAAGATCTATCATTGTATGGAAGCTGTTGCCATCCCAGTATTCATCAGTCCACAGGACTGGGCATTTTCTCCGCGCTGCACTCTAATGTAGCCTGCTTCACCAAAATTAGTGCCATAAGAATTTTTAATAAGCCAGTATGGACCATATTGCGGATCTGTAACATTATAAAGTTTATTTGAGCCGTTAACAACATTTTTGAAAAAAAAAATACATAATACACACATCAAAAGTGTCTAGGGATCAAGCATTTTTATGCGGATTTCTTGAGATTGAGATGTGGCTTTGTAATAAATTTATGATTTTATAAATTTATATGGATCCTTTTTGGTGCATTTCATAATTTGAATCAGGAACTGTGAATCAAATTCGAGTAAAAGATGAAAATCAGCTGTCAATATTTTCCCTATAAAAACATACAACGCATTGAAGACATTATTAGTGCTACTGTTTCCCTACTACTGATTAAAACCAACGTTATTATGGAGCGGCGACGTCATTTAAGCAGGGAAGAAATGCTCAGAGCCGTGGGAATGATAGAAGCTGGTTCCCGGCAACGTACTGTGGCTTTAGCTCTGAATACAAGTCAGAGTGTTATCAGTCGACTTTGGACACGTTACCGAAGCACTGGTACCGTGGCTGAGCGCCATGGAGGACGGTATCGCTGCACCACACGGAGACAAGACCGATACATTCAAATCTTAACTCGAAGAGGTCCAACAATAACCGCCATGATGTTAGCCGTGAGGTTTCATCACTCTTCAGGGAACTTAATTAGCGACCAAACAGTCAGAAACCGCTTGCATGAAGTGAACCTTCATTCCCGAAGACCGCTACGGGTACCACCTATAGCAATGCACAATCGTAGGATTCGATATCAATGGGCTCTTGAACACAGAAATTGGGCAGAAGAACAATGGCGTTTCGTGTGCTTTTCTGATGAGTCTCGTTTTGGTATGAGACCGGATACAAGACGTATACGACACTGGAGAACCCCTGGACGCCAACAGCGATTAAAATCCTGCCAGGAAGTCCATCCTTATAGTGGTGGAACCATCATGGTATGGGCGGGTATTTGGATCGGCGGAAGAACTGAGTTGATTTGGATCAGAGGCAACCTCAACGCTCAAATTTATGCTGAGACGATTGTATCAGACGTCATCGTTCCTCTACAAGTGCAAATCGGTCCCTTATTTCAGTTAATGCATGATAATGCACGACCGCACACCGCAAGAGTTGTAAGACAGACTCTCGCCGCAGCTAACATCAATGTCCTGCCCTGGCCTGCTCAGTCGCCAGACTTGAACCCGATTGAGCATGCATGGGATATGCTACAGAGAAGAGCTCTGCCGAATATGGAGGGTATCCAGTCGCAAGAAGACCTTTTTTTGTTGTTGCAACGAACATGGGCGGCCATTCCACAGCGTGATTTGGATGAACTCATTTTGAGTATGCCAAACCGATGTTCTTGTGTTGTTAGTGTTCGCGGTAGAAACACGGATTATTAATTGTTTAAGTTACCCAATAAAATTTTAAAGAAAACTGTTATTTCAGTCTTTTTTTCGAACTTTAATGTTAGTGGTTCAAATGTCAAAAATCCCTTTATTAGGAAAATGGCAAATTTCTTTATTAATGCAAAGGTGACTTGGTTTATCGTTACTGTGACAAACGAAAACACTTTATTTGATGAATCCTTAAAGAAATAAAAAAAAAAAAATCAATCAGGAGAAAAGTTATTGCAAAAATATATGTTGATCCCTAGACACTTTTGATGTGTGTATTTAAAACTGAAATGGATTTGTACAAAAAGAACTCCTCTATTTTTTTATAATTCCTTATTTTTAACATAGTCTTAAATTACTTTCCAGGTGGTGTTAACCCAATTCCTTACCGTCGACACCCTAGCGCCTTCCCATCTTCCAAACACTGCGAGCTGTGCCTGCGCTGCTGCTGCATCTGCGGAGACTCTCAAACGGCGCAAATATAGTAACCTAGTCGGAGATTACATATTTGAGCCGTTTGGGGTTGAGACGCTAGGGCCATGGGGTCCAAGTGCTCGCCTTTTATTCAAGGACATTTCCCAGCGTCTTATCAGTACATCTCGTGACCAGAAGGCTGGCCTTTTCTTTGCTCAGAGAATAAGCATTGCCATACAACGTGGCAATGCTACCAGCCTTCTTCTTCCACTATACCGTTTGACATCGATGGGGAGGAATTCTTCGACGCCTAAACTGGTTGTTACTCCCCCCCTTTTTTTTTAATCCTTTTTTGTAGTTTACTAGGTAAATTGTAAATAATGTTAATAGTTTGTGTATAGTTAGTTCGTAGGGTAATAAATGTATTTAATAACATTCCTTACCTGTTCCATATCCTACCAACAAAACAGCATGATTTACTCGGCCTTCACTGCAATCTCGATCATTAAATACACCACCATGATATTTCTGAAAATTGCTCGCCCTGACAGCTGTATAAAATAAACAGTCATTAACATTTGCAAAACTTGCACAAGGCAGAATAACAGTATAATATTTTATGTCGACCAAGAATAGAAAAAAAATACTATATATGTCAATTTATTGGTAGACTTGTGAAAAACTGGGCAAGTGCATGTCGGGTCATGCAGAATGAAGGGTTCTGGAGATACCCTGCACTATAATGCGGTATAAGAAATGAGTTTTCTGTTGTTTTGGTTATATAATTATCCAGTTATTCTAATTATCCAATAGTTACCCACATTATGGGGTAGGTGATAAAAAAATACATCCCAACTTTACATGTATGGGAGGTAAGCTAACCTTTTTTTCAAGACTTTATTCTACCACTTTATCGGCGTAAGTAATACCTATGTACATCCATGCAAACTATCAACTTTCTAGTACTTCTCTGAGCAGTCTCTAAGGTAAGCTACGGATGGACGGACAGACATGGCGAAACTGTAAGGGTTCCGTTTTGCCATTTTGGCTACGGGAGAAAAAGGGAATTGGAAATTCTAAATTTTGCTTACGAACCAGGGTCCTTATTCTCTATGTTTTTTTCGTGTTTGAGGCGAGCCCGCGCGATCTGGCACATGCACGGTGCGCTCAAAGATGTCCGCATTTTTAAGTGCAGCTCTCTTACCATCATGACAAGATTTTGACAGTTAGAAGCGCGGGCTTAGCGAAGACGAAAAAAAAGATAGCGACCCAGCATGAACTACTCGTAAATTCTTGATACGTATTTTAATAGATACACGTAAAAATACCTATAGATATTGGTCCAAAGCTATAAAGAAGTTGCTTTAATTTCTCCTGGGATCGAAGGTCGTATGTATTACAAGAGTTTATCTTCAACACCGCTCCACGGGGATTAAGTCTGCATTGTCCATCTCTTCCTGTATATGGATAATCTTGACCGCTCATGATGCCACCTTGTTCCAGGATAGACCTGAGACAAACCATCTAATAACATTCATTCAGGGTTACAAAATAAATATAAATTTAAATTGACATTTTAATGTGATACGACAAATCGACTGTCATCTGAAACATATAGTCATATATTTTCTGGATTTTACGACGATTTCTCTTTTTTTTTTTTCGTTTGTCGGCTATGCTAACTAACTGTGCCATTTGTTGTTTTAAGTATTAAGAGAAATATCGGAATAGGAGCACTTGGCTCCTTGCAACTATTTAAAAATTGATGGATGTTTTTCACTTAGACTTATTGATCGTAAAGTCATATCTATACTAATATTATAAAGCTGAAGAGTGCGTTCGTTTGTTTAAACGCGATAAGGCCGCGAGGCCTTAGGCTATATAACATTACGCTACGACCAATAGAAACGGAGCAGCAATGGAAAATGTTGCAAAAAGGTGGAAAATTGACGCAGACAAAGTTGCGCAACTTCGTCTGCCTCAATTTTCCACCTTTTATCTAGGTTCAGCTAGTACCTCATAAAAACGAGATAGGACAATAAATTTAATAAAAAAAATCAGAGCAATTCTTACATGAAAGCGTTAGACATAAATCCTCCATTGCATCCACGTGACCTCTTATCACAGTCAACAATTTGTTGTTCAGATAGTTCTATAAGCTGATTATGTTTTATAGCATTTTGGGATTCCAGGTGACCTGTGAAATAATAAGTATGGTTAGCGGGAGCATATCTTACCTATTGCCCGCATAATTTGTTTCGGGGCTAGGTGCCCAAAAGACTCGAACGTCGAAATAACCTTGCACACAAAACGGCAAGTGTATTAGGTATTAGTCATCGTGTGACGAGGCCTTGGGGAGGATTGCGCATCAACCAACGCGGATCAAATGTTTAAGAAAGACTTGAAAATGTATGAGTCTGAAGAGGCACTCTTCGATCTGCGTTTGCTGATACGGTGGTAGTTAAGCCTCTGTCTAAAATACTAACTTGTGGTATTACAAACGCACACGTTATTACTATAACAGATTATTCAATTATAGCTCCAGAAAATCATGTACTAAACTGAGATCTATAAAACTCGTACCTACTTGGATTTAACTCAAGCTCAATTTAGACTAAACTTGAAAAAACATTTTGCTGATCATCCTGAAATTACACATCTTTGTGCAAGTTTAGCATGGTTTATGATGATTTCGTCTATAGATTTAACGGTCACCATATGATTTTACATACTAAGCCTTGAAACCCTAATAGATCACACAGTCATATTCATATAATAATAAGTACATGGTTATCAATTAATTAAAAAAATATATATCTACACGAAGGCTGCTCAGATATATGCACATATCGCATTAAAACTATTAAGAAGCTTATACATACTTTTAATATTTTGTACCAAAAGAGGTACAAAATTCATGCTATTTTAACAATTACTTTTCTATATCTATACTAATACTTATACTCATACTCATACTCATACATATACTCATACTCATATTCTTACTCATACATATACTCATACATCTACTCATACTCATACTCATACTAATACTTATACTTATCTACATCTACACTAATATTATAAAGAGGAAAGATTTGTATTTTTGTATGTAACGAATAAACTCAAAAAGTACTGAACCGATTTTAATAATTATTTTTTTGTTGGATAGCCCATTTATCGAGGAAGGCTATAGGCTATATAATATCGCGTTACGACTAATAGAAGCAGAGTAGCGACGATAAAAAATATAAAGAGGAAAGATTTGATTGTTTGTTTGTATTGAATAGGCTCTGAAACTACTGGACGGATTTGAAAAATTCTTTCATCGTTGTGAAGCTACACTAACCCCGGGTGACATAGGCTATTTTTTATCCCTGTATTCACACGGGAACGGGAACTACGCGGGTGAAGCCGCGAGGCGTCCGCTAGTTACTTATATAATAAAGATAATAGAAAATTCATTTATTTCAGGTAAAACCCATTAGAGATTTTCTTACCAGTTGAGCTAAATGTATAGCAACTTTGGCATTGGCTTCCCTGATCTTTCACACGTGTCACTACTCCTTGATCACGCCAATCAAATGAATCTGGTGCCACAATCGATTCGATATTCCAATCACTTATACTTGAACAAGATGATTGTAGCAAAGATAAATCTCCAAGACCAGTGTACATATTCTCAAACTCTTCAAGAGTTAAATCCATAAATTTTGTTATTCCTGAAATAGATTGATTGATTTATGACACTAAACTTTATAATAATTCTGCTTATGTTGAAAAATAACCATCTATTATGTACGCTTGTGTCTTCAATTCTTCTTCAAAACGGTCTTAAGAATTATAATTACCAAATACAGCAGAAGCTTCGCCTGAACGACGAGTGCTACTTTCGGCATTTAAGCGATTTACATCAATCAAGTTATCTTTGAATATTTTGAAACGGGCTTCCTTCTCTTGTTCGTCAGCGTAGTGTATGTCGTATTCTTTTATAAAATATTCGAAGTATTCGGCGGCGTTTTCAGGTTCATAATATGGAGTGGACAAGGACAGTACACTTGCACAGTGACTCGCCACTAACGTTAACACTACGTACAACATATCGTCGTCGTAGGTTGAAATTCTATTACAATTATATTAAGCTAATGGCTAGATGTACCTTTATATACCTGCTTGAATTCCTTTGGAATTTTATCATTATAGTTCCAAGCAACATTTGAATACTTTCTGATAAAGTTTTTAAATTTTATCGTTATCACATAATTTGTAGTTTAATATGTGAAATTTGAAAAACTTTACTCGGCGCGTGTAATAAATCAGCAATGAGGAATTTAAATTAGCTGAGCAATGAACAATAAAAATGTTGAAGGCATCCACCAAACAACTACAATATTGTTTCAAAGAATTTATCTATACTAATATTATAAAGCTGAAGAGTTTGTTTGTTTGAACGCGGTAATCTCCACTACGGGTCCAAATTGTTTTTTTTTTTTTGGGTAACCCATTTATCGAGGAAGGCTATGTCTATATAACATCACGCTTCGACCAATAGGAGCGGAGCAGCAATGAAAAATGTTGCAGAAACGGGGAAAATTGACGCATCCGAAGTTGCGCGGGACAGCTAGATATGTAATATACCTTAAGTATAACGAATAAATACAAATATATTAAGCGTTGATATTTTCCATTCTATGGCTCCACTTCTATAAATGTAAGAGAACAAAATAGAAATACAGATTTTAAGTAACATTGGTACCTACTAAGCGTTTCTCAGGGCAATGTATTCAGATTCTGTACTATGTTGTGTTATAACTTATGTTACCAAATTGACCGTTGTGGTTAAGATATATGTAGAATCCCGACGTATCAGAAGAGTTTTTTTGCATCCTACGTGAATAAAGAATTTTGAATGTTGAAGTAACCATAACGGTCAATTTCGACATCTTAATTATGAATGACTTTTACTTAAAAGTTTTTAACTCATGGTTGTGTGTTTTACTTAAAAGTTTTTAGCTAGTGGCCGGACCATTGCGTTATTGCCTGGCAGATAATTACCGATGTAGGTGTAGCATATGACTTGGTCTAGTCCTGATAAAAAATCAGCAACGTAAACACAGATCTCGGACAATAGGAGGGAATGTGTGCGGGAGACTCACGCGAGGGCCAGGTTTAGCTATAAAGCTAATAATAATAATAAAAATGATTTATTCACTTAGGAAGCAAAATACTACACTTGTGAAAAGTCGATTCTACATTTACTTATAATGCCTGTTCGCAAACAATAGGTAAAGCCCTAGAAAAGAACAGCAATAAAAACTCGTGGCCACTCTTTTCAAATTGCCAATGTTTCTCTGTTTATAAACTGTATATGCAGGTAAGGTGCTGCCACCATTATATTATACACCATATTAAAGGACTGATGCAAAAAAAGAGGTCAATAATATTAGAAGAGTACACGACACTTGGTTACCATGCAATAAACTTACTTCGGGTGTAATTTACGATGAGATGTGTCTATCTCGTAAGATTTTTAAAACGAAACTTAAATAGTGTCGTGGTCCCGAAGAGCAAATTAAGCTGGAGAAACCAAAGACTTTAAAATATTTTGGAATGCTACTAATAATCTGGATGTTAAGCATGGTCTTCCAGTCAATGTTGGTGGTGTGGATCAGCCAAACGACATTGCTGATATGTTTGTTTGTCAATTTATATCATGACAATGATCTTATTCGGTTTTCTGCTATGAGTGTAGCCAGTACAATAAACAAAATAACAACAGGTAAGTCTCCAGGTCATGGCGGCCTCAGCGTCGAACACCTTAGTCGTGCCGGGCCTCATCTGGCTAAAGTACTGGCAATGTTCTATTCGCTTTGTATGTGTCATTAGTATCTTAACTACCGTTATAGCTAAGGTGCTCGATAGATTACTCGATATTCAGTTGGAAACCGTAATGGACATACATGACGCTCAATTTGGGTTTTAGCAAAAATGCTATTCTTGCTCTAAAACACCAGTTAACGTTTGTTTCCTTAACCTCTCCCATGAGTTTGACCTAGTATCATATGATTTACATTGGGATAAGCTACGGAGGAGGAAAGTGCCAGCAGAACTGTTGGTATATTCCAATATTGGTACTACAATCAGGTAAATAGTGTCATATGGATTTGATAATGGTGTTAGACAAGGAGGCATGACATCTCTGAAGTTGTTTAACTTATATGTCAACGACCTGATCGTTGAACCCAGTAACAAGAAAGTTGGATGTAGCATCGACGATATTAGTGTAAATAACATCAGTTACGCTGATGACATGGTGCTGCTGAGCCCATCGATGTTCACAGGATGCTAGCAGTTCTCTGAGGGCCCTGCCCTCAGAGAACTGCTAGCATCCTGTGAACATTATACTATGTCACATGGATTAGTATTAAATGTTAAAAAAGTGGATTTTTGGAAGAGGTGGCAAGTGATGTGTAAAGTCGTGGAAGATTGTGAACTCAGGCGTATATAAATATCTAGGGCATTATGTTGCCGAAGACAAAATGGACATAGATGGATACGTAGGTCGCTGGCGGTGCTATGCAACATGGTGACTGTAGTGAATCCTTCAAAATAACTTTGTTTAAAGCCTACTACCAAGTATTTTACACGAACATTCTGTGGATACGCAACGGGCCATCAGCGATCTACGCGTCCTCTATAACAATAGTTTTAGAATGTTGTTGGGGTTGCCCCGCTTCTGCAGTGCGTCAGGAATGTTTGCGAAAAGACGCACTGATAATTTTTACACTATCTGGCGCAAAAAGACTGCATCTATGCTCTGTAGAGTGCGGACCAGCTCCGACAGTATCCTAAAAATGATAACTGAGCGATATGACTCCTTATTGTTTTTAAACTTTCGCGATTTTATATATATTAGATATGTTTCGGGACTTAATCGCGTGAATTATTTAAAAGTACGAATCTTTTATTATTATGTCGACCCGTGCCCACGATGGGTGCAATTTGAACGAAACGTTAGATAAATAAAAGGTATAAATATTTCACGCGATTAAGTCCCGAAATATATCTAATAGATATGATTTCGAATCATTGTGTGCGCACTGATGTTTATCTGCCACACAATTGGTATCAAAATAAAATGTTTTAAAAATATTACTTTAACTAATACATATAGCTTTAAGTCCAAATTATTACTAACTAAATATGAATTCTTGGAGTTAATAAACGAAATTTATTTAATTTATTTTATAACTACAACATTTAATGAAAATATTTTGATCTGGTCTCCAGGACTACATAAATTAAAAAATCCGCAAGTAGAGCCTTGCTAAATAAATTAAAACCAGCTATTCAAAAAACTTCAGGTATTCTCATATCAACGTAACCGACATCTATAACATTGTCAACTCAGTACACATTACAACGTATTCATTGGCACCATTCTTTAACAAAACTCCCACTTTAAACTTACAAACTAACAGATAATTTCCGAAAACAGACACAATACTCGACGACCCAATAAAGCGTACACAAAAGTCTTTTGTGGCATAATATGACGAATATATTCTCCACGCAGATGATGAATGAACGCTATAGCTAAGAGTGGAACAACCAGACGCTCTGGAACCGACCATTCATTGGTAACAAATGATAAAAAAAATACGTTATTTATCTATAACGACTTTGTCGTGTGTGCATTAATATACAAATACAATGACATGCCATTGTTGAAGCCGCAAGGCTTTTAAGGTTCCGTATGTATTTCTATACTGAATCTTTATTTCAAACTTTTCAGATTTTGTAAAACGTAAAGCTATTTGATTTTATATTTTTTTATTGGATTTTTTTTTCATTTAGATGACAATGATGATAGAAACGGAAAAATAATTTTTAGCAGCAAATTCGATAACATAGCTACATTAGGAGCTACATAAAACTCAAATATACTAATGACACGAAAAAGAAACAGTGGAAGATGAGATGCATCAGGAAATCAAAAATAGAGCAGATGATATAGAAATATGAAGCTTACATTCTATTATCATCACTAAACAGGAATCTAATATTCAGTGTGCAGTAATTAGCCAAGATACATATCGTAATCGCCGATTTGAAATGCAGCAAATTCAGAAAGAACTCTTCTAATAAAATCGATAAGTATATAAATATTCAAAAATATCTGTAACGTACGAAACCCTAAAACCGAAAGAGAATTTGTAACCACCTCCTTTGGCCACAATGGCCGACGGACAGACTAAAAAAACCATCAATGAATGTCTGACAATCGGCTTCGTAAGAATTTTGGTCACCATACACTCACCATGAAATTTGCGCTTTCTCAGTAACTCTCATTACATTGGTAACAAACATTAGTGCAACAGTAGCATCAACCATTATAAGTTCCAATGTTTGCCCATTGTAGAACGTCTCTTTGTCAATGAAATGAGTTTGGAAATTGAAATTTAATGGAAATATCAAATGAAACTGACTATCTTTAAACGTTTGAAGGTATTGTTGGTTAAATTAAACTTTGTGTTTGTGCGACTGATATTATTCCAATTGCTTAAATCGATTTAATGGTTAATATTGTTATTTAATGTCTTCGTGTAAGAGTCTGTGTTAGGTAGATAAACAAACTATCTATTTTGTACATATTTCAGAAGAAAAGTATTTTCAAAGAATTTTGAGTAAGTATTCAAGTAATAATGATATTCCATTATTAATTGAATACTTTTTCAAAATATTTCTATCAAAAAAATGGAATAGGTATATTTTTTTTTTATTTTAGACTAACAAGTAGTGTGGGTTTGTAGGTTCCACATTACAAGCTAGCCTGTTAATGATATGTACTGAGTTGACAATGTTATTAATGTTGGTTATGTTGATATGAGAATAAGTGATGTTTTGTGAATAACTGGTTTTAATTTATTTAGCAAGGCTCTACTTGCGTCCTAGATATAATAAACGTAGAAAAGAATAGAAAAGATGGGACAACGACATAAAATAAATAGCTGGTACAACCTGGAACAGGACGGCACAAGGATGGAGAGCTCTTGGGGAGGCCTATGCTTGTAACCAAGACAGTCAATCAAAAGATGAGGAATCACCGTGACACTGGTGATTACTCATCTTTTGATTGACTGTCTTGGTTACAAGCATCATCATATAAAAATATAAAATATTAGTTAATAGGAATAAGGCAAATTAGAATAAGATTCTATGTAACCAACAAGATTGACAATAAAGGCTATTATTATTACTTGCGGATTTTTTAATTTATGTAGTCCTGGAGACCAGATCTATAAAAATATTTAATTACTAATATTTTTACAAATTCTTGTAAATTTTCTGTAAATTGCTGAATTTACAGAACGTTTACAACTCTTACTTTTTTGTTGCAACATACCTACACACTGGAAGTTAAACATAAAACGATTATACAACATTTCTTTAATTTGGCTAGGTCAACCCGTTACATAATTGAAATTATAAAAAAATACACTTAATTGCGTTCTGTAATTTAGTAGTGTGTAACCAATATGATCAAGGAAGTTCATTATGTATGGTACTCAGGTAGTTCCAAAACTGGGTGACTGTTATAGAACTTTATAAGCTACGGGTCTTAATCGCGTAAATATTTTATTTTAAGGCCAAATACCTTTGTTTATTTCCCGACGTTTCAACCGTATTGCAACGGCCGTTAAAATAAAATTAGCTTATAAAATTCTATAATGTGTACAAATCGCGAAAGAAAGAGAAGAAAGAAAATATGGGACTATTCCCTAAAAAGTCATCTTTGTACTTTGCCTCGTAACGTAGGATTATAAGCCATAGATAGCTACAGTGCCCAATCTTTCGTAGTCGGTTAGTCTCCGTTGAGACACACCGGTAATCAAAATCGGTTGGTAGAACATTATTCTATAATGAATTCCAAATTAAAGGGAGGTTTACACCCTTATTCATAACTATATTGTCACCCACATCCGCTCCCGCCCACTTGCTGCATAAGTAATGTAACACGCAACTCATAAGGTGATCACAATGCGTTAAACGACATATTTTTTATCCATATTTAAATCCATGTTCAGTGAATTTTTGTGTTCGACTTGAGACTAATAGACTTAATAATGAGACTAAACTTCTATCAACAACTAACTATATTTCACTTACAAAGTTTGTAAGCTTTAATTGAAATTAATCTAAGTTTGATTACGAACTAAAACGTTCTATAACTTAAATCTAATTATCTGTCTGTTATTAATTCATAGACGAATATGATATACGTTATTATGTTTAAACAAAACTTTAACTAACTCCAAGATTTTGGACTATTTAGTTTTCTATAAATTATTTGTTTTAAATTGAAATGTTTAAAGTTCTTCAGCTTCCAAAGAATTCTCAATAGATGACTCGACTTGAAAATAAAAAGAGACAAGAAATAAACTAAACATATGTATTTACAAAGAGAAGAAGACAATGTTTTTAATTTAGCCATTAACTAGTTTGCAACTGCTACCATCTAAATAGAAACAAGAGTTCCGAAAACATCAACATAAGGCAACATGTCCAAGACGCCCTTTGTCAAAACTCAAAAATAAACTTTGACTTTTGTTAATACATCCAACTAAATCAAGTTTATTAAGAAAACAACGTATTACTAAAGGGTGTTTATCATATTTATCAATGTATGATCACCCCCTTGAAGATACGCGTCGAACCGTGTCCGATCCTAACCAAACTGCCCGCAGCAAAGATTAGGAAACGAGTTGCTTCCATCTCATTCTAAAGAATCTAAAATGAAAGGGATGGAAAATAATGCGACAGGGAAAGAGCAGGTTTGGAAAAAATCCGATGTTACTCGTTCGACAGGTTATAACAAGGAACGTGGGTGCCATTGTGCATTTAGTACCCAATTGTTATGGACTTAAGGCATTGGGCCTGAGGGTATCTGTGAAGGACATTAGGAAGGAGTATGTGAATGCAACAGAAATTGTTTGGTGTAGATTGGAGCTTGACTCTTTGACCTCCATGAGCCTACATCGAAGGAATTAAAGATATTGTGAAGATGTTAGGATTGTAGTAGTTAGATGAGTAATGTTAAGGTGCATTTTGATTGTGTTCTAAACAGTCTTGAGGGTAAATAATTGAGAATCTGCAGAACTGTTGATTGCTCCCACTTACATGCTTCGTTAGTTAAAACGCGACTAAAAATGCTAATACCAATCTGATTGGATACTAAATTATTCAGTATTCAATCAGATAGCTATATTTTTAGACGAAATTTAATGTCTTAATTTAAAAATTAGGTGGCTGTTTGATTTTGGCAACTCTGGCCTCATTAGACAAATGGGACCAAAATGTTTTGGAATTGATAATAATAATTATAATAATAATGTCTTGAGACAACCCACACAACGCTATCTGATCCCCAACTAAGCAGAGCTTATACTATGGAAACCAGACATCTGATAAACATATTTATATATTTCTAAATACATACATATTATACATAAATAACACCCAGACACAGAATAAACCATCGTGCTCAACACACAACGTGTTATCCTGGGTGGGGACCGAACCCACGACCTCTTGCGTAGCAGTCGGATACACTCCCACCGTGCCACAGGGGCAGTCATGAATATAGAATAATCTAATAATAAAATCGGATTGTTGTCGTAAGAACAGATGACTTTTATAATAATAATGGATTCTTTTAACATCAAAAATACAGCATTCAGTGGAAATAAAGACATAATTTTCCCTAAATTTAAAAATTGAATAAAAATGGAAATTCCTTGTTGCAATTACTAATATAACTTAGGCTGCTTATCCACCATTCCATAAATACCTTAATTGCTTATATAAACAGCTACCCTTTGAAGTTTACACCTTTACAATCGGTTGAACGGATCGCAAGGGACTGGACACTCCTTGGAGCACTCTTCAAATTTTGGCTAGGGAGTTTGTTCTACCTCCCCATCGTCCATACACGCATCAAAGGTTCACTGAAAAGCCACTTGGCTTTAAACGCCACTCACTCTTTGATTCTCTGAATAGACCGTATTATAATTATGGGTTATGGTTATTTTTGTATTCTACTTTATTGGCTGTACGCTGTACTAGCTCTTAGTAAAAAAATATAAAGGACTAGCGGCCTGCCCCGGCTTCACAAGGTTGTTATATCGTAGTTTTTATACCCTGAGTTACATTATTGCAATTTTCGTAAGATTATTTTGACAGTAAAATACAGCCTATGTTACTCCTCGATAATGTATCTTTTTAATGGTGAAAGATTTTTTGAAATAAGTCTTGTAGTTTTTAAGTTTATTCGCTATTTACAAAAATACAAATCTTTCATCTTTATAATATTGGTATAATGATTACAATACAGATGCACTTTGCCTGCGTCAATTTTCCCCCGTTTTTACAACATTTTTCGTTGATGCTCAGGTCCTATTAGTCGTAGCGTGATGTTATGTAGCCTTTAGCCTTCCTAGATAAATGGGCTATTCAACATTAAAATATTTTTTTCAATTCGAACCAGTAGTTCCAAAAATTATCGCTTTCAATCAAACAAACAAACTTTTCAGTTTTATAACATTATATAGATTAGTAGCAATAATGTCTTGAAACAACTCACACAACGCCACCTGACCCCAAACTAGACAGAGCCTGTACTATGGAACATACCTACTCATATATTTTTAAATACAGATTTTTCTATCAAAGTTTTTTAGTATTTATCTATCAATCGTTGTACGTTTCATTTTTGTTGTTATAATTGTGTTTAAATAATATTCTATATCCATGTGAAAAGCTTGAAAATAATTTTAATTATGTTAAAATCTGTCTCGAAATAAATTCTGTACTTCAAAGAAAATTCTCCTGAAAAGAATTTCTCTTTGTACTAACAAAAATAGATTACAAATACTTAAGTCCAATAACAGAATAACAGACTATAACCACTTGTTCGAATTTCAAAAGAAGAAAATTATAGCATAAAGAACAAATTTTATTTTTAAAAACGTTATGTACCATTCGATATTCAAATAACAAAACCAAAATAGTTCATCTATGTGATTATATCAAAAACAAATATAGAGCATATGGCGCATGACGTCACGGTCCCGTTCCTAATTTGAAATTTAATTTGATTACTATTGTAGATGATTTAAGTAAATTGACAGGCAATGTCAAAATAGGGTGTGATGACCCTGTGAATGTCAACTATGAACTTGGTTAGGGCTTACTGCCCCAACCGAGTTTGTAGTAGTCGATATGCGGGGTGGGTCGCCTACAAATTTTATCTATTGAGAATAGACTTGAATAAATTAAGCCTTTCTGATAAAATGTATTAATGAACGCCAAGATGTGGCGTAAATTCCAATCCTAAGAATAAATTATTTAATTTAAAAACGAGTTGGCTGGAAACTATTCCTGCAAGGCCAGAAAAACTTAGCAAATTTGTAAAAATATGGTCAAAGGGAAATCCAAATATTTACTTACTGATCTGAAACAGAAGCTGAGTTGAAAGCTCGAAGTGATCGGAAACAAAATATTACATTTCTAGAACATGTTAGGAAAACAATGAATAGGTACTAAAACGACAGTGTACAATTTTGATTTCAAACACAATACAATTAATAATAACATAGATGACCCAAAAAAATATTCCAGAATTTAAAATCCGTATACTGGTGCCGTCCTGTCTGCCGTGGCAGACGTTACGGCACCTACCTGACTTCCAATCCCTCACATATCCCTTTCACACACCTATTCACAGCACAAGAACGACAAAGACAGAATACACGATTCCTTTCATTTGAATGGAAAGATGAAAAAATATGGCGCGTACAATTTTGTTTGTTCTAGCCGCCCGAACTGACCCACGTCATTATAAAGTGTTATCTCATATGAATATATTTTTAATGTTGGGTTTTTTCTTTTTTAAATGTGTGAGGAATGATATTTTTTTAATATATCGAGTATGAAGTGTAGTGTAGTATATGTGAGGTATGTAGAATAAAAGAGATTACGTATGTAAATTGATGGTTATTATGCTGATTAGTTCACGCTACGTTGCGTACCCGAAAATCGTATTCTTTTCTTGTATTCTTTCCTGAGATTTCTTTGTAATTGTTTTTATTTTTGATCAAATCAACGGTCGGGTGTGACCGTATACATTATTAAAGTATTAAATTATTTCGATAGTCCAACAGTCCTATAGTGAAACCGTAACAAGAGGGCTGCATCAAATACTAGAACGACAACATCAATGTATCTAACGTTACACATAGCCAGCAGCTCAATGGCTTCTGTTAGCAGTCAGTTCACGTCGATAGTAAAATGGATAGGATTCGAACCTGCGACCTCATGATTGAAGGTCCGATGCCTTAGCTATTAGGCTACCACCACTTAATCATTGAGGCATGATGCCAAAAACATAAAACAGATTTGCACAAAAATGTAAACACTAATATTAATAAGAATAGAATCAGTACAATACAAACTGTATATTAATAAACTAAATATTTAAATACACTGTTCTAATTGTAATAAACAAAATCAATATTGTATCTGTTTTCTTTGCATATACTACAGCCACCAGCGCCCGCGCATGCAAAGTGATCGAACTCAGTTTTATTAAAGGTTTTATTAATGTACAGGGATAGTCGGAGGCATTTTTATATGCCTACCTTGCTCCCGAACGGGCCAGCGTGACGTGGGAATTGAGAGCGGTGACTTTTCATTTTTAAAAGTTCTGTCGCGTTTTTAAACGTCCAATCGTTTATTTTGGTTATGGCTGTGTAGGTATATGTAAGAATATCAGAGGTTATGAATGACTGTAATGTACTATTATTGAGATAGGATTATTGTAGATCGAAAACTCATTTGAGTAGGTAAGTTATTTTTAAATTGTATACTCTATGGTGGTTAGTATTTTTATCGATTTTTAAGATTCTGTATGAGTGTTCGTTCTGTTTTTGTTGTTAAATTCTGCACTCTCTTTTTCAAGGACATAGGCTTTGTCCGATGGGAAGTTTTAATCATGCTTATCAATATTCGGCTATACCTAATATAAACAAACTAAGCAGAGCTTGTTCAGTGGAAACCAGACAACTGATAAACATATCGTTTACTTATTGCAAGACCGTCATAATACAAAAATAAAACATTTTTTGGCGCAAATATGAAAAATACAATGCTTCACAAGTATATATTTTAGACACGTGTGTCATTACGATTTTTACACCATCTAGCGACCACAAGTGACATACACTTGTGGTCGCACTGTTGCTGGGCGGTATGTATTCATTTGATTATAGTTCTATCTCAGAGTGTTCGCTGAGAACCCACGTGCGTATATGAACAGGAAATATATAACATAATTTGATGCTATGATTTTAAGCACTAATACCAACACAACTAAACTAACACAAATATTCCAAAAAGGTTTAACCTGTTTGTGTTTTTTTGTCAATACATCGAATATCGAATTTAAAGTTTAAATTGGCCTCCAATAAAATAAGTATTATTTTAGTTTGCAATAAGTGAGCAATATTTATATATTTCTAAATACATACATGTTATAGATAAATAACACCTAGGCACAGAATAAACCATCGTGCTCGTTTTACAAAGTTTTATCCTGGGTAGGGCAATAAACAAGGCATTTTACCTTAAATTATTCACGCGATGAAGACCCGCAGTATATATAATTTTATAATGAGTTCTGTAGTTTCAGTGTGAAATGAGATAACAATATTTCAAAAACAACAAAGTGGACAAGCTACATTGCGAACCTGAACAAACTTAACCAAACCAACCCAAATTACGCAACACAAAAATAGACAAGTTCCTTACACCTTTATCTAAGACCAGCTTTTATCAAACAATGGCACAAAACGAACAATAACTAATTCCAACTGACAATGACTGAGCAAAAAGCCCCTTGATTTATCTATCTAGACAAAACCGGACACCGGACATTCACTGCTTGTCCCCTAACCTGCTAAGTCGCCGTTAAGCTCTTCAACCACATTTCCCATAAAATAAGATTTAAAACACGGCCAATAAATAATGTTTGCTTTAATATTCATTGTAGGAATATTGTGTGGTGCTATTTAATTTGACATGGTTGACGCGACCGAGTTTTACATACGACATTTGAATACAGAAGGAAAGTTTTCTCTTCTAATTGATGTTGATGGCAATCTTAAAATATGATTGTTCCAATTTTTTTTTGTACAACGAAATGAAGAGACGATCAGCGGGTCAATTCACGTATTTAAAGCAGTGCAATTGCAGTTCAGTTGCAGTTAAGTTTCGATTAAAACGGCCATTTTCGTATTCTTGTAACTTTGGAATTGATTTTAAAATCGCTTGCGCACCGTACTATAATGTCGTTATTGCGCTCTCAAGACGCATACTTGACGCAAGCGCATTTGAGATCGATCTCAAAGTTACTAGAATACAAAAATGGCCGTTTTAAACGAAACTGCAACTGCACTGCTTTAAATACGTGAATTGACACCCTAGTCGTGCCATAATTGCAAGCGCCACGCTAGCTCATAACAATAACAGTGACACCCAAATCTTTGTTTAGCAAATATCTGAATGTCACCGTACTATTTGAGATGTCACACTTCATTTGAGACAATAGTTCGTAAATCTCATTTGCCCAGTAATTACACTTGTTACAGTGCCCTTCAACCGAAACACAGTGATGTCAAGTAATGTGTTAACATTACTATTTCACGGAAGCATCTGACACTTGACAGCGTTATCTCAACTAATAAATATTTATATTTTTGTGATCACTAAGACAGCCTATGGCTTAGACGTACCACAGGTACCGTGTTCATAAGCGATATCGTGTGTTGCTCAAGCGAGTGTTGTATGAAATGTGTGTTCTGAACTCCACGTGTTTAGTGACATGTCACCCCAGTGATAGTTGTTACTGTAAATCATTTGGGTGATTTTATAGTTCTATAGTAACAATAGATTGTGTGTTTGCGTGATTTGTAACGTATAGTGTAATTAGCGTTACGTAGAGGCGTGTCTTGTCAGCTGCTTTTACTGTTTATGGGTCATTTCTTGATATTCGTAATAAGTATACTAATGCTACTGAAACTTGAGAAAGAAGTACTTTTTTAACCGCTTTAAAAACGTGTAATATGTTTGTGATTTTCGCGATTCGATTGCATATTTTTCTGGGAAGGTTTCAATGTATAAAACGTTGTCCTAGCTTACAAAACACTAGAGATATATAGACTAAAACATAGGAGTGAGACAGCTAAATTTGCATTCGGAGATTTTAAATGTTGATAAACTTTCGCGATTTGTTCACGTTATGATAATATATATATTACGGGTCTTAATCGCGTGAATAATTTAAGATAAAATACCTTGTTTATTGTGGTCACGGGTAGACTTTTACAAAGTTTAGGTAGTCTTAAAATAAAATATTTACGCGATTAAGATCCGTAGCTTATAAAATTCTATTATTCTTTTTTCCTTGAAGGCGATTCATTTTTCTTAAAAAAGTTATTAGTTGCCAAAAAAACTCCTCCACTCACTCTCACTAGAAACTTTTTTTTGTCGTTATTAGGAGAGGAAACAATTGTCATAGTCAAGTTACATATTATATATTAGATACCATTTGTGGAAAATGTCACAGCTCTTTATGCCGTGGAGAGTCTTAACATGATGATGTGCCAAATATGTCTGCTAAAGTTGGATTTTATAGGACCTCTAATTAGATTTTATGTTCTGCACGATATTTTTATGTATTTTCCGAATCAAAAAATGTACCTAAATGTAAAATCTACACTAATATTATAAAGCTGAAGAGTTTGTTTGTTTGTTTGAACACGGTAATCTCAGGAAGTACTGGTCCGAATTGAAAATTCTTTTACTCTTGGATAGCCCATTTATCGAGGAAGGCTATAGGCTATAATAACACCATGCTTCAACTAATAGGAACGGAACAGCAATGAAAAATGTTGCAAAAACGGGGAATATTTAGGCAAACAAGTTGCGCAAATTTAAATATGAATATGATAAATTAGAGTTTTACAAGGTAGACAGTTACCGTGTTTACCAAAACCAGTATATCTACGTAGAAGGCCTCTTTATAATGATGAACATCATTTTTTTCTAGTGGTTAGTGACCTATACTGCAAAACCAGAGATCGTGGGTTCGATTCCCACGAGGGTCACCACTTTGTGTGATCTACAAATTATTGTTCTGAGTCTTTGTATCAGTGATTTGTATATATGTATCTACGACGGGTGATCAATAAGTAATGATAAACAGGTATTTTTATAAACAGTAAAAAGCTAAAAACATTTTTATCAACTCGTTAGTTCTTTACGATTTGCCAGACCAAAAATCATATAATTAGGACAATTTTTCGCAGAGTTATAGTTATTCGAGTCCGAGCAACTAGAGAAATAACACGAAAATAGAGAAAGACGAAGTAAGAAGCATCATCAAGTACCTCTGCTTGAAAAAAGTGTCTACCAAAGAGATTCATCCTGACTTATCGGAAACGCTAGGGGACAATGCTCCTTCATATTCCACAGTTGCACGCTGGTGTAAGGAGATAAAGATGGGTAGAACATAAACAGAAGATGAACATAGCGAAGGGCGCCCATCGACGTCCTGTTCATAGGAAAATGACAAAAAAGTTCAAGATCTCGTGTTAGCTGATCGAAAAGTGACCATCCGACGTTAGTCATGACCGCTGTAGAGGCCATTTAAGAAGATGCATTTTCTAAAGGTATTTTAGGTTTGGAAAAGAGATTGACTAAATGTATTATTGACTTGTTAGGAGACTGTTGAAAATGAATTAATATTTTAACTTGAACATAGTTTTTCATACCCATTATCATTACTTTTTAAATACCCATCGTACGTAAAGTACCCTGCGGGTCCTCTGACACTGCAAGTACGGATGTTCTTTTTAAAAATCCCGTGTGTGAGTTCCTACAAAATAAATAAAAATATTTTCTCTAATGTATAATAATTTGTATAAATCAAATCATTAGGATGTTAATTTTGACCATTTACAAACCGAATATTTACCACAAAATGATTTTTCATTTTAACCAAAAGTTATCAACGACATATCGAAACCAAATTTTTAAAAAAGAAAGTGATATTCAAGAGGAATATAATATGTATGTATTTTGAATAAAATCTCATAATTTATACAAACAGACCTACTGTCTGTCCGGTCGTGAGTTCGGTGCCGTTTATGATAACTTCCAATTATAATGAATACAACATCGACGACGTAAGTTATAAACAAAAAGCGATTGTTAAAACGGTTTTCAGAGAATTGACATAAATTCATCTGACAGTGCAATTCTGTCCGAAGACTGCTTCACTCGAATATATACAATGCTGTGCACCACTATCAATTCCTCTTATAGTGGCACTAGCTTTCGCCCGCGGCCCCGCCCGCGTGGACTAAAAACTATCAGTCCTATGTCTTTCCCCGGGACTCAAATTATCTCCATACCAAATTTCATCTAAATCGGTTTAGCTGTTTTAGAGTGAAAGCGTAACAGACAGATAGACAGAGTTACCTTCACATCCATACTAATATTATAAATGTGAAAGTAACTCTGTCTGTCTGTCTGTCTGTCTGTTACGCTTTCGCGCTCAAACTACTGAACCGATTTAGATGAAATTTGGCATGGAGATGGTTTGAGTCCCGGGAAAGAACATAGGATAGTTTTTATCGCGATAACCGACATCCACGCGGGCGCAGCCGCGGGCGAAAGCTAGTTTATAATATTAGTATGGATTTCTGACAGGTTTTCAGTATTTAATCCCTGTCAATCTATTCTTGTAACATTTGACTTATACAGTACAAATGAAACATAAACCTAACTTAAGCTCAACCATTCTTTACAAGTTTATACAAAGACTAGCTGTCCCGCGCAACTTCGTCTGCGTAAATTTTCGTCGTAGCGAGATGTTATATATAGCCTATGTGTGCCCAACAGTGAAATAATTTTTCAATTTGGAAAAGGAGTTCCTGAGATTACGGCGTTCAAACAAACAAACAAACAAACTCATCAGCTTTATAATATTAGTACAGATAAGATAGGTAGGAATCTACGTCTTATTAAAAACGGTAATAGGTTAGGCTTCAAAACACTTGACACTGGCAAAATGTAACTGACACAGTAAGAAAAATAGATAATATTAATCTAAGGACCCGTCGAATCAGGATTTGAGCTGAAAAAAAAGTTAAGTAGCAATTTTCCTTCGGGCGAGGGGTCACTGGCAGTCTAAATTTTATTTTGTGTTGTACTCGATCCGTTACGTCATCCGCCAAAATTTAATTTTAAACAACTTTATTTAAAACAATTTATCATGTAATTTTGAAATTAAACGTGTTGTTAATCAAACTTAAATTCACCCCTTTTTTGGGGTATAAATTGGTAAATATCGATCTTAGGAAAAAATTATAAGAATTAAATAGGAGGAAATTTAATTCTAAACCATTTTTGTGATTACCATTTTTCTTGCAAAATTGAAAATAAACGAGTTATTTAATAACCAAAAATTGACCTGTAAAATCAAGATAGCGGATGACGAAACTTTTTTAAATTTTTATCCGGGTTTACCCCTTTTTGGGTTCCGTAGCCAAAATAGGAAAACGGAAACCCTTATAGTTCCGCTATGTCGTCCGTCCGTCTGTCTGTCCCCAGGTTAGCTCAGAGACCCTTAGTAGAAAATTGTAATTTAGCATGGATACACATATTAGTTATGCCGAAAAAGTAGTAGATTTTTTTTTTTAAAAACATTTTTTTCGGGTACACGTAATGGAATGTAATTTATTTTTCTGATCTACCCCATTGTGTGGGGTGTCGTTGGATAGGTAGGTCTTTTAAAAATATTTAGGCTTTGTGAATATTTCTTTGTATGGATATGTGAAAAACATCAGGATAGTAATAAAAAAGTAAGTAAAAAATCAGAAAACTATCACAGCTAAATAGGCTTTACAAGTTTACGAGTAACAGTAGACCAAGTGAGAAGTAACAAAATTGTCGTACGAATTCCATTGAAAAATACTTACCTACATAACGTTGTTAGTACTATGAAACAAAAACAACAGAAAACCCAAAGATATTAGATCTAGCGAAAACCCAAAGATAGAAAACCTATACTTATACACCTGCTGGGTAGCTACGGAACCGTACATTGTGCGTGGCCCGACATGCACTTTCCCGGTTTTTTGAGCTAATTTGACTGGGTTATTGTAATAATGCTTGATTTTGATGTTTGTTTTTTTTTTCTAACCAAAAACTAGCATAATTTTCGTGAGGTTTAAAATGTACTATTGTATAGATACTTTAACGACGAACATATTTTTTGTAAGGTTCTCAAATACTGTTCTATGCTTTAAAACATCCCAAAAAATATTAGATAATTATCTAATTAGCTCGTCCTTGATATAAAAAAGAAAGAAAGAGAGAAGAAAAAAACGTTTATTTATCACATATGCAATTACTCAAAAACAAAAAAAAATTACAACTAAGTAGGTACTTATACAATTTGACACGGGAATAAACGCGTTTAATCTAGGTAAAGTTATTTACCTTATGCTTGACGTTCCCGTGTCAAATTGTATTTATAATGCAACGCGTAAGTTTAAAAGTTATAAGTAGGTACTTGCACGTTGTATTTGCGACAAAGGAGGTTTCCACTCAGCATAAATGCCATGTTGTGGCATGAGCCACAACACAGCGCTGGTTTTCAGTGTGAACCGCAAGTGACGTCCGAAACACACAGGTATATCCTTAATTAAATAAATAATAAATAGGTACACTACTTCTGTATTTTATTTTGATTCTAGACAGCTCTATTCAAATGTTGATAAACTTTCGCGATTTGTATACATTATGAAAATATATATATATTAAGGGTCTTAATCGCGTGAATCGTTTCGACCGTATTGCAACGGCCATGGTCAAGGGTAGTCCACCCGTAACAACGGCCGTTGCAATACGGTCGAAACGTCGTGCAATAAACAAGGTAATTTACCTTAAATTATTCACAAAGCTCTATTCAATAATCAATATTACCTAACAGCTTGTAACTTAGAACTCCATCTAAGAAAGCGTTATACACTTCCCTGATGATAACACATTGACGTTTATGAGTCAAGCCAATAAACAATCAGTTGTTTATGATATTATAAATATTTCATAAGCAAAAATTAACCTAATTTCGTATGCCATTGAGTTCAAATCTGTCTGGGTATATGTAAAAGGATGTAGAGCTGTAAATCAGTGCTTAGGAAGAGGTTTATTATATTAATGAAATTAATTAAATGATTCTTTAATGAGTTGTTGATTGTCTAATGTTGAATATTTAGATTTGTTGTAGAATGTTATTGGAAAAAAGGATGTCATTGCTACGGTGACGTTTGAGCGGATTCGTAGATGATTCTAGAAGACAGATTAAAAGATAAAATGAAAATGAAACGAACTAAGAATGGCTCCAGAGTCCTAGGTCAGCAAGAATGAATTCCAATTACGAACAATAATCTCTTATAGGCTTATATTAATATATTACTATTCTAACAAGATGGTATCAGTGGTGGGTCTAAGCCAAATACCGTCTTGGTCAGTACCAACCACAACAGTATCAGTTATTCTTTCGTAAAATAGTAATGTTAACGTATCACTGTGTTTCGGTTGAAGGGCACTGTAGCAAGTGTAATTACTGGGCAAATGAGACGTACGAACTTAACTTATGTCTCAAACGAGGAGCGCTGTTCGGTGAAATTTAAATCTTTGCCAATCAAGGATTTGGGTGTCACTCCATAAGTTGGCCCGAACGTCGGTCCCAACACCACTCGTCCAACGCTTGTTCCAACATTGGTGCCAAAACTACTTTCTATATCAAACACTAGCTGTCCCGCGCAACTTCGTATGCGTAAATTTTCCCCGTTTTTCGCTCCGCTCCTATTAGTCGTAGCGCGATGTTATATAGCCTATAGCCTTCCTCGATAAATGGGCTATCCAACAAAAAAAGAATTATTAAAATCGGTCCAGTACTTTTTGAGTTTATTCGTTACATACAAAAATACAAATCTTTCCAAAAGGAATCAATACATAATGTAGAAAGGCTTACAGCGTCAGGGTCCGGAACTCAGTGGCGACTGGCGATTGAGCAGATCAAGAAATAAGCAACGTTCGTATTTAAATTCTTTATTATACACACAGAAAAATTAACTAAGAAAATTACAAAATACATAAGTAAATAGGTACAAAGGTGGGCTTAACTCAACATTGAAATTTCTCCCAGGAAATCTTTGAGTTGTAGAGAAGAATGAATTTTTTTTTAAATTATTTTTTTACTCTTTAGGTATTCATGTATTAGGAATACATGAAACTATAAACCATTTCAGCTTGATCTGTCTCAGGGCCTGCTAGAACATTTTGAATTAAACATAGGTATATTAAATCTATTTAGAGCAGAATGTAATAAATTAGGGCCGTATAACGTTACCACTATAACACATTGAAGAGACTTCAAGATTCAACAAAATGGTCATCATAGAACAATCAAGAGACATTAACGTCCCCTTAATTTACGTTTATTTTTCGCAAAGTGAAATTTAATAAGCAACTTATGTCGTTGTACTAATAATCTTGAACAAACCCAGATCATATTAATAATCACTTTATTCAATGAATACATTAAATAGCTATAATAAATCACAATACTTTAATAGTTCAATACAAATGCTTCTAAATAAAAAAATAATTCGTAGCCCATATCTTCCGCGCGATTTATTAAAACTGACATTAAGTTACGCCCACTTTACCCTTAACGTGGTGCAAATTTACTAATAGTTACCCCTTTTTGGGGAGCTCTATCTCTTACTAATGTATGGGATTGAATAGAGAGAAGGATATGACCCTAGTAGCAATAAAGTTGTCAACGCACAGTCGCGTATTTGACGTTTATTGCGAAATTATACAGAATCACTTCCTATTAGATTTTTTGTTGATCTGTATTCATATCATTGTGTTTTCTAGTTTTTTCTGCTACATAACTTGTTTTTTTTCTGTTTAGGAAGATTTTGATTTAAGATTACATTATCCTGGCGCCACAGAGCTACTTGAATTATTGATGCAAATATCAACATAATAGGGTATTACACCCAGTTTCGAAAAAGGTCTCAATTAAATTCTATAGTAATAATTAGCCAGTAAAAAAAACAGGAAATTTTTATTCAATCGATAATTGTCATAAAAATGCATTTAAATTTAACATTTTCAAATTTCCCGCGTAATTTGACGAAAACGCTGGACGCAGTGGACGCCATATTTCTCTGTGGTCATGACGTCAGTTGGCTGTGTAAACAAATGTGTTGTCACTTTTTAGTTTACACAGCAGTAGGTATGACGTAGTAACATGGCGGCTACTATTTCATGGTGTTATAAAACAGATTAAAAAAAACTGAAAACTTTGAATTGAATTTTAAAACTAACATTTTCGGGCTACTTTTTACCTAAACTATCTCAATAATATATTTATAGATTTTTTCTTTCATAGAGTAAAATTCCCTATGAGATGCTACGCTGAAGAAGGCATTTGCACCACTGACCTCTGTAGTAGGTACCTATTAGTACGCGGACTACCGCCGATATCAAAACTTCCATTCGATTTGAAATTTAAACGGTTATTTGACAAAATCAAAGAGAAGTTTGTAACAAGGCTTTGATTATATTATAATGTCTAGATTCCTAATCCGGCATCTAAAATTGATAAATTGAACTGTCAAAAAGTACGGTCAAATGGAAGTACTTTTTGACAGGTAAGAAGACTCCTATCAGATGTTCTAGCGCGCCATTTTCAACGAGTGTCAAACGTCAAAAATAGTAGCTTCATTTTTTTTTATTGGTTTACTGAGGGAATGCTCCATCTAGACACTATATAATCAAAGTAACAAGGATAACAATAACGGCCATATGTCATAACTGTCAAAAAAGTTCACGGGACGGTTATTCGATTCGGCATTTGAAATAACTGTCACTTTTGTACGGGGTAGTCGGTCTAGCGTATACTAGTACCATAGAGGTCAATTATTAGCACACAAAACACTGACTCCAGATCCAGACGTTGGCCCTAACACCACGCGTCCAACATATGGATCTAGTAAACAGCATTGGCGCCAATGTTGGAACGAGCGTTATTCTAGAGCCAAACGTTGGACGATTAGGGTTGGGACTGACGTTGTGTGGAGCCGGTGTAAGAGATACATAGACATCGTTCGAAACGGAAAGTGGGAACACATTCGTAACAAATTGGTCCGAGTTGATCCGAAATTCCATGCCGATATGTGCGTTAATCGAGCGCGTTTATATGCAGCGTTTCTTTTGTACCCTCGGTGTTTTAAGGATCTAGTCAAGGCAATTCGAGCTTTGTTAACTGCGAGAGTTAGGAAATAAATCAGATAAGTACAGGTGATTTGTATCATGTTTGACCTCAGAATAGAAGAGAGAGTTGTTTGTCGTTTGACTTTGGTACAATACAATACTATGACGTCATTTACTATAGTTACTATTATGTTAGCATAACTAATTAATCCTAATACGGAAATCTTAGGACCACCGAAGTCTCTAGTATAATAACGACTCAGTGGCCACCGAGCAGGTTGACAATGTTACTGAACTTGTTTTCGAACATTGTCACACCCCTCTGTTAGACGGAAAGAACGTTTAGCCGTCGGTCCTGCGCCGGTCTCGGAATCTCTCTTCGGTTGTGTCAGATTTCCGATCCATCGGGCTATGAGAGTGAGAGAACAGAGAGTGCACTTGTGTTTGCGCATACACTTGTGCACTATAATATCTCCTGCGACATCAGTTAGAAGCATAGAGATAATACGTAGTCATAATAACTAACGTTAGAAGAGGCAATATTTTTTCGCTCGTGAATTATGTAGATAAATGATTTACTGTGCGCGTACAAAAAAGTTTACGTACGGACGCCCTCATGCCAAATGAAAAAAAAATACAAAATTCTTTATTCACTTAGGATGCAAAACAACTCTCATGATAGGTCGGGATTCTACATTTACATGTAATGCCAATTTCACAAACAATAGGTAAAGCCGGAGAAAAGAACCTGGCAATAAAAACTCGCGGCCACTCTTTTCAAATTGCCAATTTCACAATGTTTGAATGTTTATAAACTTGATATGAAGTTAAGGTGCTGCGACTAATATACTATACACCATATTAAAAGACCAATGCAAATTGTAATATCAAAAAGTTGAAACATAAACTAAAATCAGCCTTAGTGGGTACAATATAGTAGGAGCATCTACTTACAACAAAGGTAAAAACTATATTATATTGGCCGAAGTAGTTGTAACGAATAATTAAAATATTTAAATATCTAATATCAAAACGAAGAAAAGAATGTCTTTTATTCGTTACGCAGAATCTTTACTTACAAAAGTCAAATCATGATCTTAATGATTTACGCAAAATGGCTGGCAGCAGCTGGATGCGAGAAGCCGAAGATAAAACAAAGTGGCGTGCAATTGGAGAGGCCTATGTCCAGCATTGGACTGCGATAGGCTGATGATGATGTACAAAAAACTTTATCTTCTTACATTTTCTTCTAGTGGTTCTTAGAAATAATCATTTAGTTCTGCGAAGGGAACCACGTACCTAAGAATATTATTCATAAGCTTTTAGCTAAATCCCTTACACAACAAATCATTTACTTAATCGCCATAACTTTCCACCGCAACGAATGTGAAAATTATACTAATCTTTATTTATGAACTTATTAAGACAATGTTCGGACTACTTTCACTGGTTTCAAATAAAAAAAACAAGTTATTCATAGAATTAATAACACGATCGACGAATTAAATTAGGTTAAATAGGTAGCAACGTATTAGTATTCATAGAAAAATTAATAATTTCGGACGTGTTTTAATATTTCGTATGATATATTGTTCCGTCTAAAATGGAATTGTTTTCTATTAAATTGTAGAGTATTTCAATTAATGGTGATTATGTAAGTTTTGATGATAAAAATAGTGATTTATTTAATATTTGAAATACAATTTGAAGGTTATTAACTTGACTGAAATATAAGATTTAGATAGCTTTTTTTTTCTAAAAAAGACGACTCCCGCTTTAGTTCACAAGCCCTGTGTCGCGGGGGACTTTACAAACATACAAGTCACGGACATAAAGTACACCCAGACTCGAAACAACAATTTGTGGACCACACAAATTGGTGTCTCGTGTGGGAATCGAATCCACAACCTCTTGCGGTAGCAGTCGGACACAGTCCCACCACGCCACAGAAGCAGTCTAGATAATATATCTGTTGAAGCGACGGTACCCTAATGGTTTCGCAATCAAGATGTCTTAGGTTCAAACCCTATATTAATAACCTTATGCCCGCGGCTTCGATCGCATGGATGCCAAATTGTTACCAAAATGTTTTATCGGCAAAGTTACATACTAAGTTTGCACCCCCGTTTTACCCCCTTAGGGGGTGAATTTTCAAAAATCTTTTCTTAGTGCCCCCCCCCCCCCCCACCTACGTTATAAAAGAACCCCTGGGCAAAATTTCAAGTTTCTAACCTTTATAGTTTAGGCCCTGCGTTGATATATCAATCAGTCAGCTTCTCCTTTTATATCTATATATAGATTAATAGTCTCCTAGCCGATTTCAGTTACGGCGGCCGATCTCATCAGAGACTAGTACCAACTAACTACGCGGGAGATATTATAGTGCACAAGTGTATGCGCAGATACAAGTGCACTGATACACTCACTCTCATAGTCCGATGGGACGGAGATCCGACACGACTGGAGAGAGATTGGGCGCAGGACCTCTCCGAGGCATGGAGGTGTGTGATAAATTTCGAAAACGTCACCCATCTATGGACCGGTAGTATTGAAGTTGCTTAACCTCCTAGATGCTCGGTAATCACTAAGTCAGGGACCCCATTATACTACCGACGTGAACCCACTTCTAACACAAGGAATTTAGCTTAGCTGGAGGGGTTAACAATATTGCTAGTAATGTAACCACAATGCAGGTTATCTTTTTTTTAATTAAAAATATAAGTAAATGTTACCTGAAACAATACTACTCGGCAAATGAATGAATTTTTAAATAGCAGACCAAGTGTATCCTGTTAGTCTACTGGTTAGTGACTCCGGCAGCCAAGCCATAGATCGTGAGTTCAATTTCCATCCAGGATAAATCTTTGTGTGATAAGTACAATTGTTTATTCTGTGTCTGGGAATCTTATATTGATATATAATATTATAAAGCTGAAGAGTTTGTTTGTTTGAACGCAGTAATATCAGGAACTCCTGATCCGAATTAAAAAATATCTTTCACTGTTGAATTGCCCATTTATCGAGGAAGGCTATATAACATCACGCTGCAACCAAGCGGAGCAGCAATGAAAAATGTTGCAAAAACGGGAAAATTTACGCAGACGAAGTTGCGCGGGACAGCTAGTCTATAATAAGTATGCATTTAGATATTTATAAGTATGTTTGTCAGTTTGTCTGGTTGACATAGTAGATGTTCTGAATAATTTTGGCTCAAATAGCGGTGTGTGAGTTGTCCCAAAATATTATTATTATAAGTCGCGAGTTGCAGCTGACACAACAACATAAAATACTTGTACATCAAACCTGTTGACTTTCGCATCACTTGATCTCCTCACCTATTACACGCATCTCGATTTAATCTCTTGTTAAGCACATACCTATTAACTTTATGACATATTAACGAGAGAACATAACTAAAGATTAGTGTTTCTATAACGGAGGATTAAACTGCGGTAAGATAAGCAGTTGGTTTAATGTATGATCGCTAAGTTTTAGTGAGCGTTTTTATTATGCTATTGGAAGCCTATTCACGGGCTAAAATATATGGATTTAACAGTCATTGCATTGGCCGTTTAATATACCATTATGTCCTTTAATTAAACTGTCTGTCACAAAACAAGAGTGTTATGTTTACAGGGTTAATGTTTTTTTTATATCCATACAAATATTAAAAAGCAGAAGAGTTTGTTTGTTTGTTTGAACGCGGTAATCTCAGGAACTACCGATCCGAATTGAAAAAATCTTTCACTGTTGGATAGCCCATTTATCGAGGAAGGCTATAGGCTATATAACGTCACGCTACGACCAATAGAAGCGGAGCAGCAATGAGTAATGTTGCAAAAATGGGGAAAATTTACGCAGATGAAGTTGCGCGGGACAGCTAGTTACTAAATAAAGGGACGAGCAAGTCGTCCGCCTGATGGTAAGCGTCACGCTAGTTAATAACAGTGTCAGTGTCACCCAAATCCTTGTTTAGCAAAGATTTGAATGTCACCGCACCGCGCTCCTCATTTGAGACATTAGTTCGTAAGGCTCATTTGCCCAGTCATTACACTTGCTATAGTGCCCTTAAACTAAAACACAGTGACGTGTCGATATCACGGGAGAATAACTGTCACTGTTGCGGTGTGCATCAAAACAGCCTATGGTTTAGACCTACAACCGGTATTATCAATGTACCTATGTCTGTAAATTTCTTTGTTCCACGATGACTTCTAAACGCCTGAAAGGATTTAGATGATGAAGGTATTATTTTTTTCTTCTTTTCGAGTCAAGATGTATAATTTGAAGTGTCTTAACTAAATATCAATTAAAAGATAGTTTATATACCCAAGTAGGAAGAAATAAATTGTATGCTTCTGATCTGGTGAGTGAAATGATGATTTTATAATCCTCGAAAGTGCTCAGGGTTTACTCTCAGAACTAATGTTGATAAAATGTGGTGTTGCAGAAAAAAATATATATTTTTTTTACAATAACCATAGAAATAGACAACCGTGCCTTCAAAAATCAATTAATCAAGGCGATTATCCCTTTACACGCGTATAAAAGACGTGAATTCGCAAAATTGTTTTCGACTATTCTACGTTTTTTGTGCAATATTCAGAACAAGTACGAAATTGAGGACAGATGCAATTGTGCTGTAAGAAGGACAATACACCAAGATGGCACAAGAAAAAAAAATAAAAGTCCTTTCTTGCAATTGCAGAGAATTGACAGCCCTTGTCTCAGCCCCAATCGAACTTATATTAAATTCAAAACCCTTTTAAATACAATTGAATGATATTTATTGCATTTTTTTCTAATCGATTTTACCATGTAATGCTCCAGATAACGGCAATTGAATAAAAAATAAAAAAACTAAGGGTGCGTTATGGGTAACTTGAGGTCATACTTGCTCACACCCCTGTACTTCCTGTCTTAGACACAGGGTTGTCACAAAGCCAACAGATTACATTTAATTTTATAAGATACATTTTGTAAGTTTTTCACTCGATTTAGATAAAATGCTACTCGACTAATACCACAAATAGGTATATAAATATATGATTCTGTTGCGTGTCGTAGGGAAAATCAGACGATAAATCACAATACCACTTATGATTATACCTTGTTATTTAGATTATAAAGTTAGTTACAATTATCTAAGTGATTCAATCAACAACTATGACAAAAAAATGTCAAAGAAAATTTAAAAACATAATTCATCTTACTTCAATAACCAGTAATAGATTCTGTTCTATTTTTGATATTTTTTTTATGATACACTAATTTGGCTTGCATTACTTTTAATCACGACAGTTTAATAAAATATATAATTTTATTCCACTTTTTATGACTAACAATTTACATATTTAATCAATATTATTAATTTTATTAGTGAAAACGTAAGAAAACGGGTCGCTGTCACTTTAATGCAAGGCAGTGGCATAAATCAAAATATTCTTGATTAATTATTTAAAAAAATATAATACATTCACTTTTGACACTAAAGCAAATTTGAATATAAATAAGAAATTGAAAGAGGTTTGTTTTTTAAATAATTCTGAATTGGTAATTTGTTTTAAATTAATTTATTCGATTCTTGTGCAAATGGATATTTTATTATAGTTTTAACATTTGATAAGGATATTAGGATTATATTTTTTAGCATAAACAAAACGTTTTTATTGAAATATTTTTAATTTTAATAAATAACACCATTGAATACTTATGCACGTTATAAGCGCCGTAAAAATGAGTAGACATATTTATTTATTGCTAAAAGCAACTTGTAACAGAATTAATTAAACTCAACGCTTAATAATTTCGCTCATACTTCGCAGAACGAGTTACGAATAAAACCTAAAAAAATATTCTCCTCAAGAACAATAAAATAATTTTTAACATTATAATTTGGATATTCAGCCAAGTGCCATTTGCCAACCCTAGCACACAGCATCGTAATTCGCAAGTACCCACATACGACAGGTCACAGTTCAGATCGACAGCTCCGTGAGAATGCGCTGGCGCAGCTGACGTGACGTCACACCACCCGAGCGAACCCGATGACAGCCGATGATCCCTATTGTTACACTTTTGTAGTTAGATTTTTGTTTATTTGCCAAATGCGTTCTGATTGTAGTCTGTAGTGTTGAGCAAACTCAAGATTGTTTGCCTAATCTTGAATGTCATTGCTGGTTTTAATTATAGACAAATATTGGGATCGGAAAGGGTTACAGAAGATAAACATTTAAGTCTAAATCTTTAATTTAAGTTTACTAGACATGTAAGCAACGTATATAGATTCTTTCTCAGACTGTACAGCAAGATAAAATAAAAAAATAATATTTATTTCTGGTAGTCAACTTTTTTGTTTTACATGCTTACTTATATCTTTACGTATCTACTTATTAATAGATTAGCCTTAAAACTTTTATAAGTATCCTAATAATCTATACTTATAATAAAAAGCTGAAGAGTTTGTTTGTTTGAACGCGATGATTTCAGGAACTACTGGTTCGAATTGAAAAATTAATATAGTTAGATAGCCCATTTATCGAGGAAGGCTTTAGGCTATATAACATCACGCTATGATAAATAGGAGAGGAGCAGCAATGAAAAATGTTGCAAAAACGAGGAAAAAATATTTCTTTTGAGAGCTTCCGTTGCGTGCGCTAAAAACGGTTAAAGTTACACAACAATAATGTACTTATTACGGATTTATTCTTCTTTTAAAAAGTCCTAAAAAGAGTCTGCGACGGCAAATGCCTTTCTTTTAAGGTTGACCCACTATTACCTTTATTATGGTAATCAATTTTGTTTCAAAATAATGCATTTATTTGTTAAAGTGAATAACAAACAAAATAATGTATTTGTTTGGAATGTGTTATAATAAACATCGTAACCCTTATCCAAATAAATACGTTATTCATCGCAAGTATTTAATTTCGAATAAAACTGCTCTAACTTCATTTGATTTTATTGAATATCTTAAGAGATATCATAGTTTTAAAATATTACGCAACAAAATCAGGCACGGATCCTGAACTTCGTTCAGTGAGGGCAACTATTGGCTCAACTGGCCAAGTGTGAGTCGTTCGCATTGCTGGAGGGGGGGGGGCATAAGATTCAACACTGGTAGATCAACCACCACCGCCGAGGGGAGGGTGGGGGAGGAATATGCCTGTCAAAACACATAATTCCAGTGTCAAAATTTTCATCAATCGAATCAGTCGGGAGCAATTAGATATTTGATCAAAATCAAAATAAAATATTTTATACTGACCATGTAAAAATATGTCAATAAGTGTTCTAAAAGAATATGTTCATCTATAATTTGAACGTGTTTATTGATTTTTAATGATAAAAAGAAGCATTAAAAGTAAATGATTTGACTATAGAAAACGTGACGTCACTTGCTAGCATTTCATTCACATTTGTACTGAGCGGTTTTTGACGTTTGTTAAAAAGAGGCTGATTTGATTTTAGTCAAATACTCTCTCAAGTGGTTCGTGGATAAAACAAAGAAAGTTTCAGTTCCTTTAGAATTGTATTGTAGGTGCCCACTCTTTCTAACCCTCTCATGTAATGCGGACGAAGTTGCGAGGATCAGCTATCTGTGTATTTATCTATAATCTATACTAATATTATAAAGCGGAAGAGTTTGTTTGTTTGCTTTGTTTGTTTGTTTGTTTGTTTAAACGCGCTAATCTCAGAAACTACTGGTCCGATTTGAAAAAATCTTTTTTCGTTGGATAGCCCATTTATCGAGGAAGGCTATAGGCTATATAACATCGCGCTACGACTAATAGGAGCGGAGAAGCGACGTGAAATGTTGCAAAAACGGGGAAAATTTACGCATACGAAGTTGCGCGGGACAGCTAGTTAGTCATAAGAGGAAACTGCAACTGACTGATATATCAACACACAGCTCACACTCCTGAATGGTTTAGGTTGAAATTTGGTACACAGATAGTTGTAATGATGTAGGCATCCGCTACAAACCCTAAAGCAAATCTTTAAAGGGGGTAAATGGTAGACCAAACTTAACGCGAACGAAGCCACGAGCGGAAGCTAGTACTTATTATAATTGAGAAAATGTATGTGTATGTTTGTTATTCATCACCATCACGCAAAAAGGACTACTGGACGTGAAAATTGGAAATCATTAGAATATTACATAGGCTATAAAACAAACATAACTTTGACGAAGCCATTGGGAAAAATCTAGTCACAAATAAGTACCTAACACTTGCAATAACCTACTTCTGAAAAACCGTTAACAGAATTATTGTCGTAACTCTACATTGATATTTTGTGTTATGTGTATGATACAATAGATAGATCCTGTGAGAAAAGAATAAGCCACATACATCTTTTTTTTTTTGTTATTTCATTTACAGCCTACTAATGATAATGTGACCAAGATAATACACAATCATCCTTATTGAAACATCTTAATAAAAGTTTACTTAATAGAAGGTTTCTCATAATCACAATAGTCAACAGATAGAGCATCTGTCGTAAAATTCTAAAAAAAGAACACAAATCCAACCTAAATTGGTCTAACTAAGCCTTTATTCCCATTCACTACATGATTAGTTGGGAAGTTTACTATGAATTAAAAAAATACTTGTATTAACAAACGCCGTAGCGAGGCGTGTGATCGCTTTAGATCAAAATCTACTCAAATCTTAATGAATAGCCATACTTCGTGTATTTAAGCTCAATATAGGACTTCCGATCACAAGAATGGGTCTTTCAAGTAGGACATTATGTTGGAAGGTGAATGCCTTTCCTTGTGACCAGATGACACCACTTAACTTGTAAACGACAATTCAATTAACGGAGGATTAAGTGACGTTACAATAACGTAAGAACTTTCTTTGGTTAATCCTCGATTTTTATTTACAAATGTATTAACTGGTTCAAACCGGATATTGTGGAACCGGCCGCATAGATAACGATCTAATTTTGAATGCAGATTTGCGGGATTGCATTCTATTTACGAACGCTACCGGTTTATTGTTCTTCTTTCATTCAGAAATGTTATGACCCTTATGTTATCTGAGTAAAGCTGATTTTCCAGTGTAAATTGCTTTTATAACTGCATTATTAATGTTGTTATTTCATACTGAGCATTTGGTGTAACTGTGATATTTTTGCAGTTACAAAAGCTTTTATTGTCCACGCCATAGAGTTGAAAATTGTGTGGTTAATACTAAAATTTGTTGGTAAAAATCTTGTTCATTGGGAGGATTATCGATGTCCGATTTTCGTTAAAGATTCCCATAGGTTTTGTTTGTATCGGCAGCTTTGACTGTATACAGGGTGTTGCGTATTGTTGATAAAGTGTCCAGCTGGGTATTTTTTCAACTGACCGATGTTTAAGACTTTGTACGAAGGCTTATTCGCCATCAAGGATAAATGAAGCTTTACAATATTCACCTTCTTATTATTTTTGAGATGTTTTCTTATTTTTGAGTTTTTAGCTAATTTCTGAGAGTATTTATTTTACCCACACTTTTACTACACAAAAGCTCTGTCTTATGATTTTAATTATCATAAATCCAATATTGAACAACAATAATGTAAATAAAAGATAGATTACAATTTAATTGTGCATCCCAAAAAGTAACGGATATTTATTTACTATCTTAAATCTTCGATCTATCCCTCTCAATCAAAACTCAACTCTAAAACAATGTAATAAAATAAAAAATCAATTGTCTTTAGTTTTAAATATTGTTCTAAATTGAAATCAATAAAAAATAAACCTTAAAATATATAGCAAGAGATTCAAATTCCGTTGATATGATTGTGTATCGGTATAAGCTTAAGGGCTGTCACAAACAAGAAAAAAATACTTAGCATAACGCCGCCAACGGAAGTGGGTAAGTAGATATTATAAATAGTTATTTAGTCGTATTCATACAATAGTGCTAAGAAACTCGACGGTAGACTCTCAATGTCCCGTATATTGTGTGGTTAAACATGTTTGGTTTACTGTTAGAGGGATGAAGGCAGATCAAAGGGTTTTGTGGTTGGTAGGAAGCGCCTTCCGTTTGTCACATTTTTCCACAAATTGTGGTATACCGGTTACATGTTCCAGGAATTTATTTTGGTTGTTAAATACCTGGTAGCAAAGTATAAACCAGGCACAGCTCTTACAGCTCGAATGATGGGAAGCTTTTACTGTAAATAGTGGACGCTAGACTCGCTTAAGACATCAGAAAAACCTAGGCGAAGAGCTAATTTCTTAAAGATTATTACAAGATAATACATTGATACTATCTGTCTCGGCAAACTTCAGGTTAAATTGTGAAACTAAACCGTTATTGAGTCCACTGACTGCCTCTGTGGCACGGTGGGAGTGTGTCCAACTGCTACGCGAGAGGTCGTGGGTTCGATTCCCACACGGGACACAACTTTGTGTGATCCATAAATGGTTGTTCCGAGTCTGGGTGTACTTTGTGTACATGTTTGTAAAGTCCCACAGGGCCTGTACCCTACTGCAGGAGTCGTTTTTTTTAACAAAAAAAAACAAATAACTGAAACACACAAAAATGTCATCAAAATCAGTCCAGCCGTTTAAAAGGAGTTCAGTAAAGATACATGGGCTAAGAAGAAGTATATTTATAAAGATTTTTATAGATATAGTATTATATTTAGTAATCAGTTTCGGCTTACTGTAGTCGTCACGAAATAACGAAAACAGTAAATCGAAACAACTGGACATTTTTGACGTCATCTGTGGTGTCGACTGTCGAATCAGTCTCTCTTACTATTAACCTAAAGTGGATAATGTTGACTACTGATATTCCACTAGTAACATGATACACAAACTTCATTGACTGATTCCTTTCTTGGACTATATGTACCTGCAGGCCTTCTTTCTTTAAAACGATATTAATAAATTTTCGTTTTCTTAAATTTCTTAAGTTCTCAAGAAGTCCGAATACATAGAAGATTTTCTGGAACGATTGTATTTAATTGATGTTGCTGGCTCTGTGTATTTCCACCGCATTTTTGAACTTAACTTCGATTTAATTGAATAGAGTAGGCCTACTGCAAGTTGGATCATCAGTGGGCACTTTAAAGACAAAAACATTTACTCGCTACGAATATGGCGCAGAGGTTTTACAGTTCAAACCGCTTTCCCTTCTCCTAATTAGGAGGTAGAGCCACAATCGAACGACTTTTCTATACTAATATTATAAAGCTGAAGTGTTTGTTTGAACGCGGTAATCTCAGGAACTACTGATCCGAATTATAAAAAAATCTTTTACTGTTTGATAGCCCATTAATCGAGGAAGACTATCGGCTATATAACATCACGGTACGGCCAATAAGAGCGGAGCAGCAATGAGAAATGTTGCAAAAACGTAGAAAATGTACGCAGATGAAGTTGCGCGGGATAGCTAGTCTTAAATAAAAATAGTAGGTAATCTAAGTAGGTACTTAGATTAAAAAACGTCTTTTTTTCTTCAGATTAAAATTCTAATGCTATTAAGGATATGATTTCCACGGCTTCTCTGGTTCCCATAGATGAAAGGATCCTGACAGGTTTCGCTACCGAATCATTTTCCACCAGATTTAACACGTTGTGACGTATTCATTGCGTTATTTGATCTTATCATTGCACCTAAACAAATACAACTATGCGTTGTAAGGAGTCCGGTTTGTGTTTTTCATTTTGAATCTAATTGTGTAGGGATTGGGTTGGTTTTTGAGTGTATTTGGTGCAGCATTGGCGAAAAAAATGTCTCATTATGTCCTTTATTAGTTCGCAGTTGTGTGTGGTGCAAGTGATAAGAAAATGAGTGACCATCATAATAAGCTTGTTTCCTTGGTAAACAAAAAAATCCACAAGTCTAATTAACTCCTTATTAAAACTACCAACGATTAACTCCTTATTAAATTTTGTGTTAAATAGGATTTTTTATCATCAATCACATCATAAAAAGAAGTGATTTGACTAGAGAAAAATAGTGACGTCATAGTCCGGTATTTGTATGAGACCTCTTTATAAAATCTGCGTTTTGACATTACATAAAGAGTTGTTGTTTTGACTAGTTGGAAACTAGCTCATTATGTTAAGCAGTGAACAACACCTTTTAATAAACTTATAGATACTTACCGATATCAAGTAGCGACGGTAGCCAAATGGCCAAGGCATCGGTGTCGCAATCGTGAGTTCTGGTGCGAATCCTACCCATTATACTACCGACGTGAACCCACTTCTAACACAAGCCATTGAGCTTAGCTGGAGGGGTTAACAGGATTGCCAGTAGTGTTGGGAGCCACAATCCAACATTGCTAGTTTTTTATTTAAACAAAAAAATTAAGCACACTGCCATAAAAGTAGGAGGGAAGCACCGCAGTTATTTTTTTTGTCAATTATGGCTACAATTTAAAAACCACAGAGATATAAAGAGATAGGAAGATAATGCTATGGATCTAAGTCTGGGGTTCGATCCCCACCCAGGATAAAACTTTGTGTGATGAGCACCATGGTTTATTCTGTGTCTGGGTGTTATATATCTATAATTATGTATGTATTTAAAAATATATAAGTATGTTTATCAGTTGTCTAGTTTCCATAGTACAAGATCTGCTTAGTTTGGGATCAGATAGCGTAGTATGAGTTGGCCCAAGATATTATTATTATTATATTATATTATTATTATTATTAAGTACGTAACTTTCGCGTTTGCGGTCAGTACCTACCTACTTGGTCAAAACCAGCACAAACGTTGATCCAGCGTCAAGCAGGAGAACAAGCATGACGACAGATGACGTTCAATTAACTCGAAATTTTTTGATGAAAATGCAGATTCGATTGACTATTAAGGGATGAGAAAAATCCCTAGGCATCACCGACATCCCTCCCTGAAGCCTGTAGCTATTTGGGCAGACTACTGGCGTTCTGGAAGTGCCTGGATTGGCTGGAGTGCCTGGATTGGCTGGAGTGACGGATAGGATTAGTACAACACGTACAATGGCCCAATCAGGAGGCTAAGTGCGGTTTTTTTATACGCTTAGACAAGGTACATTCGTTTCGTGGCGACTTCGCTAACACCGTTCTAATCATTCGCAAAAAATACTAAAAAATGTCTATGGTCTCCACTGCAAACATTGATGTAAAGACCTAGACCGCGCCATCCCTTTCAAATACAAAGTAAATATTGACTGCAAAGCGTGAAAGAGAGAAAAAACTCGTGCGGCCTTTGACAGGTATTGCCCACAAAGTAGCATTGTCTCTTTCTAGAGAGTGTTCAATTTTGTGAGGTAACCGTAATCGTCAAATCCTTAAATACAATACTTTCCCATTAACGACATCGCTATTAGAATGTGACTTTGTCTAGGCCCGAGGTAAAACTTACTAAATGTCACAATCGCTGTAAGCACTTTAAACTTAAACGCCATTATTTTATCTCTTACACCACAAATAATCCCAAAATGATCATTGCAGATTAAGCCGCAGGTTTTGCGCTCTGGTGACCGCGAATACGTCCTCTCACAGCCCTATAGCCGCCATTGTTGATGACGCAAATATACGGCTCTATGCTGTGTCTCTTTTGATCGAATTAGCGATATGTGACAACCGCTTGTAGGATTTCGGTGAACGAGATTAATGCTACTGGTTTTTAAAAGTAAATATTAGGTGGTATTGGTAAAAAGTGTGGAAGGAACCTTACCAGAGTTACCGGGGTTATGGGATCAAGTTGGCTTACGGCCGGTCTCAATAATCTAACTATCGACGAATTTGGCTACTAGTGATATATATTTGACATAAGCCGCATACAAAATATGTCAAAATTCCAACTCTACTAGCCAAATCCGTCGATAGTTAGATTATTGAAACCGGCCGTTCCAAGATTGCGGGTTTCCTAGTAGGTAGGTATTACACAGGACAAAATGTTGTGTGATCCTTAAATCCTGCTTCTGGTTCAGCTAAACTAGGTCCTATTTTCGACATACCTAAGTATATAAATGTACCTACATAAGTAGGTACCAGCATGTTTTTTATTTTTATTTTTTGTTGTGATTTTATGATGTAGGTACCTATGCTCTGTTTCTTTTTTTCTTTGTATTAATGTGTAAAATATGTCGAAAAAAAAATCTTCTTCTTTTAAATGTTTATTAGGTAATTAGGTACCTACTATCACGTTCGCTCAGCCCTTGGTCAACTGGTACCGAATCCAGTTGCAACATGTTTAATTGCTGCCCCGCTCCTATTAGTCGTAGCGTGATGTTATTTAAAACTACAGCCTTCCTCGATAAATGGGCTATCCAACAGTAAAATATCATTTCAATTCGGACCAGTAGTCCTGAGATTATCGCGTTTAAACAAACAAACAAACTCTTCAGCTTTATAATATTAGTATAGGTACTTGGATTTATTTTCACCAAATGAAATGACACAAATAAAGCACAAACATCACTTGTAATATTATTACTAGTTATTAGCCCAATACTCTATTATAAACAACAATATAACTGTAGATATTTCGTACCTAGTGCCTATGCCAAAGTATCAGTTACCTATCTACGTACAAGAATAATAATCATGTTTATCCACACAAGAACATCACACAATTGCGATTTGTTATAAATTTTGTACAAGCGTTATAATCCAATCAAATTGAATCGAGAAGTTATTTAAATAACAATTAATCAATCGTTTCGTTACAGGGATCAATCGTTGACGGTTGCAATTCTCAAGATTTGCATCAGAAAATGCCTATCAATCAAAAGTTCGAAATTCAAAAATAGAGCGATCGTTTCACGCCCATCTATACATAAAGGAACCATCGTTTTGTATCGATTTTAAATTTAGAATTCACAAAAAAAAAATATTAGCATGAAAATATCGATATAACGGATTTGTTCGATACAATCCGTAACAAATAAGCGAATTTGTATCCCTTTTGTGAGTCAAATGTATTAACATATGACATTGTGTCATGTGCATAGGCTAGCGATATGCTAATGATACTTTATTGTGATCGGTGTGGTGAATCGCGCGCACATCGAAATTATTTGTTGTTACGCGATTTCACGGAAAATCTGATAGCTTTATAGCTGCCATAAGGTGTGGAGAATGTCTGCGATCCTATTGAAGCTTTCGTATCATGCTAAATTACATATCTAATCCTATCAGAATTTTACAACGCTTATTGTGTCTTTTATTTAATAAATGTTTTTAAGATATTATTTAACAAACAATTGCTATACTATGCCTTAAATAAAACTAGTTGGGCAATTGCTTTGATAATAGTAAACTTAGGTACATGGATGACACACCCAAGTAAATCTTGAAGATTATTTAGAATAATTTATTTTGGCACTTAATGAGGACTTTTCTAGGTCACAATGTTTATTTGCCAAAATCTTGTACCTAAATTTTATCCTGTTTATTGATAAAAAAAAAAAGAATAATGATGGTAAGACACAGTAAGGTTTTTGACCCGGATTTCTTAGTGTACTAAATTTGCACAGTCATACAGACATTAAATCAATCAATAAACAAAATGTAAAGACAGTTACACTTCAATTTCACGCTCCAATAAAATCACGAGATCTTACAGAGGGGTATTATTACGTTACACATCTATTAACATTCAAAGAGTTTTCATTAATGGACCATTTGGCCTATTACCAAATTAAGTATTTATATCAGTTTGCCAATAAACGAATTTGTAACGGTCTGTCGAGTTCCGTTGTGATCCCCAGATCTCATTTAAATTACAGTAGGCGAAGCAATAAAAATAACAAAGCTACCTGCATATACACATGTTACCAAATCTACATAGACGATGTGCCCCAGTCATATGCAAAAATCATTTATCGACATTTTAAATTCCTTTATCAGTGGCACATGTACAGCGTCGCGGATTGTTCAATAGAATTTTTTATTGCCAATAAAATGTGTACGTAGTTAATTTGCGTATGTTGCATTGTAGACCACACATTGTGTGCGCAGTCAGTCAGTACGTCACCGCCCTTAGGGCGCGACCCGCTGCCCTCGTGTCGCCAACATTTCACACAGCCTAACAATTCAATTATCGAACGCTTTCATTGTGTCATATTCATAATTTTGAACGGGCCCACAATTTTTCGGTGGCCATGTCGATTTCTCAACAAAACCTCATTTGAATTTGAACTAAACGTTTGACATTTGTGAATTTTGAACATTTTGGATTAGGGATTCCTTGTATCACTTACGTATTTGCATATAAGTTTGTATTGGGTAGTTATTGGATCATATCATACTTGTTAGACATATGCTAATTTTGATAGATTTTTCATTGATCCTTAGTCAAAGTTATTTCTTCTTTAGTTCGTCTCAATGTTATTCTTCAATCTAGCTTCCGTCATGATTTCTATTGATGTTTCTTTTTTACATTGAATATCAGGATCCTTGACCTTAAATATATTCCAACGGTTTTTCACTTAGAAATCGATACGTTATTGTATTTTTAAGTATGAGTATTGTGTTAAATGATGTGAAAGAAATGATTGTATTCAGTTGCAAATACCAAAGATACCTTTCAATATTCAACGAATCATATCAATTTTTATGAAAATTTTTAGTAGATACAATATTCCCTTCCTTCGTTTGATAACGTACTTAAGGCTGCATATGGATACGGACATGGCGCTAACATATTGAAACCAACAAACAGATTTACAACAAAGTAACTGAACTAACTCGTTTATTTGGCACCTTCAGCTTGTTGGATATGATTTTATGGATATGAAACAATCAGATTTTATTACATACACTCATACATTCAAAGGATATTCGGGCATCAAACATAACGGTACAAGTTCATATTTGGAAGCAAATATTAGACAACAAATACAACAAAGTTCACTGCTTAGAAGTAAGAGGTCAGTAAATGTGTTTCGTATGGTAAATTTAAGCGTCAATCACAAAAGATTAAACACATAACCGATCTTTACATTTTTATTCGTATGTCAGTGCCTAATCATAATAAGAATGCTGTTTAATACTTATCTCTTGTTCATTATTGACAGCTGACGTGAATATCTAACTTTTAAACAATAAATGTACTGATGCCAAAATAGAAAACGATTAATCTTGGTCAACAGTTATTTTGGGTTGTCATTTTTTTTTTGTTAATGATTCGATATGAATAAGAATTTTATAATAGGAATTTCATAAGAATTACAGTTCTAAGAAGTTTTTTTTCTAATATTTTTATTTATAATTATATTTGTTACATTACTCAAGGATTTTGCTTAATTTATTTATATCGGTCGTTTTCCATTTACCAACAAGTCAGTTGTACAACTTATACCTACCTACCTACCTAGATTGTTGTTGTCTTCCTATGTTCGTTCCTTCTAAACACGAATAACTACATAATTAAAAATATGTATATGTCTTATTGGATCAAGTAATAAGTATTTGACTTTATTGAGACTTATTAGGTAGGTATATCAACAAATCCAGATGGAATATAAAAAAAAAAAATTTCGTCCGTAGGTATCCACAGACGAGACCATGAGTTTAGAATGAGTTGATTACTAACTGATGTACCTACGTTGTGCCTAATTTCCTTTATATCGATAGAGCACAATATTATTAATAACAAACATATTTTTATTTTGTATTATTTACATGCAAGATATAAATTACCTAAATATATTAGACAAACCTAATGCTATTTTAGTTATATTTATGTTTAAATTATCAGAACAGTATTGATGAATAGCTATCTAAGTAAAATTATTCACGATTTAAGTTGACAATACCTACTTAGGTACATGAAAAATATATCTTTTGTATTGTTTGGTGTTGAAACATTCTCATATCAAATATTTCAAATAACCATTATTCATTCAGTTATTAGATATTTTATATAGTACATTATTAATTACGAAAATATGAAGTTATTATTTATAACTAGACATGATGAACAAATATTTTCTACTTAGACGTAAATCTTGTTTGCATTTGTTCACTACCCATTTTGTACGAAGTGACATCTAGCGCCCATTTGGTACATTATTGATCAATTACGAACCTATAGAAGTAATTTATAGTGGCTGGTATTTGACCTGTGTATGTGATTTGTAATGTATCTTAGATGTGGTTTTACATTTATTAAAAAAATGATGAAGTAGACAAGTTGATTCATTAACCATAAGAATTCTAAGTAAATAATGAAATAAATCAAATATTAACCATTAGATATTTCAAACAACTACGTAGGTAAGTAAATAAAAAGCCTACCTAAATGTTTTTTGATCTTGGAATCGAACACTGAATATCATCTCATACCGTTTATACAAAGTACGATTGAAAATTTCTACTCGTCAATAAATAACGTTTCATTGTGTAAACAATTAAATATTTATCACTGTTATTTCAAATTAAGAATAGGTATTATAATATCCACACAGGAGATATGCCTGCATTAAACAAATAAAATATTGCATGTTGTATTGTTTTCTCAATAAGCAGTACCTATAACGATATAACGCTAAGTGGGCATTGAGAGGCTCAGGTGAGACCGCTGTCATACGAATTTATTCTTGTTTCATACACCGAGTCATCATAAACAAAAAGTGGACGGGACGAGCGAGACCGCGGCACGACGCAACCAATTTGCATTGTACGCCTGCTAGTAAACGTTTAAAATTCTTATTTCGAACTGTTGGTCTCGTTCTGCATAATAACATCCGTAAGGCAATGGCAGTTGCTTGGCCAATGGGCGCGCTCGGCTCGTGCTCGTGGGCGTAGTGGGGCGTTGCGATTGGCCCGCGCGCTCGGGTTGATCACTCGATTTGTCGGTAGTCGTCACCGCAGTCGGTGCGCGCGATTGTCGATTGTCGCCATTGTGTAAACCGAGCGACGGCCGCGCGGTACGCTCGCTTGATTCGCAGCGATAACGCAAATTGAGTAAATCGATCGTGTAATAAACTAATAACAGTTACTTGCACAATGAGAACACATGTAAATTCATTATTTGTTTGAGTAATATTGAGCTGGTGTTTGTGCAGTGAGGACTTGAGTTTTTTCGAAGATTTTAAGCTGAGAAATGGATCTTGACTTGCATCAACGGGCTAGCGGCCACTTCATGAGGTAAACAATCTTGTCTTTTTTACTTTGATCTGGTTGGTTTTGTGATCCGAGGTCAGCTTGTGATGTCGATGAACTTATGTCAAATCGATTAGTCTTGGTGGTTGTTTATTGGTGATTGTACTTTCCGGTTTTTTTGTTAACGATTACCGCACCAAGTAACTTCTGACCAGGTAAAATGAAATGAAGTAGGTAAGTAAGTACCTAGGTAATTCAATTTATAGATAGGTACCTAAGTTGACATGCTATTTATGTTCACAATAAGTGGGTACATACTTACTTAGGTAGGTAACTATACCTACATTAGTTCATCTGTGATCTATAGTTATTATATTATCTGTGTCTTTAGGTACGTATCTAAAAGCTGTGAACAGTTTTACTTACCTACTAAAAGCTTGCGTTGCGTAAGAACAAGAACGGTTTTTTTTATAGTTGCATTTTAATATTGTTTTTTAATGTTTGTTTACACACGTAGGTACCTAGGTACTTACTTATGAAATATATATTACTCTTGGTCTAGTGGTTAGTAACCCTGACTGCTAAGCCGCAGATCGTGGGTTCGATCCCCACCCAGGATAAAACTTTGTGTGAAGAGCACGATAATTTATTCTGTGTCTGGGTGTTATTTATCTATAAAATGTATGTTTTTAGAAATATTTAAGTATGTTTATCAGTTGTCTGGTTTCCATAGTGCAAGCTCTGCTTAGTTTGGGTTGAGATGGCATTGTGTGAGTTGTTCCAAGATATTATTATTATGACTTTTCTACAAGATACCTACCCTTCTATTTATTACCTACTGCTATAAGTTGTTTTAACATAAAATAAATTTCCAAATACTATGCGGTCACAAACACGCCCCAGGTCTCTATTTTAGCGGATTCCTGGGCACCTATCAATTTACCTATCAAGTCATCGAGCTACGTATACAGAAACATACAATACTTACATAATATCACACTAGCTGTCCCGCACAACTTCGTCTGCGTAAATTTTCCCCGTTTTTGTAACATTTCTCATTGCTGCTCCGCTCCTGTTGGTTGTAGCGTGATGTTATATAGCCCATAGCCTTGATAAATGGGCTATCCAACAGTGAAATATTATTTCAATTCGGATCAGTAGTTCCTGAGATTACAGCGTTCAAACAAACAAACTCTTCAGCTTTATAATATTAGTATAGATAGATTGATAATAAAAAAGGCATACCTCCCTATATATCAACCTATATCATGTCCCACTGCTGGGCTCGGGTCTCCCCAGTAGAACCCACTTATTATAGATCCTGGGGGTAATTGCTTTAATCGCCACGCTTGGCGAGCAGGTTGGCGATCGCAGTAAGGCTTTAAAATTCGCAGCGGACGCTGCCGCCCGTCCTCCGGTGTGACATCCCTTAGTCGTCTTGACGACACCTACGGGAAGATATGATGATGTTAAAAGTACCTATAATCAACATTAAATTTATAAAAGGTTACATTTTATGAGGGTTACGGAGATCGGACAGGACTGGAGAGAGATTAGGCGCGAGACCGACGACTCAGCGTGCTCTCAGAGGTAGGTGCGGAAGGGGATGTCAATTTTCAGAAAACGGTCACCCATTATATAGACTGACAGTCTCTAGTAGTATTTATAACTAAGTATAGGTACCTAGCGAATGTTTTAACTTCTAGGTAGATAGGTACTCTATTTTGAAAAAAGTAAAATGAAAAACAAAGACAAAATAATAACAAGGCAACCACTGCATTGACGCAACAAACCCCTCAGAGTAATAATTGTGATTGTACAGGTTAACACTTGGCTTCGGCCCGTGTTTCCCGTAAAAAAACCGCCAAAGGCCGAGATATTAAAAAAATATACAAACATAATAATAATAATATCTTGGGAATAAAAAAAAAAAAACCAGTTTAGGTACCTACCTAAATGTTGTTTTGACTTAGGTACCCATTGCGATTACCCATTCTACTCGTAAGTAGGTAATATTATAAAACTGAAGAGTTTGTTTTTTTGATCGCGATAATCTCAGGAACTACTGGTCCGAATTCAAAAATCTGTACTGTTCGATAGTCAATTTATCGAGGAAGGCTATACGCTATATAACATCACGCTACAAGCAATAGGAGCGGAGCAGCAAGGAAAAATGTTACAAAAACGGGGAAAATTGACGTAGACGGAGTTTCGTGTAATTTGGATGTACCTACCTATTTAGTTACAATAAAACGTAATTATGTTTATTTATCAGTTATTCTTGTAAAAGATATTGATTATGTTAGTAGACGTTTTTAAAAATACTGCACGGTTCCCAATTCAAATGATTATCGGGAGTCTGAACCGACGGCTTTCCTCTTCGAAGTACCAAGTTTTCCCTATTTTTTTGTGTTTTGGAACTATAAATCAAACCCGAGATGCTCCAGTCGGTGGTAGATGGTAGATCCGGAACCAAGAGCATTAGGTTCCAACCACTATCTCCTGGCAAAAAAAAATTCTGACTCTTTTCGGCACCTACCTACTGGCCTAGATAAAGACGTCTCCATTCGATTCCCACAAGGGACACCAGTTTGGAACAACATAATGTTGTTCCAAATCGGGGTGTACTTTGTTTCCGTAACTTGTATGTACAGCGAAAGGCGACTTAAAAAGAAATTACACCATGAAACCAATTAAATAAAATGAATTAGCAATTGGTTAGAAGACCATTGTTATGTTATTCTGATTGGATTCTGCTTGGAAACTATTCATTCATTTGCCATCTTATTTATTAGCCACTGGCGGTGTCCGCAACTTCGTCCCTACCCTAGCGTGATGACAAGTAGTCTAGTCATCCAGCCGTTTCGGAGATTAGCCAGATCAAACATAAACACAGGAAAAAAAACTGTGTTTTTATTATCAGTACCAAATATCTCTGTTTGCGGCTCCACCTGCCTGGATGTTGGCTATCGTGATAAATCCTATGTCCTTTCGCGGAACTCATACTATCTCCATACCAAATTTAATCTAAATTGGTTTAGCCGTTTAGACGTAAAAATGTAATAGGTACCTACCTAGAGTTACTTTCATGTCTATTCTAATATTATAAAGCTGAAGAGTTTTGTTTTTTTGAACACAATAATCTCAGAAACTACTGGTTCCAATTAAAAATCATTTTCAGTGTTCGATAGCCCATAAAAAACTGTTATTTTGACATTACAAACAGAAACCCCAATATTATTTATTTGTATAGAAGAATAGATTTTGTATCCTATCTTATACCAAAGCCTAAAAACTAAACTAAATCATTTAGCAGTGGCTATTCAGAATTTTGTTTGTCCCCCCCCCCCCTATCCCCACCTCTAAACAAAATTATAATAATAATATCTTGGGACAACTCACACAACGTCATCTGATTCCAAACTAAGCAGAGCTTGTACTATGGAAACCAGACAACTGATAAATATACTTATATATTTCTTAATACATACATATTATAGATAAATAACACCCAGACACAGAATAAACCATCGTGCTCATCACACAAAGTTTCATCCTGGGTGGGGATCGAACCCACGACCTCTTGTGTAGCAGTCGGATACTCTCCCACCGTGCCACAGAGGCAGTCGAATTCATAAAGAAGGGGGTGACTTGACCCCACTGAGAAACTCAAAATGTTGGTTAGCCTTGGTCCTTGTGAAGGTAGACTTTATCAAAGAAAATCACATCAACGAAAGGTGTCAGAGAACTTTATCGCTTATTTCATCGCTACTGCTCAAGATCTATGAAGATACCTTGACGAAACCGTCATATCCTAGACCTATACAACGTTATGCTTGGTATAGTGCAAACCTGAAAGTAGTTTGCTCAGAATCAGTAACGCAATCTAATGACTGCCTCTGTGGCGCGGTAGGAGTGTGTCCGACCGCTACGCAAGAGGTCGTGGGCTCGATTCCCACACGGGACACCACTTTGTGTGATCACAAATTGTTGTTCCGAGTTTGGGTGTTCTTTGTGTCCGATAACCTTCCTCGATAAATGAGCTATCCAACAATGAAAGAATTTTTCAATTCGGATCAGTACCTAGTTCCTGAGATTACATTGTTCAAACAAAAAACTCTTCAGGTTTATAATCTTCTTCTTCTAATATATAAAATTCTCGTGTCACAGTTTTCGTTGCCATACTCCTCCGAAACGGCTTGACCGATTTTGATGATTTTTTTTGTGCTTATCCGGTATCTATGAGAATCGGCCAACATCTATTTTTCATACCCCTAAGAGTTTGTTTGTTTGTTTGAGCGCGATAATCTCAGGAACTACTGGGCCGCATTGAAAAAATATTTTATTGTTGGATAGCTCATTTATCGAGGAAGGTTATAGGTTATAACATCACGCTACGATTAATAGGATCGGAGCAGCAATGAAAAATGTTGTAAAAAAAAAAGGAAGAAAAAAAAGAAAATTTACGCAGACGAAGTTGCGCGGGTCAGCTAGTATTAGTATAGATTAGTCAAACGAACATATATACTGCCTGATGGTACGCATTTTCCATGGTCATTGAACAACACCTGCATCAACTATCTCGCGTTGCTATGACAACGTGTTTTTGTTATGTCGCATATACAATTTAAATAGAGACCGGACTGCGCCTTCCCTTTCAGGGGAGTAAATGCAGGCTGCTAAGCGTGAAAGAGACAAAACGATCATATCATCACATATTAATTGTATCGAGACTTAAACGCGTGAAATATAAATATTTCGTAAGGTATGACCCGTGAGCACGATTAGTGCAATTCGATTGAAACGCCGGGTAAATAAAAAGTTCATACCTTTATAAAAAAACTAATATACCTAGTACATTAAAAATCTCTGACAGGCACAAAACAAATTATCATCAAACAAAGCTGAGAATCATCCCCATTAAACTAGCTTTGTAATAAAAGAAACCGCATCTCAATTCATTCATCCGTTTGGGTTCTACGATGCCACAGACAGACACGTTAATCTTTTAATACCATTTCTTCTGCGCCGGGGATTAAAAACAAAAAGGAAAGCAATCACATGAATCCTTTAAAATAAAACCAAAACCTACAAGAATCAAAACGGCAATGTTTATAACCAATTAGTATCTGAAGTGTTCTAATGAGAACAACCACGTATGTTTATATTATGTGTTGTAAACATGGTGTATTACGAATTTACAATGGCGATTAACCTTTGTGTTCCACCGACAATTTTATTTCGGTTATTAGTAGCGGTGTTAAATATCGATAGTTTTTGTATCGATAGTCGACTATAATATATGTTCGTAAACTTTCGCAATTTGTACACGTTATAATTTTTTATAAGGTACGGGTCTCAATCGCGGCCGTGGTCACACAGTTTACCGGGACCACGGCCGCTGCAATACGGTCGAAACGTCTTTAGCCTTAAAATAAAATATTTACTCGATTAAGACCTGTAGCTTATTTTATAATCGATAGATGACTTACAAACCTAGTTACTAAAAAAAAGTTAGTATAAAATGGTAACTGGTAAATGTACTTGTGTTTGGAAGGAAACAAATATATAATTTCGGTTAAGATTGTCTGAAATTGATTATTTTTCAATACAATATGAAAACAGCACAGTACCTATGAAAGAAATTTAATTATGTAGATAATTGATGATGAGCAATTTACACTTCATGTCTATACTAATATTATAAATGAGAAACTTTAGATGATTGGATGGATGTTTGTTATTCAATCATGCCAGAATGGCTGAACACATTTGGAAGAAATATGGCACAATCTAAATTTGTTTTTCAAAATTTGACGTGAAGGAAGCTGGAGCTGAGCTGAAGCTGATCGAGATGAAACTTGATATTATTGATATTGCTTGCAGTAAAAAAAAGTGATGAGTATGACAGAAGTTGGAGAGGCTTAAGACGACGCAAAAGGAAGACAAAAATGGATTTATAGAGATGACTAGAAGTAAAGAGCATATTGCGACGACCCCAAATAAAAACCTGAGAACAGGGCTGGTAGATGATGACATTTTAACTGTGAAATAATTTCGATACTGTTTCTATTCATTGTTACTATTGTGATATTGCTATTATCGACAATACTGACAATTTCAATACTATCGATTTGGTGAATAGATTTTGAAGTCACGATAGGGTTGGTAAACTATAGATAGTTAGGCAACACTAGTTATTAGTACGATATTGTATGGCTTGACGTGGCTCTTTGGAATTAAGAATGGAATGTTTCTTGGGGATTTAGAGGATAAAAGGGTGAATTTTTATCCATTGTTTTGTTGTTTTGTTCTAATTATACATTTGCAAGATTTTGTTTATATGTTCCAACAAATCTTCTGTAACCAAATGTAGGCATTCTGTTTTTTTGCCTAATTGATTCTACCGAAGCATCAAAAGGTTAGCTACATCACTACCACGATAACATCAACATATCACAGCTTGTCACGTAAAGTAGGCATGCCTTTTGCCATACCTTTCAAAGAACACGTCTACCAATAATTGTGATTACCACCTCATAACAACATTTGCTCTCGTCGGTTACATTTAACTTTGCCTATGTTCTCGCCGCGAGCAAACAATCGATCATGGCTGCGTTTGCGCAGGGCATTAGCGGCTCCCTGCGCACGCCGATTTCACTTACGCATGACGTGTTAGAGACAAAAGAATCAGTTTGAGGTCTTAGTTTTTTAGACATATGTTAAAGGATTTATTCAGGTCATAGACCTTAGAAAAAATGGCACCCCCTCCTCATTTTACTTACTAGCTGACACGCGCAACTTCGTCAGCATAATTTTCCCCGTTTTTGCAACATTTCTCATTGCTGCTCCGCTCCTATTGGTCGTAGCGTGATTTCCTTTAGCCTTCCTCGATAAATGGTCTATCCAACAGTAAACGATTTTTCAAATTGGACTAGTAGTTCCTGAGATTACGCCGTTCAAACAAACAAACAAACAAACTCTTCAGCTTTATAATATTATAGTATAGATGATCTTTTACAGTAGTAGAGGAAGTCTTTTCGAAATTTTAAAATTGTCCAGTGGTTTCGATATTAAGTCAAAAGTGCAGAAACTATAAATGGTGATTTATTTTACTTGACAATAGAATGTAAACGACAGCATTATTTTAAAAATTCAAAATAGTACAGAACCTACTAGGTACGAATGTCAGAACGAATACAGTGACCACATTTTTGGTGAGACCGCGGACGAGCGAAATCTCAAAGTTTCGACGTCCCGCTGTTAATTGTTAGGACAAACCGCGTCGTTGTTTGCGGCGGTGTCTTACGACCTCTAAGTAGTTTACAGTAGCTTGTTTGAGCGCCTATATGTCGGGGTTAGTGTGTTTGATGTTTGACCACATATTTGTAGGTTTTGAAGAGTATTTTAACTGATTTGGAGCGAGCAGTGTGTTGGATTCTTTATTATCGAGTTTGACTGTATGGACTGCCCACATTAAACATTAAGGGCATAGTTTTTGGGGTATGGATATGTTACCTATGCACTTTCTAGCTCATGAACTATTTACCTATATGAAAAAAAAAACTTACCTACATTATTAGTTCCTGCTCGCATTTATATGTGAATAGTAGGTAATACTAAAATAGTAAATTTTAGTATTTATTTTTTAGATGTGTAAGATTTTAAAATACTTTTCAAAGCTTTGATTCACATTTTTTTAGTTGAATCATTTCTGAAATGTTATAAATGATACTAATTTCAAAATCATTATCTTACCGTAGCACGTAAAAGGTGGTATTTCGACATTTCTTATTATGAGTATTATTTCGATTCGTGATCCAATATAAGCACGTCCCCAATAGGAGATAAATACATCTCAAAACTCCTGTCTTCTATTCATACGTAACAAAGGTAACAGAGTAGCCATTACAAATACACTTTCGCAAAACACAAAAGGCTCTTCAACATTTCACATACCTCATGTCAATGTTTGATCACAAGTTCACGGGCTACCGTCAAATCTTAGCTAGCTGGAACCGGCGCCTTAAAACAAACTATAAAAATAACGCACCATACCAAAATGTTGACAAACTCCATTTTTGTTACATTTGTTTGTAATGACTCAGAAATATGTGGGATCTGTGCAAATGTTTGTAACACTTATTTTTAAGGCTAAGGTTATATGAAATATTTATTTTCTATACATTTGCAGATGTTTTGAAATGTTCACGATTACAAGAATTAAGAATATTACGAGTAGAATGACTACTATAATTTTTGAAAAGAGTCCCTTATACTACTTTAAATCATCAAATACTCGTATTAAAGGGTTGAAAAAAGTTGAAATCTAACTGGAATCTTATTAGCTCATAATAATAAACACTAGTATATCTTGTCGAGTCTGCGGTAGGCTGTGTGGATCTCGTATTGGTTTGTATAGCCAACAAAAGCCCTGTGTCCCAGACACTGCACTTTAAATCGTCTGTAACAAACTAAAGTACATACATAGGTATAATTTATCTATTGAAAATAGGTCTTAATATATATTATTAATTGCCTGTATTGTCCGACTGAAGGGCAAAGACCTCCCTACTCTCTCCATCTCTGGTCGGTCGCTGTATGAGGCCAATCTTTTACGAAGGAGTCTAACTCATCTCGCCATGCGCGTTGGCGCTTGCCATTTTGTGGAATCCGACTTGTAATTCGTTTGGTCCAAAAGTCATCCAGCATGCGTGCAGCACACGCCTACAGCCTAGTCACATTTCAAAGTGGCACGAATTGTGAGTTTTAAAAGGATTTTTTTTTTAAGAATTGTGGTATTCCAAATCCGATCTGTCAATTTGATACCCAGATTATTCCATATATAATAATTCCATTGCTCGGCTCGAGCGTGGACCTCTGCTGAATTGTCAAGGACCATGTTTGCAAATCATAAGTGAGAATGGCGAGAATGCAAACGTCCATAAGTCTCTTTTGAAGATCACCCTTCATGAGATCTTAAATGGACCAAAAGCTCTTCCAGGCGTTATCGGTGATTCTTATAACTTCTTTATCTTGTCTCACCTGAAAAGAGACTACTTGGCCCAAATAGAGATAAAAATAGCTTTTAAACTCACTTATAAGTTTTTCGTTTTCCAACTACAAAACTCCAGTAGTCACGTTAACTGTTGTTAATGCACCATTATGCCACTAATAGTATTCTAACTGAGCGTCCAAAATTAAAGAATAACACAAACACAAGCCTGACGGTTGCCTGGTGACAAATATTGACACATTCCACTGACAAATACGCCCCTTTTGACCCAAATACGTCCTTCCAGGAATACCGACGTGAAGCGACGAAGAAAAACTCACTTAATGATGTTTTAAATAAGTTTGTAATGTAATCCTGGATTTGAATTTAATGAATGAGGCCACCCTATAACTCACACTAATACGTGTTTAATATTCACTCATACATGTGATTGTTGCTGCTTTTTGAAACACCTTTTGAATATTGAGTTACATTTTGAAATAAAAAACCAGATGCGATTTCTTCTAATTTTATTTACAGTTTGAATATGTATAGTATAATTTGTATACCAATTGATTACAAAATATAATCGTTTAATAAGTTACTTTTCTATGAAATTAAAACGTGATAATTAAAAACACAACAACAACACATCGCTTTTAGCTAAGAATGTAGGTAGATGAATCTTTTAATGATATTTGTTAAATAATTATTTTCCAATTTTCCCTATACCTATATCTTGTCAAACATTTGCCATTATAATTACTTAACACTTCAATTAGTACAATAATGCTATTTACACCCAAACCTCGCCAATTGAGACATAAAGACAACAGTTATTTAAATAAATACATTTAACAAACTCGATAGTGACACCCCTTGTTAGGGTGACCACCTCGCGACATACGTTTTCCGACACATTTTGTCATGTACGCCTGTAAATGATAGCTCTCCCCTTTGGTATGGCTTTGTTTGTGGTTGGGACGTATCCTACGCTGTCCGAATTGATTTGTATAGTTTTGTCTACATATTTAGCGGACTAGTGGTTGATTGTTACTGTGTAGGTACTCATTTATTTTAGGTATGTTTATTGTGAATTAGTTAATTGGTTTCTATATTTTATCGTTGACAAATAATATGTGTTTGGTGAGAACTTGTGTCTGCCTGTGCCATTGTAGTTACAAACAAATGGACCGATTGTCTGAAAGCTAGTTTGATTGGGATTATATTGTAATGAAAATCTGTCCAGCTCTTTTTGTGATACTAACTGTAAATCTGACACCTAGGGATATTTAATTTGTTTCAATGAAAGTCAAATACCATTTAAATCATTTTGTCACTTGAAATATGAGTGTTTTATTCCGTTGCGCATTTCAAAACCTTACTTATGAAACTCAAATTCCACTTACAATAAGAGCCAATAAGAAGCCGTCTCTCAAACCATCCCCGCTTACCTATGGTATAATATTTCGGATAAATCACACAACGCTATCTGATCCCAAATTAAGCAGAGCTTTACTATGGAAACCAGACTACTGATATACATACTTATATATTTCTAAATACATACATATTATAGATAAATAACACCCAGACACAGAATAAACCATCGTGATCATCACACAAAGTTTTATCTTAGGTGGGCATCAAACCCACGATCTCCGGTTTAGCAGTCAGGGTCACAAACCACTAGACCAACAGGCCAGTCATCTCTACCTTAATATTGGCTTAAAATTACCTTACGACTGCTCCCATCGATAAATTGTTATCAAATTACTTATACATTTATGTTTGTATTATTGAATACTTCACATGTTATTAATAAACTCAATTTATGTACCTACCACTTAATAAGTGAATAATAATAGAAATAAATAAATTGAACATTAAATAATTACCACAAAGAAGTCAAAACCTTCCTACATAGCATACGACATAAAGCTAATAATCGCAAAAGACACCCTTAAATAAGAAACAAATATCTAAGCATCGCTGCGCATTTCCAAAGCCGTCTTACTTAAGAAACTCAAACACCACTCAAAGTAAGAGCCAATAAGAAGCCGGCTCTCTAAAACCATCCCCGCATCATAAGCCATTATGACACCCTCCTTAATATTAATATTTTCCACATTTTTGAACACAGTAATTGTTCGACATCGCCATATTGTATGTTACAATTTGATGCACGTGGTGCGCTGGGGTGCTTCTCGTTAAAGGTGGATCAAAATTTATTAATATTTTGGAGACACCCTACATATAAGTTTTAAAAATTTCGAGGGATTTAAATTTTAAACTTATTTGTATGGTTGCGTTGTCAGTGTTAATGAATGTATGACTCTGACTTTTGTAAGAATTGGCACAATACACGTTAAAGTAGGTTCAGAAAAAAAAAATCATACATATAAGCTCGTGCAACATACACATACTTAGGCATAGCTGATGGATGCTGAACCTCGGACCACGTTGTTCCGAAGGTGTTCCAAGATTCCGTGACTTAAATATGTCTATGTACTCTCGGTATCTTATGGAACTGGTGATTTTATTGTAGTACGTATGTGTCAAACTCTTTAATAGTGACTAGTTTCATCAGATGGCCCCCCCTTAAAATTCTACTACTACATTTACTTCTACTTATAAGTTTTCACGGATCACTGCGAATATACAATGACTAGCTGTCCCGCGCAACTTCGTCTGCGTAAATTTTCCCCGTTTTTGCAACATTTCTCATTGCGCCTCCGCTCCTATTGGTCGTAGCGTGATGTTATATAGCCTAATAGCCTTCCTCGATTTTAAGAATTTTTCGATTCGGTAAAGTAGTTCCTGAGATTACCGCGTCCAAACAAGTAAACAAACACACAAACAAACAAACTCTTCAGCTTTATAATATTCGTATAGATTATGTCATTATTTAAATTAAAATACAAGTGACTCAATCTGTAGAAGTTATGGACACTATGGGCAAAGCTATCACAATAACACATTAAAGTTTGTTCACCCATTTATCATTAATCTCTTGCCAACAGTGCTGCCGGCGCGATGTGCGACAGAACAGGCTTCGGCACCACCATGAGCCACTTCCCCATGGGCCACATGTCTGCCATGGGCGCTATCGGCACCATGGGCTCTATCTCCGCCATGAACGGACCATCTCAACAGAAGAAGGTCCAAGAGGAACACATCAAAAGGCCCATGAACGCCTTCATGGTGTGGTCGAGGCTGCAGAGGCGGAAAATCGCCCAGGATAACCCCAAGATGCATAACTCGGAGATCTCTAAAAGATTAGGTAAGTGGACTTATCTTAGGTATTCGTTTTTGGACTGGTGGCGCAGATTTCAATATGACCGTCATCTATTTACACTTAATAAAGTTCGGGGGGATCAGCCTTTCGCTAACCCTATTCCACCAGAGCTGCGTTAATCGAGGGTTAAATAGAAAAAACTTTGCCACATTGTTTTGACAAAAGGATTTTTTTTTCATCACATAGAAATAAGAAATATTTATTAGGTACGAGAAAATGAATTTTACTAAAAATCTGAAGTTTGAGATTATTAGCACCATTTTTTTTCCGTTGGAGGTTACGTTAGTAAACCAATACTCCGTACCTATTTGGAATAATATACAGGAGAAAAGATCAGACTCTTAGATATGGGCCTTAAATATAATATAACATAGTTATGTTACCTACTTTCCAATAAGACTCGTATAAATCCTATTAATTCCAAACCATTCGTATAAGATTTATCTATTTATGAATTTAAACCAAGTAAATATCTATCTACCCAACTTTCAAGATTGGTCCAAATATGCTATTATGTCAATAAAACAGAATAGTAGCGTGCATGCTAGTTACATGCCAGTAGGTAAATCAAAATCAGATACAGGCATGCCACTTAGCGTAAAATCAGATTGCCAGTTGCTGATATTCCTTAGACGCTCCTCATTTGAAACATTACTTCGTAAGTCACTAGTTCTCACAGTTAAGATACAGCCTTATGCAAATTACACTGACGGAATAAAAAATCGTTTCACATAAAGTGACATCTTAATAGGTATAATATGTTGATGAATGTTTACGATAGATGGCGCCTAAAGTTCTAATAAATGACGTATGTATGTATGTATCTCGTCATAGTTATTATTTGATTTGTAACAAAAAATGATTGGTTTAAGTATTTACCTATTATCGCTTTGTTTATATAGCCTATGTGTGTGTATAGTAGGTATTTGTCTGCCATATTTATTTTCATAAATGCGTTAATTATAATTAAAATGTTGCTATTTAAAAGTCTGTTATGGACTAGGGGTGTCGCACGATTTTACTCAAGTTTTAACTTTTAATTACTAATCCTGTCCTTTGAGTAATCTGTATATTTGGGTTTGACAACAAAATTTTCGAGGTACCTGAAAATCTGACTACTTAGTGACATAGACAATAGCCAAGGGCATAAATTAATTCATAAATAATTCGCCTTTTATTCATATACCTATATAAATAAAAAGAGAAGCTGACTGACTGATATATCAACGCAGGGCCTAAACTATGCGGGTTAGAGACTGAGAGGGAAGACAGGATTTTTGAAGATTCACCCCCTAAGGGGGTAAAACGGGGTGCAAATATTTTGGTAACAATCTGGCATACACGCAGGCGAAGCGGTGGGCATAAGCTATTACTATAAATCTTTATGATTGTTTTTTTGAACAAGGATAAAAATTACAAAATAATTATCAAGACCTCATAAAGAACATATTCTCCAATGCAACAACACTATCATTTCAATTCTAAATTAACGCCGAGAACAAGACCTTTTGTTTATTCAGTATTATACTACATAATGTGCGATGACGTCACTCAGGTCTGAGAGACCTATTGTCTCATACAATCTATTGAAATCCCCACTAAATTACTATTATGCAAAGTGATAGTACCTGGTAACGCGAAAGGGTTCATTTTGATTGCAAATTGATCATTCTGGGCGTTCTCGGGGATTTATTGGAGTAATTTAATATTAATTTATGAAGTGCGACTTGAAGGATTTGACGTCATTTCGATTGCGATTTTACTGATGGATTTGATGTGTGTTTGATTTAGTTTTAACTTCATTGAAGTAATTTGAATTCTTATTAAAATTACGTGCAATTGTTGAGGTGACAATTACAAAATTTGTCGCAATTTATGACTTGGGCGTTTTGGAAAATGACAACAGAGACTGAAATACTTAGCCAAATGATAAATTTAGTAAGTAGGTATGTACTTAATTAAGTTACAAATAACTTTTTTGCCCGAAAATCCACCCACACATCAGCACCTACACAAATACCCAAGCCCAGCGAACAAATTAAAAAAAAAACTCGCCCGAGTCTTAAAAACCGCCGCAATCATGCTACAGAAGCAACACAGCGGGGGTATTTTCAAATAAAGAACACCTCAAATGTAAGCACAAGTTTCGTTCGAAATTTAAAAACGCCCAGAAATAGAGATGGGACGAACGGAAGAGCATGGAAATACAAGCAAAACCGGCCACGGCCATTCTGCCGGTGACGGGGAGAGGAAACGGCATTTTCTATTTTTTATTTTTTTACCCCCTTTGGGGTGAGGGAGAGCCTTTTTTGCGATGCGGTGTGTTTTATAGACAGCTATTTGTTAAAATTGAAGTTGGTTATCAGAATAGAGGTAGTTCTTCAAAACATTGTATTATTATTTTATTGTATAGGTGTCTGACCAATAAATAATGGCATGCAGGCTCGAATGGCGCACAATATTGTTTAGAAACATCTTCAGAGCACGACAACATGACAATAATAAACCTCCACACGAGTAGAACAAATACAAGACTGTATAACAAAACCATTATTCCATTTTAGACAATACACACACAACCTCAATTAGTATTACTTACACATCCTTGCAAAATATTTCACCCGCTTTAAGATTTACAACAGCTAACGCCATCTATTGTCAGCGGGAGACAACTACGGCTGTATTAGTTTTTCTTTTTGCGATTTCCCGGACGGAGTGACGACAAAGGTTCACGTAAAAGTACTCTTTGTCCCGTACAAACAGACATACATTATTCATGCTGTGTTGTAGTGTTGAATTTTTGTTTGTCAAGGGAGTTACTGTTGAGGGAATCGGATTAAGGGATATTATGCCTCTGATTGTTATTCTGTAGGGGAGTAAATCAAAAAATAATATGGTGTTCCTACTGATTAAGAAGTTAAGATTTATCAAAATATATCATGCCATCATTTGCTATTTTAGAGTTAAAGTATTTGTATCATTTCTAATTCAATTACGCTCGAATCGCCTGTATGGATTTAAATGAAATTTGACTTTTAGACAGACCATTGTCTTATTTTAATTAGCATAAGCTATACCGAATTATACTGACAACGATGCCAACTTCATCTGCAGCATTGTTTCCCTTGTTATGCCGATGGTCATACCAATACTACTGAAAATGCACTTGAAACCTGCAGTTTTAGTCGGCGGCCTGATTCCGAATAATACCTTATACATAACAACACTCGGAATCGAAACTCATGCAGCCTTTGTCCGCGTAGTAAATAAAAAAAAATAACTAAGCCATCACGATAGAAAGCTTTTATTGTACTTGTACAGTAAGCAATTTAAAAGTCACTAGTTTGTAACGTGACTATTATCATTCAATTGATAATAAAAGCTGTAATTATAGCTGCAAAAAGATGATTCTGATATATTTTCTCACATTTTAGATCTTTCTCAGCGAAATCTTTATTCGATAAAGTTATAAAGAAGTATAACTTGTTATCAATAAAAGGTATTACAGTTATCCAATTAGTTAACAAGCATTTAATTGACCAAATTGGCGACTATATTTTTTTTAAAACCACTATGCATAATACATCTTATGCTTTTAAAAAATGAAAAACTACTCATCCATCAGAATGCTTCAGTTTTATAACGATTAGTTGCGATTATCGATATCACGAATGCTGTACAAAAAACAAAACAATTTAAAAATGATTGTACTTAGCTATTTGCTAGCTGTCCTAAAGCCTTCTTACAAATTACTTTGTAAATTCTATATTTAATTAAACTTCGATTTAATAAAAGAAAATTCCCCTTGTTTTGAAAACAAAGCTAGATCGACGTAACATCGAATTCGGAGCATGTTGCATCGCATCTGTTCAACCTGCCTCTACCAATTGTTTATCGAGCGGTACTAATAATTGTGGCCCGTTTTGTAATCAGAATCAATCGTTATGTCGAACAAAGGTGTGTTGCACAATGGAGCAAGAGTTTTTAGAGTTTGTGACGTATTGGCAGATAGGATTGCGAGCACAAGTAGGATGTAATGTCTCATTCGTCTTACATACCAACCCATATGATGGCCCACTGCTGGGCTCGGGTCTCCCCAGTAGAACCTACTAGTATGTAGATCCTGGGGGTAATTGCCATAATCGCCACGCTTGGCGAGCGGGTTGGCGAGACGAATGTCTCATTCGTCTTAAATATGTCGAATCGGGAATATATTTTTTGAAATATGTTAATCTTTTGAATAATAATATCTTGAGACAACTCACACAACGCCATCTCATTCCAAGCTAGGAAGATCTTGTACTATTGCAATCAGACAACTGATAAACATTCTTATATATTTCCAAATACATACATATTATACATAAATAGAACGACACTTTAAAAAGGAATAGATAGAATCCAGTAGATTTAGCAAGTACTATTACAGCCATCCAGCGAAATCCATTTGTCAATTGATAGAATTGACAAAATTTTGAGTTGAATTGTACATCTGCAAAGATTGATTATATCGAGCCGTTTCCATGCCACACCAAAATTGAAAGAAAGAAAGAAAAGAAAATAATTTTTATTTGTCTCAGCGAACAGATAAAAAAGATATTCTAGTGATTCGGCGCCGGACAAATAGGACCTACGTCAGCTATTGTTGTCAGTCAGGAAACTGCAACGCTGATATCCTCGTAGGCCCTATTTTTTGTTTTTGCTGCCGTTGTTTTTGGACTCTAATTTAGATATTTATCTTTATTATTATCTATATTAACTATGTACATCAGATATTTATCTTTATTATTATCTATATTAACTATATACCTGGTTGCCATAGTACAAGCTCTGCTTAGTTTGGGATCATATTATGTCGTTATGTGAGTTGTCTCAAGATATTATATTAATATAAAGGGGGGGGGGGTCGAATTGCCTGTTCCTGAATCGACATCACAGAATACCAGACGACATACCAACCAACAAACTCAGAATGGGATTATTATTATATTTGCATTTATAATAATAATCCATTCGAAATAAATTCCTTTAAATTATAGAGATATATTAGAGAGAGTAGGTACAAACAAAACCTTGTAGATTACTTACACTTGTAAACTATGTAATAGTTATGAACAGGTACCAACTTGCCTTATCCTACAAGTCACCCAACATGCTCGCGATACAGCGTGCCAACCAACTCTCCCGTATCACCCACATGTTTGTTTTCATCAGTGTCCGATGCACATACCCTTAATAGTTTATACACGAGGGGGTTGCACCGCCAGTTAATATTAATTAACGTAGGGTGTTTCACCTCCCTCCCACACTATCTAGGTGTCGAAGACGTGTAGAACTTGATGACTATGTAATGTATATTAATTGTTTAATGTTGTTTAATGTTACTCGACTAGGGTATGTTTGGGTTGTAAATATTTTTCGAGTGCAGTGTCGGTATAATGTATGGTGTTTTTTGTACCCCCTGTATGTAAGACGTATGTATGTCGTTTTGTATGTAGGTTGGGAATTTTATGACTTTGCAATGACATAATAAATTATGCGACTGGCATGTTGGTCTAGTGGTTAGTGACCCTGACTGCTAAGCTAGGTCGTGGGTTCGATCCCCACCTAGGATAAAACTTTGTGTGATGAGCATGATGGTTTATTCTGTGTCTGGGTGTTATTTATCTATATATGTTTATATTTAGAAATATATAAGTATGTTTATCAGTTGTCTGGTTTCCATAGTACAAGCTCTGCTTAGTTTGGAATCAGGTGGCGTTGTGTGAGTTGTCCCAAGATATTATTATGATATACCTACTTATGTCTATGGTTTTTGTCACTTCTTTTGTATAAAATGAATTTGCATTACGAAGTTTCAAAAAGCCTTTCAAAATTCGTTTCGTAGGAGTATTTGTGTATTGTGAACCAAACAAATTTATAAATTTAGGTTTAATGATTTTCAAAAAAGTATCTAAATCTGCCAGTCCTACACCTCTCTTTAAAAAACATACTTAGGTACACCTAATAGAATTACTGTGACAAGAATCGATTAGGCAATCGAATCCGATTATCTCTACTCAAGATTTTTTCATCGATATTCATACCACTTCATACTAAACGGTCTCCGCACTACTTAAAAAAAACTTAAACCACATTATGCACTACTGAAGATTAAAATCGAAACAGATGTTACAATTCATTGTATTACATAACAACACATGGTTTAATACCTAATTTACTACAATTTTCCTCGGTCCAGCTATCGAAGGCGTATCGACCAATTTTTTACCAAACTTTTTACCCTATTTTTTTTTTGTTTTCTTGCTTTTTCATCAAGTAATTACCATCATACCAAACACTATTGGGTATTTTGAACCGGAGCGCGGCCAATAGTAGCACCGAGACTAATCAGTAAAAGAACTCTTTGGAGTATAAAAGTCGATAGTTTTTTACTGACAACATTCTGTATAGACCTTAGAAATAACCTATAGTCATTGTAAGGAATCTATTAAAGTTATACTTTAGTAAATTTTGTGAGAATGACTCTTCCGTTTGTAGCCAGAGAGCTAGTATTGTAACTGATACAAATTGCATAATACTTTTTTTTTAAGGATGAGTATTGAAGGTATTATGTTTAAATTGATTTAAAAGGTTATTGTACTCCTGATATCTTGTATTGAAGCTGTCTTTAGATCTTATAGGATGTCGTGTTTTTTACTAATTAACTATTGGTTTTTTGCCGGCTGTCTACTTTGATGTAACTGTTTGCGATGTCGCGTGTACGAGAAAGATGTTTATGACAAACGTTTAGAAACTTATCCTTAATGGTCAGCTTTGAAATGATGGTCATATTTCTTTTTGACAGTATTTATTGTTACATGTGCCGCTTGATTTCCTCTATAAACATTGAAGCAAAAAATTAAGCTTTATTTTATAATTTAAGAAAGTTGTAGCTTTTTTTCCTGCGTTTTCTGCAAAATTACTTTTATGTTTTCCTAAACTCTAAGTTATTCTACATGTGCTGGTACTGTACAAGTATACATATGTAGAATTACTTAGAAGTTAGGTTAGTTTTAAGCTTCGGATTTTCTTTTCAATACAATATCAGACAGACATATCGATATTAATCGTTTTATCTATACTAATATTATAAAGCTGAAGAGTATGTTTATTTGAAAGCGATAATCTCAGAAACTTATTGTACTATTGGATAGCCTATTTATCGAGGAAGGTTATTTAAAATCACGGAGCAACAATAAAAAATATTGCAAAAACGGGGTAAATTTACGTAGACGAAGTTGCGCGGGCCAGCTAGTGCTTAATAAGCGTGTTGTAACATAGGAACAGTTTAATGAGTATGACTACGATTACGTCTTCTTGTACTACTACAAGAAGATGATAGCTTTTTACCGTACACTTCCTACCTATAATCTATACTAATATTATAAAGTTGAAGAGTTTGTTTGTTTGAACGCGGTTATCTCAGGAACTACTGATCCGAATTGAAAAAATCTTACACTGTTGGATAGCCCATTTATCGAGGAAGGAGGCTATATAACACCACGCTACGAGAGAATAGGAGCAGAGCAGCAATTAAAAATGTTGCAAAAACGGGGAAAATTAACGCATAAGAAGTCGCGCGGGTCAGCTAGTATCTTATAAAACTATTTGACCCTCTGACTCCATGTCCGACAACTTAGAATTTACGTTATAGGTTAGGTACGTTATCCGTTTTGAACATAAAGGTAACATAGGAAATTAACTGTGTAAATAAATAATGTTGAATCAAGTCGGAAAATTTTAAAACATTCACCCTGATGAAGCCGCGGACAGTATCTAGTCTTATCATCATAACGTACACCCTTAAATTCCCAACAAAAGCAAACAGCAACCTTAGACTCAGATTGACGTTAGTTTAAAAACTCAGTACTGAAGCTATATACTCGAAACGGGGCCGCTTATCGCAGTAACACAGGCACCCGCCCTACGGGGTGTTCGCAACAAAAATACTGTTGTTTCTTTATTGTTGCCGTCTGTTGTCATCTGTTGTTGCTTGTTGTCGCTTGTTGCCGGCAAGGGCCCTGTTGTTTAATTACTAACGTTTTGTAACGCTGTGTAAACGACGTCATATTTTTGTTCAGCTCCTTGTCTAGTGGGTTATTCTGTTGTTACGTTTTTATTGTGTGCGAAAGAGATAACGATGTGAATGATGTATTCTTTGCATTGCAATTTTAGTGATGTTTCGTCTGACGGATATGAATGATGAGCGTATCTAAATTTAATCTTTCAATAGGGTTATTTCATGGATATCAATATTAAAATATATATGTAAATGTAGCAGCAGCTGCGTGGAGCCGATTTTGATAAAATCTGGTATGGAGGCAGTAGAAACTGACAGTTACTGGAGTGCCATTTTATCGCGATAACTAAGGGCTAAGCTGCGGGCAAACGCTAGCAGGTACTCTAATAGACATTTGTGAGTTCCACGAAGTGGTTTTGAGTCTTAACAGTGACGTTTTAAAATACCTAATATATATTAAAAAATAGTATAAACGAATCATCATCTTCACAATTTAATATCTACACCAATCACTTAAAACTCACTCAATCGAAACAGTCCTAAGTTTTATTATAAAAGCCTACACTATCCTCACAAAGGCGACACTCCCCTAACTCGTAACAAAAAATCTATTAACATTTAATAAAATCATGACCTAAATAACGTTTCTTACCATTTCAATTTTACGGACGAAAGGGTGGTGGGACTGGCGGGTGCTCCTTCACCATGCGTCTTTGTAAACCCGCCCCCACCTCCCCCCTCAAACCCGCTTTTACCCCCTCCCGTTTCACCATTGTCGCATGGCACACAAGCTTTCAGAGTAATGAAGAGCATTTTCGTCCGATTCTGAACACAATAGCCCCTTTAATACAAGGCAGAGAGGAAACTTCTTTGTTGGCGGGAGTATTGTACCTACCGTGTGTGTTTGGTGCTTGTGTATTGTTTTTTGTTGTGTTTGTCTGTTCGATTGTTGGAACAATGGTGTGTTATGTATGATCTGTCTAATGTGAGGTGTTTGATGTTTTGTTAAATGTTTACGAGATATTTTGAAGGGTAACTCCTGGCACGGTTATACAGCCCAAACCCGTTACTCTGTAGTTTAAGACTACTAAAAAAAGACGGATTTCCGTTTCAATGTAAAGGAGCGAATAGAGAGACACTAGTGTACCTACTGAAATAACTTACGTAGTTGGCTAGCCATGACTGAAATATGTTAGGGGACAATTAAAAAGACCAAGTAAATTTGTATATTCTTTTCGAAACATTCGTCATCTATTTGTCTCTTTCTATGGTATTGTAACGCCAGATTATCGATCAGGTCGAGTTTTCGTCTCCCAAATCCGTTCTTGTTATTCAATGTTGGTCATAGCAATTCGTTATGTCAAATCGGCTTCTACCGTAAGATACTGGCTTCTATTATGGCTATTACGAATAAGAATGGTGTTTTTTGTAGAAAAAATGAACAATGAGTCGACAGTTGCTATGCAAACTTTGAAATACTTGACGTGGCCTTGATAATAACTGTCTAGTTTCTTCAATCGATAGTTATAAATCCGACTTGAGTATATTATTGGGTTACAAGAAAATTCGTATGTATAATCCATAGTCAAAATCTATATATGCCTTCAGAGGGATATGCAAAGCTCTCCTTTGTTATTTTAACATCCAGCGCAAAATTAAGTTTTTATAAGTTTAAGTTTATCTGTGTGTCTGTCTGTACTATCGTAGCGTCCTAACGGATGGACCTGTTTGGATTTTATTAGAAAGCTTATAAGTTATCTGGCTGATCCTTAGTTAGATTTCATAAAAATTTTATGTCATTTTATTTCGATCAGCTCATTGACTTCAATAGTACTAGTGCGCTGGACTAGCTACCCCGTAAAAGTGACGGCAATTTCAAATGCCGAATCAAATGACCGCCCTGTGAACTTTTTTGACACTTATGACAAATGGCCGTTGTTGTTATCCTTGTAATACAAGTTTAAACGTCCATTCGATTTTGTCAATGACCGTCCAAATGTCAAAATCTAATGGAACTCTTGTTGTCGGCGGTATGCCTGTCCGGCGTATAAGTAAACGTACACTTGTGCCATACATTGTCTGCTGGAATTAAAAAGAAAAGGAAACCCTGTAATTATACCATACTATGAAATTAGAAATGGCACCAATGGGGTATTTAATATGACCTACCTACTCTCACCACTGCCGAAATTTGACCACACCTTTTTGTTACACATTGTGTAACGACCATCATATCCCCCCCTCTCCAGCCCCTCCTCCTTCCTGTTACCTACACATTTTATGGTAGGTAAACCGCTAATCATAAACATCAACATTGTCCACATCAGTGCTTAAGATTAGCCAAAAGTCTACTAAAGGACAATGATTCCAATGGACAATGGATAGATAATAAGATCCGTGATGAAAACCATATATACACTACAGAATTTTGGCCAATCTCCACATAATAATGTTGGTCCACATCTAAATTACTAAATTAGAGAAACCAATGTATAGTTATTTTCTTTTTTATTCGAACACTATTTTCAAAGACAAATAACTATTTATACCTAATTCCACAACTGAATACCGGACAATCATTGTTCAGTGTTGCCATCCTATTGCCATTGTTTCTGTAACGAACGGGCTGTGTAGGAAATAATTATTGTGTAGTGGCAACACTGTAGTATCGACACGTGTCTTTTGTCGTTTCATTGTTAGTGTTGCTATTAATTAAGAATAAATAAATACTCTTTGGGTTTGTAAAGAGAATATTACTAAATAGTACTGGTTTATTACTGGCGATATATTTATTAGGAATATTATATTATGTTTAAATGATATTGAAATATAATAAATGTTGATTTCTAATCAAAACTACTTACATGAAACCTTGGAGCCTATTTAAAAACTATTTCGTTCACGGAGAAGTCAGAAATTTTGCATATGATTAAAAGTATAAATATAAATATATTGGAGAAGAACAAAAAGCAAAACAGCAACAAGTCTGGGTGTACTTTGTGTCCGTGACAATGTATATTTGTCCCCTGCGACACAGGGATTATTCCTTGGTGCGGGGCTTGGTGCAGCATATTATGATACCAATATCAGAAAATATTAGTAACTTAGAAAATCATGACAGTGAATGTATTTACTGTTATGATGAGACGTCAAAGAAAGCAATAAGATACATTGTTATATAAAAAACACAAATTACAGTACGATCAATTGTCAAAAAAATATCGTAAAAGCCTTCAAATTTGCCGCCATTATTGGCGCAATAATTACACCAATATCAATTTTAATCCAAGCTTATTATAAATCTAAATTTAGTTCGCAAAGGTCGATTAACTCTCGCAACAAAGGCTTCAGCACAATGATTGATAACATTCCATTATGACCGGCCAATACTGCGATTGTACGCGCTGAAATCAAATAGGTTTTCACAACTCGGATCGATACTTACGTACAAGTAACTATATCGTATAAATACGCGACCTTTTACGTAAAACGTATACGGTAGCTAGCACAGATCTTACTTAATTTTCGTAATCTGTCGTTTAGTTAGCAATACTGATTATGGAATAGAACCTACCACTTAATGTGCGTATTACATTATGAAAATATATATACCTATTACGGGTCTTAATCGCGTGAATAATTTAAGGTAAAATCCCTTGTTTATTGTGTTTTAATACGGTCCTGTTGCAATACGGTCGAAACATCGGGCACCTTAAATTATTCACGCGATTACGACCCGTAATATACTCGTATATATTTTCATAATGTGTAGAAATCGCGAATGCGTATTACATGTTAATTGGCACAATGCTATCACAGTTTCTCCATATTGAACTAAAATTCGAGAATGTCTTTATTTGGTATAATAGTAGGTTTAGCAGGTACTATCGAGAACTTTGTCAATTAAATAATATTCGTTTCACACGTTGTATGTTTGACACTAGCCCTCAGATCCGTCCGTGTGGTTTCCTAATACCTCCAGTTTGCTGAAACCTTTGCTTATCCCTTATCTATATCACAAAATAAATTTATTTGCTAAATTACCGATATAACCAATTTTTTTTGCATATTTTCTGTTTAATTCAAAAGACTTACACGGAGCGCTATTTTTTATGCCAGATTGCGTTAACTATACAAGAGTATAGTGAATTTCGTGTTAGAACTACAGTTCATTGATAGAAGCTTATTTATAAATTACTTATTCAGTATTGTTATTACCAAAATGAAGTTGGATTGTTCAAATATCTATTTGTAAGTTTGTTGTGGTCTATGATATATTGCGTTGTTTAATTGATACGTAATGTCCAAGGACTTTGTTAGTGACTATTTTAAGCTTGGCTTTAAGTTACTTTAGTTTACACGGACTCTGATCGTAAATAGACTCTATGAGTAATGAAACTATAACAGATAAAAAAAAAATGGAATCAAAAACTTGGATACACCATCATCCACCTGTTTCCAACTTTTTCTTCCATTCATCCTTGTCAGTCCTGCGGGTCAATTCACGTATTTAGCAGTTTGCAGTTTAGTTGCAGTTAAGTTTCGATTAAAACGGCCATTTTCGTATTCTTGTAACTTTGGGATCGATCTTAAAAACAATAATAATAATAGTATATTTATTTTCTCTCAAAAAGTTAAGTACATCTGGGAACAACAATTTGTGCATCACATAAAGTGGTGTCCCGTGTGGGAATAATACTCACGACCTCTTGCGTAGCAGTCGGACACATTCCCACCAAGGCAGTGGTTGATTTGGTGATGGAAGATCGTTGTGCATAGCAGAAACTCGTGCCGATTTCAGGCTATCTCTAGTAAAATAATTTCTTAAGTTATTGATTCTAGTTACTCCAACTAATATCCAACTTATCATTCCCATTTCTGATGTGTGCAACTGTTACAAATAATGGTTTTGTAATTTTTATGATGTGTGAACATCATTCGCTGTTATGAAAATATATAGGTATATTACGGGTCTTAATCGCGTGAGTAATTTAAGGTAAAATACCTTGTTTATTCTATACCCGTCTACCCTTGACCACGGCCGTTGGTGATACGGTCGAAACGTCAGGCAATACACAAGGTATTTTACCTTAAATTATTCACGCGATTAAGACCCGTAATATATATATTTTCATAATATGTACAAATCGCGAGAGTTTATCAACATTTATATCGTTCGCTGTAGTCTGTTTACATCTTAAAACCCATATCTAATTAAAAAAGTAGGTTAATCTACTAGATATAAAAGTCAGAAACGATTACAATAACACATTCCAGGCTATAGATATTTACTCAATTGCTTACGCAGAACAAATATTCAATATTAGCTAATTACAGCTTGCATTCATTTGCAAGACAATAGGAAAAACAAACCTGTGGTAGAACAAATACTTTGTGAATACGCTTTCCAACTGCCACAGTGTACGCTTGTCACCACGCATTTTGAACTTACAGTGTCACAATTTCTTTGAGAATGAGACACAGAACTCATTGTGTTCGAAGTTGAAGGGATATTTTTCTTGTGTAAAGTACAATGCAAATATTATAATGTAAATATTCTACAGCGTGTTTTGTTTTAACACGTAATACCTATGTTGACGTGAAAGTTTTTTTGACAAGTTTTCAAAGTAAATAATAGTGAATATGTTCAAAGACCAGTGAACACAGGGTTATTGCGTATGTGGAGCTAATTTGATTGTTCACCCATAGTCGAGCGAAGTTGATTTGAATTATGAAAGCGTGTCACGGTAGCGGGTGTCGAATTTTAAGTGTTTGCTAAACTAGCTCATGAGAAGTTGTTCGTTATTAACAACATGAATAAAGGTTTAGAACGGGCTTTATCAAGGTATCTAGTGACGTTGAGGACCATTTTAACAAACAAAACATAGGTTAAACGTCTATATTCCGTAGGTATGTGTATCTAATCTGTACCTAATCTGCCTTACCATTCTAGCTCTCAAACAAATGAACCTATTTTGAATGGGCGGATGTTTTATTTGAATTTAATTTAATCGGAATAGGTCTGTCGTTGTTTCATGAAAATATCTATCATCATTATTTCACGATGTCTAATTATCAAGATTTTGGATAGTCTATAACGTGAAATTCTTACATGCATATAATATGACAATCCCACCCTGTTATCGACACATCTTACTATATTCTGTTTCCTGTTTTACAAACATTAATAGGAAAAACACAGACAACTGAAAATAAATTACATAAAACACACTAAATCACAAAATCCCCATAAATCCCAAAACGCCATTTAATATAATTCGAGCAAATCGCACCTGTCTTCCAATAAAAAGAATCCTATTTTACCCAAACAATCCGAAAACCGTCTACGTAATTTTAATAGAACATTAGGCCTTTATACTATTGTTAGTACTAAGCACACGATCCTATCATCCGTGCCGACAAAAGAGGAGAAAACCCACCCCAAAGTATCGACATAATAATGAGGAACCGGGAAAAACTTCTGTTGTGGAATGAAAAGCGCAAATTCGTCATTAGGCGGCGCTTTCCGCCATTGTTGTCCCTGTCTCACTCTCTCTAGTGAAATTTTCCGTAAGTGGGAGCGAGAGTACCAGTGGTCCTTCGAGCCGGATTGTTCCTTTCTATGTTAGCGACATTGTTTTCGCTTTTATACCCGGCTGAATTGGGATTGTCTTGTCTATTTGAATGGCCGATGGCGCCCCTCCACGGTGGATGAATACAGGCTTCTATAAATGGGGGGAGACAAAGGGTTGGTCTCTTGAATCGGCTGGGAGACAGGTCGTTCGATTATTGTATCGATTCAATGCATTGTCTTCGCAATGAAGGATGGTTAGGGCAAATTACTTTTCTGCTTTTTGTTCCACGCTTTAATAGTTTTTGAATAATTGTTGTTTTATATATTATGTAATAATAAATATTTTTTTATTTAAAATAGTAAATAATACATTTTTTGGCTGCATAAGTAGGTACTGGCTGAAAACATTATGTTGTTTGTATTAGTTGGCGTAAATGTATGATATTAAAGCATTTTAGGGCGTTTTTTAAATCTTAAATTATGTATAGGAGAACACTTAATACAGCGTTAATGAACACGCATCTGTTTTTAATGTTTTATATAAAGTATTACCTAAAGCTCTTTGAAGGCAGTTTTACACATAGGTACGGTGTCAAAACGCCTCGTGCCTAGTGTTTTTGGGAACTCATGTCATGTGTACATTTATAATGTAGTAATGCCGCGTCCAAAATACGCCCAAAACGCCTCACAAGTACACCCATCTCGATTGTTTCATATTGTTAATATACACATATAACCAAAACAATATAGTAGCATAGCAAAACCCTGACAAAACTCCCCAAATAATAGATATCTACATTTAAAAAAATACATAATTATATATTAGATATATTTTGGGACTTAATCGCGTGAATTATTTAAAGGTACGAACCTTTTATTTACCCGACGTTACCCGTGACCACGATCGGTGCAATTCGATCGAAACGTCGGGTAAATAAAAGGTTCGTACCTTTAAATAATTCACGCGATTAAGTCCCGAAATATAACTAATATGTATAAAAATCGCGAAAGTTTAAAAACAATAAATACATATATATTATACATAGACATTATTCCGTACATATATAAGTCAAATTCCATTATTCCATACCAGCACAGCACAAAATAACACTAATTTCTCTCCCCAGGTGCAGAATGGAAGCTCCTAACAGAAGACGAAAAACGGCCGTTTATTGACGAGGCGAAGCGGATCAGAGCTATGCACATGAAGGAGCACCCTGACTACAAATACAGACCTCGAAGGAAGCCCAAGACTTTAAGAAAAGAAGGATATCCGTATTCTATACCGTACCCGAGCGTGCCCATGGACGCTTTAAGAGCTGGTAAGTGAACTATTTAAAGAATTAATATATGAAAATGGGCTATTTCCTCTTAGATTATGTCAGATTCCCGTCTCCTCTTACTCTGCAGCGGTTACGTAATCGCATAAAGTCAGGGAGTTTTTAAATAACGGTCGTTTTCAATATTCGGTTTGGCCACTAGATATATATTTGAATTCTATATCTAGTAGCCAAATTAATCCAGATAGATTATTGGAAACCGCCGCAAAACTGCTTTTCCGTCACTGTTTTAGGCGCGGGTAAAAATCGTTCAAAATTCAATATTCTTTATTCACTTAGGATTCAAAACAACACTTGTGATACGTCGGGATTCTACTGTACATGTAATGCCAATGGAGAAAAGAATCTAGCAATAAAAACTCGCGGCCACTCTTTTCAAATTGGCAATTTTATAATGATTGAAAGTTTAATAACTTGATATGGGGGTAAGGTGCTGCGACTAATATACTATACACTATGTTAAAAGCATTGATGCAAATTTTATTATTAAAAAGTTGAACATAAGATAAAATAAAATCAGCCTCAGTGGGTACAACATAGTAGGAGCATCTACTTACAACAAAGGTAAAAACTATATGTGCGTAAATATTAAAAAGTTACAGCAAGTAAGTAGGTACAGGTGATGCTCACCATTGTCGTACTTGTTACTCATCATCAGCCTATCGCAGACCACTGCTGGACATAGGCCTCTCCAATTGCACGCCACTTTGTTCTATCTTCGGCTTCTCGCATCCAGCTCCTGCCAGCCTTGTTACTATTTTTTTTTATTTATTTTTTTAAATAACGACTCCAGCAGTAGGGTACAATCTCTGTGTCGCTGGGGAATTTATCACACAAAGTGATGTCCCGTGTGTTCATCGAACCCACAACCTCTTGCGTAGCAGTCGGACACACTCACACCGCGCCACAGGCAGCCCAAGCAGGCAAATCAAAGCAATAACACTAATACCTCAATCCAAATTACCAAAACCCTGTAAAATACAATTCAATATCTTTTACAATTCTTAAACCATAATGGCATTGTACCCAAAAGCTCATTCATTCGATACGTTATCGAGACATCAAAGTTGAAACATCGTACCATAAAGGCAGTTTTACAACAGGTAATGGTAGAGAACAGAGCTTGTGTTAAATATAATGGGTATTAGTCCTTAATTACTTACAATGTAAGTCTTTGAATGTTGTAATTTTAGTTTTGTGTCGTATACTGTTGTGTTATTAGGGGCAATGTGATATGAATCTGTGTAGGAAGTGATAGGATTTTGCAAATCTTGCTGTATTTAAACCATTGCGTTTCTTAAACGATAACAGTATAACAATCTTTATATTGCGTGATCTGTAGCAGAGGCGAGGTATCCTGATACAAAAATATATAGTGCTGGACATGGTTGTTTATACCTATAACTTAGTAACTACAAGCCAAAGGGAAACCGAAAGTAATGGTGTTCTAAAGACCCTTCGCCACTGACCTGTAGTGTTTGGAAATTTGGGTGCAAGTCGCTTAAAAAAAAAATTGTATGGATATGCCTGTCTGAACAAATATCTAAATGTGTATATGAAAAATCCCGGGGTTGTAATAAACACATATTGTTGATTTTATTCATCTTGTTGGAGTATATTTCCTTGAGTAATGTCTATGTGTACAATTGAATGCCTCTGTGGCGCGGTGGTAGTGTATCCGACTGCTACGCAAGAGGTCGTGGGTTCGATACCCACCCAGGATAAAACTTTGTGTGATGAGCACGATGGTTTATTCTGTGTCTGGGTGTTATTTATCTATAATATGTATGTATTTAGAAATATATAAGTATGTTTATCAGTTGTCTGGTTTCCATAGTTCAAGCTCTGCTTTGTTTGGGATCAGATAGCGTTGTGTGAGCTGTCGCAAGATATTATTATTATTAATTATAGATGACAATATACCAACTTTTTTTTAAACTACTTCATCTCAGTTCCAATTTCACCTACCTGTTAAATGTTTAACAACATATTAGAAACTTAGAAATCATTTGTTTCTGTACAATTCACGGACACAAAGTACACAAAGACTCTGAACAACAATTTGTAGATCACACAATGTTGTGTCCCGTATGGGAATCGAGCCCACGACCTCTTGCGTAGCAGTCGGATACACTCCCACCGCGCCACAGAGGCGAACATAATTAGTGATGTTTTGTCACCACTAACATCTATCGAATCAGAAATATCATGTTGGGACCTCGGCACCCAATACTCAAAAACCAACCACAACATGACCAAAGTTTTTCAACAAAATATACAGTTAGGCATTCATATTATACAACAAATTTCACTGAAACCTGCGTTCCGCTCCAACGGTCCAATATCACTATTTTTCCTCTCACTCTAGCACCAAACTATACTATATAAGGATGACAGAGAAGTTTTATGTCCAAATAACTATGGGAGGTAGTACAAAGGGCCTGTGTTGGACGTTATCAGGCTATTCATTCGATGTCATCGAATCCGCCATAGCCGAATTGGGATTACACAATTGCTGTGCCTCGTTTACTACGTACTAGTAACTTGTTTGCGTTTTTTTGGTTAGTACAGTTGGTAAACAACGTAATGCTTTTTGTGGTCTGTGGGTGGGTATATCTATCTATACTTACTTTTAAAATTGATATTGAAAAACGTAAACGAAGTCAAAATATGCCTTGCCCGTCCAGGCAGAAACTTGCGACGTGCAACACTTTTCAAGAAACATTCAGTTTTAAATTGCTTTCATCCAACTTGAATTTAACAACCCAATCATGTGTGAGAATAGCACTCCTAATTAACAATCGAAGCAGCTAATTTAACTTTAGGTAGGACCTACTACTAATTATTATTATTATATTATTATTGTATTATATTATTATATTATATTATTACTAAGTAAAGACTAAAGAGTAAGAACTATGTAAAAACAAAAATATGTTTTAATTTTCTTCTTTTGACTCACTTGTTCAACGGCTATCTCCCTTATAATCGGCAGTCCTTTAAAAGTATTGCATAAAGACATTGTTTCAACACACAGGCACGAGTTTATAGATCCTTAGATTTTACTATTATGATCATTAAACATATTCGATTGTATATTTCTTACATTGCTCAATCGTGTACATCAACATTTCAGTGTAAATCATTAAAGAAAAACGATAGGGAAAAATATGCTTCATACTTCCTAGCAATATCAACAAAGAATGTTTTGATACACGATAAGTAATTGACGTTAAGTCAACGAGTGATTCTTCAAGGTTTGACATTTATAATTCAGAAGAAAAATCTAGTTGTGTTTGTAAACCTTTATAAAGTCTAACCTACGAATGAAAGCCATTAACGCACATCTTTAATATGTTGTCCCTTTCTAACCTGTTTAAAAGATGACAAGAGGAAAATACATAGAAATAGTATAATATACTTTACAAAATTATGAAAGGGAAGTAATTGCACTTGCTTCACCAACTCGCTTACACTAAACGCAGCACGCAGGTCACTCGCCTTGTCTACGACAAAAACGCACGCCTACAGTCACGACAAAGCCTCGTGACTAAAAGCGCGGTAAACGTTACATTTTTACACGAAAAGAAAGAGAAAAAATATATTTTACACATAAAACGATAGAGAAAAAATATTTTTTATAACACAAATTATTATATTTTTTTACGCTATTTACTGAAATAATGTCGATACCGAACTATAAAGTTGGTGATTTATTGTAAGGCATGGTGCTCATAGGTTTGATGCGACGTCATTCGTATTGTTAAGCGTTTTATTATAGAAAGTTATTGCGGTTTATGTTAGTGTATGAAAATAGCTTTGATTGTAAGGCTGGGTGTACATTGGAGGGAGTCCCGTTTGAGCGATCGCTTAGACACCACATCGATTTTTTTATTAGACGTAAGCAATAGACACTCGTTTCGCTTTTATAACTGCTAGCATTTAATGTGACAAACATACAAACATATTGTGACAAACTATCGACCGTAAAGCAAAAATATTGTAACTTACAAAATCTTATTGTTCATTTCTTTGAAGATTTACGCAATTTATTTACCTATCTATTTACATAAAAAAACGAAATTTAAAAAGTAAAAAACCCCGCCGGCAAAAAGACGGAAACAAGATGTCCCTTCAAATTTAATATCTTGCAGTAGGATTACTGCATCCCGTTAAACTTAAAAATTGTGCCTTGATAGGTATGAAATGCTTAATAGATAGGTATTAAATGTGAAGTCCATCTTTTTGCAAGCGGGATTTAATATATTTTTTTTATTTTAGCTATTCTTATTCCAATTTACATTTAAATATACAAGAAGTTTTATAAAAAAATAATTTGGTAAATATTAGACACAATAAAACTATGTACTTATGTATGTACTTATTTAATCTGCAAGCACCTTCATTGTTTGGGAGAGATGTGGGTTTTAATTTTGTTTTATTGCTAAAAAGGGTTTATCGCCGACAGCATATTAATATAATAATAAGTCTGAGTGCATACTTATTATACATATATTACATCGAATTAGGTTGATCAGAGAAGTCAAAAAACTGCAATTATTTGTTTTCATGTTGTCGTGGGGTTAAATGCCACTGAATGCTTTCTGTTATTGCATAATTTTGTTAAAGGAGTCTAGAGATTTTTACAGAGTTGCCAACAAGCGAGTTCACGGGCTACGTTATCCGATACTGAGTGTAATCTAGCAGTGCGTCTATTTTCTACATTGCCGCTTTTTGATTCAAAAACTATATTTTTCATAGCAGTTATTACATTTCAGAATTGAGAGAATGTGTAAGTGGTATTCATAACATTATATCAGCTGTAGTATGTTTGAATATGTGCAATGCCAACATTACTTCAGCTGATCGCAATGCCTTTGAGACATAAATAATACACATACTACGTTACTTATATCTTTGACTTAACAGTAGACTTGTCAAACGTTTGTCTCCCTCTCTGACAGCAAATTGTAAATCGAACAAAAGGAAACAAAACACGTACATTAAGCTATGTTTATAAGCAATACAGATAATATATACAGTGTGTCACACAAATAAAGCATAGTACTCATGTATGAAAAACCGCTTACCTCCGTCACAAGAGCTCACAACAAAAGATATTCCAAATATGAAAAGCGAAAATGGAACGCATAGTTTAAACCGTCTTGGGCTGCTTTTGACAGTTGACAGTTTTCACTGTCGGCGTGACAATGGGGTTAGTTGGGGTGCGTCACTGGGGGTTACACCATTGACATGCGATTAAAATTATTGAAAGATTTCGCTTTTAAACGTGTCATTATTGAATTTTTAAAGGGTTGTTTTGAGGTTTTAGTTTAGGGTTTCTTGTTGAATAAGACGTGAAGGGGGTTTGGGCTTACATCACTATCAATATTGCAGGGTGCAAGTTAGATTAAAAGAAAATATTATGAACGTTTACCAAATATCACGAGCGTTCGAATACCATAGTGGTAAGACAAAGACAAACGTAAAGTAACTTTACTGACAGGAAAAACCGATATAGTATATCGGTTTTGTATATGTATGCTGAACAATACTGTATTTTTGCTATATTAAATGCAACTCTTGCAGATAACTCAAATTATTTTTCTTTTCTTTTCCTTAAAAAAAAGTCGACTCCTGCAGTAGGGTACAAGCCCTGTCCACAGGAGACTTTAAAAGCATACAAGTGACGGACACAAAGTACACAGGAAAATGGAATTTGCGAAACACAAAGTGGTGTCACGTGTGGGAATCGAACCCACAGTGGCCGTGACTTTGATTCCAGTAGCTTAGTATTGCGTAGATACTTTTTATTATTATATGCATATATTTAGAAATATATATACATTTAAGTACTTGTGTTTATTAGTTATCTCTATAGTACAGGTCCTGTCTGGTTTAAGATTAAATTATTGTGTGTGAGTGGTCCCACCCAAGATACTTCATATTATTTGTTAGTTTCATTCATCAGTCCTTTAACATGGTGTATAGTATATTAGTCGCATCACCTTACCCCCCAAGTTTATAAACATTCAAACATTGTAACGAGTTTTTATTGCCAGGTTCTTTTCTCCGGCTTTACCTATTGTTTGCGAACTTGGCATTACATGTACATGTAGAATCCCGACGTATCACAAGAGTCGTTTTGCATCCCAAGTGAATACAGAATTTTGATTTTTTTGAATCATGATTCCAAATGAACAAAGTCTCTAAGATATAATATTTTTTCCGTTTAAATAAAGTTTATTCCAACATTATTCGTCAAAGATTATTATCTTTAACACCCTACCCTATTTATGCATAAGGTATGAAACAAAAAATACAAGTATATTCAAGCCATTTATATACGGCTACTTACCAAATAAATAACTCGCGACAAAATTACCCGACATCAATATTTTATACCCGTCTCCATTGCGGTCGCTCAAGTAAACGTAGGCGGAGTCGGCACGTGTGTTCTGACCCTTATTTAAGGGTCGCGCCACACTTTGCACTAACATGGCTTTTAAGTTAATTGCAGTTGTGAATTTATGTCGTGAAATAAAACTGGGGTGAATAATTACTTTCGCCATTTTGAAATGATTTTTAATATGCTTGTAGATGTTTTAATTAGTAATACAACATTTTTTGTTACAAAATACCGGGAGTTGTGTATTTTTTTTTGTATTTTATGTTGCGGGGTTATGTTGGTTTAATAAAATTATATTTAGATAATAACACATATATTTTTAAATAACATAGCCAACTTCAGCTTTTGTCCACTTGTACAAATAGCTGAAAGACTGCAGCCTTTTCAATTGTTTTTTTTTTAAATGAAAACAGGCCATATAATATATAGAAGCAAATTTAAATGATTTCACCGAAAATGGGCTTGACGAGCTTATAATTTTACCATACGCATTTTAAACTAACTCGGCCCGTCCAGGCCTCGCCTCTCCTTGCCGCTTGGTGAGAGAAAAGCGTAGAATTATCCCAAGGGGTTAAATTCTGTTTTAGAGACTAACAAATACTTATAAAAATACCCTTTCAATAAATAATAAAATCGTAACAAAACACCTCCGAACACTTACATAAAATAATAAAATCCACTTACAAATCTCTATTCGAATAAGAGCCGTTTAAACGTAACGGGCACGCGGCGGCCACGTGGCGGTGACGTCACGAGTATAGGGAACAAAATACATAGGTACCGAAGGGCGGCTCCCTACATCGAGCGAAAATATGCCCACGCTCACAAATGCAAACTAACGTACACAGATTTCGGTCAAATATTGACCGAGACTGCGCAAGTAGATATTTTTAAGCTATTGCATAGCTTTTATCGCGGGCTTTGAGCGCGGCGACCGAATCAAGAAATTCCGTAACGAAAATAAAACCTAACAGCCCCCACTCCGCCTACCATGTAGCTCGGTCGAGCGTTCGCTTAACGTATTTGTATATGGTACGACTGTACGAAGCTCGCACGGATCGAGACGAGCTGCTCCGAAATAAAAAAAAAAATATATTTAATTACATAAGTTGATATAAAATGCTATGCAATAGCTTTGCCGCGGCAGTCCCCAAGTGCCACACATTTTTTTTTAATACAACTAGATGAAGAGACTAGCAGGTCGTGCGCCTGATGGTAAGCGTCACGCTAGCCCATAACAGTATCAGTGTCACCCAAATCCTTGTTTAGCAAAGATCTGAATGTCAACGTACCGTGCTTCTCATTAGAGACATTAGTTCGTAAATCTCTATTACCCAGTAATTACACTTGCTACAGTCCCTTCAACCGAAACAGTGACGCGTTAACATTACTATTTCACGGAAGAATAACTGACACTGCTGTGAGTGACTGCCTCTGTGGCGCGGTGGGAGTGTATCCGACTGCTACGCAAGAGGTCGTGGGTTCGATCCCCACCCAGTATAAAACTTTGTGTGATGAGCACGATGGTTTATTCTGTGTCTGGGTGTTATTTATCTATAATATGTATGTATTTAGAAATATATAAGTATGTTTATCAGTTGTCTGGTTTCCATAGTACAAGCTCTGCTTAGTTTGGGATCAGATAGCGTTGTGTAAGTTGTCCCAAGATATTATTATTCGATCAAGACGGCCTATGGCTTAGACCTACCACTCGTACGTAGGCGTCTGTGTGCGTGGATTTGTTGTTGACATGTGAGCCGACCTTCTGTATTTGTAAGTGTTAAGGGTGAGCTGTGAAATAAGTGCAAGCGCACGTCGACCTCGCCCCTTGCGGGTAATTTGGGACGAAAATTGATAGGTTCGTGTTGGTGATTTTGAGTTTAAATTGGTGATTAGTAGCTTAACGGATATACAAATAAATTAGTTATTTCGTCCGGTTTAGTATACATTTTTATAATTATTCACCCCCTAATTGATGCCTTAAGGGGTGAAATTTTAAAACGAATTTCTAGGCAAAATCTTGAGCTTAAACATGTTGATAGTGGAGGTATGATGATAATTCAATTTTTATTTTCAATATGTAACATATTTTTTATTTTTGTTTTTTCCGATTGGTCCCAGTAACTACTGAAACTGAATTTATTAATTTCATGATAGGACTTCTGAGATTTAATGCCCCAAATAAGTAGTAATTATTAATTCTTCCATTTCCATACGTAACTTCAGTAGGTAGGTACTTATATAAAAATCTATTGGCAATATACAATCACAAGTCTAGTTAAATATCTTTTTTTTTCGTAGCATTCGTAGCTCTATTTTACCTACAATGGTTACGTACCCAAAATACTTACTTAACCTTATCAAGGTGATCCAAAATGGTCTGATATTTGAGATACTAAGTACTACTACAGTTCGCGCCACTTAAGTTTGCGTGTTTGATGTTCGCGCATAAGCTACGCACAACTCAATTTAGGTATCGGAGGGGTTAAGGAGACGGGCCGGCAAACGATGTCCCTGCCCGGAACTACATTCGAATACAACTTCACAAATGCAAACTTAGGTGGCGCGAACTGTACGTTAGTGTATATTATCTCGATAGATATCTGCGTGTGTAAAGATTTCTATCTGTGGTTGAAAGAGGTAAGTTTTGTCAGGTTCTTTTCTCCGGCTTTACCTATTGTTTGTGAACTTGGCATTACATGTACATGTAGAATCCCGACGTATCACAAAAGATGTTTTGCATCCTAAGTGAATAAAGAATTTTGAATTTTGTTTTTTTAGAATTTTTAAGTAGTAATAATAATAATAATAATAATATCTAATATTTTGGGACAACTCACACCATCTGATCCCAAACTAAGCACAGCTTGTGCTATGGAAACCAGACAACCCATAAACATACTTATATATTTCTAAATACATACATATTATAGATAAATAACACCCAGACACAGAATAAACTATCGTGCTCATCATACAAAGTTTTATTCTGGGTGGGGATCGAACCCACGACCTCTTGCGTAGCAGTCGGATTCAATCCTACCACCACACAGGCAGTCGAAAGGCTACCTTAAGTATTCCCGATATTTTCAAGCATTATTAACTTCAATATAAACTTATAATAATGTTAAATATTGCACCGTTGCCTTCAAATCTTATTACAACAACTGTTCAAGCTAACCAAGTTTATTCAGATGTAGTACATTATAACAGGTCTTTTGTGTAACGTATGTTTGTCATATCTTTCATTGTATAAAGGCCTGTTCATCGTTACAATGTTCCTTTCTTTAATTACATGCTTGAAATTTCTATTAATTAATGTATTTGTGTTATGAACGTTATATCAAAAATAAAAAATAGCGAGAGTAGGTACATTTCTTTTTTTTTTTTTTTAAAGACTCCCGCAGTAGGTTACTAGCCCTGGACTTTATAAACATACAAGTCACGGACACAAAGTACCTACACCTAAACTCGGAACAACAATTTATAGATCACACAAAGTGGTGATCCGATTCCGTGTGAGAATCGAATCCACGACTTTTGCGTAGCAGTCGGACACCACAGACCACAGAGACAAGCCAAGCAACATATTCAAAGAAGCAAGCCCGAGATGGTGTTTTGACGTGCTCTGTTCCATGTGCACCTTTTGTCACGAAGTGGTAGTGAAGTCACCTACATCAGTGTCTAGAGTACGAGTTGTTTTTACTTTAACGCGATCGAAACGTTTATCGCGTTTAACTCTATGATTAATTAGAGCTTAGAGCGAGCTACGTTAAACAAACTTGCATTAGGCAGACAGACGTCTTCCTTAAACTATTGTTGTTGTAATAGTGGTGTAATGGTGGAGGCACCAAATCAGCCAGGGACACCCTCACTGCCTATACGCTTCTACGCCGGAACACCATGTGATTGTTAGTTGGTTCGACTCCGACATACCCTCACCTGAGCGCCCTCGTAGGATCCGTGAGGATTTTTGCACACGATAAATAAATAATATAATAATAATATCTTGGGACAACTCACACAACGTTATCTGATCCCAAACTAAGCAGAGCTTGTACTATGGAAACCAGACAACTGATAAACATACTTATATATTTCTAAATACATACATATTATAGATAAATAACACCCAGACACAGAATAAACCATCGTGCTCATCACACAAAGTTTTATCCTGGGTGGGGATCGAACCCACGACCTCTTGCGTAGCAGTCGGATACACTCCCACCGCACCACAGAGGCAGTCAAGTCAAATAAAAAAAGTACATACAAATGCGGTCAAGCAACTCATACATAAACAACATTCACGGACACAGAATCTCGTAATACTTTGGACCACTTTATTCTCAAGGTGTTCCGAGGTTCCGTGTATTTTTTGTCAAAAATGGCTCAAAAGAAAATACAAAACTAGCCGTAACCGTTGAACTTCGTTCCGCCCCGTAATTTAATTTTTTCTCATATTTTACTTATTCTGCTGTTCGGGACAGAGACAAATCCAACATAAATCGGCCCACCCGGTGTTGTGTCACTAACCCGACTTTATTTTATATCCAACTAGCTGACCCGGGACGGAAGAACGGGGAAAATTTACGCAGACGAAGTTGCGCAACTTCGTCTGCGTAAATTTTCCCCGTTCTTGCAACATTTCTTATTGCTGCTCCGCTCCTTATTTATCTACTATTTAATGGATGTTATTATACATATAAACCTCGGGACGGAAGAACGGGGAAAATTTACGCAGACGAAGTTGCGCAACTTCGTCTGCGTAAATTTTCCCCGTTCTTGCAACATTTCTTATTGCTGCTCCGCTCCTTATTTATCTACTATTTAATGGATGTTATTATACATATAAACCTTCCTCTTCAATCACTCTATCTATTAAAAAAAACCGCATCAAAATCCGTTGCGTAGTTTTAAAGATTTATGCATACATAGGGATATAGGGACAGAGAAAGCGACTTTGTTTTATACTATGTAGTGATGTTATTCTTGGTATAGTGCAAACCTGAAAGTAGTTTGCTCAGAATCAGTAACACAATCCTATTGGGTAGTTTTTTCATTAATCATTCTAACAGTCCAAATCCTGTTCACAATGTGATGTGAAATGTAATCATCACTTATTTTTCAATAATAACCATGGATTACGTACTACGGGACGCAATGGGCACGATAGCGCGAAGAACACAAGACAACTTGAAAGGCTTAGAATTGGCTATGCACGTTTTTAATATTTTCTTTTTTTTTTACTTTAATACTAAACTTCTCATTAAGTATAGTAATGATGATATTGTCTATCGATTTAGTTTTATATAATCGTCTTCGGGAAATTTGCGAAATATTGTTCAGGGTTGATTATTAACCTATAGCTTCTTAAAATCAAACCGCTTATCACCAGTTAATCAAATAATGTCAAAATAATCAATAATAAGGAAAAAAATGGTTACTAATTTTTTCAATAATGTATAGTACTATTATCTAAATAGAGATGGCGTTGTTAAGAAGTAACTTCATTAATTATTCTAATTTCAAAAATGAAATGTGTCGTTCGAAATTCGAAATTAAACACAGTACTCAAAATAAAAATGGCTAATGTGACAGGCATTACAAAAAACACTTACTTTAAAACAACTGTATCTGACGTTTACTATTGTTTTACAAACAGACAGGTCACAAAACACTGAAAGTGCAGAAGGTAGATTTCGCACAACGCACCACTGCTTCTGCACATGCTTATCGCATAGGCCGTCTTGATCGGTATGACAACAATGACAGTTATTCTTCCGTGAAATAGTAATGTTAACGCATCACTGTGTTTCGGTTGAAGGGCACTGTACAGAGATACTCTGCACATTCGTGCGCCGGCTTGCCCTGAAGCCTGGTACCTGCCTGAGGTAGGTCGGAGGGTAACGCAGTTTGAGGAATAGTAATAAAACTATATCAGTGACTGACTAGTGTATATATTTCAGTAAGAACATGGGTACATTCAATTACTGAGAGAGATCCATCAGTACGAGCTAGGCTCAAGTATCTTGATCGAATCCGCTCAGTACTCGGTTACAGCTGTATTTATACCCGTCGAAAAACCGTTAATTCCTAGAGCATAGTCCGGATACACCATCTAAATCGGAATAACCTGTCGCTATTGGTCAATTTTATTTTAGCAATGTTGTCAACCCTATATTTATAAATTCCCTAAATTATTATAAAAAACCCATAAAATGATTATCACTAATTTTAACATTCCTGAATGAAAACCAATCATGCGCGAGCGGTCAACATTGATTCGCTCGCGTGCCGTTGCTATGGACTTTGACTGATATAGACTACTCTGGTTTTCCCCAAAAACAGTCTTTAAAACACATAACCCTCCTTCTTGCGAAGTCGGGTAAATACCGCTTCCCCACTTATTTCTCCCTAAATTTTGGGGTAAATCCACTAAATTGGCAACAGTGCTATTACATTATATACAATTCTGACCAATAGGAATGTTCTAAGGCGCGTACATACCGTGCCTATCAGATTTCAATTACAAATTACGGCTAAACTATGCAATATTACTAAGAGCTATTGTGCTAGAGATATTGTATAACCATAAAGAAGTGTAATAACAATACTATTTACACGTACATTTAACAAATAATGGAATTATAATCAAAAAACATCGCGACCTCAGAGACAAGCTTTTAGTGTCGAGTTGCTGAACTAATTACGACAATGAATTTAGAATTATACAAACTTAGTATCTAAGGCACGAAAGATAAGTGAAAATGTCTCATAAATCACTTTGTTATTTTACATTTCACTATTCATAACTATTATTATACTATATAAATCAATTTCACTAATTAAAAGTTAAAGATACAATTTCCGTTGTAATCTCTATGGTCAAGGACAATTCTATATCAAAGTTAAAAATTCTCTTTGGAAATTATTTCGTTCTTTGTTCGTTCTATCTAGTGACATGAGGCGGACAATGTTACAAGTTATGGAATCAGTGTTGCAAGTTAAAGAACTAAATTAAAACTATTAATTTCGTATCGATTATTTTAAACTAAACGCAAAATAACTATTGGGTTATTATCTGTCCCGCACAGGCACTGTAGCTAGTGTAATTACTGGGAAAATGAGAGTTACAAACTAATGTAATTGAGGAACGCGATACGATGACATTCAGATCTTTACCAAACGGCTTTGACACGATCAAGGAATAACAACCACATCGGACTACTTTTTTCAAATGGCGTTCTTAGATTCCATGTCTCTAATTGTTATGTGTCATGTTAGTTACATTAATAATGCAATTACCGGCTGGGTGACTGTGTCAGACATCAGTCCTCTCACAATTACTATTTTTTTTAATGATAAATTGATATTGTATAGATTGGTGATTGTGAGACGAAAATAAAGAAATTATTATTATATTATTATTATTCCCGTGAGCCATTACGTGCGAGCGCGCGTTAGTTAAAGGTTACTTTCTGTGTTATTGGTATTTTATGGTATAAAGTTTGTCTTCTGCAACCTCAGTGTTTTGTAGACAGGTTTCATAAAATTAGTCTATTATTTCGCAACGCTTATACATAAACGTTTATTGTATGTTCAAGTTAAACTGTATTAATTGTTATGTAAATTATATTGGAACAATGACATCTTTAAAGACGATTTACGTATTCATATTGGTTACAACATGTTTTTCTTTGATTGTTTGGTCAAAGTTATTAATAATGCTAATAATAATTGACGCAGACACTTTATTGTTTTATTGTGAATTTATTTGTGTTGTGTGTGCTTGTTTGTCTCTATGTGTTGATTGGCTATCATGTTCTAGTTTTAAAACATCCTTGGTTTGAAAACTAGTCTTATCACAAATACAATCATTGCATTTTTGAAAGATAGAAAAATTTGAAGTCCAGACCCAGGAGTCGAACCCGAGACTTCCGTAGCCAAACCGGGGCCAAAAGCGAACCACCTATCTGGACTATGTTACTATAGACCTCAATTTTTTCCTATCCCTTGATGCTCGCGAGCTTAGGCCCTCGCATGCGCCATCTAGTCGGTAGTTAAAGATGAAGTCTCGGGTTCGATTCCTGGGTCTGGAAATCAATTTTTTCTATCTTTCAAAAATGCAAGTATTGTATTTATAAAGTAATTGGCAAGAAATGCCTATAAAAATTACTTCAATAGTCTTAGAAGAGGCAGAAGCAGCTCCTCAGGGCTGGCTCTAAGTTTTTTATACCACCATGCATACGGTTCCTCTGATGGTAAACGGTTACCGTAGCCTATGTGTTAGGGGTGTCAGGGATCCCATTAAGTTCCAAAGTACCATTGAAGGCCATGTTCCAAAGAGGGATTCAAGCGACGGTAGTCTAATGGCTAAGGCATCGGTCTCGCAATCGTGAGGTCGCGGGTTCGAATCCTACCCATTATACTACAGACGTAAACCCACTCCAAATACAAGCCTTTGAGCTTAGCTGGAGGGGTTAACAAAATTGCTAGTAATGTGGGACTCAATTCCACATTGCTAGTTATCTTTAAAAAAAAAAAAACTCATGTAGGTATACAAAGGTTGTGTCTTGTCTCAAAAATCATCAGCAACCATCTGAACCTACTTACAATGATTAATTTCGAGAGAAAGCGGTCAACTGAATCAGTTAACATATTTTGTAAAACTGGCATAAGCATGAACATGACGCTAATATGTCCTTTTAGTTGGAAGTTATCCACCCTGGAAATAGAACATTATTTCATATACTACTATAGTATTTTTATATAAAACTTTAATGGTATTATTACACACGGTTTTATAATACAATAGAAACATAAATCGGTGATTTGTTTTTATTATCACCAAAAAAAGCTCTGACCCTAATCCCCACTTACGTCAAAACATTCGTCTGTAATCCATACAATAATCCAATAAATTGCTTATTCATGATTAGCATATTATGTACCAGCAGTTTGTTACCGAACGGAAGTGTCCAATCGCGTGCGTCGCCGGAAGCCCCTCCCCCCACCGCCAAACTGCTTCCGGTCACGTGACGTCATTTACATGACAGTTGAGCGCGGCCCGTTGGGGAGAGCAGACGTGCCGAGCTAGAGTTTTTTGTTTATGGCTCTAGGAAATGAGTTGTCGTTTTGTTTATGTTTTCTTTCTTTCATTTTTTTCTTAGGATTGTACACGTTGATATAAAAATATATTAATATATCAAGGCTTTTATACAATTCATAGGAAATATGTATCTATAAACATTATAAAGATTTTGATATTTGAAAATAATATTTTATATGAATACCGGCCATGGTTACGGTAGACATTTTATTTTGCCAAAATCAATTTGATCATCGTTTTCTTAATGTTGGATTTGTACATCAATCTAAACGCCCTATCGAGCTGTGGATTACATTCGTGAATAATTCGGAATTCTGGACCTGATTATGATGAGAATATAAGATCGCACAGTAATAACTTAATCCTCACCCTAACAAACGATCCAACCAATGATGTTCGCGCATCTTATACTAATATTATAAAGCTGAAAAGTTTGTTTGTTTATTTGAACGCGATAATCTCAGGAACTACTGGTACGAATTGAAAAATTATTTTACTGTTGAATAGCCCATTTATCGTGGAAGGCTATAGGCTATGTAACATCACGCTACGATCAATAGGAGCGGAGCACTAATGAAAAATGTTGCAAAAACGGTAAAAAATTACGCAGACGAAGTTGCGCGGGTGAGCTAGTCGGTTAGAAAACGATAGCGACATAAACGATTTGCGCACCCTATTGGCCCAAAAATTCCGTCTAATACATCCAGGTTAAATCCTCTGCAAGTTTATCAACGACCAAAACAACATACGTCTCAATATTTATCTTAAAATTCGTCTCAAGAAATGTTCGCAAAATAACCCTGTCACTGCTCACTCATTTCCATAGGTACCAGTAACATAAACATGTTCGAACAAGCAGGATGATTTGCACGAATCGCAGCTAATCTATCAATTTAACCACGGTTTGTTAAGTACGTCTGTGGGACCCCTGTGCTATGAAACGGCGAAAATCCACCCTCGCTGTCATTTGGGAGAGTTCTCGATGGTTTTAGGGGTCAATGGGTTTGGTGATATCTATTTTATTTTTCTTGTTACGTAACATTACTAAGTACGTTTATATTTCTTCTTACATAACATGAATATCAGCGATGTAGTTCGTCACAACGCAGCAAATATGCCGTACCTACCTGTCTATCGCAGTTATTCTGATCCTAATTCAAACTTTTTTTGTGCTATATTTTATTGTATCTGAGGCAAATTAACATTTTTCTTTCTTCCTAACCAATTAATGTTAATCAAATTTAAAATATTGAAGTACTAGCTGACCCGCTCAACTTCGTCTGCGTGAATTTTTCCCGTTTTTGCAACATTTTTCATTGCTGCTCCGCCCCTATTGGTCGTAGCGTGATGTTATATAGCCTATAGCCTTCCTCGATAAATGGACTATCCAATAGTAATATTTTTTCTATTCGAACCAGTAGTTCCTGAGATTATCGCGTTCAAACAAACAAACAAACTCTATAGCTTTATAATATTAGTATAGATTTCAGACCACGCATTTAATGGCACGCGTAGATCGAGCTCTTTTCAGGAATACAACTGTGACGCATGCGTGACGCGCCTGGTTACATAATTGTACATGTATGACAAACGCAAAACTTATTTTAGATTAATATACTGCTATAAAACTATTTTTTTTTTAAGTTTTAAAAAGCAGTTTCACTATATGTTAAGTTCATTTAAAAAAAAATAAACTGCCTCTTCACCTAACGCAAAGGAATCTAGCTGACTGATGAAAGGGTATTTCTTTACTCCAATAATGTCACGTAATATCAAAAGATCAGTCTTTATAAAGTGCTTGCATTTTTCGGCGCTCCCCTCTTGTACTATAAAAGTATACCTACTGGTAAAAAACTCTACAAAACCCGTCCTAAAATACAAAGCGAAAAACTCACTTCCAACAAAGTTAAAAATATACGTGCACATAGTACACCTACATCTATTTATTCTAAGCCACACATGAAATAAGCCGAACATATTCACCGGTCACTTGATAAATCACCTTACCTGTCCAGCAAAATAACCATTTTCCGAGAAATTTAACACATTCGAATATAAAGAATACAGAGGGAAAAAAACGGGAGTATTGAATAGGAAACCCGTAGGAAAATCCCATTTAGCCGGTGTCCGACCTTTCTGACGATCCCCTTACAATACTATGCGTTATATTTACATATATTATTCGGAAGATGGTCATTATCAATGTCTGTATGATGAAGGTGAATCCCTGTATGAAATTACATGTATTGTGGCGGTTTTCTTTTTTCTCTGTTGGGTCTGTGAGTGCAGGGGTCAGATGAGTCCATGTGGCAGTAGCAGGGTTAAGTAATAACTTTAATTTCAGATATTCTCTCCATTTTAGATATTATGAATTGAAATTTTGTAGACTACGCTATCTCAATCGCTTGAATAGAGTTTGATCTTTGTAACTTTTGCAGTAACTAGTATTGGATAGTCTTAGTGTATAGAAGTAGTGACCACGGCACTAAGCAACAATTTGGTAACAATCGAAAGTTAAAAATAATCTAATACTGAAACTCGCTTTAATATATAACTATAACACTTTACGGCGTATTATAAACTCTTTCTAAGAATCTATAAGAGCACTGTTTGAAATCCGTATTTATTTGTCATTAAGTCCTTTAAAGTTTAAAAACCAATTGAAACATTCCAATGTATTTTTAAAAGAAATAATTTTAATCGGTATGGTTCCTCTGTGTTCAATGAATAGGTTCAAGCGGTTTCGATTATAATTATCAACTTATATAACAAAATAACAACAAATAAAAGTCAGCTTTACAATTTTTCTACGTAACAAAAAGCAAGCATTGTTCACAAGTTCTATGCCCCTTTAGTTAAAACCAATGTTGTATATTGAATATGTATGCAGATTTATTTTTTATTTGTCCATTAAACCCACAAATTTTCTTTTACTTCTTCAAACTTTTACAAAGTAACAAAGGGCATCAAAAACTGCCTATTTTAATAATAACCCTTCAAGCCTTTGACAAACTTTTCAACTTCTAAACCAAATCTCGGGTAAAAAAAAATCCAACGTTACTGTTAAGGAAAATTCGTGAGGTTTAATTAAAATTAGTCATTAAATGTTGCATTTTGGCGGTTTCTGTAAACCTCTGGTTGGAATTAATTGGCTTTTTGTTTGGTCTGTTCGACCAACAGCGAGTTAATTTAGGGTTAATGCAGCCTTTCATATTGTTTGGCTTCGCCAGTTGGTTGTAGTGGGAAATTATTGTACAGCAGAAAGCTTTGAATGTATTGAAATAATTATGAATTTAAACGTTTGCGGTGCAATATAAACCTACGGATTTGTTATGTCTAACGACACACAAATCATTATTAACGTTCAGTCATTAGATTCTTTTCAATTTTGCAGGATTATACTTTTACCTTTCATTAAAAAGAAACGTACAATTAAGCCTGGATTCCTATTATAGCGGCAATTTTTAAAATTGAAAATTCTTTATTCACTTAGGATGCAAAACAACACTTGTGATACGTGGCTTTAGCCAGAAAAGAACCTAGCAATAAACACTAAAATCCGAATGTAGGTACTTACCTATGTTGCATTGGTTGAACAATTAATAAATATGCTAGCATAGTTTTTCCGGTACGGAAAATTTACAGGTTCGGCGTAGCGGGAACCCTGCTTTGCTTCTTTATTTTATTTCTAAAATATATACATAAAGGCAAAAGGTCACCTTGTCAGTCCACGTCATTGTAATCTCAAAACTCAATACTCCGTACACATTAAAAAAAAAACTTCGAAAACTTGAAAAAAGAAATTCATCGGCCGCACGCCAATACCAGGAGACCAGATACCCACAAGAGATGACAGGGAATTTAATTATAAATATAATAAAAAAATCCCGATCGTCCCTTTCTAAAAACCTTCGTGTATTTTGCGTTCGCGAAAATAAACTCCCAAACGATTTTGTGCCTTATAGCTCCGTCATAGAACTCATTGTCCTATTAATAAACTGCATTGTAATTTTGACGCGGTTTATAATATATTGTAGATTCGATTGACGTCACCACAATGAGGGTGTCTCATATATTTTTTATTTAAAATCTATATTCGAATATTTCAGGCGAGACATGAAGTGTATTTCGATTTACACCTAATAGCATTACAAGTGGATAGATTGTCGTGACATCCTAATTTGGAGGCATTATAAATATATCGGCGCGAAATTTGACAGTTCCATTCTAAATTTGAAGATTTGACGTAGATTGCTGACATAATGGCTTTTTAATGTAGGTAATCAAATATATTTTTTAAATTATTGTAATTCGTGTCTCTTATGCAAAGCCTATTAATTGATAATAGTAAATTTTAAAATTGAATACCATTGTATTATTTAATGACATAATTTTGTGCTTAAAATAATCTATATATGGCACAAAAAGTAGACGACATTAAGATTACAATGAGATCAGATTTATAAGCACATAAATCAAACATTTCAAATTAAATTCCTAATCCGGATTCATTATTTATCAATACCGTAAACTAGTCCAACTAAGGCGCATTTAATAAACACCTCTAAGGAACTGACCGTTGGTTAATAGCACTCGAGGGTGGGATTATTCGGAGTACAATGAAATAATTAATTGGTGCTCGAATCAGAGTTCCCGGACGGCTATTATGGCCGTCGCTATAGAGTACTGTCCATTACTGCGGCCACTTGCCGACTGGTTGGTGTGAATTAGATTAGACATTCCGCACGTCTATGAATGTTTGAATTTAGAACTGTTTTGGAATGTTTTAAATAGTTTGTTGTCGTTGGTAGAGGATTAGGGATGTCACTAAATAATGAAACAATTGTCATTTGAGAGATGTACGAGTGTAATTCAGACTTCTGCTGTAAAAAGGTTATAAGAAGAAAAATAAAAAATGATAAAAAGAAGTTTGTCTACTAAAAAAGAGTTTTAGGTAAATTAGACTCTGTTCTGTGACTGCTTCTGAAACGATATCGTTTTCAAATATTTTAAGATTCTGAAAGCGTAGGTACGCGTAGGTACGAATTCTTCGTGCTGATTCTTCGGCACATTTCGGCCAGTGCTTGAAACTGTTAATTGTAGGTACACTATAAGTGCACAAAGGATACTAGAATATAGTAGGATTTTCATACGTTGAACGCGTATCTATGGACAGCTCAGTTTACCGCTCATACCATTTTCACAACTCTATCTTAACTAATTGATTTATGTCAAAATATTGTATTACTATATTACGTTCTCAGTTCTAACCTCCATCATTTTACTCACTTTGTTATTTTCTTCTTCACCAGGTATGGCAGGAGGAGGTATGGGTCAAGCTATGGGCGGATACTATGGAGCAGCGTATGGGCCATTAGGAGCCAGCATGGCGGCAGCAGCGGCAGCGGCAGCACAACAGAATGCCATATCTGCTGCCCTCACACCTAACCCTCAGGTAACAACACAAATTTATCTTAAATCATTAGTTTGTACATCCCTGAAATTATAATCTAATCGAAAATTGTCACTATTAGGGTTAGCAATGTAGAGACAGCATCATAGGGCTGCTCTATAGTCAGTTAGCTGTATTCAAGAAGCTGTTTGGAGGACTGAAGTGGTATAAAAATAAAATACATAATCTATCTAATAGTATAAATCTGAAAAGTTTATATGTTCGTTTGGTTAAACGCGCTAATCTCAAGAACTACTGGTATATGTTTTTGTTGGATAGCCTATTAATCGAGAAGGCTATCTAACTAACCATTCTTAATAATCTAACTATCGATGGATTAGGCTACTAGAAACCACAAAATATGTCAAAATTCTGCCTCTAGTAGCCATCGATAGGTAGATTATTGAGACCGGCCGTAAGTCAAGCATCCAAAAACAAATGTTACAAAAACGGGGATAAATACACGCAGACGAAGTTGCGCGAGGCAATAACGTATTATCCTTTTTAAAAAGCACATGCGATCAATGCAAATCTGTAAATCTAAAGCTACGAGGCAGGATATCCATTAGGTGCTACTAGACGGGACGACTATGCATTTCATGGGACCAAAAAACCTTACTCTTGAAACTTGACAAGGATCAAACAATAATTTTTCAATGTTCTAGTAAATCAGACATGCCTATAAATCATCTTAACGTCGGCATCCTTTACCTTGATGATTACCAAATGTTACCGACAATTACCGAAGCACCGCCCAATCCAGATAATGATTCCATCAGCATCTCCACGCGGAAGAAGCATGAAATCTCCAGCGTTTTGCTTAAAATCATTAACACCGTGAAATGGGATCATCACGGAAGAAAAATTTCACCAAAAATGGCTCGAAAATGCTGACACATCGTCATTATGAACCGTATTTAATAGTTTGATTCAATTTTCGGAAATTTGCTCCTCGTTAGACCCAAAAAAGCGTTTAATAAGTTTAGTATTAATAAACCACATGTTATGCTTCGAAAAATAAATGTTTAAAAAATGATGATTTTATAAAACATGTGAAATTAAATTTTGACGGTGCGTTAATTAAAAGCCGTTAACGCCTTTCAAAATGAAATTTTCGACGCCATTTTATTATGGGCACTTCCCTTTCACAAGGGATTTAAGAACAAAAATATGACATCTTTATAACAAAAACGTTACTACGTTATCTTTATGACAATAACTTAACTTAGTGGTAACGGTTCCTGCTTTAAATGCACAATAAGAAAAATTGTGATTTTTTAACAGAGATCACTTAATCCTACACTCTTGGTCCAAAAAATTACGAAATCTAATTTATCGTGTAGATGCCACATGAACGATTCTTGTTCTTGTTTAATTTTTTTCCTCACTTGAGATAAAAAATTAGTAGGTTTGTGTGTTTTCCTGACACTTATTAATGTTCAAAATCGCCTCTCGTTCTGATCAAACATCCACTTTATTTAGTACTAGCTGTCCCGCGCAACTTCGTATGCGTAATTTTTCCCCGTTTTTGCAACATTTCTCGTCGCTACTCCGCTCCTATTAGTCATAGCGCGACGTTATATAGCCTATAGCCTTCCTCGATAAACGGGCTATCCAACAAAAAAAGATTTTTTCAAATCGGACCAGCAGTTCCTGAGATTAGCGCGTTTAAACAAACAAACAAACTCTTCCGCTTTATAATATTAGTATAGATACAATGTAAGTTACACTCTTTAAATCATTCATAAAAATATTCACGGTATTTTACTTAAATATCACAACAGGCACAGATTAATATCTAACAAATCAATGCGATTGCTCTCGTCATTGCGTACCGTACCGTGCCCATTTCTCCCTTATTACTCGTTCTTCACCTCATCTAGGTACCTATAGCTGCGTACCACAGATCTATTGTGCACCGCAGTGGGTCGTCACAAAATAATTAGCGAGGGGCTGCAGGTTCGATATTTGGTGATTATGATGTCTCTTGGCGATATTTGTAACATTGGTGATCTGGTGCGGGTTTGGTATTTAAATAATCTCTTCAGACTGGTCGTAAATGTTCAACATTTCTGCATTTGCATCTCACGTATTTACAATACTGAAAATTTTGGTTACTTGTTCTGTTAATTTTATTGTTTGGTGTTAATTCTGGTGTGCTTAAATCAATCTGTTAATTTGGCATGCTTTTGAGTCCTACCTAATGTGTTGTAAGTATTTAAAAAACCGAATCTGTAATAATACTAATAATAAACTTTACTTGAATTTGATTTCAATTAATCATGTTTCTTATCACATTTTTAATTAGACTGCAATTTACAAAACGATCACTCAAACATTCACAGAATGATAAAACTCAAGCATTCAGGCGAACTGAATTCGTTTCGTTCATAATATACAATAAGTTCCCCCATTATAAGAGCGGCGTTGAAACTTAATATCCATCAAACACAATCCAAGTAGGAACAACTCTGGGACAAATACATCTGAATAACACACGCACATAAACATTCAAACAAGTATTTTTTTCTTAAATCCTGTTGATTATTAAGTAAATTACTTTTTACAATACAAAAAAAAATGTAGGTATAATAATGTCAAGTTTATTTATGGGATCGTAAGCAATCAACACTAATAATACACTTACTGGATAATGGAGTGCCACAAGGGACCAATTTTACCTCAGTCAGCATACTAACCTAGATGTCAAATATAGAAGGATAATACTATTTTAATTGATATATTTCAGTACTTTCAACAAGTATTTTTCTATTATAAACACTAACTAACATAATTGTATAACCTTATTACATGATCAACAGACTCAAAAGCCTTTCAAAAATCTAAACATTCTTTTTAAACTTACAAATATATGTCATATTATTTTTTATTTCCCAATACTCTATTCTATAACTTGTCTATGCCCTTACGCCCTAGGGACTGAGCCCTTCGATTTAAAAACCTCCTTCCCTCGTGTTTGACGTTTAATCTTGTGAAAGTGACGTAGATGTGTTGTTAAGGGCGTATGGCGAAGGGCGTGATCCAGATTCTGTTTCTGCGTTATTAGATTATTATGTGGGGATTATAAGATAATTTATTTGTGGGATTGAAGTTCTACGGGCACACACAACGTTTATACTAACAGTAGTAGCCGTGTCTCTTCGTATACTTAGTTGTATTTTGAATGATTGAAATATGATTTTCATATAACCAGCAAGAGTTTAATAACAAAATTAAATCTACTATATCTTTCAACTTCTCTAAACCAGATACCTGATCCAGATTTTAATCAGGAGTAGCTGCCGCGCGCAGCTTCGTGTGCGTAAATTTTCCCCGTTTTTACAGCAGTTTTCATTGCTGCTTCGCTCCTATTGGTCGTAGCGAGATGTTTTATTTTCAATTCGGACCAGTAGTTCCTGAGATTATCGCGTTCAAACAAACAAACTCTTCAGCTTTATAATATTAGTATAGATATGAAAATATGAACTATTATAATTGGCTAAGGACATTGTAAGAGTAATGTCATTTGTAAGAAAATACCACACAAAACAGTTGCTTTAATATTTTATAGAAAGAAATCTACATCCCTAACACAAAAAACCTAACCCTGCACGAGGTGTGACCAAAACATTTAATTAACCCTTCGCCCGCCCCAATACCAAGCATCGGATGATACCGCGGTTTCGTTCGTATTGCCGTGACTAATCCTCACGATACCGGTAGGAAACAATATAATCAACTACTATTCATATCGACAACTGCAACTTTACCTGCCCTGTATTAAAAATGGTGATTGAGCAGTTTCGGCTCATTAGGGTTGTCTAAAATGTTTTGACTTCAACGCCATATGTTCAAAAAAATACAAAAACATTATCCCCTGGCGCTGTTGGATAAAAAGAGGAAGTATTTTATTTTAGGTAGTTTAACTGGCAAGTTTGACTGCTACTTTAGGTTTGAACAACTAATTTCAAATCCTGTCGATCAAAATCTAATGTTAATTTATAACAACAGCAAATATTTTTAAATGTTTCGCCTAGTAATCAGTTGTCAGCAGTTTTCAGAGTACTAACTCTACATAGTATCATTTAACTATGCCGAAGCTGTACAGGCTATATTTTTCATTTATGCTATCAGGTTTTAAATGAAAGTTTAGGCTAGAAAACCTTATAAGTTGTCAATAAAATTTAAATTATAAAAGCACGAGTGACAGCCCTACCGTACCTACTACCGCCAAATGTCGAGTTTTAACGAACCATTGTGGTTCCTCGATTATGTTGATCGATGATTTATCTATGGTTATCTACTTCATATGAGCTACTTTCACGGCTCATGGCTCGCCGTACGGTTGGCGACTAATTAGTTGCTTAAACGCAACGTGAAATTGGGAAATTCGCTACTAACTTTATGTTTTTTATTGGAGATGTTTCTATTTTTTCTTTCGTCAAGCCTCTCGCAATGTCATGTACCTAAACCTTTCATCGCGTGGGATTATATAAACATAGGTATAATTAACGGACACGAAAATTTTAGGTATATTAACATAGTCCAGATAGGTGGTTCCATTCCGGCCCCGGTTTGGCTACGGAAGTCTCGGGTTCGATTCCTGGGCCTGGACTTCAAATTTTTCTATCTTTCAAAAATGCAATTATTGTATTTGTTAAGTAATTGGCAAGAAATGCCTATAAAGATTACTTCAAAGTATATGAGTCTCATAAATCTCTAGAAGACAAACCCATAACCTCTTGCAAAGCAGTCCACTGCGTCTTGGAGGCACTAACTGATTTTGAAGAGTTTATAATAATGGATAGTGCACGGGACAGGAGTCTCAACAACAAGTAATTGATTAAATCCTTCTGATCATAACGTCTCTCTACACCATCAAGTTAAAATACCTTAGACTCATTGTTCCTTATTTTCTTTACACCTCACATCCTTACATTCCCACAGGTATCAATAAAAACCTCCTCATACGTCGAACCATCACTATTCCACATTGACAAACGCCGCATAGTTTCTTGAAAAAAAAAACACAGGTCGTATATAACTGGCTTGCAATAAAATAGCCGTAAGGGCGAGCCGTAAACTCCGTACATGATGCCTTTGCGTCGGGCTAATCCTGATTTAGCGCTCTAGCTGTGACCGGCCGCCGTATGTTATGTGCGCAAGCGCAGGATACACACAGGCACATAATACACCCGACTTGTGGGCGAACTTGTTAGCTCTTTGAACATTTTTATATAATGTAACCAGCTTTTATGTTACTTTGATGGCATTTCAATAGTTTGAAATTGGAATAGGGCAGTAAACTGGATAAATGTCTAGTTAATCCTGATTCAGTACGCTAGTTAAATGTTTTGTGATGTTACATTTGTTAATAGAATATTATTCGGAGATAAACTTTGTTGGATATGTTGAGATTTATGCGACAATAAGGAACCAAATATTAGTTTATCATATGAAATACCAACGTTATAAAATTTATGAATACTTAATTAAGGTGAAAAAAAGTGTTATTAATTAATAGGTATCCAGTTGGAACCAAAGTAACAAATTTATTGATTTATTTAAAGGAGATTTATTACGTTACATTTATATATTCAGTATTATATTAACAATGTTACAGAATATTTCAATGATTATAAATTGTTATTTTACTTCTAATAAGTAATTAACATTATGACAAGTTTAATATCATGTCTCTGGTACTCCTCGTTTAATAATAATCTCGTGCAAATCTCTGTAACGTGAAAATGAACGTCTTAAACTTTTCCACATTAACAGTACCGATTAAGAATGTAGAAATAATGCATGCCGCTATAAAGCCAGCTTAAATGCCTTTGTTAGTTAAAGAAGATGCTCGTATGTCACCGCCAAACGATATTTTCCTCACAATATTGTGTAGGGCTCACTTCATTAAAAAATTTAAAATTCGAACCTTTATTCGATTCCATTGTTACGTGTGATTTGTGTTTCTGACCGTGTAAAATATAATACTGCATTACGTTCCGATACAAATACAGCCAATTTTTAACTTTAAGTCCATTGTCATAGAATTGATATTCGTTCTTTTGTAATACAGACACAGTGGGTAAATATTCAGAAGAAAATTCATTTATAATTCGATTGAATTATGTTGTGAATTATAATTTTCAAGATAGATTATCATTTTTACATTGACTTTGTACGACAAAGTTGTTGATTCGTTAATGTTATGCAATAATTTTCAATAAGTAGGTAGGTATATGATATCTAATACATTGAATATTTATGAAGAATGGAATGAAGATTTTATTCATTATTTGTTGGTGCAACTTGATATGGAGGCCATTCGTTTATTTCGTAAATTACGTGGACTCAATAAAATTGAATATTGTTAAATTGATACATTTTATTTAATAATATGGATATTTAGATCCAACAGTATAAATATTTTTATCAATTGACTATCAAACAATCGTTATTCGTGTTTCAGTTTGCTGACATTATACATAGTACTGAGAAAAAACGATGTCTAATTGATATCGATGTTTCTAAAAATTTTGCAATGTTAGGAATTTACAAACCAACTAACAAACCAGTCTCAATAGCAAAAACGGATAATCGAAAACGGTTGCTCATCAATGGTATTTGTAAACAAATACCAATGGTATTAGTTTTTAATAGTTATTAAGTACTCTGACAGCACTGAGTCACGGACCCTGAATCGTTTATGTAAAGACAACGACAATACATAATTCCCATTTTCTTTGTCCACAGGTCGGCCACTCAATGGATATGTCCAAATACTCGATAGAAGCTGAAAAGTACCGAAGCTACGGCATGTATCCCGACCCGTCCCGAGGCTATCTGGACTCAGCAGCCCTTTCCAAGGCCTACATGTACATGGACCAACAGCAACAAAGGTCATACCCAGTAGACATTAGCAAAATGTACTCGGAAGCGTCAGCAGCCGCTATGGCAGGCCTCAGCTCGGTCAATTCGGCTCCTTCGAGCTTGTCTCCTAGGTCACCAGCTGAATCACCAGATATGACTGCTAAAGCACAAGACAGGACTGAAGGCAGTTCCTCTTCAGGTTCAAATCCTTCACCATCTTTACCGTACTACCAAGGATCGTCAAGTATCCTGATGCCTCAGTATCCTGGGCAATACCCTCAGAGCACTCAAGGCGGTTCAGAGTTTAGACGACCACTAACTGTCATATTTTGACCTGAAACCTAGTTTGTTGTTGTTGATTTTTATTTATTGCATTGTTTTATTTTTATTATTTTTGGACTGCATTTTGTTTTACAAACGCACTGTGTTCGAATTTTAATTTGAATAATGACGGTTGACGATTGTTTGTCGATGGTGTTCGAAATTTGAAATTATAAATTGAAATTATGATTATTTTAAGTATTATGGAAAGTTCTATTTTAATTATAGAAGATTGAGATTTAATTTTGAGTACATTTGTACTAGATTATATGTGGTTTGATTCTCGGAATCATAGTTTTCGTCCTTTTAGTACCCATGTTGGTCTATCTCTTTTGTTTTGTGGTCCAAAGTTCCTTCTTGATTTTCCTCTAATAGAAATTAAAGTTGATAGTTATTTCTTTGTGTACTTATAAGAAGTACTGTATATTGTAAATATAGTTGTTAAAATAAGAACTGCTTCGTTATTGGTAGATAAGTTTTGATAAAAACTTAAAGCATGACAAGTTCAGTGCAAAAAGTTTAGCAATCAACTAACTTTTTGATCAATGGTAATTGATTCTAAATTTTCCATAAAATTGTAGTTCGATAAAAAGAACCAAAAATTGATTGAAGTTTTTGAGATGATTCGTAAGTTCTTAATTTAAATTTTAAATTAAACGCGAAAATAAATTTATGGGCAAAGAATTATTTTATTAGAATTATTATAACGGCAACACCAAAGTGCAAAAGTGTAAAAATGGCGGCAAATGTGCCTGTCATGATTTTCAGAGCTCAAAGTTTTATGTGAGAAAATAGTCCCAGTCATTGTTCAATTAAAGTGTAACTATAATAAACACAATGCCGGCAATTAATTCGATGAAAAACATTAGATTTTCATCAACTTAAAAATATTAAAAAGTTTGGTGTTACTGTTACAATAATTTGTTGGAACTTAAAGTCCAAATAAAATTACAACGACTTTTGATAGATGTGTAAATATAGTTAAGTAATTGTTATTTTTGTCTTTAGATTCGTATGTGTCATTTTGTATAATAATAAATCTTTTAATGTCAAACGCTTTAGTAATTAAGGTTTTGTACAAAAAGAACCTAATTTTATTTCCTGCCAAAATTATTTAGAAATAATCAGAATATATTATATAAATCCACTTCCACATTTATATTTTTTAGGCAGATTGTAATAAGCCGTACTTTAATTTTACATTCCATCGAATTTATTACGAAAATCGGCTTTATTAATCTGCCTATTAAACTATATTGGACTTTTTATGTCACTGTCTCCTAAAAATGCCCAGAGTGGGCCTTCTAGTTTAGGTCAACTTTCCTAATGTCATCCATTTCACTGCTGAAATCATTAATGTTTGAGAGGCTGGGCCTTAGTTGATAGTATCTTAATATTTTGAATATTGATCGTTTAGATTTTTTATAATAATTATCTGTTCATTAGTAATAAATGTTATAGGGTTAGTTAAAACCCTTTAGCCATTTTCTCATTGCATTTATATGTTGCCATATAAAATAGAAATTTGAGTTTTGTATTAAATATTGCATTTCCATTTGAAAAATATCTTCTGTAATAATAATTAAATACGAAAATACTTTTAATCAATATATTTAGAAGTTGTAATTTATGACGGAATAAGTAAATATATCTTGTAAAATATATGTTGTAAATTAAAGTCGAATGTAACGACACGAGACTATTATCTCGATTAAAAAATATTATACGTAATTAAAATGATTAGAAATTTTACTTAAAGTATTTTATTTTATAGTCACCGTTCCCCAAACAAACCGAAACTAATAAAATCAAACCTAGACAATTATTATGTGAAATAATTGAAATTTTGAAATATAAATTTAGTTAACAGGTCCGTGTTATAAAGCTCGCTTAAGAAGCTGCCAAGAAGAACATGGGCCTTTTCAAATGAATCCTGCCTATAGTTTAATACCTATAGTTTAAGCCGCGTTAATTTATCTGTCTTAATTTTGTCTGTTTTCATGTGTAGTTTTATTTTTAATTGTATTGTCAAGTTGCCCACTTAGCTGCTTTTGTAGGCTCGTGGCCAAAATATACGTATTTATATTTTCTATTCTATTAATATAATTTAGGACCCATAGATGTGATCAACGACATTTGCGCATCGTTAGTATACCAACGCTTGGAAAGGTCCAAGCGTTGAATTCAAGGTTCGGTTTATACTTACAGATAACTTGTACTGTTATAGTTTCTATAAAATTAAATTAAAATATTTTTAAATAATTAAAAAAAAAAATTAATTACTAGATCTATGCCATAATAATGCAATAGGATTTTGCACAGCGGGAGATACATATCAATCCATATGATGTCCACTGCTGGGCACGGGTCTCTCTTGATAGAACCTACTTATTGAAGATCCAGGGAGTAATTGCCATAATAGCCATAATTTTCGAGCAGGTCGGCGATCGCAGTTAGGCTTTGAAGCACGCAGAGGACGCTGCTGCCTGTCCTCCGGTGTGACATCCCTTAGTCGCCTTGACGACACCCATAGGAAGAGATGGGGTGGTACTATTCTTAAGCCGGTACCACACCGCAACGGGAGCTGCAACGCTGCTGAAGTTTGACTACACTTTTCTGTTACATGTCGTATAATTTAAAAGCTTAACTAGCTATTCTAATACTTTATTAAAATATTTTTTCCTATAATTTAGTAACAATTCATCTTTAAGACATCGGACTCGCAAACGTGACCTCGCGGGTTTGAATACGTGAAACCACTCATATCACTAGCCATTTGTTATAAAATGATATATATTACGGGTCTTAATCGCGTAAATAATTAAGCTAAAATATCTTGCTTATATTATATACGGCCGTGGTCACGGGTAGACTGCCTACCCGTCGGCCGTTGCAATACAGATAGACAGTCTAAACAAGGTATTTTACCTTAAATTATTCACGCGATTAAGACCCATAGTAGGTATAATATATAATTTTATGTGTACAAATCGTGAAAGTTCATCAACATTTACTAGCAATTTAGCTTAGCTGGAGGGGTTTACAAGATTCCTGGCTATGTGCGACCCATATTGCTAGTTATCTTTAAAAAAAAGGGCAAAATCATTTATCCCATGACAATAATAATTGCAATATTTTCATTATTCGCCCACTTCATACAAAATCAACATATCAATTTTTATATCAAAACAATTTATTTATTCAGCCATTATCGCCACTTTTTAAAGTTCATTAAAACAACAAACTACCCTTCGATAACAATTAAATTACTTCTAAATCGTCATTACAAAATAAACCATAACTTTATGTAGAAAAGGCCCAAAATAGCCCAACAAATTCAATCATTGAGCAGCAAAGTATAAAATTTGCCGCCTGTATATTTCCCCCTATGTTTTTTAATAAAATATGCGCACTCGATAGATATCATTGCGCCTGACGGTAGGGTAGTGATTTGGCATAAAATAAACAACTGGGCTGTCTTTTGTACAGCAAATACGATGGAATAACATAAACAATTGAACCCTCGACAATGGAAAGGTAAAAATATATCTACAGGGTGGTGTTAACCTTGAAGGAAAATTACTTCTTTTATTTTATCATTAGATTATCTCAGTTTTAGAGTTTTCGTACTTTTCGTGCGTGTTTAAAGGAAACAAGGTGAATAAGGTATTGATTCTAATGGGCAGCAGTTTTCATCAATGTGATGTAACAGCATGTTGAGAATTTTAATTCGCTGCCACTACGATTGTTTATTAATCACAATTCTTCAGAATCCGGTCTAAACTCTTTCGACCAAGTGGTGGACCTCTAATTACAGTGATAACTCTTAGATAGGAATGTTATGCTTTTTTAATTTTAACGATATTGCTTTCCTGTAATTTTTTGTACTTATCTATACTAATATTATAAAGCTGAAGAGTTTGTTTGTTTGAACGCGGTAATATCTGGAACTACTGAAAAATGATTTCACTGTTGGATAGCCCATTAATCGAGGAAGGCTATATAACATCACGCTACCACCAATAGGAACGGAGCAGCAATGAGAAATGTTGCAAAAACGCAGACGAAGTTACGCGGGACAGCTAGTCCAAAATAAAACGATGTTCTTGTTCTTAATAGTGAATGGGTCGAGTTACATTTCTCTCATTTTCTAAACAGGGTATCTTGAAGTTCATTCATCATCATCATTCATCAGAATTACTTCATCACACCACCAAATAATCAACAGCCACAGACCCTGTGCCAAGGGAACTAGTATATAATACATTTTAATGAGGCGGTTTATATAGGTACGTATCAAATAGACCACACATAGTATAATAAGTATACAAATAGTAACATGCCCGGTTCCAAAACACTATAAGTACAGAAGGTCAACTTCATACAAACGTGCTCAAGAACCGTGGTCCGTGAAGGATTTCTATTCCTTGCTTGAGCTAGGCGCGCTGGTCGTCACATTTAGACAGGAAGACAGCATTATTAAAATGTTGCACATACGAGTAGGTGTAACCTTTTAATAGGTACAAAATCTGGTCATGGGCGTAGTTACCTAGGTTTATTTTTGGGTAAGAGTTTTCGTAATCTTCGGTGGAGGGGGCGAGGGGGGGTTTTGGTAGGTGTTACAATTGTCTAAACATTGGCCAAACGTGAAATTGCCCCTGGATACGTCCATGAAGTAGGTACCTATTACAAAATATTAGTAAGATCACACAAAAATTCCTTCAAATTCCTGAATCCGTGCCCGAACAAATTACGTATGAAGTTTAACTTCTGTTTTCTCTTTGATAAGTGCCCCGGTTCATAGCCGCATGCTGCCTGCGTAGGAGTCGAACGGCATTCTATGTCAACTTGTGATTATTGACGTTATATAAATATTATTGTGAAGTTACAGTTACTGAATGCTTACGATCGACTAGGAAAAGTTTTGCTTGAAAGCTCGGTTACAAGAAAATAAAGAGACTCCGAATGAATGAAGTGAATGGCTTTGAATTGCTGACATAAGACGTTTGTTATGTAGTGAATGAACAACTTAAAGCTGCGGTGTCTCTATCAGTTCCATTGATGGTATCTAAACATACGTTCAGATGATGAGCACTTAAATACACTTTGGGGAGTTGTAAAAATGGCGGCAAACTGACATGTCGCTATTTTTACAGCTCCGCGTTTAAAGTGTAAAACAGTGTAAAATATACTTGAAATACGTGATAACTGGACAAGAACGAGACTTTGTGATTGAAAGAAGAAAGCTAGAAAGAAATTATACTTGAAACTGGCGTATGCACATAATGTGCGAGCCATAATCTCTACCGATTAATATTGGAGGGAAGAGGAAAAAAAAAACACACTTTGCTAATGCGCGCGCACAACGGTAAGAAAGACCTTACTGTTCTAGGAGCGTTCACAAGGTAACGCGCGTTATAGGTAGGTATAAAAAAAAATACAATAATTTGTATTTTCCACTATTACAATATACAAAATACATTGAGTGTGGGAGCTCTTCTGTTAAGTAACCTGTGTTAGAAGAGTCCTCTTTGCGCCGTGACTTACGCTATGACAATGTAATACTTAGAGTTGATTTCAAATGATGAATTATACATTTTTAATTAAATTAACTTAAAGTTAAAGCGGCGGTAGCCTAATCGTGAGGTCGCGGGTTCGAATCCTACCCATTATACTACCGACGTGAACCCACTCCTAACACATGCCTTTCTTAGCTGGAGGGGTTAACAAGATTGCTAGTAATGTGGGACTCAATCCCTAATTATCTTAAAAAAAAACTTGAAGTAATAATGATTATTTGATTATAACTAAATGTAGGTACTCAGGTTTGGAATTGTAAACGCGCGATGGCAAAATGTGCTATAAACGTTTTATTTTAATCTGAACACACCCTGTGTTTCATTTTGTTTATAATATCTTAATACCTAAAGTTACATATCCTCCATGCATCACAGAGTACTGTGGTGGTTTTGTCGACCTACTTTAAGTCATCGATCTGTATCGAATAAAGTATGCAGGAGCCCGTGTTTCATAATCGAATAGCCTAGTCTCCATTTAAATAGGTCTTAGTAAGACCTTAAAAGACGAAAAAAGAAGTCGATGAAAAGAAAAAGTTATCTATAAAGGTACCTACTTAGAAATTGAAATTATTATTTAGAAATTTGAAATTTAAATATGATATACTAAGACACTTCTGCATTTCTTCTTTTTAATACCTTATAAGTATACTTTTATTGGTTATAACAGGTCTCAGTTGAAAACCAGCGCCAGGCATCCCTGCCTAGTTCATGCTGAACTGGGAACCTGATTACTGCAACCATGAGGCACAGGTAGCTTCACACAACCTTATGTGCTGATATCTCTGTTATTGTTACAATTGTATTAACTCATGGAACCTTTTTTTTAATAATAATAGTCAGAATGTATTTATATTACAGTAATAAAAACCGTTTTTCTTTCTTTTTAATTTTTTCGCAGTTATATTTATACTTTTCAATAACACAACACCCTGTATGTCACTTACCCTAACAAAGCCATTACGACAAAACGCACTAAAGTAAACAGACGTGGCGACGACAGAGCTAACAATTGTTTTTAATATAAACAAAATCAGAACTAATATCATATCGCTATTATGCTCACAACTAGTGCACTCGTGATAAAAAGGGTGCCATTTTAATTTATTTATTATGAGAGGTGTATAGGCATGTGACTAGATTAACTCTAAATAAAATGCCTAGAGAAAATCAATGTTTGCGATCTACCGGAAACATTGCCCTCTAAGCCAGCGAATTGGCATCTATCTGATTTTAAGGTATTACTGAGAGCTTATTTTCGGCTTGTTTAAATTCAACAAGATGTATTTTTGTATTACCTCAGAAAACTGTAAACTTTTACATTTTGAAGTGATAACGTCTTATAAATCGATCACCGATTGATTGGATGCTAAGCAACGGTCACGTTATTGATTGGTTGCTACGCAACAGCGAATATCGACAGCAGCGACATGACATGCGATACAATTGGAACTAACGGTATTGACTGGTTGCAAAGCAACGCGAATGGCGATATGCCATCAATGTTTTCTTATGATGTTATCGCGTAAAATTATAGTCCGTAAACCGACTTTATAGACAACCATTTTTTTTATATTTCATGACGTCACGCCAGCATCAGTGCCACTGAAAGCCTATTTGCCCAGTAATTACACTTGCTACAGTGCCCTTCAACCAAAAAGGTATTTGCATTACTATTTCACAGAAAAACACCCACGCGTATGGCAAAGGCGAGAAGAAAAAACGCCTCTGATAAATAAAGAAAAAAAATTACCTTTGGTAAAAAAAGCAAATAAATGAATTTGTAATTTTGTAAATAGCGAGAGAGCTCCGCGGATGCCAGATCGGATAAGTACCTACAGCTCGCATACAGTTTTACACCACCAACAACAAGTTGTAGGCTACCGTTCTACCGAGCTAAAATTGGCCCATTATAATGATCTCCTCACCGATATCTATTACAGCAGCCAATCTTATCAGACTAGCCAACGACGCAGGAAATATTATAGTGCACAAGTGTATGCGCAGACACAAATGCATCTCTATTGCCTCACCGTCCAATGGGACAGAAATCAGACAAGACCGAAGAGAGATTAGGCATTGGACCGAAGGCTTAACGTACTCTCCGAGGCACAGAGGAATGTGAGAATGTTCGAAAACGGCCACGCATCTATGGACAAGTGGTAACGTTGCTTAACGTCGTATATATCTTGATCTTCTTGGTCACCACTGAGTCATCAATTAGGTACCCCATTACTAGGATTAAAATAAACAAACTCTTCAGTTTTAGAATTCGGTAAACCTTTCTTCCATCTCTACCTCCTTTTCAAATTTTCCACAGTCACTTTTACTCAGCACTGAATACGTTTTCTAAGTAAATTACCGCGCGGTAATGTCAGTAATAATGGTGTAATTACTAGTAATAATGTGTAATAACTGTTTTCATGGCGTTGTAATACACGGTAATAATTGCCTTAGACGGATGTTACGATTATATTGATGGTTTAATTGTAGGGATATTATCTAAAACGTTTCGTTTGAAAATGTACTGAAATGGAATATTTTCGCGTGACTGATGTCAACCAGAGAACAAAATCTTCGCAATAATTTTATTCTCTAGATTATTAATGCATTAAAAAGTTTTTGAATTAAAAAGTATAAAAGTATTGCAATTGGATTTTGCACCACGGGAGATGCAATATTTATATACCTACTTACCACATAGGTACCTACCTACTGCCTGCTGCTGACATTTAACAAAAAACGATGCCTATAATGGTCCTCCTGTCCGATTGTGTTACTATAACACAATCGGACAGGAGGACCATTTGTCCGCTACTGAAATTAATAATAACAATAATATCTTGTGACAACTCACACAACGCTATCTGATCCCAAACTAATCAGAGCTTGTACTATGGAAACCAGACAACCGATAAACATATATACTTATATACATTCTAAATACTAGTATTTATATATTCTGTGTCTGGATGTTATAGATAAATTACACCCAGACACAGAATAAACCATTGTGCTCATCACACAAAGTTTTATCCTAGGTGTGGATCGAACCCACGACCTCTTGCGTAGCAGTCGGATATACTACCACCGCGCCACTGAGGCAGTCGAAATTTGATCTCCATTCTTTAAATTTCTTTGCAGAAGTTGGCTACCAATAGGGTAGATGACTGTCAAGTCAAATCAGTAGGTATCTTTTTATGAAACGTCAAAACGATGCGCCCCGTACTAATTTAAATGAAAAACAAATCAATGACGTCATTCTTTCGTATGATCAAATCATTTAATTTTACATATCAACCCATATGATGGCCCACTGCTGGGCACGGGTCTCCCCATTAGAACCTACTGGTATGTAGATCCTGGGGGTAATTGCCATAATCGCCACGCTTGGCGAGCGGGTTGGCGATCGCAGTAAGGCTTTAAGTACGCAGAGGACGCTGCTGCCCGTCCTCCGGTGTGAAATCCCTTAGTCGCCTTGACGACACCTCATTTAATTTTAATGTTTATAAATTCAAGACCAGGTAAAATTGTGTTCTTCAGAACAGTTTTGCAAATGCTATTTCCTGAATAGTGTAACATAATTTATTGTTATTGTAATCATTTACCTAATTGCACAAGTTATTGCAAAAATAGTGTTCTAAATCAACTATTGAAGATCGGGCCTATGACTGTGCTACATTTAAACATAGCTGTAATTTATTTGCAGTTGTGGACACAGAATTTCGGAACACATTGGAAATAAGGTGGTCTACGATACCGTGTCTGGAGGAAGTCGTGTCGTGATCTCCACCCAGAATCAAACTTTGTGTGGTGAGCATGACGGTTTATTCTTTGTCGGTTCCTAAGTTTGTTTATCAGTTGTCTGGTTAACATAGCAACCAGACAACTGATGGGATTTAGTTGTCCCAAGATATTATTATTACAGGCTCTGCCTAGCTTGGGATTAGATGGCAGTGTGTGATATTTACTTATTTTATTCTTCTATACTCCCGGTGTTTTGTACCATTAGGGTGTTCCACAAATAGCAACAATTTCAATTTCACACGTAAGTAAGTAACCCCTGTGGTCAAAAGTCAATTTAAAGAACAACGCACTGGCCGTTCGCAATCTATTGTCAATGTTGACAGGTCCCGACATGTCAAATGTCAAAACTGCACGTGGCGGCGCGTGCGCTTTAAATTTTATCGGATTTTGACAGCATCCTGTCAAATAGTGACGTGTTGTGAATGTCGGTGACGGTGGTGATAATGATTTTGGTTTTGTTGTGTGTGTGTGATTGTGTGTAATGCAAAAGTTGTGGTGTTTAAAATTAAATGGGCTATTTTGTCATTGTGATCGGTGGAGAAAGATATGGTTGAATAGAGTATATCTGATATTTATTTTTGATTTATTTTTAAGGTAAAATTCTGTATGAAAATGTGTGTTTTTTAAAGATAACTAGCACAGATTACTATCTATCCTGTTATCCCTACCAGCTAAGCCAAATTGCTTGTGTTTGGAGTGGGTTCACGACAGTAGTATAATGTGTAGGATCCTCTGCCTTAGCCATTATCGAGTAGAGAAATTTCCAAACTTCATAAGTAACACAATTTTAATAAAGTCAACTGAAATAAAATGATTCGTAGGGATCACTTTATTTCAGTTGAGTTAATTGACGTGAAAACATCAAGTGTTGTTTGAAACTATGTACCTAGGTTTATCAATAGTTTTAGTAGCAAGATTTAATAATTGTTACAGTTTTTACACAATTTTCGTCATATCAAGAAATTAAATATCTTCATTGAATTCAATTCATCATATCATTTTGAAATTATAAATAACAACAATAGAAATATCTACTGATACCGATTGAAAAAATAATCTCAAAACATCCTCAAGCAAAATTACAAAAAAAAAACCGCCCGCAGAACAATGGCGACGTCAATACTCAATATCACTCATAATCAATAACAATCGAAGGGCCAATCTTTAAGATATAAAAGAGGGTTTTTTAAAGTCCTCTGAGGGTGAGTGTACACCTTACAAAAGATGTTTTTCATTCTGACAGGGGGAGACAACAATACATGTCGTTCGAGACAAAATTATATGTTTATACACCAAAACTTGTACAAGTTGGTAACTTTGGAATTGTAGATTTATTATACTTGTTTAAAATATACGCTGAGTGAGACGTAATGAGGTTCGGTGATGTGTAAAGTGTACATGGTCCTTCGAGCCAACATCGACTTAAGTTTATTGGTCTTTCTGGTAAACATAGATTATTAAGTGAAATCTTTACCTTTTAACTAGGGCTTCCATTACGTAATTACGTAATTACGCAATTACGTAATTACGAACTTATTTTAAAGTATTTTTAATTCCGTAACTGAAGATGTCAATTCCGTACTTACGTAATTATTGGTATAATAAATTAATCAAAATAGTCAACCAATAAAAAAAGGATTATACATACCAGTTATAATGTGGCAACACTACGTTATAACTACTTCGAAACTATACAAACAGGGGATTCCCCGCAGTTTATTTTATCGTTTGTTAAATCTTTCAAAAAATTGTTCTAAGACGTACAGAATAGAGTTCAAATTATATTAACTTGGCGAGTCGGTAGGGCCGGGGAGTCCCTGGCGAAAAGCCCCTACGACCACGGGGAACTACTATGCTCTTCACTTTCTTAGCTAAAATGAAAGTGTAGTTTCATTGCTCAATTGTCGGTTATTCAGTTCACATCGCTAGATTCTCACAGTCGAAATTTGATCAAATTACCTAATTAAAAGTTGGTGCTAAATGCGTGCAAATATTAACAATTTATAGCAGTTGTATCTTTATCGTGAGTGACTTTGAAGGTGTGGATTATCTCTTGAAAGATGTAAGTACTTAAACCAAAGCCTTAATAAGTCTATTTAGTATTAAAAGGGCATTAAAAACCCCGTAGAGCATGCATAGTTCATACAAAATAATTTGTAAATCAAACATTTTCTTAAGGTGTATTTATTCCGATTAGATTATAGAATATCTAGGTTCCCAAATACATATTAATTAAGAACACTGATTAAAACATAAAATACCTATAAGAAAAATAAGTTATTTATCAAAAAAATTAAATGATATAGCTCGTCTTTAAATCAGGAATGAATGAACTAAGCATGCTCTGTCGTTTGGCTATAAAATACGTAATACGTTTGACGACACGGTTGGCGTAATGGCTGAGTGATCGACTGTTGCGCAGCGTATCGCGGGTTTGATCCCCACACGAAACAAATACATATTTGTATGATCTGGAAGTAGTTGTTCCGGATCTGGGTGTTTGTGTGTTTCTGTATTTGTAAACGTAATTATAAAAATAAAAATAAAGTATATTTGTAATGAGTGGGCAACTATGTTTAACAATATCATGATTATTAACCTAACTTCCTTTTATTTTTTTTCAGGTCTTCTTCAAATAAGACTGTATATAAAGAGTTTTTGAACAAACGCACACAAAGCTCTATCTGGGAACATTTCTTGAGAGCTGATAATGGACAGAGTGTTGAATGTAAACATTGCAAAAAAATATTGAAAACTCCTGGTGGCGCAACTGGAGCGTTACACACTCACATGCGTGCCAAGCATATCGGAGAGATGCCGCAAGAACAGGAGTCGCAAAGGCCGAGTACATCAACGTCTAATAGTGGTCTAATTCAAACACGAAAACGTACGAATGAACCTTCACAAAAGAAAATTAAACTCACTGATTATTTTTCAAATATGGAAGTTCGAGTGACCAGAATGGCTGCATTGGATGGAATACCATTGAGCACATTTTGTACTTCAGAAGATCTGAGATACCTTTTTAAAAACTCTGGCTACGATGTGCCAAAATCTTCTACAACTATAACACAGATAATTCTAAAACAGAGTTATAACACAAAAAACAAATTGAAAAATGAATTGAAAATTATGAATTCTGAAAATAAAAGATTTACAATCACTTTTGATGAGTGGACGTCTACCCGTAATAAAAGGTATATGAATATAAATATCCACAATAAAGACTTTGATATGGCCAAAATAAAAATTTGGGACTTGTACGGATACAGGGATCAATGCCAGCTGAAGTAGGCACTCAATTATTACAGCAGCATTTGAGTGACTTCGGTTTAAGTCTGGAAGACGACATAATTGCTTTCACAACAGATGGAGCAAGTGTAATGGTCAAAATGGGCAGAAATTTTGACGGCCACCACCAATTGTGTTTGGCTCATGGAATACAATTAGCAGTCCTGGAAGTTTTATATAAAACACAAAAATCTCCAGTACCTGAAGTGCAGGAGGATGTCTCAAATACCGGCGCTGAAGAAGCAGAGGAAATTGAAGAAGATGAGGGTGCGTTTATTGTAGAATCTGCCAGAGTTTCAGAATCGGAGTTTTTATACAAAGGTACTATAAAAAAATTAAGAGATCTAATAAAATCTTTTAAAAACTCCCCATTGAAAAACGACTTGTTGCAAAAGTACATTTTAGAAGAACATGGTAAAAATATTGACCTGATACTAGACTGTAAAACGCGCTGGAATAGTTTGTCGGATATGGTAGGCCGATTTCTCAAATTAAAATCATGCGTTTTTAAGGCGTTATTAGATTTGAAATCAAATGTACAATTTACAGACGAAGAGATCCAAGACTTTCACGACATTCATTACAGCTTGGATGTAATAAAAACTACAGTTTTGTCATTATGTCGCCGTGATTCAAACTTATTGACGGCCGACGCTGCGCTTCGATTTATGCTAGAGAAACTTGATCTTCAGCCCAACGATCTCAGTGGAAAACTAGCCACATCTCTTAGAAAGAGAATAAAGGAAAGGCGAACTAACGTATTCGGTGTTTTGCAATATTTGCATAACAATGAGGATTTTTTTAAAACTGCTGCCACAGAATATTTCACGAAACCTTCGTCGGATGATATACGAATGTATATAGTGGAACTGTTCGAACGGTTGAAATATAATTCTACAGAAAAATGTACAAATTCACAACCACAACCGAGTGCATCGGACGCAATAGCCACCAGTGACGATGATGACGAGGAGTTGACAATCGCACAACAGTTAGAGAAAGAAATAAACAAAGTTACTATAAATAAACCAATTTCAACAGTAAATACAGATCTCCATTCCATTATTAGGGTGGAAATGTGCATTTACGACAGCGCTGGCGGCGGTCGCGAAGTTTTTTTGACTGCAGCGTATAATTATTTGCTTTCGATAACGCCTACAAGTGTTGAAGCCGAGCGAGCCTTTTCATCCGCCGGATATTTTTGTAGTAAATTAAGAAGTTCCTTGAGTGACAAAACCTTAAATGCCTTGTCATTTATGAGAGCACACTTCCAGGAAGAAAAATTATATTCGGGACGAAACAAAATGGTTTAACTTAAACGATGTACATACGAATACGATGGTAAGTTCTTGAATAAATATTTTTTGTTTAAATATTGTGTTCATTTTGATAATTCCTTGAATTTGAGATAGTAAAAGATAATTTTAAAAATTGTAGATCTACAATATTTACAAAAATTCATAGTCGATTAAAAAAAAATAGGAAAAATGACGTAATTACGTAATTACGGAATTGGAGAAAAAAGTTGCGTAATTAGTTACGTAATTGACATTTCCGTAATTTTGGAAGCCCTACTTTTAACATCATTTAACATTTAATTGATTTATTTAACCAATATTATATACTTAAAAATCGCATCCATATTCTTTCGTCGATCCTGGCTCGAAAGATCAGATTTTACTTAGAAATTAATAAAAATCTTACTAATCCCACTATGTAATATCTATTATCTATTCAAAAATAATATATCTATACTAATATTATAAGGCTGAAGAGTTTGTTTGTTTGCTTGAACGCGATAATCTGAGGAACTACGGATCCGGATTGAAAAATTATTTTACTTTTAGATAGGCCAGTTATCGAGGAAGGTTATATACCATCACGCTACGGCTAATAGAAGCGGAGCAGCAATGAAAAAAAAATACGTAGACGCAGCTGCGTGGATCAGCTAGTATAAAAATATACATGGTAATTAGTTATAACAAAATCAAGGTTTTAAAATTTTTGTCTGTTTGTCTGTCGGTCTGTTTGTTCCGGGTAATCTCCGAAACGACAGTCCAACAGCTGATGATGTAAGGGGTAATTTAGGCTAATTTTATCATCACGCTAACGTCTGTAGGAAGTGAGGAGCGTTGCAACTTTATGCGGACGAAGTCGCGGTCACAGCTAGTTATAAATATGGCAATGGATGGATGGATGTTGGTTGGTCTTGTACATAAAACTACTGCAAGGATTATAGAACTTTATAAGCTACGAGTCTTACGGTCAGTTGCAAGAAAGTTTATTAAACAATAATGCCGGCATTAAAAATGTAATGCCGCATTAAAATCCTTTGTAATCCAAGTCTACCCGTGCCCACGGCCGTTGCAATACGGTCGAAACGTCGGGCAATAAAATAAAGGTATTTAGCCATAAAATAGTTACGCGAATAAGACTCGTAGCTTATAAAATTCTATAATGTGTACAAATCGCTAAAGTTTACGAACATATACTGTAAGGATTTTGATAAAACTTTACAGTAATATAATTTACTAGCTGTCCAGAAGATTTTTTTAAATCGGACCAGTAGTTCCTGAGATTAGTGAGTTTAAACAAACAAACAAACAAACTCTTCCGCTTTATAATATTAGTATAGATACATCAGAGTAGCACATAGAACATAAAAAACTGCTGCGAAGACAGGCGGAGCCGAGAAGAAAAGCTAGTTATTTATAAGAATACAGCAGAATAGAAAATCAAACATGGCTAATCTCGCTATCAACCACAGACAGACAGCTTTCACAGACACAATGGTAGGTATTTAATTACAATTTTAAATCGTAGGGGAGACGCTGTTGATATTTATTATGCCTATGTAGATAGATTTTTGACAATTTAGATTGATGTTTCTACTAACATGTTCAACTGAATTTGCATTTTTGAAAAATGCAAATCTGTTGAAATCTTAATTTCAGTATCTATCGCAGTTTTAGCAAAAGTTTGTGATCATTTTAGCGGCTTGAAAACGTATTAGGTATAGATATTGTTTAAAATGTTATATTTTTTCATTAGTAGTAAATTAATCACATATTGTACTTTTTTTAATATTAATTTAAAAAAAAGATAACTAGCAATGTGGAATTGTGGGTCCCACATTACTAGCAATCCTGTTAACCCCTCCTGCTAAGCTCAATGGCTTGTGTTAGAAGTGGTTTCATGTCGGTAGTGTGCCTCTTCTTTTTACCCGACTGCGCGACGCAAGGAGGGTAATGTGTTTATGAGATTATGTATGTACGTATGTGTGTTCCTTGTGGCACTGTATAGACCAAACGCGTAGGCCATTTTTCATAATTCATACGTCAATCGATTCGTATTAATCTTGCGAGTGTCATTAAAAACATGAAGTAATCAAAATTCAAAATGGCGACAGCCAGGCGCCATATCGTTATAGAGAAAAAAAATCAACAATGTCACGTGGGATATCATTGTATAGGTAGATATTACAAAAACATTATTCGGTTTCTTTAATAATTTAAAAAACCAGCCGGAAGGAAAGGGTCCCGTGCTGCCGCCCTGCCCACTCCTCCAGGACCGGCTGGAGACATGAACCCGCTCCTAACACAAGCCTTTGAGCTTAGCTGGAGGGGTTAACAAGATGGCTAGTTTTTTTTTTTAAATTAATGTGGGATGAGTCCCACATTACTAGCAATCTTGTCCCACATTGCTAGTTATATCTTAAAAAAATATATAACTAGTTGTTAATTAAATATCGAAGCAATTATTAACACTGAAAGAGACTAATTATGTTATTCCTAAAACATAACTATACGACAGTAACAAGTCATTTAGGTAATAATATAAAACAGCAACATAACAGAAGATAAGTTACATTAATTAGTAATTGGTTGCCGTAGGTATTTATAGCCTGAGCTTTGCTTAGTTTCAGATCAGATAGTTTTTTTTTTTAAAGACGACTCCCGCTGTAGGTTACAAGCCCAGGGTGTCGCAGGGGACTTTACAAATATACAAGTCACGGACACAGAGTACACCCAGACCCGGAACAACAATTTGTGGATCACACAAAGTTGTGGTGTTCCGTGTGGGAATCGAGATCGACCTCTTGCGTAGCAGTCGGACACACTCCCACAGCGCCACAGAGGCAATGTTTACCAACATTAGTAGGACTTAATCAACATATAAGTTACCGACACAAGTATTGTGTGAGTTGTCCTAAAATATTATTATTTTGTTTGCGTTACTCGATTGCGTTTGTATGAAAGCTTAACTTCTTTACTACTCGTATAATTGTTTTGTGTATCAGTATTGTGATTAGTGATTACTAGTTGACCTATTTATTTTAGGCTAAATCCACGAGTACCTATGTTATTATTCTGTAACACTAGACTGACAATAATTGGTACGTACAATATGAATGTGTCTATTGTCTTCTAAACTAGGTATTTAATATTTATTCGGTACGTTTATTAGTTTATCAATAATCCTAGACTAAATATTACTTAATTACGAGTATTTTAGTGTTTTTTACGGAAACCATGCATTTTCAATGAAAAAATTAGGTCTGGGTCCGTATTCATGTTCTTTTTTCGTGACCGTGGCAAGCCCGTGTGGACTGTCAAAATCTTGTCGTTATGGTTAATAGAAAGCTGCGCTTAGAAATGCATCAACGCGCATGCGCGGCGGACATCTTTGAGCGCACCGCGCATGCATCAGTTTGCACGGGCTTATCACAACAACGAAGTAAAGATCGTGAATAAGGACCCTGACTACCGAATACTCGCATCTAAAACTTTTTAAAGACATAATTCTTAATCTCAGTATCTAGATCTCTCAGAGCTTTGCTCCGTTTTTTAAACGATGTTTTCTAAAAATGAAACCGAGCTAGATCGATTATCGATCGATTTATATTTCTCGAAACCCCTGCATACTAAATTTCATGAAAATCGTTGAAGCCGTTACCGGGATTCAGATTATTATAACTACAAGGTTATTTTTGATATAGTGCAAAGCACAGACACCCCAACGAGATCTTTACCTCAAGAAATCATATTAAAAAAAAAAGAAAATGAAAATATTGAAGCCATTTATATTTTATTTTAAGCCAAGCCAAGACAACTTGTCTTGTGTTCTTCGCGCTATCGTGCTCATTGCGTCAAATAATAAAAATTTAATCGAAAAGTTAATCGAAAAATATAACATGGTCCCCATTGGAATGTGTTACTGATTCTGAGCAAACTATTCCAACGTTTAGTGAAGCTCTATAATAATAATTTTGTTAACTTAGATATATTTGCTACAAGCCGTCACTCATTTAAAAATGCTGCTCTTCAAAGTCTTTGAATAACTTAAGACTTTAATGTTATAACATTACTGAAATTGTTATTAATGAAATCTAGTAGGTACTTAACCAACTTAGCTTCACCTTACTTAGGTACATAGGTACCTTACATAACTGCCTTTTAACTAACGTAGTGGATTGTACTTTCATCTAAATGTTAGTGTAACATCTAAATTCTGAAATTTCTTATTGTACAATTGTTTGTTTTCCAACAAATTAAAAAAAAAACTGCTTTCAGTTATGCACTATACCAAGTTTACGTTGTGTATAATATACAAGAATTGCTCGTTTAAATAATAAATCTCAAAACCGTACTAGGTTACGGCCGCCATTCACATTTAGCCCACTACGCAATAGGGTAGTTATTATTCGAAAGTTTAGTCATGTTGATAGTCGCGATATACTTGTATATGTACGTTTTTCACACATAGTGTTTATAAAAAACTTTTTTATAAAAAAATATTACCTACCTCAAAAATAAATATAAGGCAACTAAAAAGCAAAAAATAATATACCTACCTAGAATAACCAAAACAAATTAAACATTTTGAAGTTGGTGCCATGAAATATGTCTTTATGTTTTATTCGGCTCCAACTTCAAAATGTTGAATTATACCTAAATCACTGTAGGTCTGCGGTTAATATTTATAGAGTTCCCTTGTTTTCTCCAGGATCCTATAATCAGATCGTGATCTGATGACAATGGGACCAACTTGGAAGTATACCCTTTCAAACACAAAAGTATTTTTTTAAATCGGTCCAGCCGTCTTTGCGTAATCGGTGAACAAACAAACAAAAAAAGTTGAATTGAGAACCTCCTCCTTTTTGAAGTCGGTTGAAAAATCACAGACGAGGTGCGTACTGCTTAAGTACATTTTATTTACAGTTACATTTAGGTACAGACGACGGAAAACAGGTGTATAGAATACTCGTGAATTATATAGATAATGTAGAACATTCAACAAAGCCATTGCCTACAAGTAAAACCTTCTAAGTTAAAAACCATACCCTTTCAAAAACCTAACAAAACTCCACCACAGATATAATAATTTTTAATCAGCCAATAGCCAATTAGGCTTCGAGCACGATTGTCGCCAGCAAACTTTGATTGGCTCCACTTCCACAGAGACCAATTATGTTGAAAAGGCCAATTCAGCAGTACCAAGACTTATTGTAGTATACTGAACCGCGTCAGAGCCAGGCCAGGGTTCAATAGGGCAATAATTAAAACCGCACTGGAGATCGACTCCTTGGTAGAGAGATTTCGATTTTTAATTAACTCCCAATTGTTTTAGTTGGTGAGTTATAATTGAATTGTGTATTTGGTTCTGAAGTCTTAGATGTTATTGTTGTTTTAAGAGTTCTTGTGTTTTAGGTTTCTGACGCAGGAGGAATTGGGTTAAGGTTTGTTTTTTATTACCCGACTGTAAGGAAGGGTTATGTTTTTCGCGCGTATCTTGTATGTATGTTTGTAATATTCTTTATTACCTATTATCTCACAATCCATTGAACGGATTTATACAATTAATGATCGCCCAAGTGTTCTTAGATATGTGACGTTTGAGAAAAACAAACATGGCGGCTGTGAGATGTCAAAATAAAGTGGTGTGTAAAAAAAAAATTGAATACTGCAATATGGGTATCAAATTAAAGGACTCACCTTAAGCATTTCAAAAAGGTATAAACATGATTATGATTGTAATACTAAAAAAGTTAACAACCATTATTTTTTCAATTTTCAATATTTCACAATAGCTGTGATAAAAGTTAGTTGTTACATCGTTTATATCCTAAAACCATTATAAAGTATTAAATAAAAAAATAAACGAGGCCGCCTGCACAAAAAAGATGCAAACAAGATCCCCTACCTACATAATTATATAATGTTATGCAGTCGGAGGTATTATTGAATCTCAATGAACTTAGTAATGTGCCTCCGACTGCATGACGTTATACTTATAATTATGTAGGGGATCTTGTTTCCATCTTCTTTTATTTTTTAAATTTTATCAATGTGGGATGGGTGATCATTTACAAACTGAAGGATAAGTAAGGTTGTAGGTCTAAGCCATTGACCGTCTTAGGGGTATCACCAACGATGAAATCTCGCTACACCTTCCAAGCAAAAAGGTCCGAAATCCGTGTCCATTAACGTGCGTGTACTACGTATGATGATTTCCTTCTATTCTTTTTTTAGTTGGTTCACAAAACTGATGTTCGTATTTTCAAATTTTAAATTCTTCATTCTACACACAAAAAAAATACAAACAATAGTACAAAATACATAATGATCAAAGGCGATCATTATGTACAAAGGCGAGCTGAACTCAATATTGAGTTGTCTACCAGCAAACCTTTGAGTTTCAGAGTAGGATGTTGGTGTAAAGTAATCGAAAGTGTTGCAATAGGAAAAATTAAAATAAAAAAGCTAACATCATAAATATATAAGTAATACATATCTAAACATAACCTATTTGTTAGATATATTTTCACCGATCAGTGCAATTCGATCGAAACGTCGGGTAAATAGAAGGTTCGTACCTTTAAATAGTTCACGCGATTAAGTCCCGAAATATATCTAATATGTAAATCGCGAAAGTTTAAAAACAATAATAACCTATTTGTGTGCGTATATTTCACGTTTAGTGTGTATTTAATTAAAATAAAAAAAATATTATCGTTAAATTATCATCTTTAAATAGCTACTAGTTACCAGTTTCCTACTAAGATGTGTCCAAATCTACAAAATAGTTGTTCAATAAAAAAGGGCCGGTGATGGGATAGTGGCAAGAAATGCCCGGGTCCCATGGTGTCATGGCGTTTTTATATGGCCGTAACTAAATGTCCTTGTACCACTGACTCAGCGATGTTTAGTAGGTGCCATTCTTTTTTTATGGTACTTGTTGAAATCAAGCTGCGGCTGCTAACGATAGCCTTGGGTTTTTATTTATAAGAAAGAATCATGTACATACACCTGCCGTGATTCAATGGCGCGAGATAGATACTCTTTGTTTTGTATGAAAAGTCTACGTAATGCATTGTAGCTGTAAATGTATTTAATTATTTCTATGGAATATGGATAAGTAGGTATAACATAATAGCAAAAGGTCAGTCACTCCCTGACTCGTGAGCTTTACTCAAATTGGCCATTAAATGATGCTCATTAAGACTACTTTACCTATTATTTTATCGTGAATGCAGCCGGTCATCGACTTATAAGACGTTATCACGCCAAAAAATTAGTGGATGGGAAACAATTGGAAGAACCGATGGCCTGAAAATTCGTGTTGAACGAATTTATGTATAACTAGCTGTCACGTGCAACTTCGTCTGCGTAAATTTCCCCCATTTTTGCAACATTTCTTATTGCTGCTCCGCTCCTATTGGTTGTAGCGTGATGTTATATAGCTTATAACCTTTCTCGATAAATGAGCTATCCAACAGTAAAAGAATTTTTAAATTCGGACCCGTAGTTCCTGAGATTACCGCGTTCAAACAAACAAACAAACTCTTCAGCTTTATAATATTAGTATAGATTAATCTATTATGAAAATATATATATTACGGGTCTTAATCGCGTGAATAATTTAAGGTCGTGCAATCAACAAGGTATTTTACCTTAAATTATTCACGCGATTAAGACCCGTAATACCTGTATATATTTTCATAATAGATTAATCTAAATCTTAAAAAAAATTGGTTAGAAATATGTATATTCAAATAAATAAATCTTGTTCAACAGGGAAGTTATTGTTTGATTTCACACCAAGGAAATACGATCCTGATTAACAAACTGTTACTGCACCTATCATGCCCTTCAGAAACCACTATACCTATTGTATAATTCGTTAGTTGGCGACTTATAATTATAATAAGACCCAGAACTACAATCACACAAATACAAATTCCTACGCGAATACTATAAACTCTATGAATGAACACCCAAAAAAACCAAAGTCAAGTCCGAACTTCAATTTATGGTATCAATTCAACTTTTTTACCACTTCCTCTTCATTCACGGGGTTTCTTTTTCTATATATTTATGGGGTTATAAAGGGTGCAGGTGCTAAGTTATAAAGTAACCTTGCACCCAATCATTAGCCAAACGGTTGGTTGTTTGTCAATGTATTTCTATAAAGCCGCCATGTTTTTTTCTAACCTATAAATTCGTCCATTGATGTAAATGATCGGGTTTTTTTAAAGATTGATTATCTTTTTTGTGTTTGTAGTGAGATGGGTTATACAATCTTGGTTTTTTGGTTTGTTACTTATTTTTTAGCAAAGTTTGTGGTAAGTAATTTTGATGAAATTGATTTACCCGATTTGGGAACTGTCTCAACCATATGTAGGTATCTACTAGAATAGCTGTGAGTCTTGTGGTTGGTGACCGTGAATACTAAGCCATAGGTTGTGGGTTCGATTCTCAACGAGAATTAGGTAAGTAATCTTTATGTGATGAGCGCGATTGTTTATTACGTGCATGCTTGTTTTAATATAACTAGCAATGTGGGATTGAGTCCCACATTACTAGCAATCTTGTTATACCCTCCAGGCTTGTGTTAGGAGTGGGTTCACGTCGGTAGTATAATGGGTAGGATTTGAACCCGCGACCTCACGATTGCGAGACCGATGCCTTAGCCATTAAGCTACCGCCGCTTTTAATTATTATGTAGGTATTTAATTAATTTTGTCCATTACTTAGTTATCTGAGTCTCAAAACACTAATTTGCAGATGACCGAATGTGAGTTGTCCCTTGTAATTTTTTTGCAGATTTTTAAAACGACACTTACATATGTTATGACTAACGGCCGGTCTCAATACTCTAACTATCGATGGATTTGGCTACTGGAGTTATATATTGGACATAAGCTCCATACAAAATATGTCAAAATTCTACCTCTAGTAGCCAAATCCATCGATAGATAGATTATTGAAACCGGCCGTAAGAGATGAGAGACTAAGTATATGTATTTTATGTTCGTGATTTAGAAAGTAGTTTGTTTTTCTACTAATTATCTAAGTAGGTAGGTACTTATGGAATGGAGACGTATTTGAAAAAAAAAAAATGGGCAAAACGAGGTCCTATTTTCGTCACAAGGTGTACCTACCTACAATGCATTAAAAATACCTACAAGATATTAATTTTATATTTCTTATACCGTCTTTAAAAACATTTATTTTTCTTTCTAGTGCAACAAAATCGAACATTGTTGTCATTGGCAACTGGGGACATCCCTTTTTAAATATAAATTATAGATACCTACGTCTACTTACGTTATTAAAAGCCATTAATTTCATATTTACAATGAAACAAACACAACTACAAACAGTACTATCTACCAACAATACACATAAGCTTAGAAACTGTTAAGACATAGAAACAACAATGGCTGCGCAATGAAAATTTTAATTTTAATTAATGGCAAGTGGCGTCGGCCCGATTATATTATTACGCGAAGCATTGTGCGGCAGACGTCCCCTGCCTCCCCACTGTGGGGACACCATGAGGAGAGTGGGGACACAGGACACTGTCACTGAATTTAGCTATGTTTATTTATCTTGGAATATCTTGGGACAATTCACACAACGCTATCTGATCCCAAACTAAGCAGAGCTTGTAGTATGGAAACCAGACAACTGATAAACATACTTTTTAATTCCTAAATACATACATATTATAGATAAATAACACCCAGGCACAGAATAAACCATCGTGCTCATCACACAACATGGCTGTTTGATAATTACATTACAATCTGCCTAAAGCTTTAGGCAAAGACACGAACCTAACGTGTCTTTGCCTCAAGTTTTGGGCAGATTGTGATGTAATTTTAACTTAAAGGCTTAGAATAATACTTTTGTAGTAATAATCGATATCCATGCGAATGGAACTGCGACAAAAAAACAAGTTTAATAAAATGTGAAAGTTTGTAAGGATATTTATTTATTTAGGAGGACAGGAACAAAAGTCAAAATTTTATCGCGATATTTGAAACGAATGGATTCAAAAGGGCCAAATTAGGAAGCAATCAAATTTGACTATAGTCTATTATTAAAGACTAGCTGTCCCGCGCAAATTCGTATGCGTTAATTTTCCCCGTTTTTGCAACATTTGTAGCGTGATGTTATAATAGCATAGCAACCGCAAATATATTTTTTGAATTTGGACCTGTAGTTCCTGGGATTGCCGCGCTCAAACAAACAAACTCTTCAGCTTTATAATATTAGTATAGATTTTTATCAACTCATCTAAAAATCCATTTGCTGCCGCTAAAGATACTTTCCATACCTACTATTCATTTCACTGACTGTAGATCATCATACAGAAATCATAAAATGGATTTACAAAAGTCCTATTCTGTTACACAATGTCCCATAACCTGCGTTGATCATGGCCATATCACCCGCCCCCACCCGAGACGCGTTAGGCGTCGCATTGTTGAGCAAATCCGAGTCTTGCTTGTACCACGAGGTTTGGTTAAATGAATACCGCTGATAAGTGATATCTAGTTGTGTTAGAGTATGTGGTAGAGAGAGAAAAAATAATCGTTTAGTTATATGTATATGTGTATGTGTGTGTTTATACGTCTCTTTTTTATTGGCGATGTATATTCGATTATTATTTGCTAATCAAAGCAAGAGGTAATTAGTAGATTATACTTTAATAATCCTTAAACTAACATAAAGCTAGCGACGTGCCCGTGCCGTTTCACATGGGTATTTCCCAGCTTTCTATGATGATATTATACTTAAAGCTGAAGAAGTTTTTTTGCTTGTTTAAACGCGATAATCTCAGGAACTATTGGTCCGAATTAAAACAATATTTTACTGTTGGGTAGCCCATTTATCGAAGAAGGCTATAGGCTATGTAACATCACGCTACGGCTTATAGGAGCGAAGAAGCAATGAAAAATGTTTTAGAAACGGGGAAAATTTCAGAAAAAATAATTTTAGTGATCTTTTTTGTTTTTGCCAATTTACCCCAATAGCCTCAGGATTAATATATTTATTAATCTGACGCTAGTGGTGTGTAGATATGTTGACAATGCTGACAAACTTTTAATAGGAGTTTTTTTTGTTTTTTTTTAGCCACATAAAAGTTCTGATTAAATCTCCTTTTCAACGCTCAGCCCAAACTCTTGAACCTAGAGACCTGAAATTTTGTAGAATGACAAAATTTATTTTTAGATAAGAGATAACAAAGGGCTTCAGGAAATTTATACCTTAAGGAGTCTATATCTCTAACCGAGCCGCGGGGTCAAACTAGTCGGTAAGTCTTGTAATCGCTTAAATTTGTAAATTCAGTTGACCAATAGTAGGTAGGTAGGAACACAAAAAAAATTTTAACATCTGTAAAAACTTTTACTGTCGGATATTGGCCATCGCGGTAAAAACTATCCTATGCCTAGGTCCTTTATCGGGATTCAATCTATCTCCATACATAATCTCATCTAAATCGGTTTAGCGGTTTAAGCGTGAAAACGTAGCAGACAGAGTTACGTTCACATTTATAATATTAGTTTAGATAGATGTATTTTGTCATTTTAATAATAATAATAATATCTTGTGACAACTCACACAACGCCATCTGATCCCAAACTAAGCTTAGCTAGTACTATGGCAACCAGACAACTGATAAACATTCTTATATATTTCTAAATACATACATATAATAGATAAATAACACCCAGACACAGAATAAACCAACGTGCTCATGACACAAACTTTTATCCTGGATGTGGATCGAACCCACAACCTCCGGCTTAGCATTCAGGATCACTAACCACTAAACCAACTTCTTCTTATATATATCATTCGTTGTTTCCGCTATGTGTTGCCTGTCAGTCACTATTCTTTATAGGTATAAGCAGCTACATTCTTGAATCCAAAACGAAACATAATTCACAATACACGACAAAATATTAATATCAGAAGTACACGCGACGCGATTGTGGGGTAACGGGCCAATGTGGACTCTATGGTGTTGTATGGGGTTCTATGAGCTATTGTGACTCGTTCAATGGGTAATACAGCGACTACACCTGTGTATTGATTATTTCAAATTTTGGGGCGGCTATTGTAGTGGAAAGGAATGGTTGAAAGACTCAGTTTTTGAAGTTAGGTTTTGCATAAGATTTTGTTGTTAGATAGGCCGATTTCACTTGGTTGTTAACGGGAGTATGTACCTAGGTACTTTTATAAGCTACGGGTCTTAATCGCGTTAATATTTTATTTTATGGCTAAATACCTTTGTTTATTTCCCGACGTTTCGACCGTATTGCAACGGCCGTGGTCACGGGTAGACTCAGTCAGTCTACCCGTGACCACGGCCGTTGCAATACGGTCGAAACGTAGCTTATAAAATTCTATAATGTGTACAAATCGCGAAAGTTTACATATATATGTAGGTACTGATGTTGAAAATTAGGGGATTTTTCGGTTGCTACACTGACTGAGTGATCGGACCTGCAATAATTAAGGCTTTTATTCAATTTTTATTTAAAAATAACTAGCAAATTCAGTTGCTAACCTGACATGCATCGAGGATTCCGTAGGTACATAATATGCAAAAGGTATAGTGGCACATATACGGAACCCTCGATGCGCGATACTCGTGCTTGGCAGATTTTTTTATTATCAATGTTTTTTTTTGTCCGGGCCTATCCACCAGGTTCACCACTTAGCAATAGGGGATTGTCGGTCCCACATTACTCGTACTAGCAATCTTGTTGACCCCTCCAGCCTTAAAAAAGGAAAAGCTAAGCTCAATGGATTAAGTTAGGAGCCCACTCCTAACATAAGCCAGCTCACTTCGGTAATAGGTATATGTTGGATTCGAATCCGCGACCTCACGATTGCGAATACGAAGCCTTAACCATTAGGCTACCGCCGCTTCAATTTTACTCAGACTATATGTAATCATAACATCCCTCCTCTTTCGTGTATTTAGTTAAGTTAAAAGCGAATATTGGACCCCAAATTCGTCAAGTAATCTTTCCAAAACTTATTTTTTTTAGGTATACAGGATGATATGTAATAGGTATTTATAGAAGCCACCAGCGAGAGGTTATTAGTATAATAACCTCTCGCTGGTGGCTTCTATAAATAACACTAAATGACTTTGTAATATCAGTTTTGGAAAATATTTAATACTAGCTGACCTGCGCAACTTATTACGCTTAACAAATTTACCCGTTTTTACAACATTTTTCATTGCTGCTCCGCTCCTATTGGTCGTAGCGTAATGTTATATGACCTATAGCCTTCCTCGATAAATGGGTTATCTAACAGTATAAGAATGTTTCAATTCGGCCAGTAGTTCCTGAGATTACCGCGTTCAAACAAACTCTTCAGCTTTTAATATTAGTACTTATAGATATTGAACCTTAATCACCTACCACTTGTTTCTGGAGTACCTTCTACAGACTATTTAACTGGAGGATTTATCTAAATCGTTGTTTATTGTAAGGTTTAGCCTCTAAATCTGAAAAAAATCATCGATTTTACTCCGTGGTCTCACAGATGTGTGGTAAATGGTTGTGTGACAACATTGGGTGGTAAAGGGTTTGTTTTGTTTTTATTTTTGAAAAGACAACTCCCGCATTAGGGTAGGTACAAGTCGTGTGTCGCAAGGGACTTTACAAACATATAAATCACGGACACAAAGTACACCGTAACAACAATTAGTGGATCACACAAAGTGGTGTCCCGTGTGGAAATCGAACCCACGACCTCTTGCGTAGCAGTCGGACACACTCCCACTGCACCGCCAGTCAGTTTGTATTATATTTTTTTTTCGAAAATTATAGGTATTACGAAGTTATTTGATGTAATGTAAAGAAGCTAAGCACGGGGTTAAACCCACCCTGGATAGGTACCTTTGATTATATAATATCTAGATTCCTAATCCGGCATCTAAAATTGAAGCAAAAAACTGTCAAAAAGTACGGTCAAATGGTCAAACTTTTTGAGAGGTAAAAAGCCGCCATCTGAATCAGCATCAGCATTATATTGTCAAATACAGTTCACTCTGGTTATATCAAGGAATTGGAGTAGGGAGGTATGCTAGTGTATGTTCTAACCATAGTTGTTCAAATCAACAAACGTCAAAGAGGGAATACTTCATTTTTTTATAGACTTGTTGAGAGAATGTCCATCTAGACATTACATAATCAAAGGTACCTACATAATATAAAAATGTTAAATGTTGATATGACCTAGTATAAAACCCTCCACACACTGCGCTGTAGTCAGAAGCGCGAGTGCTCGATCGATATCATTGTCTGGCTGGCACTCTGGCACTCTGGTACTCCGCAGACATTGTTATATATCTTTACTTATATCGCTTTTATTGTTTATGTCAGTACTAAAACGGTTTAACTGGTAGACCGTAGGTATCTAATCTGTTGTCCCATTCTAAGAGCAGTAACCATACCTACCTAATAACTTAACTAACTTTTGTTATTATTAATATCTTCTAGGGACAACTCACACAACGTCATCTGATCCCAAACTAAGCAGAGCTTGTACTATGGAAACCAGACAACTGATAAACATACTTATATATTTCTAAATACATACATCCATGCTTCCATACTAATTATTATAAATGTGAAAGTAACTCTGTCTGTCTGTCTGTTACGCTTTCACGCTCAAACAGCTAAACCGATTTAGATGAAATTTGGTATGGAGATAGTTTGAAACCCAGGGAAGGACATTGGATAATTTTTATCGCGATAACTGACTTCCACGCGGGCGGAGCCGCGGGCGAAAGCTAGTTATTATTATAAATGTGAAAGTATGTCTGTCTGTCTGTCTGTCTGTTACGCTTTCACGCTCAAACAGCTAAACCAATTTAGATGAAATTTGATATGGAGATAGTTTGAGTCCCGGGGAAGGACATAGGATAGTTTTTATCGCGATAACCAACATCCACGCGGGCGGAGCCGCGGGCGGAAGCTAGTATTATAGATAAATAACACCCAGACACAGAGTAAACCATCGTGCTCATCACACAAAGTTGTACCCTGGGTGGGGATCGAACCCACCACCTCTTGCATAGCAGTCGGATACACTCCCACCGCGCCACAGAGGCAATGTTAACGCATCACTGTGTTTCGGTTGGAGCGCACTGTAGCAAGTGTAATTACTGAGCAAATGAGGCTTATGAACTAATGTCTCTAATGAATAGCGCTGTAAGGTGACATTCAGATCTTTGCTAAACAAGATTTGGGTAACACTGATACTGTTATGGGCGACGCGTGACGCATAGGTACCTACTTACCTACCTACCATTAAGTGTACGATTTGCTTGTTTCTTCATTTCGTTGTATTAAAATAAACATGTTCATGATTGTGTCGTTTTGTTAAATTTCGTCGTTTTGTTAATTTTCTTGCCGTGTGGTGCCGGCTTAAGAATAGTAGGGGATAGGGTGGCAAGATGGGGTACTTAAGCTTTAAAGGTCAATAATATAAAAAATTACATAGTGAAACAATCATATTTATTTTTTAAATATGAACTAATTATTATTATTGTAATATTTGGTGTCATTAGGAACTTTTGGTAACAGATTTAAAAGAAAAAAATTAAAGTAAAAAAAAGTTGTTTTGCCCCGTCTTGCCCCATGGTGCTGGTAAGATGGGGTACCCCCCTAAGGTAAGATGGGGTGATGAGAATGATCACAGAGAAAGATGATTATTCGAGCTGGCAGAACTCGCAGACATGGGTGGCTTCGTCATCATCATCATCTATTCCTGCGCAGCCATTATGAGCCCATCTTCCACATAATGAGCATGATATCCAGTAAAAGAAGCACGGGTCTCTCTTTAGATGCTCCATTGAAAATCACAAATCTCTTAAATCATTGGAGGAACAGCTCGGAAGTAATCCAACCCGAATCACTACATGTGCCCCAAGCATCAGCTTGTGAATTCATCATCAGCTCTGGATTCATCCTTTTTCTTGGAAATATAAGCATAGGTGGCATGTAGTTTCCAGCTGCATTGAAGCATATCTCGATAACTGTCTGTCCTCGTTCTGCTGACTCCAACCTGTTTCCGTCCTCTTTTAGCGATTACCTTTGAATTTGTCTTTGGAACAACAGAAACCCCCGGTTCGTCACAATTATATATACGGTCAGGAGTTAGTTGGTGCTCATCGTACACGTTGCCGAAAAAATTAAAGAATTTTTTGACTGCAACTTTATTAAAACCAGATGCCCTGGCAGCAGAAGTATTTTCAGGCTTTCTAACTGAAAGTTCTGGGTGTCGTTTTAGAAAGCCATTTATCCACTCTCTACCAGCTTCTTTTTTCTCAGCGTTGACTGGATTAGGCTTATTATTTTTAATTGCTAACTGGTACACTAATGTTTTTAGATCTTTAACCGTAAGTCCACAGAAAAAACAGGCAGCCTAGGACCCAATGGTACTTTAATTAGTATGGGTAAGTTTTCTTCAGATGTTTCGTTCAATACTGTGCGAGCAGCCTTAACTTTTCTCTCTAATGTCGTCTGTGGCACATCAAATTGTTTAGCTGCTTTATAATAACCCATTTTTTCATCAAAAACCGTTAGAATTGCTTCCCGCATGGATTTTTCGGACCACGACCCTCTGTCAGTTGTGCGTTTGTAGTCATGAACCATTCTAAAAAGGCTAACTATCATAAACTTTCAAAAAACAAACTCTTTTTTACGGAAAACAAATAAGAACAAAATTATTCTCATTGGGGGCAAGATGGGGTACCCCGCTACCCCATCTCGCCTGCAGGGCCATTTTATAAAAAAAAAAAAACATAAAATAACCTTTCTACAATCATAGAGAAACACAATGCCAACCTTATTATAGATTAGTTTAAGCGTCAATCACACCAACACCTCACCAGCTAACGTTATTTAACAAACCACAGTCACGTGTCAAACCAGAATAAAATATGATAAACAATTTGCAGTAATACACTTTTTTTTATTTTTATTCGACCCTGCGCACTTGTGAACCATGAACTACCCGGCGACTGACAAGTATCATGGCGGCGCATCGAACGATGAATGAACGAGCGTGATTGATCAATTTGAACTGTGTATTTCGCTGGGTACCCCATCTTACCCGCTACCCCGTCTTACCTCCTTCTCCCCTACCACCCCATCTCTTCCCGTGGGTGTCGTCAAGGCGACTAAGGGATTTCACCCCGGAGGACGGGCTGCAGCGTCCTCTGCGTACTTAAAGCCTTACTGCGATCGCCAACCCGCTCGCCAAGCGTGGCGATTATGGCAATTACCCCCAGGATCTACATACTAGTAGGTTCTACTGGGGAGACCCGTGCCCAGCAGTGGGCCATCTTATGGGTTGATATGTATGTTAAATTTCAGCTGTGGACAAAGTAGATAGGTACAGAATAGTACCTACCTACATACCTATTGTAGGTACTGTACCTACTTCGCGTGATGCAAAATCCTAGGTACCTACCTAGGTACTTAGGTGGGTACCTAAGTATCGCGTACCTACTATCTACGTAGGTACTAGGTAGGTACTTTTTAGGTTACCTACATATATTTCGATATGAATATGAGGCAATTGAACTAATCCATACCTACTATTGTAAAATTTGTGTAATCCATGGTTCGTTTAGTTCTATTGTCCCTCGCTCTGCCCTACATAGTTATGTCCTGACGGGAATTGAACTTACAACATTTTAGTTCACAGCCGTTACTTTAACCTGCTACACTATTCATGCAGTCCTTAACACCATTTTTTTTAAATCGAATTTGTACCTACCTACTAACAGATAATTTAATCCAACCATATAGATAAGAAAAGAATTCTAAGATCTACATTTTTTTTTAAAGACGACACCCTCAGTAGGTACGGTACGAGTCCTGTGTCGCGGGGGACTTTACAAACATATAAGTTACAAACACAAAGTACACCCAGACTCGGAATAACAATTTGTGGATCACACAAAGTGGTGTCCCGTGTGGTAATCGAACCCACGACCTCTTGCGTAGCAGTCGGACACACTCCCACCGCGCCACAGAGGCAGTTGTTGTTTATTAATATTTATTTTGTCGTCTTTAAGTTGACTGCATTCTATCTAAATGTGTTGATCACGAATTTAAATCTATTTTGCGTATTTTTTGTTCTATTAAGTTTTTTTTCACGACATATTGTGTTTTTGTTGTGGTGTTTAGAGATAACAGTTACGTATTTTATTTTGTACCTACTCTCAACTGCTAGGTACCTAACTTTTAACTAGGTACCTAATACTTAATGGACACATTTTTAGTAGGTGAAACATTCCTATAAATCGGTCATCCATCTTTGGGTCTTACACTAGACAGATTGCTTAACCTCGCTGATCTCTAGATCAACAGTTGATCTAGAGATCAGCAAGGTTAATCACTCTAGGTTAAGTACCTACGTAGTAAAAAAAAAAAACAATTGGGAGAGAATTGAAGGAAGCGTCAAGACGAATGGTCAAGGAAAAGGATTGAAATGTAAAGGAATAATATTACAAGTTATATAATATATAATATCGTTCTGAGCTTAAGAAAGTGTTTAATTCCTCATCCCCGAGAGTAATAATCCCGGCTGCGCACCCCAAAGCCAGGAAGTTCACGTCACAGTACCTACGTATGTAGAGTTTCAGTTACTGAAACTCTACATAGGTAGGTACTAGGTACCTACTTAAACACAACTTCTACGTAGGTAGGTACCTACTTCTTCTAATTTTTGAGTTCCGACAATGTAAGCCGACTTTTCAGCTATTTTTTGCCAGTGCGCGTACCAGTAATTTTTGTTAGTACCTACTTACACTTTTAAGTTAAAATGTAAATACAAATAGTAGGTAGGTATTTATGTTGAACGTGGAGTTGTGAAAATGATAGTTTGTTGGCCACCATTTTCACAGGTTATATATCCACACCTTTTTTTTTTAAATACACCTTTAACCACCAAGGGTGTTTCAAACCCACACCAAAACATAACAGTCCAAATTAATGATGTTTTATTAAAACATGTGTTTTATTACTTAAAATAAATTCAAAACTAGCCACAAGTTATAAATAATAATTGCCTTGTATCAACCATTAAAATCTTACGACGAACTACCGAATAGAACGGGCGGTAGTCTGAAAAAACTCTATCAAGTATACTCACAGTCAAAAATAAACCTTAACCCCTCACAATTGAGGTTGAAATTCGCTAAACAAAAACAACAATACATTAAAAAACACTATTTATAGAGAGCTGTCAATTTAATTCGGATCAAAGTACTGGTCGATTAAAAGCATCTGTTCTATACACACATTGGAATTTAAACTTAAACGTATACAATATACAGTAGATATTTAATTGGCACATCCACAAGTGTGTAGACGCTATTTTTTTAAGCATTCTTATAGCGGCGGGTGGCCATATGTTATAAGATGTCTCGACCAATCAGAGGTTGAGAATTTGAGATGAAACAATACCGCTTTTGTTGTGGGCGTGGTCTCCTTTGTTCCCTACAATAGGATGATAGCAGTTCCCTTTGTACCCATTGTTAGGGGGCATTGTGCCCATTGTGTGGTTCATTGTTGAATGGGGCGGGGCTATATAGCTGAAAAACCGTTTTACCTAAATCGTGGGTGTTTTGATTGGAGCAAGGAACTATAGGTTTTGTTTTTGGAGGAAAGCTACGGGTGCCTCAAGATTTGTAGATGACCGTTTGATAGGTGGAACTTCATTGGGTAATATATTTATGAAATCTTGTGAATTCAAGGGTAATGATATATTTTTAATGTTTCGAAAAGGTGGTAAAGAAGTGCACCTGCCTTGGTCACGGGTAGACTAATTCACCTCAATATTTTAATCGATTTATCTAACACTAGCCTTCGCCCGCGGCTCCGCCCGCGTGAATGTCGGTTATCGTGATAAAAATTATTCTATGTCCTTCCCCTGTACTCAAACTATATCCATACCAAATTTCATCTAAATCGGTTTAGCTGTTTGAGCGCGAAAGCGTAACAGACAGACAGAGTTGCTTTCACATTTATAATATTAGTATGGATTATTGGAGTAATTTTATAGGCATTTCTTGCCAATTACTTTAAAAATGCGAGGGCCCAACTCGCGAGCATTTAGGGATAGAAAAAAATGAGGTCTAGTAACAGTCCAGATAGGTGGTTCGATTCCGGTCCCGGTTTGGCTACGGAAGTCTCGGGTTCGATTCCTGGGTCTGGACTTCAAATTTTTCTATTTTTCAAAAATGCAATGATTGTATTAGTAGGTATTTTAAGTAGACTAGCTCACCCGCGCAACTTCGTCTGCGTCAATTTTCCCCATTTTGCAAAATTTTGTATCGCTGCTCCGCTCCTATTGGTCGTAGCGTGATGTTATACAGCCTATAGCCTTCCTCGATAAATGGGTTATCCAATAAAAAAAAAATATTCAATTCGGACCAGTAGTTCCTGAGATTACCGGGTTCAAACAAACAAACAAACTCTTCAGCTTTATAATATTAGTATAGATTATACTCATACTTAGTAATTTTTTCTGTTTTAAAGGTTTTGTACCTACCAACGGCAATAGGTACCTATCTATTGAATTGATGTAAATTAAAAAAAAAACATAATCTAGTTTGAATCAAATGATGCGCTCTGGTACCTAAGACCCCATAATATGGGTTAGATACGAGTAGCTGCCCCGCGCAACTTCGTCTGCTTCAATTTCCCCGTTTTTGCAACATTTTGCATAGCTGCTCCTGTTGATCGTAGCGTGATGTTATATAGCCTCGATAAATGGACTATCCAACTAGAAAATCATTTTTCAATTCCACCCAGTACCTAGTTCCTAAGATTATACCTAGCGTTCAAACAAACGAACTCTTCAGCTTTATAATATTATTAGCTGTCCCGCGCAACTTCGTATGCGTAATTTCTCCCCGTTTTTGAAACATTTCTCGTCGCTTCTCCGCTCCTATTAGTCGTAGCGCGATGTTATATAGCCTATAGCCTTTCTCGATAAATGGGCTATCCAACAAAAAAAGATTTTTTCAAATCGGACCAGTAGATCCTGAGATTAGCGCGTTTAAACAAACAAACAAACAAACAAACAAACAATCAAACAAACAAACTCTTCCGCTTTATAATATTAGTATAGATTATATATATTGTACCAATAGTAGATAGGTACCTACTTAGTAAGTTTGTAGTACTAAGTACAACAACAATTTATAGGTTACACTACGTAGGGGAAGTCAGCTCAAGGCGGCCATAGAAGGCAAAGCGGCCACGATTTATTTTTCGGTTATTTGAAATGATAGCGGGACGTTGCCATTCTGCACGCATAACAAACCTCCCGCCCCGCGCCGGTCAGTCGTTCGGTAGCGGTGGGAGCGGGCACGCGGCTCCAGTGACGAAAGATACGTTTTCGCGCGTTTTGTTAAAATAACACAAGGTAAGTTTAACCTGTTTTGGGCATACCTCTTTCATTTTAAATGCTTGCATTAGACGTGTATTGTTACTTATCTATTTGGCTTTGTTTCTTTCGGATTGGCTTTAAAATTTAATAAATAATGTGGGAGTAGTTAATTTTTATAACAAAATGGACGATAAAGGCAAAGCGGCCCGGGCAAACCGGCCAGCTTTGCCCTTATTAAAGTATTACGGTTTGATAGATAATGCTATATTATTTTGTTTAGATGGTCAACAATTACAAAAGAAAAACTACCCAGGCATCTTGGGATGAAGCTACGATGGCCCGAGCAATTAAAGATATAAATGAAAAGCGCGGATCGGTCAAATTTATCGCAGCAAAATACTGTATCCCTCGTACAACTCTCAGACGACACTTGCAAACAGGATCTGCCGTAAAGAAACTTGGTAGATTTACTACAGTGTTTACTCCAGAGCAAGAAGAAGAACTCCTGGAGTACATGTTTCACATGGACAACCTCTTTTTTGGGCTTACGAAGGAAGATTTCCTGCAGCTTGCGTTTCAATATGCTGAAGCAAATCACATTTCACATCCTTTTAAAAATGAAACCGCCGGGCACGATTTTTATAAAGGATTTATCACGCGTCATCCTAATTTGACCTTGAGACGACCAGAACCCACATCAATCGCCAGAGCCCGGGGCTTCAATAGACCCCAAGTTTATCGGTTTTTTGACCTGCTAGAGCTTTTAGTTTTTCTCTTAAGACTGATTTAAAGACTGTTGTAATTAAGTAAGATAACTGACTGTTGATTAATTAAAATGTTAAAAAGTAACAAAAACTAATTATGATTCAAAGTGCCTATTAGTTTATTAGAAGTTTCCAATCTAAATATAACACTAAATTTAAGTTAAACTATTTTAAGACTGATTTTATGAATAAAACAGGTGATTATTTTAAAATTGAAAATAATAATAAATAATATTTTTAATTTTTTATTGGAATTTTTATTTTGTCTAATACGAATATATTACACCAATAAATAATCATTTTTTGGGGTGGCCAGTCTGCCCTTACCACCGTGGCCGCTTTGGGCGACCACTCGGGCAAAGCGGTTTTTTGACTAGTTTTTGTGATTTACAAATGATAAGCTTATATTCAAATTTACGCGAAATTTGAATCGCAAATTACATAAATTAAATAAATTCTCTACCTATTAGTATAAAATAATTTTGAAAAATGTATCGTTTAATAGGTTTTTTTTTAACTTAAAATTAAGGTGGCCGCTTTGAGCTGACCTCCCCTACTAAGTTAGTACGTAGTGTGACCTAATTGTTGTTCAGAGACTCCCACAAGACCATAGAAAAACAATTCTAAACAACGCGCACTTGAGCTACACTCGACGTGGTCTTTCGGAACACCTTTGGACCAAAGTGGTCCGAGATTCTGTGTCCATGAAATGTCTGTATAATATGAAGCTTTTCTTCGACTCCTACTGAATACTTTCTGAGTAAGTATTTTAGGATCTGGATACACCTAAGTACTTGTTGTATCTAGTATCCGTGCTTGTAAAGTTCCTCACCACAAACGGGTTTATTTATTACTAGCGGACGCCTCGCGGTTTAACCCGCGTAGTTCCCGATCTCGTGGGAATACAGGGATAAAAAAGCCTATGTCACCCGCGGTTAGTGTAGCTTCACAAATATGAAAGAATTTTTCAAATCCGTCTAGTAGTTTCGGAGCCTATTCAATACAAACAAACAATCAAATCTTTCCATGGCATATAAGCTAAAGATATAGATGGCTATGACTAAAATAAAACTTGATTAGAAATAGAGATAGAGCCGCAATTTGAGTGAGAGAACAAGAAAATAATTTAATTTTAAGAGATTATATATATATAAAATTCAGAAAATAATATGAATTGATGGCGTAATGTTTTGCGATTTATAACCAGGATTTAGGGAAACAAGAGGCAAACGGGCAAACGTGACGTTAATAGATACGCAACAAAATCAAAAGGTTTACAAACGTTCGGAATTCCATCGAAAATGACTGGATGGTACATTCGCTATCTAGTTTCTGAGAGATTGCTGATGATCTCCGAAACATATAGCTTTTGAAAAGAAGAGCATGTCGGACTTTGCTCAGTGTAGAGTTCCGCAGCTGTTACTACAGAGAAATGCGCTAAAATTACGATTTGAAAAGATCTTAAGTTTATTGCACTGACTTGTTGAGGAGCGCAGTTTTTCGGTAATAACTCAATTATTATATATTAGATCATGACAAAAATAAGTTTAGTTTACTTATAGTACCTACATATTTATTAAGCGCTACCTATCTATTTTTTTTGCATATTTTTTGGTCATACAGTTCAAAATATAAGAGGGGGGGGGGGGACAATTTATGCAACTTTCGGAGCGATTATTTCTAAAAATATTGACCTTATCAAAAAATTATATTGGAAATCTTAAAATGTTTTTAAAAGACCTGACGAATGATATAGGTACACTACACATTAAAGTTTGCTGAAAAAAAATCAGCTTCTGTTATGTCTCATCTATTATTTAGCTATCAAACTAGGTAGCGGCTACTTACTACAAGACACCTTTTCACTAAATTTCATCAATATTCATTGTGTAGTCTTTGAGTAAAATGCCTGTGACATACGGACGGACATGACTAAACTGTAGATTCCATTTTTGCCATTTAGCTATGGAATCCTAAAATCGGTTACCTGACATGAGCATCATATCTTACCATCCCTACGACTCACACAAACGCAAAACATAACAAAAATATCCATCTAATAGGTACACTTGAGTGCAAATAAACGGCAGCACTTGAAAATGGCAAAATTGCCAAGTTGTCGTTAAACGTTCGAGGACAAGCTAAGGGGCAAACACATCCGTCTGAGTGTTTCCCGGGACCGGCAAATTGGCACTCAAGACGGACTCTGGTGCCAAGTCAATGGCCACCTAATGATTTTGGCTCCAAGTGTACCTATTTGGCTCGTATAAGATGTTTAGTTGCTCTTAGTTTTCGCTACAAGAAAAGGAGAAAATAATAAAATTGTTCTTTATTATGATAACGATAAGTAACAATTTCTGAGACGGCTTTAATGATTTTTATTAAATTGTGCGTACCTACCTACGTAGTGGCTGTTTTTGTACACCTAGTGAAACTCCGTTAACCCTTAGATATTAATCCCCAAAACAAGTACCCATCTACCTATCTATTTTGTAACTATGTATCGCATTTAGCACCACGGGAGGTGCAAATATACGCACCTGGTACCAAAATTGGACGAAATTAAATCGATAACTATATGCAGAACCTACCTATGCGATCGAATTTTATCGTCAATATATCATTTCTTCTACGTTAAGTTCGTTTTTTTAATCTGAATTCTACGGACATACCTGCCTACTCTACCTGCGAACAATAATATAATCAGTTCAGACAAGTCTTTATACCTTCGCCTTCGTACTTAAACGTGGTATAAATTGCTAATAAAAACCTATAACGCCATCTGTTAGAAGTGAGACGATATTTTTAGCGCCATCTGTGTTTGTTTCCCAAGAACTATTATAAAGTCGTTGTTACTAAACAACAAAATGAACTGTTAAGTTAGTTTGACGTTTTTTCAATAGATGGCAGTATTACAAATATTAGTGTTGTGACTAGGTATTTTAATTTAACTTTTCTTTTATTATTTAATTTAGTTCTAACTGCCCATTATGTACGAAAATGTAAAAAAAAAAGTATAAGGTTATATTTATGGTTTAAAGTTGAAATAAAAAGAAATGATTATTTAATCGCAAGAGATGTGGTTTTACAAAAGGTGTTTAAATTATTATTACAGGGCTTTGACACAACTCACAATTAAAATATATAAGTAGGTACACAAATTGAGTTTGAAATTACGTCATTATAAGAAGAAGAAGAGATATAATTGTTTAAATGGCGACACTGCAGCGGAGAGTTGTGGGAGTGGCGCTGCGTGGCGTGGCATGAAAAATCTTCCCAATGTTTCTAATGAACGAAAACGCATTATAGCAGCACTGTAGCACCGAATTCTTTGTATTGAATTTCTTTGCCCATTTGCCCCTTGTGCCCCAAAGAATGTTTTTTTGGGGCACCCCATCCCTTGGCCGATGTCAGGTGAAACGAGATGCACACCCCCCCCTCCCCACTCGTATGCATGATACTCTCGTGTCCCCCTCAAGATGAAATCCTGGATCCGCACATAGTCCGAGAGCTGGCACCAATTTTTGTGTAGGAATTTAAGGCTAGCTGAAAACTTGTCACATATCTGTCCTGTTATACCCCAAAAGCTGCAGACTTGGCTGGTGTGTAGCGTAATGTTTAAAGAATATTAAAAATTTATCACACTTGAGTGAGTGAGTGTGATTACACTAATATTATAAAGGCGAAAGTTTGTGAGTATGTGAGTGTGTATGTTTGTTACTTCTTCACGTCTAAACGGCTGGAGCGGTTTTAATAAAATTTGGTATGGAGCTAGCTAACACCCTGGATTAACACATAGGCTAGGCATAAACCGCGGCTAACACCGCGGGGCACAGCTAGTAATATTATAAAGGCGAAAGTTTGTGAGTGTGTGAGTGTGTATGTTTGTTACTTCTTCACGTCTAAACGGCTGGAGCGGTTTTAATAAAATTTGGTATGGAGTTAGCTGACACCCTGGATTAACACATAGGCTAATAAACCGCGGGTAACACCATGGGGCAAAGTTAGTAATTAGTAATATAAAATAAATAAAAATATATATAAAAAATCTGTGGCACTCGGGGACTGCCGCGGTTAAGCTATTGCACAGCATTTTTTATCAACTTATGCAATTATAATTATATTAGCAGTTTTTTATTTATGCATTTTTTTTTTCATTACATTTCAGAGCAGCTAGTATCGATCCGTGCGAGCTTCGTACAGTCGTACCATATACATACACGTTAAGCGAACGCTCGGCCGAGCTACATGGTAGGTGGAGTGGGGGGTGTTAGGTTTTATTCAAGTTTTCAACTTGCCTCAAATACCAAAAATTGGTGCCAGCTCTCCTACTATGACTGCAGGAAAGCTGGCGGCGCGGCGTGGCACGGAAGTAGGTAACAGGGAGAATACGCCGCGCAGCGCCTCTCCGCTGCAGTGTCGCTGGCGCGGTTTAACCTTTACTAATTTAATAAAAAGTAATTCCTCCAATTCTCCATGTATCTAGTGTACCTACACATTCAAATTATTAATGTCTTCTAAATAACTCAATAATCTCAAAAGATAGGTACATTTTTCTACTAAATCTACTGAATGAAAGAGAAATTTTGATGAAATATGAATCATCTGTATATGAGCTGCACAAAGATTGACTTTATGTTTTCTTATTTTTCTTCCACTCTTATTTATCGGGACTCGGGACTCTGGACACTTGCCACCTTATTCCAAAGAAAAGATCAAATCAAGGTTTAAACAAAGACTTTCAAGTCCAGGATATAGTACAGTACTATTGGTCTTATTACAAAGCTTAGATAGTCCGTGGACCAGCTGATACCAAAGGATCTAGCAATCAGCCACAGATTATAATCAATTTAGTTCATTCATTGTTCTTATCATTCAAATATAACGTTCCGTTTTATACCAATGTAATTTGAAAGTATATTTTTCATTGAGCATAAAATATTTAGACGTTCTATGTAGCTAAATTATTCGCCAGCACTACGTAATTTTCAAAATATTAACCTGACATAAAAGCCCTCGGCCTGCAATTTACGAAAAATCAAATAGATTCTGTCAGGATCGGAACGTTACATAAGTAGTTGTCATCAGTACTAAAAATGTAAACAAATGATGATAACCTAAATTTAATTAACTCAGACATTATTAGGGATGTTATAAGTTTAATCTGAGTAATTATAGCGCCCAAACACTTAGAGGAACTTGGATGCGAGTTTTTATTACAAAGCTAGTTTCATTGGAACAGGTCTTAGCATGGAAGGATACTTACTCAATAAGATATTCCATTTTTGATAAACTTACTGTTTTCTTTGTTGCACTCGTTGTTCTGAATGTATTGGGGGAAAGTATGTCTAGATTTAACATAGGTACTGAAGCTTCGGCTGAAGCACAACAAACAATTGAAACAAATTTTATGAATATATTTATTATTTAATATCAGTGAGCTTGCTATGAAATGAAATTCTCAAATAACTACATAGAATCATTATTTATTAGATACCATTTATTCTCCCTAAGAACAGAGTTCATTTTCATGAGAATCATAAATATAATTATCTAAACTGTTAGGTAGCACTTAATAGTTATTCCATTTGACAACACAATGGATGTTAACAATTTCAATAACCTGTAACCATTCTGTCCTCCCTGTTCAAACTATGTTTGAAAAGGAATATTGAGATGATATCCCTTATCTCTATTTAGATAACTAGCTTTCCCGCACAACTTAGTCTGCATAAATCTTCCCTGTTTTTGCAACATTTCTCAATGCTGCTCCATTCATATTGGTTGTAGTGTGATATTATATAGCCTATAGCCTTCCTCAACAAATGGGCTATCTAACAGTAAAAAGTTCAAAAGAATTAGTAGTTCATGAGATTACCCCGTTCAAACAAACTTTTCAGCTTTATAATATAAGTATAGATATTTATTTTACAATAAATTTTAAATTGTATGCATTTTTTGTATAATATATAAACAGTGATCAATAATATATTTATATAATAAAATTGATAATTCTATATTTAGATCCACCTTATAGTTCACTAGTGTATTTTTAATTAGGCATTTTACGTATAAATATATAAACAGTAATCAATCAATAATTGATCAATGTTTATTTAGATCCACTATATAGTTCACTAGTAAGTTTTAGGTACATTATACATAGAATCATTATTTATTAGATACCATTTATTCTCCCTAAGAACATACATAGTTCATTTTCATGAGAATCTTAAATATAATTATCTAAACTGTTAAGTAGTGCATAATAGTTATTACATCACAATTTCAATAACCTGTAACCAATCTGTACTCTCTGTTTAGTGTTTAAACTATGTTTAAAGGAACATTGTAGCAATGTATTAACTAGCTGAGCTCTATTAAACATAATATTCAGTTCTTGGTACCTACCTATAACCTAAGTTTACATCTGTTTCTAGTGATAGGTATACCCATGGTTACACTTTACCAACTAAATTTTAAATTGATCAATGTTTATTTAGTTCCACTACATGTATAGTTCAGTAGTAAGTTTAAGGTAAGAAATTTAGTCTTAATGATGTTTCTATTACTTTGTTTTGTGCATTTTGAGTATATTCAACATTGGTTTTTGCCGCACTACTCCAGACCACCTATCAGACATTCCAAATGTGATTTTCCAACTTCAATATAAATATTGTGACATATTATAAGTGGAATGCATCAGATTGTTTTACATAGAGCACTAGTTAATGATACTATTGTCGAACAAAAATAATCTGTGTTGATCTTCAACTTTCCACACTGCGTAGGTAAACTTCATGTCGAGTCTGGTTGACCCAAACATTGCACAGACCACTTTAATTTTAGGACATCTCTGAGTTCTGTATGTTAAATCTTCTCTCTCAATTCCAAGCTGTGATAAATGTTTTGAAAAACAATAATAAGCATGTATTATTAAATATTTTGTCACTCATCGCATTTCACTCGATTTTTGCGTTTATTTTGTTGCCACACCATATTTAGTTAGTTAATAATTTAAAGTCACTAAACACGCATTATTCGTCATTAATAATTGAAACTAAAATACGCAAAATTGTAAATGGTCGAACTTTCAAATTGTCAAATTTTTGACATTTTAAGGTTATTACCATAGTTAAACTAGGGTGATCGAAAGACTAATCTATAGACCAAAGAAGATCATCGATTAAGCGATGAACCTCGTTTTGTAATAAAGATTTTCGTAGACCCATGGTTTAAACTAGGATTTTCGTCAAACCAGGTTTAGTCCAGCTTTTGGAATAAGGCGGTTGATATTACTACTACGATCCGCAGCCTAAACATTTTTATCAAAAACCCAATCTTATTTTTTTTATTTCAGATAATGGAGATAACAAAATTTAAATTTAAAAATAACTAGATACATAATAACTATTAAAAACTATATTTAAACTAGAAATTAAGATAAAATAAAACTAAAATATATCCAAAACATTTGCCCAGGGGGGGCATGGTTCCACAAATCTCCTTTAGGTATAGCGCCTGTTAAGTAAGTAATAGCAATAAATGTTTTAGTATGTTACTGCTGCAATTTACAAAGGCTCCTAGTATAGTTTTATTTATTAAGTGTGTGTTATTATGTCGAGTTGTATCCTTTTTGTGATTTTTACAAAGAAAATTGCATAAAAAATGCATTTTTTTGGTCTAATTCACGTTCTACTATAGTTTCGGAGATAGTTTTGTGCTAAGTGATATAACTGGCAGGATTTTTGTAAAAACAACATAATATGCTTCAAGGATTATTTTAAATATACAATGCTTCTCACTAAAATTTAAATGCACATTAAAACTTAATGTTTTCATCTACAAAAGAATGTAATCAAGTCTAACCTACCCTACTAAGATTGCTAACTACAATTTTTTAAATCTTATTTTTGTTCACTTGTAAGGGGTCGATTGTTTACTTGTATCACTTTTCACAACAGGCACATCTCAGGTTAGGTTAGTACTAGGAGGTATTGGAAGAAACAAGGATTGGAGGAGAGAGGGAATCATAGGCTGGCCTTTGAAAAAAGCAAATCAAAGTGAGTCCGAGTCGCACTTGGTCGATTGTAAGAATTAATTGCCCCCACCCCTCTAATAAAGCCATTCTTATTCTGATCGGCTTTATAATAAAATTGAAACGACTATTATTTTCGAACAATATTATTCGTTCGAAAATAACTTAATTATAAAGCCGATCGATGAAATTAGTAAAGGGTTCCATAATTTCATAATGTATCGCAAGGACCGTGTGGCCTAATGGATAAGGCGTCGGACTTCGGATCCGAAGATTGCAGGTTCGAGTCCTGTCACGGTCGCAATATTTCTTTTTGAGTTTAAATCTAAATTTTCACAAAAAACTTACATTTAATGTAATATTGCATTTAATTTTTTAATGATCGAAACTTGTTATATATGTCATAAAAATAAATTGCAGTAAATATCGCAATTATTAGTTTAGTATTATTAAAAATAAAACTTAGTGTGATGAGCACGATGGTTTATTCCGTGTCTGGGGTGATTTATCTATAATATGTATGTATTTAAAAGTATATAATGTAAGTTTATCAGTTCTCTGGTTGCCATAGTACAAGCTGTGCTTAGTTTGGGATCAGATGACGTTGTGTGAGTTGTCCCAAGATATTATTATTTAAAAAAAACCACAAACAAATTTAATTAATCACTAATCCATATACAAATTACAAACTAATGAAAACATAATTAAAACTAATTAGTTTGTTACTAATTGATTGACTATACTTCGAAACTACAGTACGTTTGCGCCATCTAGCAAAATTAAGAAAAACTATTTACGAACCTGACATAATAAAGTAGCATTGTGATGGCGACTTGACCACTAGATGGCGTTAGTAGAGAAACGCTTGCACCTCTTTGTAATTTTACAAAAGTTCTAAATTATTATACCAGATGGCGCTATTTTAAACTTCTGAACATAATGTTTTCATTTCGTTAGGTTTGTCTAGATGTTAATACCCATCTAGCCCTGACAAAAAAAATCACTGATGATACTGCGAATGTGCACTATGTACCTACCTTTTTGCAATCTTGGTCTCCCCCCTGTATACGCCCATGGTATCAAAGTTGCATAGTTTGGCCCATTTGGTACAAAATATGCCTGAGTAATCTTGTTGGCAAGGCGCCTATGCTCAAGTCCAGTAAATAAGTCGACTAACCATATTGCTCCTCGTGTCGGTAATGAAAGATGAGTCTGCACTAGCGTCTGATTGAGAGCGTTGGCTGAAGCTTGCCTATTGCTGGTACATAAGATCATAGATGAACCCAGGGGGTGATTTGGGGGTTCAATCATTCGTACGCTCGTTTCATCGTAGCCCTCATCAATGCTTACCATCAGGCATGATCGGTTACAAGAGCAAGCCCGTTTAATAAAAAAAATTATATCACATTTGAAATTCAATCAGTATTTGTAAGTTATCTAGCAATGTGGGATTGAGCTCTACATACGTAGGTATATATAGGAAACCTCTTTTTAGGGTTCCGTAGCCAAAATTGCAAAAACGGAACCCTTATAGTTTCGTCTAATATTTCTATATAAGTATTTTTATCTTAATATTTTTGGAAATAATCGCTCCGAAAGTTGCATAAATTGTGTCCTTATCTTTTGAACCGTATGACCAAAAAATATGAATGATCACAGAGGTAGCGCTTAATAAATACTTAAAACTAAAATTATTTCGGACATGATCAGATATACCGTCATTGAGTTATTGCCGAAAAACTGCGTTTCTCAACTAAAGGGCGTAAGTGCCATGAACATACAGTCTTCTGCTGATGCAGTTATTCAAAGCTCTTGCCCAGTTCTTTTTAAATGCATGATCTTTTTATGAGACCGCTGCGCTCGTTCCATGTATATAAACTAAGACTGGTGCACCACCCCAAACGCGTATACAATATACAAGTACGGATTGCACCAAAGCAATATATAGATCCATATGCATACTATACATTCTATGCCTTAAGTTGATTTCTAAGTTTGGTATCTCCATTACTGCTAGTTTTATTTGGTACTATATGCCTCAGAGACCTAGAAATGCAGCTTAGCTATCATATCCTTTTTGTAAACTGTTCCAGATTGGGATATCAAAAAAATTACAAGAATTGCTCGTTTAAAGGCATTCGATTAATTCTTTTATTAATTTATTTCTAGACTAGGTACCTACTCCATTTGTTAAGCCGGTACATATATTGTTATATGTATATAATTTGTATTTAGTTGGCGAAAAGAAAACTCAAATGTGTTGCTCTGAAAGAAGAACACATTTGAGTTTGAAAGAAACAACATTTAAAGCTATTTCACCAGTTTCTCAATAAACAATTATTTATTAATTATTATAATGAGATATATTTTCAGTTCTTCATCTGATAGGTACTCAATTACAAAGCGTTCTCTATAATGGCGGCAAGCGTCATAGATAAGTTTGAAAACTGTACTCTACTATGTCTATGGTGAAAAGGTGTTTACAAAGATAGGTACTTATTATTATCTATAACTAAACAAAGTATTAATTTTGTTTACATGTATATAAAAAATATCACCTTAATAAAATTTTATATAGATATGTAAACATTTTGATGAAAAAAAAATTGTTGTTTGCAAAGCGGTTTACGAATACATTGATGACTTTCGCCATTCGTGTTACTTAGCAACTAATCAATAACGTTAGTTCCAATTGTAACGCATGTCTTATCGCTGCAATCGTCATTCTCTGTTGCTTAGCGACCAATCAATAACGTGACCGTTGCTTAGCAAACAGTCGATAACGTGACACTTTTTCGTGCGTGCAATCGATCATTTTAGATGTTAGCACGTCAAAAATATTATTATTATTAGAGATGCCACGAATAGTGAATTGGCCGAATACCGAATACCGAATATTCGGCAACGCTGTCGGCCGAAGCACCGAATATTCGGCCGCCGAATATCTGGTTGCTACTTTTCTGGATCCTCGATTTAAAACGAGTTTTCTAGGATTGGTCCAAGCAGAAAGAGCAAGACAAAATATTCTTCTAGAAGCTCTAAAAAAAAGTTGTGATGAACTAAGTAGTACCGATGACGATTCTTCTCCAGCGCGTAAGAAAAGAAACTTGAATGAAAATGATAGGACTGTTGAAATACACGACAGTTTCTGGAACTGCTTTGAAGAAGTCGCTACAGATAATATGGGAAATGCTAATTATGAGGAGGACGTGGAGAAGAATGCTGTGGCAAACGAGTTGGATTTTTATTTGAAAACAGTTCGCCTAGATCGGAAGGCCGATTCTTACAAGTGGTGGTCAGCAAACGAAAAACAATACCCGAACCTTTCGAAATTTGCAAAAGTTTATCTTTCTTCGCCTGGAAGTAGCGTTTATAGTGAGAGGTTATTTTCTGAGGCTGGTAACGTTTACGAGGAAAAGCGCAATCGTTTGCTACCAAAAAATTCTGAATAGCTCGTTTTTATCCATCACAACTTACCACTGATTAATTTTAAGTACTAAAATGTTGTAATTTGGAAATAAATACATAATTTTGAGTAAAATAACGTCTTTTTTTACATGATTTGCTATTCGGTATTCGGCCGAATAGTACGCACTATTCGGCCGAATACCGAATAGCAAAAAAGTGGCCGAATAGGCCGAATACCGAATAGTTGCCGAATATTCGTGGCATCTTTAATTATTATTATTTCATATTCGTTTTGGCGCTACCAATGTTTTAGAAAATTGGTTTTATTATGGAACTTTTGCCCAACTGTACCTACTTAAAAATCAAATTTAAATACTAACTAGACAGCTGAACCTATAAGTACCCGAGTAGGTAGGTACCTACTTAATACAACAGTAAAATACAACTAAGTATCACAAAGGCTTTGTAGAATTGATGTAAAATGTGGACGGATATAAGGTGGGCAGTCAAAGGGCGGCTCATATCCGCTCCTACGTCCGCGCTACGCGTATTACTTGTCACACAACATACCGAGAACACAGAAGGTTACCTTTTCACAAAATGCTTTCGAGCAACGCACACATTGACATCGTTCACGGACACTAAATCTCAAATCACATCAAACCAGTGCCATAGCGAATGCTATCAGCTACAGACGCGCATTTGGTATGTTACGAGTACGTGTGTATTTTAAAAATATTTTCGTCTGGCTTACTGTACGTATTTTTTATAAATAAAAAAAATACAATTTATTCACTTAGGATGCAAAACAACTCTTGGGATACGTCGAGATTCAACATGTTGTAGTACCTGTAATGCTAAGTTCGCAAACAATAGGTAAAGCTGGAGAAAAGAACATGGCAATAAAAACTCGCGGCCACTCTTTTCAAATCGATATTTTTTACAATGTGGTATTAACAGAGATAAAATAAAATAAAATAAAATCAGCCTGAGTGGGTACAACATAGTAGGAGCATCTACTTACAACAAAGGTTAAAAGTATATGTGCTTATTTAAGTATATACCTAATTTGGCCAATATTTATTGGCCAAATTAGGTACTTAACTGGTGACAAATGGTTAAATATAAAATTTTAATTCTAATTTCAAAAGAAAAAAAAAGAATGGCATTTATTCGTCACGCAGAATCTTTACTTACAAAAGTCAAATCATGCTCTTAAAAAAGTGACAATAAGAAATCACATAAGCATATAAAATAACAGGGAACAAGCAACTAGATTAATTTTTCTTTATCATTTAAATATTTATCAACTGTATAAAAACTACTACCTACGTATAAGTTAAGCTTCGACTACATTTTTGAATCACTGCTGGGCTTTTAAGACTAGATGGCATTTTGTTAAAAAGCGCAAAGAAAGACCCATAAGTGAATTATGGGTTTTATATTGACCTACTAATTTGTGCTAATTTGTGCTTTTGTCTCGTGTTCACCGAGTGGACGTCACTATTCTTGTGATATAAAGGTATATTTTGTTTAATTAATAGTTTGCGAATATATATTGAAATGCAACTGTCATAATGCCTACGAGTATTTCTTTAGACTCTCTATAACGAATACACATAAAAATATAATCCCTAATCGTGATTTCGATAGTGTACAAATCATTGAGAGCTATTTTCGATGACAAATTTCTAGTTAGTACAATAAATAACACTAAACATGCATTATTTAAATATTATTTTTTATTAAAAAACAACACACTACGAATGTCACCAGTCTACCACCGTAATAGTTTTATTTTTTCTATATCACACTTTCATTAGGTAGGTGCGGCTGCGACTGTAGGCTTCAAATATTTAAGTACGAGTACATTTATACTAAAATAAGTTTACCTTCTGTATACACTCGGTATTTTGTGGTTGTGAGTTGTACAGAGAGTGACCTGGGCGAACGGTAGTGGTGACATTTGAATACATTTTAGTCTGCTAGCACACGATTTATATAACGAAAATGCATATAATAAAAATATAATCAACATTTTAGAAAATGTATAGGTAGTAACAATTTTATTACCAAATAAACTATACTTTTCTTTTGGTTTTTGAATGGTTTAGTCACATCTTTCGCAACATCGATGATGAATTGTCTATAGTGTAAAATCATTTTAAGCGTTTATGTCCAGTTATTAAAGACTAGCTGCCCCGTGCAACTTCGTCTGCGTAAATTTTCCCAGTTTTTGCAACATTTTTCATTGCTGCTTCGCTCCTATTAGTCGTAGCGTGATATAGCCTTCCTCGATAATTGGGCCACCCAACAGAAAAATATTTTTTCGATTCGGACCGGTAGTTCCTGAGATTACCGGGTTCAAACAAACAAACAAACTCTTCAGCTTTATAATATTAGTATAGATTAAGTAAGTCGCAAACACTTTATCAAAGCTGTGGAACCAATAAGCCACAGTCCAAAAATTGCTTTGGTAACTCGCACAATTAAACACGCGGTATACCAATCTCTACTTAAAGGCCGTTTTTCATGCTGTGGTTCTGTAATTTTTTTCGTATCAACGCTTGAGTAATAGTACGATTAGAAAATTGATGGGGACTTAGCTGGACGTTTATTGGTTCAGATAACAAGGGAACCTTTTGAAAATTTATTGAGAGGATCTTTTTTGGAAAACTCGCTTTGGTTTTGGCGTTGTAGAACACTTTGGTTTTACTTACATTTAAACTTTTGCGTTGGATGATTATAACTATATACTATACGGGAGTTAACGCGTATTGTTTACCTTAAAATTGCTTGACGATTCGACCAGGTTGCACCGGCCATGGTCGCAAGCAGCCTGTGCAACCTGGTCGAAACGACAAGCAATTTGGTTTTGACTGATCAGTTACTTAGTGCAGTAATGCCTAGATTAAGTTTAATCAGGTCCACCCTTGTAGAAGAGTAACTATTATATATTTATATAGACTTACCCGAATCATGCTCATAAAGAAAATGACAATTGAAACAAAGTGACCAAAAAATTAATAAAGCAGATAAAATAACAAGGAGCAAAGCATCTAGATCCATTTTTAGGGTTCCATAGCCAAAATGGTAAAATGGAACCCTTATAGTTTCACCATGTCCGTCCGTCCGTCCGTCCGTCCGCAGCTTTGCTCAGAGACTGTTAGTGCTAGGAGGCTGTAATTTTGCATGGATACACATATTACTTACGCCGACAAAGTGAAAAAATAAAATCTTGAAAAACATTTTTTTAGGGTAGGTAGGTACCTCCCCTATATGAAAAGAGGGGATGTGATTTTTTTTCTTAACTACCCCATTATGTGCGGTCAGATAGGCCTTTTAAAAATGTTTAGGGGTATTTTTTATTTTAAAGGACGGCTTGGACACTACTGCGAGAGTCGTTCTTTTGTCGCGGGGGACTTTACAAGCATACAAGTCACGGACACAAAGTACACCCGACTTGGAACAACAATTTGTGGATCACACAAAGTGGTGTCTCGTGTGGGAATCGAACCCACGACCTCTTGCGTAGCAGCCGGATACATTCCCACCTCGCGACAGAGGCCGTCGACGTTGGGACGACTATTTTTAGATTTAGGTGTTCGTTTTTGAAATATTAAGATTTAAAGTGCAAAATTTTGTTAGAGTTAAGTGTGTCCCCCTCCCCCCTCCTGTCAGCTGAATGGTTGATGTTGAGTATGTAACTTATTAACTGATAGACTCATAATACTGGCTGGCATTTTGTTAAAAAAGCGCACGGCAAGACCCATAAATGAAAATATTTTTTCCAACTTCTGCTATATGTATGGAGTGCCCCCATAAAATATTTATTTTTACTACATATTTAGATACCAAACTAAGTAGCGGCTACTACAAAATACCTTTTAACCCAATTTCATCAATACTCACTGTATAATCTTTGAGTAAAATGTCTGTTATAAATGGACGGATAGACAGACAAAGAAACTATAAGGGTTCAGTTTTTGACATGACTACGGAACCCTAATAAAAACATGCAACAATACAAATCCCAAACAAAAGAAATCTTAGAGATGCTTAGAATTTCAAAACTAAAACCACCAAAAAGATCAGAAATGAAATATCCGTAACATGACACCGAACGAAATTAGGAGCAAAACTTTATCTTTACAAAAAACGGAGATTCTATATTAGGGTCGGGCTTCGCTTTAGGCGATATTTTCATATTAAACTTTAAGATATATTAGCTTTGTGTCGTGACTTCACCCGTTATGTTTGGTTTTTATAAGTTAAAAGCTGTCCCGACAAACTTCGTACCGCCCCCGTTTTTATTTCCTCTGTCTGTCTGTCCGTCCGTATGTCAGATGCATTTTACTCAAAGACACAAATGAATATTGATTATATTTGGTTAAAAATTGTCTTGTAGTAGCCGCTACTTAGTTCGATAGCTAAATAATAAAATAAATATATTTTTAGGGGGGCGGCACTAAGCTGTTTTTTTTTTAGGAAACGTCAACCTGTGTTAATGTTAATTCACTAGATCTTTTAAAAACATTTTAAGGTTTTCAATAAACTTTATTGATTATTTGTTTTTTTTTAACTGAGATTATTGCGTTCAAACAAACAAACTCTTCAGCTTTATAATATTAAGTACTAGCTGTGCCCCGCGGTGTTACCCGCGGTGTTACCCGCATTTTATTAGCCTATGTGTTAATCCAGGGTGTCAGCTAACTCCATACCAAATTTTATTAAAATCGCTCCAGCCGTTTAGACGTGAAGAAGTAACAAACATAGACACTCACATACTCACAAACTTTCGCCTTTTTATTATTAGTGTGATAGATAAAGACTAGTTGAACCCGTCTACGTTTCGCTGTGGCTTTTTGGGCCAAGAACCCTCACAGGCGCCCCAAAACACCCTACTGAAGTTTTGCCACAACGTGATCAATGATTTCAGAACGAATTGAGGACATACATTGATTTTTATTTAAATAGATGTGCTATTCTGATGAATAACGTACACGTATGATGTTTCATCAAAATACATTTTCAGTAGTTTTTGCGGGTAAGACCATCGAACATCTATCCATTCTCACAAATAGATATTTGTAAAATTAATAATAATAATAATATCTTGGGACAACTGACAAAGTCTACTGATCCCATTGAAATTAACTTACAGCAGGAAAAAATCCTTAGACTTCAGTATTTATTTACATAGTTATTAAACAGATATCACGCAAATTGTTAATGGCAAATTGTGAGTCAGTGTTCTAAATGCCTAGCAATGCACACCGCGATTTTACATAACAACAGCTGAAAAGATAACAAGGAATGTGAGATTGTGGTTCCATATTACTAGCAATCCTGTTAACCCCTCCATTTAAGCTATTTTAGGAGTGGATTCACGTGATAGTATAATGGGTAGGATTCGAAACCACGACTTCACGATTGCGAGACTGATGCTTTAATCATTAGGCTACCGCCGCTTCATTTTGTAAGGTAATTGTCTTTTTAAGGTAATTGATAACATTAATTACATTTTAAATATGAAGTTTACCGGGTCATCTAGTCCGGGCGAACTAGGTTCTATTTTGGTTTTTCTTTTTGTGTTGTTATATGTCGTCGTTAAAATATGATTTTCAGTGTTGTTTTCTTTTAGTCTTCAGTTTTTTTTATATATAAATGACTCCCGTAGGAACAACAATTTGTGGATCACACAAAGTAGGGTCCCGTGTGGGAATCGAATCCACGACCTCTTGCTTAGGAGTCGTACACACTCCCACCGCGCCACAGAGGCAGTTAAACATTTTTAATTACATTTCTATATATTAAAATACTTTGAACCACCCTTATCCCTCCAGTGTAAATACGAAAGCCGGTATGATTTACCTACACTATAATATGCTCGACCGAGCAGCCGGATATGAGTGCCTTTTGACCGGCCGCGCGCACTCAATGCGCGGACCAACGGACCAACTCACAAGTTCACTAACCCAACTCTTATATGGAATTACTCACATATTCCATTTATTTATAAGTTTCATAAATAGAGAGAATAATCACTGATGAAGTCAAAAGTGAAACCGTAAGAACCTGGATCAAGATACTTGAAATTCAACAATAGTTTTTAAACCCAATGTTAATGAGCATTGGGCAGAATTTTTAAAAACTGATTTCAATATTTTCCGAAATGATTAGTGGTTTTAGAGCCAACCTCAACTAGAACCAGAAATTTGAACTCGTGACATTCAAATACAAATAAATTTTATTCGCAGTAAATAGGGTTGAAGAATACATAAACATAAACAGGTGTTGAAGTATAATAATGTCAGTTCAAGCCTATTTAACTATTGACAATAGCATGCAAATCAACTTTATTATTATCAATTACTTAATTACATTAGTGTATCTCTAATAACATTACAATACATTAATATGTTGATAGACACATTACAGATTTTATTAATATTGTATATAAAAATATAAATAATAATAATCTGCACGGGATCAGTGAGAGAGAGGAGTTGAGGTATGTCTCCCTGTAGTGGGAACACTACAAAGCTCATCGCTAACGGTATCTTGGTCCTCTTAGTTCGGCACCTGTCCGACCAACGGCGAGAAAAAGAGAGTCGTGAAGCGATTTTATCGCTCAAGACACGTACATATTTATGTAGATCCCGTGTAAAAAAAAGAGATACAGATATTAATAGTTGATCGCTGACCGTTCACACTGCAGGCGCGTACTCGCTCTATACTGCATCTCTTTTGTTTACACGGACGGGATCTATAAAATACATCTGTTATACGTTTCTTGAGCGATAAATTGCTACACGCTTCTCGCTCATCGTCGTTAGTGGGACAGGTGCCTTACTGTATTTACATTGGCCAAACTGGTCGGAATTATGACACCAGATACAAGGAACACATTGCTGCCTTTAGAAACAATCATCCAGAAAAATCTCACTTTGCGAACCATCTACTTGAAACCGGACATGCCCTGAATGACAGAAATTCTTTTAAAATTCTACATATTTGCAGTAAGGGTTTCAGGTTGTGCGTATTAGAGCAGTTGGAAATACTGAAACAAGATAGAAGCACATTGCTGAACGAACAAACCAACTTCAATTCGTCTCCCCTGCTCAATTTATTTTCTTTAAGGCAACATTACTCATCGACCGTTGGCCGGAGTAGTGGGGATTGAACGTATAAAAGAGGCGCACACGTTGGACGAGCGCTCAGTCGGTGCCAAACTGTCCTGAGAATGCCTCGTGTAGAGGCGAAACACGTGTCGAAGTTTCACTTCGTGGAAGCGGAATATTGCAAGTCAAGGGTCCGGAGGTGCCTACCACTCGACTTGGTAAGAGTACCTGTCACTAATTTTCTTTGTTACAGGTCTCTCTTTTTGAGTGCGGTCTGTCAATCTATTTCGATTGTTGTATTAAGGGCATTTCCTTACTACTTCAATCGTGGTGATTCACAGATCGAGGGTGGCTGGTGGGATCCATCCCTTATAATCTACTTAAGATGGATTTCCGCCATGTAACGCCTGATTCAATCGGTTATCTTTCTTTTTGTTTTCGCGGCAAGCCCGCGCGATCTGTGAAAATTTTGTCATAATGGTAAATAGAGAACTGCGCTTAGAAATGCATCAACGTGCATGAGCGGTGGACATCTATGACACTTTTTTTAAATTATTATATTTTTTAAATAGCAATGTGAGATTGTTGTCTCACATTACTAGCAATCCTGTTACCCCTCCAGCTATGCTCTATGGCTTATGTTAGGAGTGGGTTCACGTCAGTAGTATAATAGCCAGGATTCGAACTCACGACCTCACGATTGCGAGACCGATGTCTTAGCCATTAGGCTACCGCCGCTTACCGTATCACCAAATGAAGAGACCAGCAGATCATGAGCCTGGTAGTAAGCATCAAACTAGTTCACACCAGTATCCTTAACACCCAAATCTTGGTTTGACAAAGATCCGAATGTCACCACTCTGCCCTCCTCATTTGACATTATGTATATTCAATACTAGCTGTCCCGCGCAACTTCGTATGCGTATATTTTCCCCGTTTTTGCAACATTTCTCGTCGCTACTCTGCTCCTATTAGTCGTAGCGCGATGTTATATAGCCTATAGCCTTCCTCGATAAATGCGCTATCCAACAAAAACATATTTTTTCAAATCGGACCAGTAGTTCCTGAGATTAGCGCGTTTAAACAAACAAACAAACTAAACTTCCGCTTTATAATATTAGTATAGATTGTAAATGCGAAAGTTTGGATGTATGTATGATCGTTATTTAATCACACCACAACCGGTAATGGGATCTGGATCAAATTTGCCACAGAGATAGACTATAGCCTGGAATAGCACAGACGTTACTTTTGATCCCGGAAATATGTTTATGTAGAATATATATTGACTGCCTCTGAGGTTATATGGACACCACTTCGATCCACAAATTGTTGTTCCGAGTCTGGGTGTACTTTGTGTTTGTGACTTGTAGGTTTGTAAAGTTCCCCGCGACACAGGGCTTGTAACTTACTGCGGGAGACGTCTTTAAAAAAAAGCCTTAAGCGAAGTTACGGGCATCAGTATGGCATCACTTATTTACAAAGTAATTTCATTTCCTACAGTGCCCTTCCACCGAAACACAGTGATGTGTTGGAATCACTATTTCATGGGAGAATAACTGTCACTGTTGTGTTATTCACCAGGCCTATTGATTTGACCTACCACCGATGTTAACAGCAATTATGTAGGAATTGCGGTATTGAACTATCAGTCGCATGTATTTAGGGCAATCAGTGCAACACGTAATAGGGAAATGTTAACGAATAGTTTATTAGGCTTTAATTGATGATTTACCAGGTACAGGTTATAACTCAATATCGGTTTATATTTGTGTCCAACGTTCGTTTAATGGAAGCGGATTGTAGTTAGTGGGAATTAAACCTGTGATTACTCGTATTTCTAGCTTTTCCCCATGGTTCCCTACGTTATAATTAAATAATAATAAATAATACTATGATATGATTAAATAAAAATCTATACTAATATTATAAAGCTGAAGAGTTTGTTTGTTTGTTTGAACGCGGTAATCTCAGGAACTACTGATGCAAATTAAAAAAATATTTTACTAGGAAGGCTATAGGCTATATAACACCACGCTACGACTAATAGGAGCGGGGCAGCAATGAGAAATGTTACAAAATAAAGGAAAATTTACTGACAATTTTTTTTATCTGTCTGTCTGTTACCTTATGCGCTTAAACCGCTGAACTGATATAGATGAAATTTGGTATGGAGATAGGTTGAGTTCCAGGGAAGGACATAGAATAGTTTTTGTCGCGATAAACGACATTCACGCGGGCGGAGACACATGCAAAAGCTAGTGTTAGAAAAATCAATTAATATATTGATGTGGTAGAAATTCTTTGAAAGATTGAGAGAGAGAGAGATTTTACCTGTTGGTCTAGTGGTTAGTGACCCTGACTGCCCCTTCTACTACATCTTCCTACTATTAAGTAGGAGGATGTTTTAGAAGTTTATTATCACAGTCGTCTAATGTGTCTGTCTGTCATCGATCTTGCATCTAATCTCTCTTCGACCGTGTATAAGTTAGTATAAGAGAATATTAAATGCACTTGTGTTTGTCTTGTCTTAATCTATACTAATATTATAAAGCTGAAGAGTTTGTTTGTTTGTTTGAACGCGATAATCTCAAGAACTAGTGGTAGTGGAATTGAAAAATTATTTTATTGTTGGATAGCCCATTAATCGAGGAAGGCTACAAGCTATAACATTACATAAGATCACGCTACGACCAATAGGAGCGGAGGAAAATTTACGCAGACGAAATTGCGCGGGACAGCTAGTTATATTATAAAGCTGCAGAGTTTGTTTGTTTGAACGAGGTAATCTCAGGAACTACTGATCCGAATTGTAAAATTCGTTTACTGTTGGATATCCTATTTATCAAGGAAGGCTATAGGCTATATACCATTACACTACGACTAATTGAATCGGAGCAGCAATGAGAAATGTTGCAAAAACGAGGAAAATTCACGCAGACGAAGTTGTGCGCGTCATCCAGTGTTAAGATAAACCTTGAATAACAATATATTCCTTTTTGCAGCAGTCATGTAAGAAAACAGTACCTAAATTCAACAAACACACAAAACTGTAACATCATAGAAACACACCATCCTACCATTGGCTCATAAAAAACCAAAACATAACGATTTACCATAAAATATTTACATTATCAGACCCCATAATTTTATTCATAAGGAGCGGTTGTAACCACTCACAGGAGCCCTTGTTACTTCACATTATAATAGAAATTTCGGCGATACATGACCTCTCCTACCATAGGAACAGGAGTGGCGTGGAGTGTCGTGTGTTCGAGTATAGTTTGCACTGGTATTTAGAAAATGATAGCTAAATAATATTAATAGTTGGGTTACGCCAATTGGCAGAGGATCGATAAAGTGAGATAAGGTTAATGATGATGAATACTGGTACGTAACTAAACTAAATTTCGCAAAAGAATATCATTCCCAAAAGGGTCTAATTGATATCCCGGTGTTTAATCTATACTAATATTATAAAACTAAAGATTTTGTTTCTTTGTATGTTTGTTTGTTTGTTTGTTTGAACGCGGTAATCTAAGGAACTACTGGTCCAAATTGAAAAATTCTTTAACTGTTGGATAGCCCATTTATCGAGAAGGCTATAGGCTATATAACATCACGATACGACCAATAGGAGCGAAGCAGCAATGAAAAATGTTGCAAAAACGGGATAAATTGACACATACGAAGTTGCGCGGGACATCTAGTATAAAATAATGCTCATCTAACTGATAATGGTTAGGGCAACTGAGTTCGGTTAATATAGAATCAGTTTTCGTGAAGGGTTTAGGTGGTAGCTTAATGGCTAAGGCATAGGTCTCGCAATAGTGAGGTCACGGGTTCGAATCCAACCCATTATACTACCAACGTGAAACCACTCCTTTTTTTTTTTTTTTTTTGTTCGGCGGGAAAAATTCCTGACGAACACCCCCACCATCCGGGGAAGATGATGGAGGTAGTGTGGGGTTTGCACCCACTAAAAAACCCGCCGTGTATCGCTCGCCACCTTTGCGAACGGGCCGCCGGAATTCGTTATACCGTCGGCGGCCCGCCCAGTGGCAATGCCCGGACGCGATGTTGTTGCGTTCCGGGCATTTCACACCTACGCGGCCCCTGGATACACACAGGGCGCCGCGCCTCCACGGAAGGCCGCGGGCGGGGCAGATTACCCCGTACGCCCGCCCGCAGCCCCACCTAAGGCGGCATCAAGCGCAGATATGCGCGCCGACGCCGCCCGGTTCGCCGGCGACGGAGCGGGTCTGCCAGGGAACTCTCTTCCCTGACGCGCTCCGCCGCCTCCTTCTGCGAGATGACGTCCTCGCAGAAGGATGCGACCGCATTCCACGACCCCTCGCCCCGGACCATGGACAGAACCACGGCCGGCAACGAGAGGTCACTTCCGACCACTGCGGTGAGAACTCGACGTTGCCCCTCCCAAGCTGGACAATGCTGGAGGGTGTGCTGCGCCGAGTCCTCACCGCAGTCGCAGTGGTGGCAGGCGGGACTCGGTTCCCTCCTAGCGACCGTGTGCAGGTACTTCCCGAAGCACCCGTGCCCGGAGAGGACCTGCACCAGCCGGAAGGAAAGGGTCCCGTGCTGCCGCCCCGCCCACTCCTCCAGGACCGGCCGGAGCGCCTCCACGGTTCGAACACCTGCCCGTGGAGCCTCCAGCCGGCCCTGCCACCGGGCCATGATTGCCCGGTGGGCCTCACCGCGCCAAGCGCGTAGCTCCTCGGGCAGGGGCACCGAACCCCCTGCCCGAACAGCCACCGCCCGCCGATGCACTTCGGCGAGCACTTCCGCATCCAAATCCCACGGGGGTGTGCCGGCCAATGCGCACGCCGCCTCTGCAGACACCGTGCGGTATCCGCGTATGGCCCTGACCGCCATGGTCCGCTGGGGTCTTCCTAAGCGGACCCTATTCTGGGCGGTCAGGGACGCCGCCCACACGGGTGCGCCGTACAAAGCCATTGACCGCACCACCCCCGTGTACAACCGTCTACTCGAGGCACTGGGTCCGCCCAGGTTCGGCAACAGCCTCCCCAGTGCGGACGCCGCAGCCTCGAGTTTTGGCGCCAAAATGCGAAAGTGCTCGTCGAAGAGCCACCGCCCGTCTACTACCAGGCCCAGATACTTCATCTGGGCCCGGACCTGTACGAGGACCGAGCCGACGGCTATCGAGGCGCCAGCAGGTGGACCGCGACGGGGCCCATGGAATAATAGGGCCTCCGTCTTAGAAAGAGCCACCCTAAGCCCCAGCGCCTCGATGCGCCCGACCATTCGGGAAATCCCTAGGTTGGCCAGGCGCGCCGCCTCCTCAAAATTCCCACCCCGGGCCGTGATGAGGGTGTCATCCGCATAGCAGATGACCCCTATCCCGGGGGGGAAGCCACACCGCAGGGCCCAGTCGTAGCCAATGTTCCACAAAAGGGGCCCTAAGACAGAGCCCTGTGGAACACCGCACGAGACGTCCCTGCGGATTACCTCACCCTCTCGGTCCTCGTACAGGATCCTCCTGCCTTCGAGGTAGTCTGCCACTAGCTGCCTCAGGTACGCGGGCACTCCATGATACCGGAGCGCCTCGTTGATACAGCTGAATGGCAGAGACCCGAAGGCGTTGGCGATATCGAGCGATATCGCCAACATTACTCCTCCACCGGCGACGGCCTCCTCCGATGCGGCCCTCAAGCGCAGAATGGCCCCAATGGTCGAGCGCCCAGCACGAAAGCCGTACTAAGCGTCCGACAGATTAGGGCCGACCTCGTTCAAATGCCGGACGATGCGGGTAGCGAGAATCCTCTCCAGCAACTTCCCCGCCTCGTCCAGCAACACGATAGGCCTGTAGGCCGCAATTGAGTCGGGAGGCCGTCCCGGCTTTGGAAGGAGCACCAGCTTCCCTGCCTTCCAGCAGTCAGGGAACCGTCCGGACGCCAGGCACACGTCGAACAGTCCCCTGAGGCGGTCCCCGATATGGTCGAGGGTCAGGGCCAAAACCCGGGCGGGAATCCCATCCGGCCCGGGAGCGGTGTTCTTCGAACGCATTCGAAGAACAGCCGCGCCCACCTCCGCTTCGGTGACAGGCGGCACAGTTGTGTCGGCCTCCCGGTCATCGGTCTCATCCTCGGAGACCATCGCCGGGGGCGCGTGCTCTGCCTGCAGCGGGAATAGACCCTCGACCACTTCCGCAAGGAAGCTGGGCTGGAGAGTCTCGGTAAGGGGGGGGGGGCCCGCCGAGCGAAGCTTGTTCAGCGCCGCTCGATATGGGCGACCCCAGGGGTCACGGTCGAGACCCTCCAGCATCTCCTCTCTCGCCCTCTCCTTGGCGCGACAGATAGCCAGCTTAAAGGCGTCCCTCGCTTGGCGATACGCCTCATAAAGCTGGCTCTCCTCCTGGACATCGCGGTGACGAGTCCGGCTGCGGGTATAGGACCTCCGCGCACTGATGCAAGCGGCGCGGAGGGAGGCAAGCTCCTGGGACCACCAATACACCCCCTTCCTCGGGGTGCGACGTCGTGAGCGGGGCATGGCCGCATCGCAGATCTGCGTAAACGCATCGCGAATGCGGCCAGCCATGACGTCCACCTCCTCGGTTGGAGGTGGAGACGACCATGATGCCACGATGGCCGCCTCTTCCAGGAGGCCCCTGTCCAACGCACCCACAGCCCACCGCGGAAACCGAGGCGTTCTGCGCGCCGTGTGACCCCTAACTGAGTCCTGGTTCCTGGAAGACCGGGAGAGCTCCAATCGGATATATCGGTGATCCGAGAGCGTCTCAACCTCATCCAGGACGACCCAGTTCCTTACTCGCGCTTCGACGGCAGGGGTAGCGAACGAAAGGTCCACTATCGACCCCCCCTGCTGTCGAACGCACGTATTGGTGGCGCCTCTGTTTAGGAGACAGAGACCCACCGACGCCGCCCACTCCTCAACCGCCGAACCGCGGACGTCCGTGCTGGGTGACCCCCACGCCGTAGATTTGGCGTTGAAGTCCCCCAGCACCAGTACGTGGCGAGGTGCCAACCGCCGTATCGAGGTCTCCAGGTTGGTAAGGAAGACCTCGAAATCAGTAAAACTCCGGTTTGGGGAGAAGTATATCTGTAGAGCGTGACCCCTCCCCAGTCGGCAGCAACATATCCCGAACCCTTGTCTCTGATCGACAAGGGCAGGGAATGAAGCGCAGCGGAGCTGACGATTGCCACGGAGCCGTCCCGGTCCAGTTCGGGCGGGGAGGAACAAAGTAGGGCCCCGCGGCTACGGCGACACCTATCGACCACTCCGCCATGGTCTGCAGGAGAAGGTCCTGGGCAGCGGCGGAGTGGTTGAGGTTCGTCTGGAGGATGATGGAGGAGTTACCGCTGTCCATTTAGGGGTGCGGCACTACATCCATCACCTCCACCTCAGTTGGTGGCTGAGCTCCGGGGGCAGCCTGGGTCGATTGGCTGCTGCCCGGGAGTGGCTTGGAAGCCTTGGGGGGCTTACATCCCTTCCGCCCTACCATATGATTGGCGGGTAGATTGCCCGCCGCACACATGGGGCAGTGGGGGGCGGCAGAGCATTCCGCCGCCTTATGTCCCGGTTGACCGCAGCGATAGCACATTGTGCTGCAGTCAAAACCACTGGTGCACCTGGGTCGCAAGTGCCCCGTGGCCATACACTTATAGCACCTCGTAGGCCTCTCCTCCAGGACAGTGATCCTAGCGGAAGAGAAGCCTACAAGGAGCCGGCCTGCGTCGGCCAGGGTTTTGGCCGAAGCGACGGGGCAGCGCACCCAAGCTGCACCCACTCCACCGGGACCGGGGCGGATGGCGCCGACCTTCACGGATCCGGAGGCACATTGAGTTTTTGTCTCAATGGCCTCTCGGATATCTTCGGTCGTGATCGAGTCATCCAGGCCCGAAATGCGCAATTCTGCGCATTTTGTGGGCCTGGCGATCTTTACGCCCTCCTTCCCCTTGGTAAGCCCCCGTAGCGTCTCCGCCACGAAGTCCGCCACCTTTGCACCATCCTGACCGGGACACTCTAGAATCCTGGCCCCGGTCTGGGCTTGGCGGAAGGAGACCCCCGCGCCAAGATTGTTGGCGTTAAGGGTCACTCTCGCCTGGCGGAAAATCTCCGCGTAGGAGACTTTGCCACTCCTCTCCGCCTCTGGCGACAGCGTCACAACGACGGCTGCTGACTTGGGCGGAGAAAGTTTTGGCTTTCTCTTGCCACTCTTAGGGTGGGCTGGCAGAACAGCCTCAGGTTGTGCAGCTTTCCTAACCTTCTTCCCACGTCGCTTTTTGCGCCCGGCCGTCCGCCACTCCTCACCAGACGGGGCTGTGACGATGGGAGTAGGAACGAGCTCGGGAGCACTAGCTACGGCCTCCGGCTCATTGGATATGCCGGTGACCGCACGAGGCGCCCCTCTTTGTGTTCGCTTAGGCAGGGGATGGGATTGAGAAACCCACCGTGCGGGACCGGCCCTCGCAGGCTGCACCATTCTCATAGCTGGCTGAGAAGTTGGTGCACGTTGCACTCTACTAGCAGCCGCCTTCGGCGCAGCCACCTCGGCGAATGACTCCACGCGTCCCCCGGAACAGGGTAGGGGCGTGGGAGGTGTGGCTTTATACCCCTGGGGGGGCTTTGGCCTGTTCGCCGCAAGAGGTGGCCGGCAGCTTGGTTCGGGAGGGAGACGGTCCTTGATGGTGGCCAGCCTCCCATCAATCATCGTCCCAAACATTATCATTAGCTGCCGGCATTGCGCCTCTGTGAAGGCATTTGCCGGCTGCTCTTGGCAAATGGGCTGCAAATGGGCTTCAGCCTCAGTGGCTGAAGACGACGAAGAAGCAATTGTCGGCTGTTGCTTATCAGCCCGAGTGGCCTTGGTCTGAGCTGGTGTCGTAGATGTTTGGGCCGCCTGAGCAGGGATCGAAGAGATCTGCGAAGCGCGGGCGAGGGCTGAAGTGACCTGTGAGCTGGCCGGAGCAGAAGGGGCCGAGACGAGGCCGGTTCTGGCCGACACCAAATCAGCCCGTAACTGGGCGAGCTCTGTACGGAGTTCGCCTATCTCCCGTTCTAGTCGAACATTGTCCGCTCTCAACCTTTCAAGTACCGCGTCCGGGGCAGCGGAGCGCTCAACAAGAGCCTCCACCACGTTCTTAATACTGGACGCGGATTCCTTGAGGCCCTTTGCGAAGGTGCCCTTCAAATTTCTGGACTTGGTGGCCACATTCACTATAAGAGCCACCGAGTTCGCCGCTGATTCGAGTAGCTCCGCCACGGTTTTCGCGTCTGTATCCCCTCCCGTTTGGCGAAGCCTCTCCATGACCTGGCCAACTCGTTCTTCAGCAGCCAACTCACCCTCTTCTCTAACACGGGCATACGCTTCCCGGCGAGAAAAGACGGACGAACCAGCCAAGGTGATATTGGCTGGTGTCGCCGTCACTGGAGATTGTGGGCGCGAGAAGGGTGTTAAAGACCGCGTTCTCGCACGCGAACCGCCTCTATTTGAAGTCCTCACTTTCCGAGGGATTCGAATGTCTGCCTCTGGCAGGTCCTGGTCTGCTTCTGGTGAGCGTCTGCGCTTTGGTTGCTGCTTCTTAGTAGAACGTCGCCCAACACCCATCAAACAGACTTCGGGACGTTTCTCGCCCCCTAACAGCTCCATGTCGCTGATAGAGGACACGGAACCGCACCGACTGATGCACGCCGAGCTTCCCGCAGAAACAGTTAGCAGCGGAGACCTCGACTCCGCCGATGAAACTGGCAACTCACGCGTTGCCTCCTCTTGGATCGCGACCCTTGCGCTATTTTCGGTGCCGGATTTACAGCTCGGCGACGGGCTGGTGTGTCGTGGGTTGTCCCCCCCAGAGTACGTGGGACTGCCGGAGCCGACTGGCTCCGGAAGGGATTCCCCGAACGAAGAGCGTTCGGGACCCTCCTGGGTAGATGTATCCATATCTTTGACCTGCGACATTTTGTTTAAGTTTATAGACCTGCGTCTAGGTAGCCCTTGGGACTGAGGACCCCTCAGCCATTCATCCCATTGCCAGGCACCACAAGCGTAGGATTAGGGAATTTTTTAAAGGGGTTTACTTCCCCGCAGCCCACAAAAGTGTGGGCTCCCGTTCCTGTCCATTCAGGGTTACGGGTCGGGCCGGTCGGTGGTCTGCATCAGACCGCGTTCACCATCTATAAATAGACGGCGAACCCGCCGCCCCTCGCCCTCCCTCCGGGCAGCCCAGGGAAAGGCCGCCTCCTACTCTGCCAGAACATTAGCCGTGTGACGGTGGTTTCGCGAAAAGCCGCGAATCCACCAGCACACGTTGCCCGGGGTGCACCACGCGGAGGTTTTCCGGCAAACAGCACCCCACGTGAAACCACTCCTAACACAAGTCATTGAGCTTAACTGGAGGGGTTAACAGGATAGCTAGTAATGTGTCCACAATCCCACATTTCATTAAATTTTTTTAAAAAATGCTGGCTTAATGTGTAACTGTATACCTTTTTGCAATATTTTAACGATCCTGAGTTGTGACGTCACGTCTCGGTATTCCATACAATTTTCTATTATGCATGTAGTGTACTTAGGATGCAAAACAACACTTGTTCAACACGGGATTCTACATGTACATGTAATGCCAAGTTCGCAAACAATACTAAAGACAGAAAAGAACCTGGCTATGAAAATTAGGGGCCACTCTTATCAAATTGCCAATTTTACAATGTTTGAATGTTTATAAACTTAATATGGGAGTAAGGTGCTGACATTAATATACTATACTTCGTGTTGGAATACTGATGCAAATTATATTAATTAAAAATTGGGACATGAGTTAAAGTAAAATCAGCCTCAGTATTATACACAAGTATACAGTATACAACATAGTAGGAGCAACTAATTACAATAAAGGTAAAAACTAGGTATATGTTTTTTTTTTAAAGATAACTAGCAATGTGGGGTTTTGATCCCACATTACCAGCAATCCTATTAATCCCTCCAGCTAAGCTCAATGGCTTGTGTTGAGTGGGTTCACGTCAGTAGTATAATTGGTAGGATTCGAACCCGCGACCTCACGATAGCGAGACCGATGCCTTAGCCATTAGGCTACCGCCGCTTCTAGTGCTTTTATATATGTGCTTAAATATTGACCAAAGTACTGGCAACAAATGATTAAATACAAAATATTAATTCTGATATCAAAAGAAATGTCAATCTTAGCTTCATATATTTCCAATTCGCGTTTCAGTAGTACATCCACGGCAGCTCGCTCCGCTCCAGATCGTACCCAGCGGACTTGGGAAGCTGTCTGTAACAACGATTATGATTTTATGTCTCACTGTATACGTTTATTATACTTGAATGTGCTACCATTTGATCCCGCCGCTCTCGGTGGCGAAATTTGAGACATTTCGGTAATGTCATCGGAGGTGAGTTATGGCTTCGTTTTAAATGGGATTTCTGGAGATATGTGATGGTGATTTAGTTTGAACGATTATGTTGGCGTTTTATAAGACTTTGAAACAGTTGATCATATCAATGTCCTTATATATAATAATAAAATAGGTAAATTGATGAATTATGTAATTATAATGTAATGTATATTATTAAAATAATTTATTGGCATGTAATTTTAGTGTAACTGTTTTGTAACGTGTAATGTAATTAAAATTAGGAATAATTTTGATATGTTATCTATTTGAATATTTGTATGTCGCAATGGCTAAGCATGATTTGTTCATAAAATAATTGTCCATCTTGCATGCTTTTTGCCGTGTATACTCATTTTTAAACAAATAAAAATATCTAATCTTATCTTATCTTATCTTGATGTAGTAGATTAGGACCTATTCTTAGTTGTAAAATGTAAAGTTAAAGTTCAAGTTATTTTTAAATATATAAAAAAAAAATCAATCTATACCTATTAGATTTTAGCATTTAAATGTTTCTTTTAAATATACCTTTATCTATCAATTCATTTTTAAAGCTAATAAACGAGTAATTTAATTTTTTAACTTATTTTCGTCCACCTGTTTTCCATTTAGTGTTATGATTAAACTGATAAGTAGGTTTGTAAGAATCTAGTAAATTAAATTTGGAAACGCGGTTATGGTTTGAAGTCTATGTGTACATCACAGGCGAAGGGTTCAAAATTTTCAGAGGTAGCCCGATACAAAAAATATGTTGCTGGACATGATTCTTTGTACCTATAATACTAAGTATATACAATCCAAAGGGAAACCGCAAGTAATGGTATACTAAGGACCCTCCACCGCTGGGTTTAGTCTATTATAGTATACTAGCTGTCCCGCGCAACTTCGTATGCGTAAATTTTCCCCGTTTTTGCAACATTTCTCGTCGCTGCTCCGCTCCTATTAGTCGTAGCGCGATGTTATAAATGTGCTATCCAACAAAAAAAAAATTTTTTTTCAAATCGGACCAGTAGTTCCTGAGATTAACGCGTTTAAACAAACAAACAAATAAACTCTTCCTCTTTATAATATTAGTATAGATGTATAGATAGGATTTTACTACAATATCTAACATATCTTTGAAGCGGCCGTAAATGGCACTCGCAATCCAGGTCGTTCGAATTCTACCCATTAAACTATTGACGTAAACTCACTCTTAACACATTGAGGTTAGCTGGAGGGGATAATACGATTGCTAGTAATGTAGGAGCCACAATTTCCACATTGCTAGTTTTTTTTTCTTTATGAAACTTATATATATTACGGGTCTTAATCGCGTGAATAATTGAAGGTAAAATACCTTGTTTATTGCCCGACGTTTCGACCGTATTGCAACGGCCGTGGTCTGACATTTTTTTTTTTTTTTTAAACATCTCCGGAGAATTGCTCCAAATATTACCTTACTAGTATCAGCATCACCCAATCTTGTCTGCAAAGGTCTGCAAATTGCCGACACCGGTAACGAACCTTGAAACGAACAAATAAAGTGAAAATAGCGAATATGGCGCCAGCGTTTATGTGTTGTATGTGTGTATGGTCCCTCTAAGAAATGCCGTAACCCCTTAAATTTGTGAATTCTATCACGTATCGGCGAAAAATTCGCTTCTCTCAGATCAACAAGAGATCTGGCTGAAAATCATCAGAGCGGAAAAACTCAGTGGATACTGTGGTTCGTTTGTGTTATAAGTTGTAAGATGAAGGAGAAATTACGCGTAGAAATATTTAAGTCTATTAGGTTGATTACAACTTTCAAGTATCTTTTTACCCGACTGTAAGGAAGGGTTATGTTTTTCGTGAGTATCTTGTATGTATGTATGTAACATTCTTTATTACCTCATATCTCACAAACCACGGGACGAATTTATACAATGAAGATGTCATTAGATTGACGTTAAGTTACGTTTGCAAAAATAACAACATGGCGGCTGTGAGATGTAAAAATAAAGAGGTATGAAAAAATTAAAGGGCTCATCCTAAGCATTTTAATAAGGTATAACATGAATATGTCTGTAATACTAAAAAAGTTAGTTAGCAAACATCCTCTTATCAATTTTCAATACATGACAATAGCTGTGATAAAAGTTAGTTGTTGCAATCGCAAGCACTTTACTAAACTCATCGGGATTTATTAATGCCTCCGATTGCGAATTAAATAGAAATTAGAAATAACGCTTCAGTTGCCATAATCGTGAAATGACATAAAATGACTTTCACTAATTCCATTGGTCATAATCGATCAAGTGTCATAATAATTTAAATCCATAAATGTATTTGCTATAATTTTCGTTTTCAATAATACCATTTTCCATAACTTTTATTTACCATAATATAAATAAACAATATCATAATAAATAAAAATAATTACAGTGAAGAAGAGTTTTTGAGAGCTTTGGCCTCCAACTTAAATTTAAAATAATGTTACTTTCAGAATTTTTTTTTTATTACTTATCTATACTTGAATTATGTTGATTAATAAATGATTATACGACACAGATTTTTTATTTACAATTAAACCTGAAACTAAACCTCATATGGCGCCTACTTACTAAACTCGACGGAGCCCCGCTTGGCGGGGCTCCTACTTTTGGGTGGTTTAAAAAAAAAACCTAACACGAAGACTAAGGCGGGAGCTCCGCTTCGCTTCGCTCCCGCCTTAGTCTTCTAACCTAACCTATCCGAGTCGGATTGCTCTGAGTCGGGGTGTTAAAGATAATTAATTTCGACCTAACAATATTATGTATTATTTTCATAATTATATCAAATTTTGATTATGTCAAGAGTCGATTATGAGACGTGTTACTTATGGAAACTAATTATTATGATATATGTTGCTATGGAAAGTCATTTTATGGCAAATAAAAGTTATTACTGTTGAGTTGTTAAGGCAAACGTTATTAGTATAAATGATAATAGTGCAAGTAAATATTATGATCGGGGACGATTATGGCAAACAATATTAGTGCAAATTAATTTATGGCAAACGAGAGAATACCGGGAATCTCATATCTAACATTGCGTAAATTCATAAAATGTAATACAATGCCATCTGAAAAAGAAGTCTCCATTGGCTTCTTTTTAATAAAATAAAATTCTAACTACTCCTTTCCGTGTCAGTACGGATACAAAGAATAGGGGGTAGAATAGGTAATCTTCTATACAATTTTTATTTAAACAAAAATCCTGCCCGAGCCATTCATTATTTATCTTGATACGATTCTTAAGCGGCGGTAGCCTAATGGCTAAGGCATCGGTCTCGTAATCGTGAGGTCGCCGGTTCGAATCCTATCCATTATACTAGCTTAGCTGGAGGAGCTAACAGGATTGCTAGTAATGTGGGACCACAATCCCACGTTGCTAGTTATATTTACAAAAAAAAAATTATTTAAATTTTCATGTAATATTAAAAAAACATCCCAAAAAAATTACAAAAATAATCTTTAGGGAATTCACAAGGCAATACAAAAAAATGTTTTCATTGTAAAATAGACTTTAAACAACCAATAACGATAACAAATCCTTAAAAAATGTCTTATTGTTTCATTGCTTTAAAAAAAAAAATCTCTAATTACTACCTCTTGTAACTTGCACCAAATCACTCTGATTCTTATCACGTCTGCAAAGGTATCCCAGTCAAAAAGTTAACTCGTGCGTTGTAGACCTAGCCCGCTGACAAACATCCCTTTGAGAAATCATGAGGGGCTACATACCTCCTGTTACGAAGAGACGTGGCGAAAAAAGAACTGTTTTTTTTCTGTTTGCCCCCCGAATTAAGGGATGAGGTGTGAATTTTAATAGCAGGCCTCTCTGATCTGTCTCTTGATTAGGGGCTGGTTGTAATTAAAGAGGGTAAAGGTTCAGGGTGTTGCCTTTTAAGAGTTTGTCGGTGGGAAATTAAAAAAGTAAAAAGGTGTTGGGTTTTTTTTGGTTGGCTGAGTGACTAGTCCAGGGGTGTGATTTTTCTTTATATTTTTATTGAAACAGTTACAAATAATACAGCATTGAAAACATTGAGAATTATTTTTTTGCTTTTTTACCAGAATGTTGTAAAAATTGTTGGCAACACATAAGTGAGGTTATAAACATACATTGCAAAAATGTGCAATTTTAAAAAGTCGCCGCTAGATCTGTTACTTTGGGAAAATGGCGTAAATATATAATCATACCGTTTTTGTGAGCGGTCCATTGCAGATGTGTAACTTGTGCTGTACCTAAATACATAATGTTTATTTTAACATAAAAGGATACATATATTCTATAATGTTTCTGTGTAGAAAATTTGTATAGATGAACGTAACATGATAGCATTTTTCCAAGTTTTTCTACGTGGCTTGCAACTACAAAGAAATTTTCATTCTTTGGATTTATGTAATTCAAAATCTGTAAGTTAACCGATAAAAACGAAATAGATAGTTTAATACCTCAATAGATGACAATAATCAAAAGGGTATAGAAATTACCAAACCGAAAAACCCGATAGCTTTAAATAAATTAATTTAGTAACAAAAAAAACCATTACAGTCAAAAACTATAGAACTGATCCAACGACACTACGACACCTCATAATACTAGTGATATCCGTCAAGCACGCTGACGCTCGAATAACATTTTATTTTTCTGGGCCAGTCAGTTTAAAAAGTCGCTAAACCACCAAATGAATAAAAGCTAACTCCAAACAGCCTACTTTCCAAACCATATTCAATCCAACCAAATCCCCGGTAAGATCACAACAAAAAAAATAAAAGGCAACATCTTCCCGGACATCTAATTTAAAACGAGCTCTCGATAAATGAGGGTAGTCGAAATAACTAAGCTATGCGGTCAGTCTCCACCACAGAAGCTATCAGTCTCTCACCGACCGTCGTCCGAACAAGACCTGTGAGTGCGGACTGTCGAATTAAAAATTAACTACGGAGAGGCTTCAGACGTGGGAATTTATTGGTCAGTCCACTTAGTTTATGGACGGACGATCCTTTTACGTGATTAGTTTTAGCTTTAAAGTGATTTATTGGGCATGCTAGTTTGAATTTTAAGGATTTCAACTTGATTTTTTAATGTTAAGAGGTTTTGTGTCGCAGGTTTGGACTGCTAGGAGCAGAGGTGCCAACTTGTACGAATTAAACTAAAGTTGTCATAATTTTTCTGCAGTGGTTGAATATTTTTTCTTGTTATTATTTTATTTGAGACATTTTCTATCGAATCGTGGTGTTCATCTTTGCTAATATTATAAAGCTGAAGAGTTTGTTTGTTTGAACGCGAACAGGAACTACTGGTTCAAATTAAAAAAAAATCTTCTGATATTGGATAGCCTATTTATCGAGGAACGTTAAAGGCTATATAACACTACGCTACGACCAATAGGAGCGGAGCAGCAATGAAAAATGTTGCAAAAACGGGGAAATTTACAAACTACTTCGATGGGTTTTGCAACACTATTCAAAAATACTATGTGTATAGATATTGTACTAAATTTCGTGCCAAGTAGGGGGGGGGGGGGTGCAAGTTTGAAATAAAATAAATTAGGCATTCTCTTTTATATTAGACATTATCGTAATTGCTAGTACCTAGTCTGTAACTGACTGAGCTAAATCAGAGTGTACACTAAACGTTTTCCTAAACGGACTTAACAGTTTGTCCACGATTTAACCCATATTTATCATGGAACAACAAATCGATGGACGTCCATTGAAATGGCCCGTGACCCACATACAGCAGACGTAATATCCGGTGGGACATTCCCCGTCCACCGGATATTTCATCAAATCTGTCATACGTTTTGATAACTTATCGACGAAAACTAATGTTTGGTATTCGGTGATGGATTTTTGTTATACTGTTATTATTATATCTTATATCTTTAAACGAGCAATTCTTGTATATACCTATATATATATATATATAATCTGAACCTCGGCAACGGCTCCAGTGATTTTCATGAAATTTAGTATACAGGGGATTTCGGGGGCAATAAATCGATCTAGCAAGGTTTCAATTTTAGAAAACGTAGTTAAAAAAAACTAGCAAAGCTCAGTCACTCAGCTACTAAATGTAATAAGGGGTCAAAAACCCTTATTAATCAATACATAATAATAAACTTGAAGTCCCACGAGGAAAAGTCAGATTTATTTATTTAGTCTGTCTATTTCTTCGGGCTATTATCAACAAAGACTTTGATCCCTTTAGGGATGTGAAATATTAAATCTCTTTCCATAGTAGGTGTCTAAATCAGAAACGGAACCAATGTTCAAATGTAGCCTTAGTACTTTGAGAGAAGTACAATCTGTGATAAGGACATATCAATATATTTTTATAAACATAGATCAGAATAAAATAAATATAAACGATAGTAGTTGACTAGCCTTTACTTACGGCTTCGCACGTGTTAACTTTAAAAATTAAACGGGGCATTCCAAATCACCATTTGGAATGCCCCGTTTAATTTCTGGTTGGTCAGTCACCGTTTTATTTTATATCCAACGTATAACATAGAGATGTGATGAAATGAAATAGTGAGTGAATAAGTTCCTCGTTAGGTACAACCACTATTTTTTTCAAAATAAAAGTAGCCTAATACATTTTTAGTCACCCCGTTTACTTATCAATTCACTCACTTTTCACATCACATCACAATCACTTTACTGTAGGTATTGTGATTTAGTTCGATTCCAGTTAGTAGCAGTGTGAAAGTGTCAAATAACAGCAAATTTCTACATAGCAATTGACTCTATATTCACAAAGGTGGTGTAGAATGTTCTAAGAACTGACAGAGTTTCAGATGAAACTGAAACAAAACCTTATGGTAGGTACTGCAGGCTATCGACACTCAACATACTTTGGTATACAGTAGCAAACACTATAATGTAGATAGATGCGTCCTTGCTTTCATCTTGTTGTGAGACGGGTTAACCCTCAAAGGGGTTATCTACTTGTTTTCGGAAGTTGATGATTCGGTTTTTATTATATCGAACACGGTGTATCGAAAACACAAGTGCTTCATGTGAAATTTGCGTTTCGTTTTTTATTAAAAGTAGCTTTAGACCGCGTCTCAGCTCACTTGGGCGCGTGCATTAGTATGACATAGTTGTGATGACGACAGGTTATCGTCTCGTTTAATGACTTGTGGCTTGTGTATTTAAATGGAGGTGTTTAGATGTACACGATTAACTGTTGTCCAAGACATTTTCGAACTATTTATTTGCATTTTGAAAGATACAGTGGACAGTCATCAGACTATAAATTAATCGTCACGATATAGTGTCGTAAAACCTGGGTCAACTTCTGCAAATGATCTGTGTTGCAAAACAATACAGAGGACACCTAGACTCTAATCAACAATTTGTGAATTAATCAAAGTGGAATACCACTTTGATTAATTCACAAATTGTGCTCCGGACATTTAGAAAAGAAAGAAAAAATAATTTATTTTCGACAAAACAGAAAAAATAAAATGAGTATATGTACGTGTAAAAACAAATAGCTACTAAATTAAATACAATTTGACAACATTATGTAAAGTTTAAGCCGAAAAATTTCTCATTTCTTATACAGCCACACGCAATCCATCTGCTCGCCAATGAGTTGGAGACCCGTCACACTTTCGCGGTCCGAAATTTCCGAAATATAGAAAAATCATCCAACTAAGAAATGTATAGAGTGTTTTGCAATTTAGTTTTCCACTTAAAGATACTTGAAACTGTCCCCAGTGGCATTTCGGGATCGATGTCGACATAGGAACTTTAAAAAAAAGAGCCTACTCGCATCTATTATGCCTCTGGTGTCACAGATAGTCATGGGTAGTGGTAATCACTTACCATGAGAGCCGCTTGTTTGTTTGCTTTTTATCCCATAAAAAAAATTCTTACACAATATTATCAAGTGGAACATGTCGCATCTACACTCTATATTCTATGTAGTGGCGTAAAATGGTTAATATTCATGACAGTCTGCGGGCGGCGAGTGAAATTGCTTCACATTTTTTACGTCTACCCTCCTTGTCTGCCACTCCTCTTGCAAACAAAAGTCTCCTACTTTAAGTGCTTAAAGAGTTTGGATATAAAAACGTTTTTACTATGTAATCTTATTAGATTACCTGAAGAAAAATACCGGTATTTTTTGTTGTAGGTAGACTCAAAATAATGATTCGTTGTATTTGTCGTAGGATAGTTGCGCAGGCAGGATTGTTTTGGCCTTAGCCTGGGACGATTGTCAAAAAATAGGAATAGTTTATGAAACTAAAGCTAGGGTGCAGTACAACGTAATTATAATAATAATAAAAAATCCGATTTCACTTAGGCAGCAAAATACTACACTTGTGAAAAGTCGATTCTACATTTACATGTAATGCCTGTTCGCAAACAATAGGTAAAGCAGGAAAAAATAACGAGGCAATAAAAACTCGCGGCCACTCTTTTCAAATTGCCAATGTTTACAGTGTTTCTCTGTTTATAAACTGTATATGCAGGTAAGGTGCTGCCACCACTATATTACACACCATATTAGAGGACTGATGCAAAAACAAGAGGTAAAAAATATTAAAAAAGAGTACATGAGATTAGATATATCAACTTCAATGTACTTAGCAGGAGCATCCACATACAATGTAAAAACTATATGTACTTAAATACTGGCCAAACTACTGCTAATTAATGAATAAGTATAAACGTTTTGCACAAGAATAATGGTCTTAATTGATCACGCAGAATCTTTACTAACAAAAGTAAAACATTTTCTTTAAAGATTTCGTGGTTGCCTAGTGTACGGCTCCCATATACCGTCATAATTACGAGTATATTCGACTGGCTGCTGCAGCCCGACTGTCTTGTGAGATATAACTATAAATCTAATATAAATTATGTGTAAAAATCGCCAAACTTTAAAAACATTGTTATGTTTACGAAAAGATATTAATACAATAATTGAATTTTTGAAATATAGAAAAATTTGAAGTCCAAACCCAGGAATCGAACCCGAGACTTCGTATGCCAAACCGAACTTGATATATATTTTTTTTAAATAAAACTAATAATATGATCAATTTGGATTGTACTTATCTAGAGATCTTGTAAACCTTTCAACTATTGCTTGTCTTAGGAGTGGGTTCAAGTCGTCGGGAGTATAATGATTGGGATTCGAACTCGCGATCTTTTGATTGCAAATCTTGGACCTTAACTATTTAGCTACCGCCACTTAACTTATGGATATAGATGGATACAAAATCTATATGTATAGAAGCACAAAACCTACAATAGTTACCTATATATTAATAGCTGTGGCAGCGTACTTTACAAAACGCAAATAGCTCAAAAATGCCAACAACACGCGCGTATTTGTATTTAATATGTGTGTGTATGTATGTTGTGTTCAAACGCAGGACATTTCAATCAATGAAATCGCACTAACGTTCGTTCTAATAGGCGGTGACCACAATGTTAACTTTTTGGAGACATTTCTATTGTTATCTTGCGAATCTATAGAAATTAACTTTTTATTTAGGTTTTTATTACGATACCTACTTGACGATTTGTGGGGAGCAGATAGTGTAGTTTTTGACTAAGTAAACTAGTTACTTCATTATATAATTACCTGTAGGTCATCGGGCTTTACGGTTTAATGATTAAATATATACATATATTTTTTTTTTATTTATTTAGGGGATTTTTGTACACGGAAGTGACGATGCCAATGCCATCGTAACAATGAATATAGTTAAAATGCTCTACTTCTTAAATTTTTGATTGCTTAGCGAACTTGGCATTATATGTAGAGCCATAGCTGTGAATCTATCATAAGATGAATAATATTTTGCTAGCTTCTATGAGTAAAATACTATATTTTCTACATAAGTAGAAAATTTTGTATTTTACTCACGGGTAAGTTAATTGCCGTTGGCCGTGTAAGTTAATTCAAATGTACATGCACTATAATGAAACCTTCCATCAGACTTTTCGTGATGAGTGGAATAGCTACTTATATATGTATAAATGACATATATCCATACTAATATTATAAGTGTGAAAAAAACTCTGTATGTCTGTTACGCTTTCACGCTCAAACAGCTAAACCGATTTAAATAAAATTGGTATGGAGATAGTTTGAGACCCAGGGAAGGACATAGTTTTTATCGCGATAGGAGGGGCCGCGGGGAAAACTAGTTTATTATAAATTTATAAACACCAAGTTTTGTGCAGTGCAATGTTTGTAAAATTCAGTATTTTTGTATATTCAGCAAAGTATCTCTAGTCGAGTCTAGATTTTAATAAAACCAAAAATAATATTTATTTGAACTCCATGATTCGTCCCGAAAGCATCGTGGGACGAAACAGCGAACAAGTCGGACAACCAAAGTGAACTAATTGAGATCACTTATTTGTGCATTATATCTGATGAATATTTGGGTAATCTTCGTCGAGATTAGCCGCCATAACCGAATGAGATTAAAAAGACATTATTGTTATTGTTTGTCCCAAGTAATACCAATATAGCGGTGTTAGTACATTATAGCGATTCGCGTATGCAAATTGTTCATCAGCTATTCAGTGTTTGGACATTCGTTATGCGAGCCCGACGTACGTTTGTGTTACGCGCTGCCTGCGTACCGAGCTGTCACATAACATAAGCGGTCGCGATTTTTCAAGCTACGAAATAATACTTTGACTGCCTCTGTGGCGCGGTGGGAGTGTATCCGACTGCTACGCAAGAGGTCGTGGGTTCGATCCCCACCCAGGATAAAACTTTGTGTGATGAGCACGATGGTTTATTCTGTATCTGGGTGTTATTTATCTATAATATGTATGTATTTAAAAATATATAAGTATGTTTATCGGTTGTCTGGTTTCCATAGTACAAGCTCTGCTTAGTTTGGGATCAGACAGCTTTGTGTGAATTGTCCCAAGATATTATTATTATTATTAATACAAGGTACTTTGTAGTAAATGGTAAATTGGCCTAAATTAAAAATAAGTACTCGTTCAGAATGCTATATTTTTAAAATAGAGTTTGTTTTCTTGAATATTTTAATGATTGCTTTTTACTTGTTTTGTTGACCATTTCATATCTAAAGTAAATTGTTATTATTCATTTTTTAAGTTTTATGACTATCCGTAAAAGTGTCTAGTTGTCGCACTTTCTAAAGTAAATAAGCGTCATTAGTCAACAAATATGTAAGGCGGCAATTTTAGTTTAGTCCCTAAGGTTAATGTTATAGTTTTAGTAACCCTTGTCAGAATAATATTTTTTTACTTTTTTTTTAATTTATTCAGAAAAATTTAAAGTTTAAAAGTTTTCCTGAACTTACCGTATAGTTAAGAAATTGAGGCAATTGACAAATTATGTATGACATAAAAAGTTACTATTATGTCTATCCATTGAAATTACACCAAAATACCGCAATTACAAATGCAAAAAACTGAAATAAAGTGTCATTATTCAAACTAAATACATCGTTTTTCAATGATACAAGCCGTAGTCCCCTTCAAATTGGGCCAGCGGTCATCCGTAGCACTCAAAACGGAATGTTTTATGTCGTGTGCGACCAAATCGTATACGGCGCTGTTTGATTGACAGATTTTATTTAGCCGGTATATCCTCTGGTACAACGGGACAAACACTCTTGTTTTATAGAAAGTACAGATCAAAATTTGTGTGATTTTAAATTTAGAGGATTTTCTTGACTATAAATAGGGATGCAGGTGTTATAAAGATGTGTGTATCTGTCACTGATATCTATAAGACTATCACCCACAACAACTAGACTTCCATTTTGATTTAACATTTGGGCTATAAGTTTTGAAAAAAAATCACAGGTCTTTTTTAGGGTTCCGTAGCTAAAATAGCAAAACGGAACCTGTTTCGCCATGTCCGTCTGTCCGTCTGTCTGTCCCAAGCTCAGAGACCCTTAGTACTAGAAAACTGTAATTTGAGCCGACAAAGTGTTAGAATAGAACCTTGAAAACATTTTTTTTTCGGTTATGTCCCCACACACTCGTAGTGGGGGAAATTGTAACATGTTTGTGTAACAAGGCTAACAACAACGGTCATTCTTAGTACCAAAAAAGTAACCAGGCCAACAATATGACTAGCTATGTGGGATTGTGGTTCCACATTGGCTTGTGTTAGGAGTGGGTTTACATCGATATTATAAAGGGTGATTCAAACCCTCGACCTCACGATTGCGAGACCGATGTCTTTTATCCATTAGGCTACCGCAACTTCTTTCGGCATTTGAAATTGCTGTCAGTTTGTACGGAATAACCACTCCTGTGTACGACGTACTGTAGAGGTCTGTATGTGACCTGTATGTTTGTTGGTGAGATGGTATGAGCGATTGGATTACAATCCATAAGTACTAATATTATAAATGTGAAAGTAACTCTGTCTGTCTGTTACGCTTTCACGCTCAAACAACTAAACCGATTTAGATGAAATTTGGTATGGAGATAATTTAAGTCCCGGGGAAGGACATAGGATAGTTTTTATCGCGATAACCGACATCCACGCGGGCAGAGCCGCGGGGAAAGCTAGTTTCTTATAAGATATCATCGGAATGGTTTATAGCTTTGTTTGAAGAAAATCCCTTCAAGCATTTTGTAGACAATCAGTATACGTGTCGGGGACTTTTTGACATGAATTCTCTGCAAACATTAGCATAATTTATTTTTTGACGTGTATTTTGAAATATTTTCTTTAAATACTTTGATTGTTCAAAATTTTGTTTAAACACTAGCTTATGCCCGCGGCAAAATTTACACCCCCCTTTGAATTTTCAATCTTCTTTCATCAATTAAATTTTCCCCTACGTTATAAAAGGAACCCCTGTGCAAAAATTAAATTTTCTAAACTAAGGTAGGTTTAGAAACTTTAATTGGGGCCTAAACTATAAGTAGCTTAGGCCCTGCGTTGATATGTCAGTCAGTCAGTCAGCTTCTCCTGTTATAAATATAGATTTACAAATTAATAACTAATGACATTGTTAATTTTTTAAACTGAAGATGAGTTAATGTTTTGTCAACTCGTCGCTAATTGATCGTAGTGCCGGACAACACTAGCGATAGCTGTTACAGAGACAGACGAACACATCGCCTTAATCAACATCCTCTAATTTAAAACATTTAATCACACTCACTGTTCAACCAACAAAGTGTAAACCCACATAGTTACCATAGCTCATTCCTGGCAATCACGAGTAATCACCCATTCGTACTTTACTGTACAGAACAATATATGAAAGCATTTAAGTGATACGACCAACTCTTCTCTCAAATAGTTTCGCTGGCTGTGCATTTGACCATCCAAATCTTATACTACTGCAACTCGAACGGATTTCGCTGTTTGAATTCCGGTTACTCTAGTCAGTTAGTTTTACGGGGCTGAAATACTCTTGACCTTTGTGCGCTTGACATATCTTTTGGTGACTCTAATTGTTATGTAAACTATAAGATTATTAAGACAAGTGTTTCGGAATTGCCAATATTTAAACAAGTTACTCTACAAAATTACTATTTCATTTAAACTCCTGCGTAACTGTTTGTCAATATCAGTAATAAACACAAACAGTTCACAGGTCTTAATCCTGCGAAATGTGTGCGGGAAACAAACATTTCGCAGGATTTAAAAAAAAATAATTGACTGTTGAATGCAAGATGCCACCGTTTCTTTTGTCATTTAAAATGTGTTCTAGAATATCATAACGCCACATTGACAGACAGTTAAATAAGAGCGTGATTTCAAAATTGCGCTCATTATATTTACTTGATCAGACATATTTCTGGAGATCAAATACGATTACACTGCCAGTAAGAGTATGTGATACATGTTAGAAAAGCACAATCTTTTATCAAAAGCCACTAATCACTAGCCACCAAGCACTAATTCCGTAAAAAATCATGCGAATTCCGATCGAGGTTTCTTAGTATATGCCCCAGCATTAGAAAGTACATTAGTTGGTGGGCTAAGTTTAATGTTCGTCGCTATAAACACGTGGTGATGTATTTATTGTACAGAATAGCACCTTTATAACAGCTCAGCGGGGATCAGGTGGAACTACAACACTTAATGTGAGTAATAAAAGATTATTTGTGCAAATGACTTTTGGGGGGTTAGAATTTGTAATGTAGATGTTTCAGGTTGAGGTATGTTTAAATTGCTTGTTTCTTGTATAGTATCTCTATGGTAAGCTGGTTATTAAGCTGGACAGTATGGGCAAGCCTACCTTAACCAATGTTGGCTACCTATCAGCTTATGTTCATAGGAAAATGCTTTTAGTTTTTAGAAAATAGACATTCTCATAGTCAGCTGTCACAATGCTAATTGCACTTTGTTTTGTTGTGTGCTATGTTGTAGACAATAAACTAAAATTATATTGTACTTTTTTGTAATATAATAGAATATGTATAGTATAGTACCTATACGTATAAGTATGATATTTTATTTTGTTCATTTTCTTTTCTGTTTATGAAAATAGATGTTTATATATTTTTGTAAAAAATATTTGTATTAAGTGTTATAATAGAAACACAGGTTTATATTTAATCTAGTTAATTATATAGGTAACTTGTAATTGATTAGGCTCACCTACTATTTGTAACTTAAACAAAATATAGCACAATGTCTTTTCTAATTTTGTTCTAAGGCTTAACACTTTTATTAAACAACTGGCCTGCTGATCTAGTAGTTAACGTAAATAATAAATATAAAATATCCATATAAGTATGTTTATCAGTTGTCTGGTTGCGTTAGTACAGGCTCTGCATAGTTTGGGATCAGATGACCGTGTGTGAGTTGTCCTAAGATGTTATTATATATTTACTGCCCTTGTATGTTTTTTTTTTGTAAAAGTTTTTTCTTGATAAATATTATTATTATAATTATTAAAAAAAATGCTGAAACTCACAGTGTATACCTCTGCAGATTTATGTGTTGCTCCGCCGTTTTTATAATGCGCACACTTTAGCAGTGCCGCAATTTATTTTTGGTGATGATGTACCGTTAGTTGTCTGTCCATCATGTGCCTGTTTTCAGACAAGAAAATCGCTGTACTCTTTGTGGAAAAATCTTCAGGAAGAAACCTACTTCTCTCTCTTCATCTACCTTCAAAAACAATAAATCTTTATTGACAACACACTTATGAAAAATCACACCCTAATTTCACCTGCAAGGTAAATATGAAAATTTACAGTCTAAGTCCTGAAGAGACGTACGTAAGTGATGTCGTTGTCGTCACGTGCGCGGGTTGCTCCACTGACTCCGGCGGTCCGCTCGAATCCACCTGGCGACAGTTGTTAACTCACAAATGTTACAACTCTTAAATTTTATACATTTTGAATTTAAATGTGTATACTTAAGAATTTTGATGCAATATGTAATGTATCAACATAAGAAACTAAAGAAAATTGTGGATGTATCGAGTCGTAATGAAGTAATAATATTTATATCAATACATTTTATTACTTTTTTGTAATTTTTAAGTTATTGCATAGCTTTTACTCTCAACATACTCTCTAATTTTATAGGTTTGTGCTTATCTTTCTGTAGGAATTTAAATGTATTTGAGATTTTGAAATGAAAGGGGTTGTGTCAACATATAAATTACGGATATGTTGTATTTAAAAGACAAATAGAGTAGGTGTCTAATCTTGTGTCTTGGAATACCTACCTACGTACGTATACATCGTATATTTTTTAATGTTGTGTTTTTTAGGATAGTGCAAAGGCAAATAAACAATTGAAATTCAAATCAAGTTGCCGGTTCTTTAGAAAAGAATAAGCTTTTTTTGGAAGATCCCTAAGTAAACATAATGTTGCATACACAATTTGACACGGGAATAAACGCGTTTAAATAAGGTAAAGTAAACGCGTTTAAATAAGCTGACTGTTGCAGTCAGCTTGTGACCACGGTCGGTGTAACTCAGTCGAAACGTCATAAGGTAAATACTGTACCTAGTTTAACCGCGTTTATTCCCGTGTCAAATTGCGTATATAATGTAACGCGTAGGTTTAAAAGTTATAACGTATGTTGTAGTTTTATATTTTTCACGTAAAATGCTGTAAGCGGGTTTTTAAACTTCTTTTACTTCGTCTACGTGAATTTGCAGAGCTGTTTACTCGCTATCCACACGTTAGCGTGATGACAAAAGTAGCCTAAGTTACTCTGATAGGTCTGATAATCCCGTTGAAATCCATACAGCCGTTTCGGAGACTAGCCGGAAGGAACAGATAGACAGACAAAAGAATTAAAAACTATGTTTTTGTTATCAGTATCATATATCTTTTTATAAGCATTTATGTTATTAACAGACACTTTAATTTTATTTATTTGTATAGTTAATAGTTCAGTAGTTAATGGCTGACCGATGGTTATTTTTAAACGATGTTATCTAAAAGTGAAACATATTAAAGAAAAATATATACATATAAATATATATAGGTATATAAATATAAAAATTGCTCGTTTAAGACGTACAGAAAGACGTGAACAGCCGTAAACGATAAGTTATTATTATTATAAACAACCATCAACACCTTTCAAATTATTGTATCTTAAACAAGCATTCCAGTTTTTTATCTACTTTAGCAACCCACCCATTTCCAACTACACGTCGTACTTTCATCTTAAAACTTAAACAAAACATATATTTTACGCTTATACACTATACTAAACGTCTATTCTCCAACATCCCAACGTTTCTCAGTTTCTTTCCACTGGAGAATTTTCCGTAACATTACCCTGACCCCAACGCTTACTTTATGGCCCAACACAAACGTATTGCAATACACCAAAATAAAGAACGCCAATTGTATATTTATTTTGAGAATGAATTATGTCCTTTGTGATGGTGAATGTATTTTTGTATGGTTTAGAGTGATTTAATGCGGGTTTAGTTTTGAGAATTTGCTAGCAATTGCGCGCCAAATTTCAATTTTATCCCATTGAGATAATATATACTAATATTATAAATGCGAAAGTTTGCATGTACGGATGTGTGGATGGGTGTTTGTTATTCAATCACGCCACAACGGGTACACGGATCTGGACGAAATTTGGAACAGAGACAGAGAGAGAGATATAGAGCACATAGGTTTGAAGCGGCGGTAGCCGCCTAAGGCATCGGTATCGCAATCGTGAGGTTGTGGGTTCGAATCCTTGCCATTATACTACCGACGTGAACCCACTGCTAATACAAGCCATAAAGTTTAACTGGAGAAGTTATCAGGATTGCTAGTAATGTGGAACCACAATCCCACATTGCTAGTTATCTTTTTATTCACTCACCAAATACACTGGTTCATTCAGTAACATTTATTTTTGTAAAAAAAACTTGAAGATTTTAAAAGAGTGGCACATGAGTTTCTTGGTAGCTTCTTCTCACGAGCTTTACACTTGGAACTGCCGCCTAACCTAATTTTGTTTTGTTTTTTCAAACAATCATAATTTTATATTTTTTTTTATTTTACGAAATAAAGATATTTGAGTTAGAGTTTATTAAAAAAATATATATGGGCACCTTTTTATTCCAGAATTGTTTTACCGCGGGATGAATTTGCTTTTCAAAATTTAGACGCGAACGAAGTCGCAGGCAACAGCTAGTATGTTATTAAATATACACACGGCGATTTAATCATAAACTAGGTTAACCTTTTACCAACTATGATAATCACACAACTGATATAAACACTTATATATTTCAAATCATACATATTTTTGATAAATGACACCTAGACACAGACTAAATAATCGTGCTTAACACACAAAAGTTTCTTCTGGTTGGGGATCGTACCCAAGACCTCTGGTTTTGCAGTCAGTATCACTAACCTCTAGACCAACAGGTTAGGTTATGCAAATTACTAACGTACTAGTAGTAATTACTTCGTAGCCTTGCATATTGTAGACCTCAGCGTAGTAGTTGTTGTAGAACTCGGCGTAGATAGTGTTGTAGACCTCGTAGACTGCTCTCGTTTTGTCATCTGCGAACAAGCGAAGATTGCTCGGTCACCCATCCAAGTCCTAACCGCACTAGATCTTGCGTAATAAACTTTATGGTAAAGTCTACATGATAACGTCGGGGCAAAAGTATTTTCGTATTTTTCATACAAAATAAAAGATTTTATTTATTTATATATGTGTATGTGCCGTTTTGATCGATGACTTGTTGCCATCTTGTGGGTAGTGCCATGATACCACTGTAGTAAAAAAATGAGATTCTTGATCAAAATAATCTGACAGGTAGTTTTCGCAGTGTTCTTTTGAGGTTAACTTTATGCTTCCTAAAGAGTTCTGAAGTGACTGAAACTGGTAGAAATCTGGTGAAGCAAGATCATGGCCATGCGGAGGATGCATCAACACATCCTAGCCAAGCTCTCTCAATGCGTCTGTCATTGTCATGACGGAACACCACGCCCTTCATGTTCACCAGCTACGCCCGGTTTTTCTTCATGGCTTCTTTTAACCTTGTCAGTTGCTGACAGTAGAGGTCAGAATACCCAAATATCAAGATTTTTCTTATATCAAGACTTTGTAAATGACGTAAAACTGTTTTGTGATCAACGTCCAGTTCTTTAGCAATATAGTAACTAATAATATGTCACTCTTGCTTCACTTTTTCAAAGATGGCTCTGATTTTCGAGCCTCATCCTTCACACTAAAATTTCCAAACTTGAAACGCTTGAACCACATTTTGTGCTACTCGTATTAATACCGCATTAGGTCCGTAATCCGCACAAATTTTATTCGCGGCTTTTTGTAATAAAATGTACTGAATTTCTTCGCTTAAAAACAATTGATTAAAAAAATGGCGGGAACTAGTTTTTTTTTAAATTTATTGCATATTCAGAATGTCAACATTTAATGGTATATGTTTTGTATAACAATACATTCAAAATACGAAAATACTTTTGCCCCTACCTATTATTAAGAAATTGAGACTTAGGTCTAGATGATAGCATAATGTTAACTTAGAATTACAAAATATCACAACAACAAAGTTATATTTATTGTAAAGCAAATAAACTTTCATAGCTCAAACTTTTAACTATACATAGGAGATATAAAATATACAATGAGTGCGAAATAAACAATTTATTAGGAATTTAGAAGAATGGAGGGATTTTACTTTTCTTTGCATACCATTAGCTTCTTTCTTCACTTCTTCTATCGTGGGTGCCAGTAATCGCGATGAAAAATAGCTTCCGGCTTTTTCAAATGTACAATCTATCTGTGTACCAAATTCCATTCAGCATCACCATTGATTTAGCAGTTTTGGAGTGATAATGCAACAGACAGTCAGACAAAGGTATTTGCTAACCTCTGCCTGCGTCCCTACGATGAAATAACCAATGTCTTTTTTCAGATTTTATGTTACATCCCTACCAAATTGCGTTGAACCTGGTCAAATAATTCTGCCGTAAAAACCAAAAAGCAAATAAATAGGATTTTTACAAGAGTTGCTCATTTAAATATATAAGACTAGCTGTCCCGGCGAACTTCGTACCGCCTCTTTTTTTTTGTAAATCGGGTTCAATTAAACTAAAAAAATAACGGTCACTAAACTAAAAAAATGTACCTAAACACTATTAAAATAACTAACTTGTAAACACTATTAAAATCGGTCCAGCCGTTTAGGCCGTATCACAATGACTAAAGTCTACCCAAAAATAAATATGCATTTTGCACATGAACAGCACACAAACTAGCACTTAGAAAGTGCACAACTAGTACACACATCACGTACAACATATAATGTTGCGAGCTGTTGCGCCGTGTGCACCCGGCTTAATAACTGACGGACGATATATCGCCCAACGAACGGTGCAAGTCGGGCGTTATTTGTTAAGTTATTTTTTAAGATGGGGTTGGAGTTTTGGTGGTAATCGCGTAAATGTACTGTGAAAACCAAACCGAGCAAAGTAAGACAACGATTATAGATCCACAGTAGATTTTAGAAATCCGGAAAACTAATAATGTAGAAAAACTTAAAGGTAAAACTCTATCTTTCTAATACGCTAGCTGCCTGCTCCGGCTTCTTTGATTAAAGTTTTCGTTGGGATCTCTAATTCCTTTGACAATAAAATATATCCCGATAATGTAGCTTTCTAATGGTGAAACAATTTTTGAAATCGGTCCTGTAGTTTTTAAGTTTATTCGTTACATTCAAAAATGCTAATCTTTCCTGTTTATAATATAGAGTGTAGACTAGTATAGAAGAGTTAGGACCTTTGACTCGAGGCTCCTTTTGCGTGTGAGTAAGATATGTCAAAGTTTGGGATTTTTTAGTTTACGAATATTATTTTAATTTATGCGTCTATATTAATATTATAAAGAGGTAAAGTTTGCGCATTTGTGAGATTGTAGGGACTAATCTCAGAATCCACTGAACCGATTTTGAAAATGATTTTACCAATAGAACGCCACGTTATTTGTGAGTGTCATAGGCTATATAACATCACGCTACGACCAATAGGACTGGAGCATCAATGAAAATTGTCACAAAAATGGAGAAATATGACGCAAACGATGTTGCCTGGTTAAGCTAGTTCGTCTATAATTGCGTGTAGGTACCTACTACACAAATGACTTTTGGTGTAGAGACTTTAATCTCGAGGAAGGATAGATTCGTTCCACAGAAAATATTTGTGAACTAACGAACTGAATCGATCTTTAGGATTTACCATCTCATTTTGTATGATTAGAAATTGACTTCACAAATTGATATTTATTGTCATACAATAAAGTGTTAGTTATTATGTTAAAGTTAGTTCTAACCATTTGCGAACAGCTGCAGTTATGGTAGTGAGTATAAATGTGCAAGTATTTTACCGGACTTTGCACTAGCCAGTAAAATCCCCGGTAACACGCTTGCTGACGGTAAGGTGGGTTTGTACTTACTTTAACTGAAACAAGAACCTATTTGTATCTTTGTGTAGTTATCGTATAGGTAGTAAGCGTAATATGGCGTAAAAACTAGCGCTCCGTGTGCGTACTGTCAATTAAAATACTAAAGCTAAAGTCATTTTAAACGACTTCAAAAAGGAGGAGGTTCTCAATTCGGATGTTGGTAATTTTTATTTATGTTCGGGTTTTCAAGATTATTTTATTGGTCGAAAGAAGTTTATTCTAAAATAGTTCCATATAAATTTTCGGAGACAGACCACGAAACTCCTCATTAAAAGTCAGCAAATCAACTGTTATCAAAGTCGGTTATATGTTTTTTTTGCCAGGTAAGAAAAAAAACATATCTCTCCTTTACGTGTAGGGTACCCTAAAAATATTTATTTTCAAGATTTTGTTTCACCACTTGGTCGCCGTAACTAATATACTATATCCGTGCCAATCTAAAGCCATCTAGTACTAATTTTACTTTATTATAAAACAAACAACTGAACAAAAAAATATTACAGTAGTAATGTTTTATTAAAATATAGTTTGAAATAAGGATATTTGAGCTAACCTGGGGATAGATACATGGACTGACAGACGTTTTGCCATTTTGGCCACGGAACACTAAAAACATAGGTACTGCAACATTAACCTGTATAGATACTGTGGCCAGTTTGGTATAGGTAGTTAATAATAATAATGTACTGGTACAACACGAAACTTACAATTGATGTAAATTGTAGATCCCGTCCGTGTAAACAAAAGAAATGCAGTATAGAGCGAGTACTCGCCGGCAGTGTGAACGTTTAGCGATCAAGTATTAATATCTCTATCTCTTTTGTTTACATGGAATCTACATAAGTATGTACGTTTCTTGAGCGATAAAATCGCTACTCGCTTTCTCGCCGTTGGTGGGACAAATGCCTTAAGCTAAACATACATGAACACTCCTAATTTTATTTTATTTTTAGTTTTCATATCATAGTACGTTAACTATACGATCTCTATACGAAGACATAGTACATTTTGTGTTAGATCTTCTGTACTCTCAGATTGTAGCTAGGTACCTACTGAAATATATTAGGTGCTTCTGAAGACTGCGCTACGGCAAGCCTGGACTCTGATACATATTTAAGCTTTTAAAGATGCGGCAGTACCTTTGCTAAGTTTTAAATTATTTGTGACCTGTTCTAGGTTCTCAGGCGTTTGTGGATAACTATTGCTCACAACTTTATCCATATAGATTTCGAAGTAACGTTAATTTTGAAAAATAGTTTATCTGGTTTTTAGATGGCGGGCGTACCGAGGTATAATACGAGTACATTATGTACCAGATTATAGACCTGCAATGGACGAACAAAAATCACCGTCAGACTCGCAACAACATTTTTAGAGCATACAATGTACTGTCTCGTGTGGGAATCGAAACCACGACCGGTTGTGCAGTAGTTGTACATATTCTGAGGCAGTCGAAATTAATCTCTAAATGATAGTGACAACCCTATTTGTATAATAAGTCGTTGTAATTTGTAATGCGTAAGTCTAGTAAGTTTAAAATACAACGATAAAACGTCCAGAGAAAATTCATTAGGTATTTAAACGGCTATTACACTACCGTGAATCAGGGCCCTGAATCAAGATGGCATTAAAATTTGTAAGTGAATTAGGGCCCTGACTCTTATTACACCTCTATTTTTAAGGGTTTTGGGTCCCTGATTTAGTGTAGTGTAATAAGCGTTTTATGTAATCGTCTTAAACTAAACTATGAGCCAAAATGCACATTTTGCCATTGAAAATGAGGCGTGAAACAACAGATGTGACGTATATGTCAAACATAATATCAGGAGCGACTGATTGCCCTGAACTATTGTCAGAAATGTCATTTAATGTACCCACCAGAGTTGTTAGGCACTATACTCCGATTTATTTACCAGTGGTTCCCTATATTTTTTTTTTCCTTGTAAATATCGGTAATATGCGTTTATGTAGAGAGCAAGATAATCCATACTAATATTATAAATGTGAAAGTAGATGAAATTTGGTATGGGGATAGTTCGAGTCCCGGGGAAGGACATAGGATAGTTTTTATCGCGTTAACCGACATCCACGCGGGCGGAGCCGCGGGCGAAAGCTAGTATACAATAAATTTAAGGAGTTTAATTTCGATATTTTCTGTATTAATCTGGAAACGGTGAGGCGGGTGCTGAGTCGGGAATTCTTGTGTAGTTTTATATAACGATTTTTTTTTTTTTAAGTTAGATTATAATTTGTCATCAGTTGGGTTAATGTAACTTCTACAAACAATGCAAAGTATACACTGAATAGTTACAATACTGATACTGCTTAGTCCAATCTGCGCACTAATTTTAATTTTTAATAAATTATAACAATAATAATAATATCTTGGGACAACTCACACAACGCTATCTGATCCCAACTAAGCAGAACTTGTACTATGGAAACCAGACAACTGATAAACATACTTTATACATTTCTAAATAATTACATACCTATTATAGAGTTATATTATATTATATAGTTGTTATTCACACCCAGACATAGAATAAACCATCGTGCTCATCACACAAAGTTTTATCCTGCGTGGGGGTCAAACCCACGACCTCTTGCGTAGCAGTCGGATACACTCCCTCCGTACCACAGAGGCAGTCAAATTATGTATTATCACCATCATCATCAGCCTATCGCAGTCCACTGCTGGACGTATGACATAAATTATGTATACCTACGTGAAAACCTTTTTTATGTGTTAGTCTTCAAATATAATTGTCATTTGCTGTTGGTTTTCCCAACATAAATAAATAAATACAAAATTAGATCGTTTTTAGAAGCCAATTCAAGTAAAATTATATTATTATTTGTTTCTGCAGTTCAATACAAAACTTTCAAATACACCAGACATTGCACAGCTAGGTTTAAATATAAACGACGTTTCTTACACCACAATGCATCTAAACATTTTATCATGCAACTTTGGAAGGATCCCGGGAGAAAAATTCCAACGTCGAGACGATGTATTCCTCGGATACCGTCAACACACTTACATAGGTACAGGACCGGCTCCCTACAACGAGCGAAAACAGGTTCACACACACATTGATACGTACGTACACAGATCTCGGTCAAACTCAGTCGAATAGCCGCGTCCAGATCAGACGATCCAGCGCATTCCAATCTCGTGTGGCAGGAGCGCGGCTGATCCAAAGACGCGGGCTGTTCACATGCCGCGTGCAATTCAAATCACGCTTTGGATCGCGCGCTCCATGCCGCGCGCGATCCGTTCGTTGTCGGTTTTTTGTTTTGGCACAAAGGCGCCTCAGTCACTTGGTGCACGCGGTGTGGGGTGTGTAGATCGCGCAATCCGGCGATATGAATATCCCAAATTTATATGATGATTAGCTGTCCCGCGCAACTTCGTCTACGTAAATTTTCCCCGTTTTTGCAACATTTCTCATTGCTGCTACGCTCTTATTAGTCGTAGCGTGGTGTTATATAGCCTATACCCTTCCTCGATAAATGGGCTATCCAACATTAAAAGATTTTTTTAATTCGGATGAGTGGTTCCTGAGATTACCGCGTTCAAACAAACAAACAAACTATTTAGCTTTATAATAAAGTATAGATAATAATTCCAAGTTTCTATAAACTGGATCGGCCAAGTACGATCCACGCTCTACGACCCTGACTCTCGAGGGATCGCTAATCCAAAATGGATCATCGGGTGTGGACTGACAACAGAGACTGCGATTACGTATATACGCGTCAGTGTGCGTGGACTTGTTGTTAATCTATGAGCCGGCTTTCTGTAGCTATGTATTAAGTGCCACCGCTCCGTGAACCCCGCTGTGCCTCCATGCCTCCACGCCACCGCGATAATAAGAGATTCTAGTTTTTGAAATGTACAAATACAAATGGCTTTGTGAATTTAGGTGTCTGTGAATAAGTGACAGAGATAAATACATAATACTATTTACATTTGAGTGAAATATGTGACGAAGAACACGGTTTTATATCGCGTGTTTCAAGGTTTTTTTTGGTATTTTAATATGACTGCTTAAAAATACGGCGATAGTCTAATGGCGAAGGCGTTGGCATTTGTGAGGTCGCGGGTTCGAATCTTACCCATCATACTACCGACGTGAACCCACTCTAACACAAGCCATTGAGCTTACCTGGAGGGGTTAACAGGATTGCTAGTAATGTGGGACTCACAACCCCACATTGCTGGTTATCTTTAAATAAAAAAAAACCGTAAATTTGACATAAAAATTCTATCCGTAGTAGCCAAATTGATTATTTTGCATTCGGCTGTTAATCATAAGATATGTGTGTGCGTAGGTTTAGCAACAACATATGAAAAAGACTTTCAAGCACTTACTTTCAAGTACTGTTTATTCCAGCACTCTCATAGCCGGATGGGATGCAAATCCGACACGACCGGAGAGAGATTGGGCGCAGGATTGACAGCTTAAAGTGCTCTCTGAGCCACGGAGGAATATGACAATGTTCGAAAACGGTCCCCCGTCTATGAACCGACAGTGGTAGCGTTGCTTAACCTCACAGATATCTTGAACTGCTCAGATGCTGCTATAAATGTGAACTCTTCGTCACTTCGTCTTTCGTCGTAATTTTTTGACAATAAAATATATGACTATGTTACTATGAAAGAATGTTAACATCGGTCTAGTAGTTTCGGAGCCTATTCTATGCAAACAAACAAACAAATCTTTTTGACAACATATGGACTGTGTGCCTCGCTGCGTCTTCCTAATGCGGTCGCGGTCAAACTATATCAAAATATCTTGGGATAACTCACACAACGCTATCTGATCCCAAACTAAGCAGAGCTTGTATTATGGAAACCAGACAACTGATAAACATACTAAAATATTTCTAAATACATACATATTAAAGATAAATAACACCCAGACACAGAATAAACCATCGTGCTCATCACACAAACTTTTATCCTGGGTGGGGATCGAAACCACGACCTCCGGCTTAGCAGTCAGAGTCACTAACCACTAGACCAACAGGCCAGTCAAAGTATAATGCGGAAGTTGTTTTTTTTCTTGAAAGAAGAATTCCTTTAAAGTAACGGACTCAGTCTACAAAATTAATGGTCACAATATTTCCTCTTAAAAAAATGGTACACCAAAAACGCCCACTTTATTTAACAAAGTGAAGTATCGGGGATTTTTCTAAAACATTTCCCCCATAGCCTGGTACGTTCATTAGCTATTAATTAAGGGTGGCCGCGAGCGAGCGATCTGCTCATTAATTCAAAGCACCGTCTGCGGGCAGCCTTAACAATGATGTTGGGAAACACTGCCATGGGGACGTAAATATTTTGTGAATGAATAAGATATGGTGTTTGGTGATTGAAGAAGAAGAAGAGGTTGTTGATCTTTGAACTATGATAGTTCTAGAACCATTTTCAAGTGTTAACGATCAAATTATAATAATAATATCTTGGGATAACTCACACAACGCTATCTGATTCCCAAACTAAGCAGAACTTGTACTATGGAAACCAGACAACTGATAAACATACTTATATATTTTCTAAATACATACATATTATAGATAGATATAGAGAATAACAACCAGACACAGAATAAACCATCGCCCTCATCACACAAAGTTTTATCCTGGGTGGGGATCGAACCCACGACCTCTTGCGTAGCAGTCGGATAAACTCCCACCGCGCCACAGAGGCAGTCGAACTGATGTATGAAATTGTTTTGATAGAATAGATTGGGTATACTTTGTTACTGTTGAATGTTTGTAAAATCGCATACGGCACAAGGATTATTATCTACAGTGAAATTGTGTATCGAAAAGATTTTTAACACTGTTCCGCTGTAGACAATAATCCACTTTTAGAAAAGAAAAATTTGGATGCGTAACGTTTTATTGTTTACATCATTTGTACTTGTGTCATTTTATAGAATTTTATAAGCTAAGGGCTACGCGATTAAGGGTCTTAATCGCGTAATTTTTTTATTTTAGGCTAAATACCTTTGGTTATTGCGCGATGTTTCGACCGTATTGCAACGGCCGTGGTCCCGGATAGACTCGTGACCTCGGCCGTAAGTTTACGAACATATATTGCAAACCAATATGAGCTTGTATCATTCGGCGTAAGTGGTAAAAACGCCCTTTAATTAATAAACATTTATCGTAATTTAAAGGCGTTATGAGGGCGTTACTATCACAAATTACAGCAACAAGAAATTAATGTAAAACAGAGCTATAATTTCAACAGTAAGACACTTTTGAAATGATAGCTAATAGAGCTATGATTTTAACAATCTTTTACACAAACTATTTGTGGCTCTGATTTGTAACCTCAGTTAAAACTTTAAGCAAAACCTTCACAAATCGTACCAACTAACCTCTAACTTTAACCTTAGCTCTTACAAACTAGTTTGAACTGGCAAAATCTGGTAAAAACCGCTTTAAACCGGTGTCCGTTGCCCCTATAAGATAAAGCGGAGCTCTCACTTAATCTTAAGATTTCATGACTTGTTCGTTGGTTCCGACGTCTGCAGACTTCCCTTGCTTCAAAGCTAGGTATTAAAACTGATTTTAAACCCTGGATTAGTGTAAAATACCAAGACAATGTCATGGAATTCGTTGGTGTGTTTATGTAATAAGTGGAGATGAGATAAGCGAGGAATTGGTTCATAGATGAGTGACCGTTTTCAAAAGATATCACGACCCTTATATCTCGGAGTTTATGCCGTTAATTTTACATATCAATAATTCCGTTAATTTTACATATTAATCAATTCTTCAGTGTCAGATTTTTAGTCTAATGGGATAGTCAGGAAATAGAAAATGCACTTTGGGTGACACTTTACTTTTAACTGTCTCTGTAGCGCGGTGGGACTGTGTTCGACTGCTACGCAAGAGGTCGTGGGTTCGATTCCTCCACGATACACCACTTTGTGTGATTCCCAAATTGTTGTTCCGAGTCTGGATGTACTTTGTGTTCGTGACTTGTATATTTGTAAAGTCCCACGCGAAACAGGGCTTGTACCCTAATGCGGGAGTCATCTTAAAAAAAAAGCTATGACACGATACATTTTGTTATATTACGCAACAGCACGTTAAGCTTATGCCTCATCTTTTTCTGGTAATGTTGAATTTTCCTTTCTCAATTACTATTTTCTATCTTTATTGACCTTATCAATAATGTTCTTCAGTGCGCGTTTCTTCTTTACGCTAATGACTTGCAGTTGTATGGCCAAGCCAGTGTGAACAATTTATCCGAGGTAATCACTAAGATAAATGCTGATCTTGATGCTATCAAGACTTGGTCTGACAGATTTGGCTTGACAGTAAACCCATCTAAGTGTCAGGCTATTGTGGTAGGGAGTTAACGGATCTTGAGCCGATTTAACCTCGACACATTGCCACCAATTATTTTTAACGGGTCTACTATTCCTTTTAATTCTTCGGTCAGGGACCTAATTATTTTAATTGACACTAACCTCAACTGGCAATGTAAATGGCTCCTATTCGTTAGCGCCGTAGTTTGCGCATTCTCACTACTCTCAATTCTATTCTTAATTCTCCTTACTAGCCCCTCTTACTTATCTTCTAACTTTCAATACTTGTGCTCCAGCCATGGTAGGGAGCTTTGTTCTTCCAACAATATGCTTCTTTTATGTCCGGCTCATTCTTCTGGATTCGTCGGATCCTCTTTCCTTGTACAGTCTGTTTTACTCTGGAATGCACTGGCCCCCGAAATCAGAATGGCTTCTAATCGCTTCAATTTCAAGCTGACAGTTCGTACACTGTTACTCGATAGATTAGCTGAATCTCAACGTTAGCCACATAAATTACTGCAACGTATGTCTGTATGTTATGAATTTAAGTACCTACCTATATGTTTATTTGTATGTATGTAATGTATTTAAGTTGGTAGGTATATGTATATTTGTATGTATCTTATGTATTTAAGTATACGTACGTGTGTATATTTTATTTTTTATAATCGATTGTATTTATCATATATAACCAGCATTGGCTGTCAACAATCTGCACCTATATAATTTTATGTTACATCACCCAAAGGTTGGCTGGTAGAGAATGCTTTTAGCATTAAGTCCGCCTTTTCAATAATTTTGTGCATAAAGTCAATAAATAAATAAACAAATGAAATTTTCGTCCCGTCATACTAAGTAAGTGAAAAGAGAGTGTACTTGTACATTATAATCTACATACACTTGTACACTATACTATCTCCAAATATATATCTCCACTATAATAATCTAAAAACACATCCACAAACACCTCGATACACAACCTCCTCACTAACACTAATAAACTCATCTATATATAAATAGTCTCTCTCTCAAACATACACTCACACAACCACACTCTCACACCCTCATAAATACAATCTGTACTAATATTATAAAGCTGAAGAGTTTATTTGTTTGTTTGCATTATCTATCAGATTATCGCAATCTCAGGAACTACAGGTCCGAATTGGAAAATTATTTTACTGTTGGATAGCCCATTTATCGAGGGAGGCTATAGGCTAATATAGCTTAAATGGAAACTCTAAATGTAATAACTCTACCCAAATGTAGAAAACGAAATAAACTTTTTTTTTTATCTCCTGCGCTAGTGTCTAGTCTCTTAAGAGTTAGGAGACCATCAATTATTATTAAAATTAACAAAAAGCGCAACATATTTGAGTTCAGATGTCTCGGTTTAGACTTCCTAGTCTTCTTCTTCCTTCAAAAGTCGCGTATTAAAACTGATTTTAAGCTCAGGATTAGTGTAAAACGCCATGACAATGTCAAGAAATTCGTTGGTGTGAATAATCCTTATTAAAAACGGTTGATGTGGTTTTTATGGGTAATCGAGGGTTTATGAAGCCGTTTATCACGTGAAATGGGGTGGGAAATTTTATGGTGTATTGTATAAACAAGGAATTTGCAGGTAATAGTCGATGTTTATGATATTATACACCTGATTTAACGAGAAAAAAAGTAGCCCAGTGCTGCCTCGAACTTATAGCGAACCTTTAAATCGAACCTTTTCTTGGATAAAAGTAGTTTATGTGCTATTTCAGACTACCTATAATGTATCTCTATGTTGTCCGTTGAGACGTTCTAGCGTGATTGAAATACAAACATCCATCCATCCAAGCTTGAAAGCTTTTTTTCTCATTTATTATATTAGTAGGATTCAATTAAAATTGATTTGAGTGGCTTAGCCGTGAAATCGAACCAAAGCCAGATCCATTTTGGGGACTTTTCTAGCTTAGGCTAAGAGAGTATTCACATGGAGTATTTACTGAGCCAACGATGTGCGCTAGCGCACTTTGAACGACATTCAGACGGTCAAAAAGTTCTTTGCACATGTTCAAATTAGTGGCGCCAAACGCGCATTTACATATATGGCGATAAAGACGAGTAGTCGGGTAATATATACTAATATTATAAAGCGAAGTGTTTGTTTGTTTTAACGGTAATCTCAGGAACTACTCAACCGAATTGAAAAATTATTTCACTGTTGGATAGCCCATTTATCGAGGAAGGCTATAGGCTATATAACATTACGCTACAACCAATAGGAGCAGAGCAGCAATGAGAAATGTTGCAAAAACGGGAAAGTTTACGCTGACGAAGTTGCGCGGGACAGCTAGTAATAAATAATAGTTAAAAAACTAAAAAAACACGCTTTTGTAAATAGCTGTACAAAAAAAGTAATATATAAAAAATCTGTTTATATTAAAAAAACGTAGGGTGCTGGTGACGATATAGATTTATAATCATCCCACGCTTTTTTAAATACCTTTTTATCGGATTCTATTGTCATCGGTCCTTGATAATGAACGAAGTTTCAATTAAATCTGACATTCTAAAGTGGGTGAAAATCACGTTCATAGATTCCGTTTCAACTCACACAACGCCATCTGATCCCAAACTAAGCAGAGCTTGTATTATGAAGACAACTGATAAACATACCTAAATATTTCTAAATACATACATGTTATAGATAAATAACACCCAGACACAGAATAAATCATCGTGCTCATCACACAAAGTTTTATCCTGGGTGGGGATTGAACCCAGGACCTCTAGCATAGCAGTCGGATACATTCCCACCGCGCCACAGAGGCATTCAAAAAGTGTATTAACAACGAGCTTCGAATCTTTACAATAAGTGACGGTTTGTTTTTGGTCATCTACAGCGCCGTGAGCGCGAGTTCCTAAAACGCGAGTCGTCAACGCGTACAAAATAGAATACGCCGTTTTCCCTAAGATCGAATGAGCGTTCTTTTGTGAGTCAATCATTCTAAAACATGCCAGTTCTCTATAATATTATATTTTTCTTCTCCTTTCGCCTACTAATACCGGTCTTCATAAGTACCTTTATCTTCAAGTCTCGTCCCACGAGAGGTAATTGAGTGCTGTAAATGTTCCAACTTGACAAAAAAGTAGTTCATAAACGACTTTTTTATCGTTTTATAAGTTAAGTTTTTGTTTATTGTGTTTTATTTTTCGAGGGTCTTGAATTGAATGCGTTGAAAGATGGTATTAGAAAGGCAGATTTTTCTTTATGTAATAAGTACAGAAACGCAATCATGTAAGACACATTAAAATTAAACTTGTGTATTGTTATGCTTATCTCTACTTAACGAGATAATCTCAGGAACTACTAGTCTGAATTAAAAAAATCTTACTTCTAATATTGGATAGCCCATTTATCGACAAAGGCTTATAGCCTATATAACATCACGCTACGACCAATAGGAGATGAGCAGCAATGAAAAATGTTTCAAAAACGGGGAAATTTACGTAAACGAAGTTGCGCTGTTCAGCTAGTCATTTATAAAACTGTATTTTTTAAACGTTCGAACAAATAAATGTCTTTGTTTCATTTTCTATGTTTAGATTGCTTGACGTTTTGACCAGGATAATTAGTATTAGTACTCCTATAGGTTCTAAATGGTATTTACCTAGAAGTATTAAAAATATGAAAATCTTTTCCCAGATGGGTAAACTACATAGCAAATGGTTTGTCCGCGAGTTTCGCGCATCTGACGTGGTGGTGGTAAATATAGGATATAATGATAGGAGTCGCGCTTACAGTATTCTAAGAAATAGTTAGTAAATATTACTTTTTGTAATTTTTTTTCCAAGCATTTTTATGCTAATTAAAATGCTCTGTGAGTTTAATTGCAGAAACCATTTAAACACATAAAATATGTGTTAAAGTGTTCTAAGAAATAGTAAGTAAATATTACTTTTTGTATTTTTTTTCAAAACATTTTTATGCTAATTAATATGCTCTGAGAGTTTAATTGCAGAAACAATTTTAACACATATTTTCTGTGTTTAAATAGTTTCTGCAACGAAACTCTTACGGCCGGTCTCAATAATCTAACTATCGATGGATTTGGCTACTAGCGGTATATATTTGACATAAGCTCCATACAAAATATGTCAAAATTCTACCTCTAGTAGCCAAATCCATCGATAGGTAGATTATTGAGACCGGCCGATAGAGCCGTACTAGATCCTCGGGAACGCGGTATATGACGTCACGATTGCCATAAAAATCCTATCATGTGCACTTTAGCAGACATGTCTAGGTGCCGGAGTTGGTAACGCCTGAGAGCTAGTTAGTACCCCTAAGGTCGCGGATTCAAATCCCGACGATTTTTTCCTGAATACAATTAAATTTATATGTACTAAGTAATACGTGTCGACAGACCGCTACAATCTTGACTTCTTTCCTTGGCAGACCTTTAGTCTGCCATATTAAGATGCCATATGATGCAGAGAGACCTCTCCCCGAAATTTTAGCTTTCTGGGTAAAAGTCATTTATTGCGCAGACAATAGGTAAAAGGTTTTCAGGCGACTTGATGAAACAGAGTAGCAAGGTGCATAAGAAGCTAGGATCACGATGAGGCCTGTCTCTATCAAATATGCTTACTTCTATATTAGTATTTTTTTTGAAAAAGATTTCTAGCAATGTGGGATTGTGGTCCCACATTACTATTAACACCTCCAGCTAAGCTCAGTGGCTTATGTTAGGAGTGAGTTCACGTCGGTAGTGGAATCCGCGACCTCACGATTGCGAGATCGATGCCTTAGCCTTTAGGCTACCGTTTCAAGCAAGCATCTAAATGATATTGATTTTAGCACCTGTTCAAACATTCTCACACCAATACTTATTATATCTAAGCGGCAATCGTGAGGTCGTGGGTTCGAATCCTGACCATTATACTACCGACGTGAACCCACTCCTAAAACAAGCTATAGAGCTAACTGGAGGGGTTAACAGGATTGCTGGTAATGTGGGACCACAATCCCACATTGCTAGTTATCTTTAAAAAAAAAAACTAGTTTTCGCTCACGGCTCCCGGCGTGAATGTCGGTTATCAAGATTTTGCTATTCTATGTCTTCCTGTAGCTCAAACTATATCTATTCCAATTTTTTCAGTAGCTTAATCGAGGAAACTTAACAGACAAACAAACAGAGTTTCTTTCACATTTATAACATTAGTTTGGATAGACTAATGCGTGAATAATTTTAAGTAAATAACTTTTTATTGCCCGACGCGACGTTTTGACGTTGAGGCCATTAAACAAAGCACTTTTACTACAACTAAGTACTAAAAACTAAACTATCAAACAAGTATTTTATAAGGCCAAGAGTGTTATTACTCGGACCATTTAGACTACTAAATGATTAAGCTTCAAATAGAGGCACAAAATGATTTTTGCTAAAAGCTCTGCTAAAAGCAACTCCGCCATATTAGTCCGCGGTTAGCTGTCGTTAGTGCACTTACGTTCAGCTCAAAATGAGCCATCATTTTTTAATTTCAAAATTATCTTGAAATAAGCTTTGGTTGTCTGTTGGTGTTTAACAAGAATGATAAGTGCTATTGTCTGTCTTTGTGGTGAGTGCGACTGTTATGTTAGAAGTTGTGCATTCGATTCCCACATGGGTTCGAACGGGTTTCAAGGTTGAGTTTTAAGTTGGTTTTAAGTCTGGGTATAGTTTGAATGTTTGTGAAGGCCCCCACGACGCAAGGGTTGTATTTGATGTTATTATAAAGTGTACGTCTGATATTACACACAGCTTTAAATGAGACTGGCCGCCAAAATCGAATGGGTCGAGCCATATTCTAAGCTTATTATTATCGGTTACTTTGCGTCTACTCCTGGGTCCTTATTCACAATTTTTTTTTTCGATATCGCGCCAAGCCCGCGCGAATTGGCGCACCGCGCGCTCAAATATGTCCGCGGGCATGCGCGATGAATTTCTAAGCGCAGCTCTCTCTCAGATTAAAAACTACTCTGAGAGCTCTCTATATACCATTATGTCAAGATTTTGACAGTTATAAGCGCGAGCTTGACCCGAAAACAAAAAAAAATTAGTGAATAAGGACCTTGTTCAAAGGCCTCTTTTAATGTACCTTCTTCAACCATATTAAGAAAATCGCTCTGACGGGACTCGAATCTGCAATAATAGGGGTACCACTCCGCCACAGAGCCAAGTTCCTCGAATGTGTACATCTTAAGCTATGATTTCGGGCAATCGTCTTCCTCAATAAATGTATCCCATTGACCATATCTAGGTCGTTTATCTATCTTACTACGTTTATAAGCAAAGCTGAGTAAGTTTTTTATTTCCCACTCCATTCATTTCCAAATATAGCACAGCACTTCTAATAATCTCAAATGCAAAGCCTACATGACCTAGAAAGAACAAAAAAGCACTTGAGCAGCAACAGAATACAAAAGCTTAATGCAATGTGCATAATTGTTCTGTTGTGTGTTGCACGTCCGCTGTCACCGTAACCCATTTGTACCGTTCCATAAATCATATTTGAGCAGCCATTGATGCAAGGGACTTGGACAATTTTGGACTTTATTTTTATTCCAGTTTTATATATATTACTAGCGACCGCCCCGTCTTCGCACGGAGTCTTCCACTTCACTATCTACACATAATATGCATAAATTATCTACATACTAATATTTAAAGCTGAAGAGTTTTGTTGTTTGATTGAGCGCGGTAATCTCAGTAACTACTGGTCCGAATTGAAAAAATCTTTTACTGTAATATAGCCCGTTTATCGAGGAAGGCTATAGGATATATAACACCATGCTACGACCAATAGGAGCAAGAAAAATTTTGCAGCGAGTAGGAAAATTTTACAGAAGAAGTTGCGCGTGTCAGCTAGTGAATAATAAACGATCTGAAACAATTGAAAAATCTTTAGATTCAGATTCAGATTCAGATTCATTTATTGCGAATATAGGTTACAATAGATGTTTTAGTTATGTACATTTGTGCTGCTATATTCTACCATAGGCATGCAATATTTAAAAACTCTTAAAGATAATTAACAATCAAAATTAGAACTATTAAGTAAATAAATTAAAATTAAACTGTAATTAATTAATTAAAATCAATGCAACAAAAGTCATAATATAAATAAAAATGTGGATAAAATAATTAAATCACAATCAAATTATAAAAAAAAATCAATTAAAAATAACAATCAATATAATAATAAAAAAATTAAAATAAAACATAATCTAAATTAAACAATCAATACCAAATTAAAATTAAAAGATGTCAGTACAGAATAATCAAAAATAATTTAAATTAGAGAATAACATACAAAAAAATACAAAGAGATGTGTATGTCCAAGTTACGGAGCATCAGCAATTATGTCAGTTATAAACTCGTTTATGGAATAATATGCTTTATTTATTAATAGTTTCTTAAGTAAGGCTTTAAAAGAGACTATATCTAAATTGGCCAGAATATATTTAGGTACTTGATTGTAAATTTTTGGTGCCATGCCCAAGAAATTTTTATTAAACACTGTTTTTTTATGAGGTCTAAATCGAATTTTATATCTATTTTTATTTCTGGTACTGTTAAGTGTTTCAAATAAATGTAGATTATTTCTAATAAATAGCACAACTTCATAAATATATAACGAGGGCAAAGTCAATATAGACAGATTCACAAAATATGGTTTACAACTATCTGTACTTCTTATGTCGCATATTGCTCTGATGCACCTCTTTTGGGCTCTGAAGACTGCATCTGGATTTGAAGAGTTGCCCCAGTATATCAAACCGTAGCGGATTGTTGAAGTAACATAGGCATGATACGCGGTAATTAATGTTGGTTGATCAACAATCTTAGATAATTTGTATAGAGCATAAGATTGCTGACTCAGACGTGTACAGATACTATTGCAGTGCGTTTTCCAGCTCATATCTCTATCCAACTCTACACCTAAGAATTTAACAGACTGAGCCTCTGTAATCGATCTATCTCTGTATCTTACTTTTGGTTTAATATTATTTGTTTGTTGCTCGAAAGTCATTAATTTAGTTTTATTTAGATTTATTTTTAAATTATTTGTAACTAACCAGTCAATTAAATCTTTTAGACATTCGTTTATTTCATTTTCAAATGAATCCTTGTTTTCGCCACTAAAGACAACTGTACTGTCATCAGCGTACAGAATCATGGGGTGCTGTGTTGCCATGGGCATATCATTAATATATACTAGGAACAAGAGTGGACCCAATATGCCCACGCCGTAGTGAGTTTCTCTTTTAGTTGAGGTATGTATTTGGACTGTTTTTGAGTGAGCATTTAATTTATTTATCTGAGTGATTTGTTCTCTATTAGACAGATACGATTTTAAGAGTTTCAAAACATTACCCCTAACTCCATACCTTTCAAGTTTATTGAGAAGTCTGATACGATCGACATGATCGAAAGCTTTGCTCATGTCCATAAACAATGCCGCGACTGGAGTTCTATTGTCGATGTTTGTGATAATCTTTTCATTCATATTGTAAAGAGCCATGTTAATATTCTTAGATTTCATAAAACCATATTGTTCCTTAGCTAGTATATTATATTGTTCTAAGTAAGAATATAATGACTTATAGATTACCTTTTCGAATATTTTTGAGAATATCGAAAGGAGTGCAATCGGTCTATAATTTGAGACATCCTCTTTGCTACCCTTTTTGTGCAGAGGTTTTATCACTGACAGTTTCATTTTAGTTGGGAACACACCATTCTCTATACACTTATTGATGACATGGCTTAGAACTGGTGATATATCGAGCGATATTGATTTAATCACACGAGTGGAGATGTCATCATAACCCGTACTTAGGGTGTTATTCAAAGATTTAATTGTATTAGCAATGTCATGAGGAGTAATTGGATTAAGAAATATTGAATTACGTATAGTGTCAAATTTTTACTGTTAGTCATAGTTTCGATTTGGTCTATAAAATAATCATTAAATAATTGCGCAATGTCATTCGGTTCGTCTATGATTGTATTGTCTTGTTTTATACTTTGTATGCCTTCCAGAGGACAACAGAATTTTGCCTTTTTCTAGCCTTGTTTAGAAAATAATTATTTTGAGCTTTTTGGGTCAGATGAATTATTTTTTTTAATCGGTTGGAGTACCTTTTAAATATTAGTTTATTAGAGTGATTTGGGAGCTTCCGATATTGCCATAACATTTCACGTTTACGTTTACAACATGCTCTGATTCCTTTACTTATCCATTTTAACTTTTTTGAAGCGTTAATTTTTAATTTCCTTAAAGGGAAACACGAATCATATACACATTTAAATAAGTCATGAAATTGATTAAAAGCCTCATCTGCATTGTCAATTAAAAAGATATCGTTAAATGTTAAATTTTGTACGCATTCTTTAAATTTGGTCATATTTTCATCGGAATAGTTAGGTACGCTTGAAAATAAACCAGTGAGATAATATGCAGGTCTTCTTTACAGGACATTTAAGTAATTGGGCAGTGTGATCGGACAATGCTAATTCTAGAATTTCACATTTACTACCCCTGATGTTGTGAAATATATTATCTATACAGGTTCCGCTACATAGGCGGGTTGGAGCTCGGACGCTTATTAAAAGATTATAGCAATGTAGTAGATTTAGAAAATTATGAGACATATTTTTATTTTGCAAGATATCCATATTAAAATCTCCACATATTATAACCTGTTTCCTACGTTCGAAACATATATAATTTAGAATAGAGTCAAGTGTAGATAAGAAAATGCATATTGAATCTTTATCATATTTTGGTGGTCTATATATACATAAAATAATGATAGGGTGACAAAGAAGCTGGACTGCACAACATTCGAATAGATTTTGCTTACACCATTTTCTTACATCTAAACTTTGGCCAGTTATGTGATTCTTCATTAGAATACATGAACCTCCATTTCTGTTGTTTCTGGCACAGTAACTATGTAGTTTATAATTTTGCATGAACAGATGAATATGATCGCCTTCCTTCATATTTGTTTCTGTTATGCATATTATATCTATAGGTTTTTTGTGTTTTCAAAATTGTTAAGATGTACACTCAATAAATCCGACTTATTTATAAGCCCGTTAATGTTTTGATGCATTATATTTAAATGTTTATAAACGAAAAAAAGATTCCTTATTTGTAATTTTCGAATTTACATTTTGTTCATGTGAAAATTGCTCAACATTATTCTGCAGGGGTTCTGAACGGGAAGGTGACTTATTAGTAGCATCGGTATGCCTGTAGTAGTTTCTTATGTCACTTATTGATTTAGATATGTCTAGAAATACCCTACACATTCCGTTATTATTAATAGAGCCTGTGCGTTTATTAAACATGCTGTAATCATATGTCAAGTTCAAATTACTATCAACAATATATATATGTTGGTGTGTTAGCACATCTAAATTTAACATGTTATTAAAAGTTTCTACACGCCAGTTAAATAAATTAAAACAGTTGTGAAATTTGAAAGTTGGGAAACAGACAAGTACATTTGTATGTTTTATAACATTCAAAGTCTGCCGGATGTTGATTATAATATCTACATAATTGTTAGTTGTTTTAAAATCTTCTTCTCCTAACAATATGATGCAGTAGTCCTGTAGATTGTAATGTGCTATCTTGGTTTCAATGCCAGTTATTTGTTGTTTTATATCCCCATTGGTTGTTATATAATGACAGCATTGGAAATCATTCCCTAGGGTGTTTTCTGCAATCGATAATATTTTGTTGTTGTTGTTTGCGCTTATCAAACACAGCTTATTCTTTTTTTTTGACAGTGTATCCCTTGAGTTCTCTATCTTATAAGTATTTATATTATAAGTGCATTTTTGTTCTTTAGCTGGTACGCAGCATTCCATGTTTATTGGCAAGGTCAGGCCCATTGGTTTATCTAGTAACGTACCCATATCATGACTGCTGGTTGAACATTTGTCAGTAGATGCATTATCAGCATACGTTGACTGCATGGGTAAAGAACTCTTGTCCTTGATAGGTGTATGGTATATGGCAGTGTCCTTAGAAATATTAGCGTTGTTGCTATATTGAAGATTACATTGAACAGCATTTAGTGTCAAGTCGCCTGATGATGTCCTTGGCAGACCCATTTTCACAATTCTGGAACGGTTTCTGTATCGAGGAGAGTAAAATTTAACGGGCGTATTAGAGTCATTGTTTGTACTAGAAATACCCACTGATTTTAAAAATTTAATTTAATTTTGGCATTTTAATAAATCTTTCTTGAGAGTGTCATTTTCAATCATTAGATTGTCGATTTCATTGTTTGCGCTCATTAGTTCCATATTTAATTTATTTACTTTCCCATTTAGTGTATCAATCTCTGCCGGATTGCTGTAACTATTCGGAAGACTCTCGTAAGAGATATCGGAATTATTTACTTCAAATGTGTCATCATACTGCGAACCTCTCTTTTGAGTATTAACGTTTTCGTATGTTTCATTATCCATATTAAAGTTATGAGAAATTTTGTTTTTACAAAAAGAGCCGATGTGTACTGGGATTCGATCGTGAACCTCCGTCGTACGAATCCGTCGCGCTACTGTACAGGCTGCGCCGACTTCTGACGACTGTTCTTAAATAGGCAAACATATAGTGACAGTATGAATGCAGGTATACAGACTGATTGCCTTATTGATAAAGCGACATCTGTGTTCAATGTCAGGAACTTTCTGGCTAATCGTTATTGGAAGGAATGAAAGCAGTGTGCTAGTTCCACTACTCTCCGATAGATGGTAATTTCATAGTGTTTTTGCTATTATGCACACAGGAGCCACTGTTTCGTAATTTAAATTTTTTGGTTCTAGAAATTACGGTTAATATTTTCATAAATTTCACTATAAAACGTCACATATTAATGTTTGATGGATGTTTCGAAAAGCACCACTTCTTGCTACTGGTTTAGCGTTAACTATCACTTTTTTTACTTCTCTCTTAATTTTTAATTCTTAGTTTTACTGTTCACTGTCACTGTACCTTGTTATTTGGTAAATCCTGGTATTATTATGTGGATAACACTTGTGCACAAACTTTAAATGTTTGAGTTTACTTTTACACTGTATTCAAAGTTGAAAAGTAAATATTACTATTTTTTAATTGAATTTATTTTAGCACTGACATTAGTTCGATGTAAACATGACGGAAGCGCCATCTAGTCCTCTGGATCTGAATGATGATGAAAATTGCATCAAAATCCGTTCCGTAATTTATAAAAACCAAGGGTACAGCCAGCGATAGTGACTTTATTTTATACTATGTAAATAAAGAAAATTCAGATCATTGCTTATAGAAGAATCTTTACTATGTTTGGGAATATCACTCGCAAGGAAGACTCTTTGGAACGAATACCAACCTAAATGATACAACTAAGAGTTGAAGATCAACAGCCTTGCAGCTGTTACAACCGTTTCGTTAGTAAACGTAGACGCCACCAACAGAAAGAGATGGAGAATTACAACAAAAGCACTACCACCAACCAGATAGTCTACCACCAATCAGTCAGGACATACGAGTAATGTACGATTTCTACCAACCGGGCCACGGAGGACGCAGCGCATCGCATCGCAGCGGATTCGCGAGCATGAGCGAGCAGCCGACTGCGTGCGCCCGACGGCTACAATCTGCTAGAACCCGGGCGCATGCTCTGAGCAACTATACTAATGGAGATATGCGCGGTGGTAGCCGACTAGCCCTAGCCACTTTCTTTTCGTCGGTCCATCTTCGTCTTCAGGTGTCGTGCTAGTATCATCCCCACTGTAGCACTAATTTGCTCCGGCGGTCATCGGTACTTCAGCGTGATTAACCTTCGAAAAGTACTGATAAGGTAGTTATTGAACGACTAAAACAAATGGTGAAGTAACTGCCGAAATATTTTTAGCGATTTTCTTGTCGAGAAAGTAAAAGAGCCTTCAGCGATTTTTATAAGATTCATCTAGGTAATATTGTTATGTACTAAGTAATTACCTCAATGATAAGTTAATAGTTACAGTTTACTTACATCTATCTTTTTGAAAGAATTTATGCGAATTAGCAGAAATAATATTCCCGTAAGAATTTAGCAGTAAAAACAATTGATGATAGAAGTTTTTATAGATTATTGTCAGGTGAATGCTCTATATAAAAATATCTCAAGAGTTTCTGTACCTTAGGCGCAAATTAATTTGTCAGTCTTGTATATAATCTCTCTATGGCCGTGTTGGATCTTCATTGCATCGCGTTTGAGTGTACCCACCGAGAGTAAAGGAATATCGAGCACGTATGTGCTTGTGTATGTGGGACCAAGTACTCATATGTACGATTATCTCTGTTGCGATTGCCTGAACTGAAATAAATATTATTATAACTATTTTATGTAATTTCCATATTTCGGGACTCGGGACTATGGAGTATGGACACTAGAGAGTGTAGGTGGTTAAGGTCATAACTCCAAAATAAATGGTAGGTGATTACAGGTTAGTGTAATTAATTTGAGATTATACTATCAAGAAATATATGTTATAGGTTAAAGGTATTGATGTCCCACTGCTGGGCACGGGTTTCCTTGGTAGAATCTACTTATTATAGATCCTGGGGGTAATTCCCATAATCTAAACGCTTGGCGAGCGGATTGGCGAGGCTTTAAGTATGCAGAGGACACTGCTGCCCGTCCTCAGGTCAGGTATGAACACCCCCAGTCGCCTTGACAACACCCACGGTAAGAGATAGAGTGGCACTATTCTTAAGCCTAAATATCTAATTTCAAGTCCAAAGTCTTTGTACCCACAACCCACGGGCGACAGATTTTAAAATGGATGACAACCATCGTTTCGCTTTGTGTCGCGCAGTGAGTGACTATGCAATTTGGCTCTCCTTGTACGTCATTCATTTGTGGACTCTGTGTGTTCATACTTATGTGTTTTGATTGCTGAAACGTGATTTTTGGAGATTTTAACTGCATTTGTGAGGTTATAGTTACACAGGTTTTAATTTGAAATGGATATTTTTGGTCGTAAAATGGCTTATATTTTTCGACTTATGTTGGATATTATTTTTACAAATGAAATGCTGCCTAGTGTTTAAAGGAAAATTGTGTAGGTACAAGTAGATTAGTTGGACACTATAAATAAAATATGTCATAAATCACAAACCATCCTGCTCATCACACAAAGTCTTATCCTGGGTGGGGATCAAACCCACGACCTCTTGCGTAGCAGTCGGACACACTCCCACCGCGCCACAGAGGCATTCAACAGTAAAATATTTTTTAAGTTCGAACCAGTAGTTCCTGAAATTTTCGCGTCCAAACAAACAAACTCTTCAGTTTTATAATACGAGTATTAGTATAGATTATCTTTTAAAAAAAAACTGTTACGAAACAAAATAACCATATAATTTAACCATAACTTACGAAATAAAAATAAAATAACCATAAACATTTCATATCGAAAATCTGTGATAAAAATCAGTATAACCATCCACCGATGTTGACATATACATGAAGTACCTACAAAGGGTTACAAATGATATACCACAGGAGTGAAGGTGCAAGGGTCCGCGGGACGGTCGGCTCGTGCCTATTTATGTCGAACGAGGGTGTGAATCGACTTGTGCATGATATAACAGCTCGGGGCGTCCGCAGTCTGATGGAGGGGCTCGCAACATTTGTTGATGTTTATGGTCTAGTTACAGAAAGAAATAAAAATCTACCACACAAAATCGATCAATTTTTACCCGTGACCACGATCGGTGCAATTCAATCGAAACGTCGTTTAAATAAAAGGTTCGTACCTTTAAATAATTTCACGCGATTAAGTCCCGAAACGTATCAATTTTTTTTTTTTCTTTATTTAGGAGCTTTTGACTACAGTTAAGCTATGCCAGCTCCATCGTACCCTAAACTTATAAACGAATCACACATAATTTTTTAGATAAACCATATCTACTATTTTAAAAACTAAGGTAGCTACTTCAGACAACGGCTTAGCTAAGTTATTTTTGAATGCCCCAACATCCATCATAGATATTTTAAATTTACTAATCATAGTATCTCTTAACTCCTTTGTTCTGACACATTCCACCAATAGGTGGTGCACATCCTCTGGAGTGCTGCACTCTGTGCAGTTCGGGCTGTCACTCTTCCCCATGAGATGAAAAAAAATCTTGAAAGTTACCACTAACCTTTATTGATAGATGATCTAAAAGGTCACACTCCTCTGTGTTTTGGAGTTACTACGCCTAATCTCTCTTCGGTCAAGTCGAATTTTTGATCCGTTAGACTATCATGAGCAGATGCTCCAATTAAGACCCGTTGAAAGCTGTGATAATGGTATAATGATTCATGGTGCCAAATCATATTTGTTTTTTTGTTGCACTATTTTTAAGGTAGGTAGGTGATTCGGTTTCGCATTCGTATATGATATTATCCCAAAATGGACATATTTTCAGATAATACAGTGCTTTTTATTGATAAAGTTTAGATACACTAAATAACCGACCAACTTACCGATTTTTCGTCTACTTAATTTAAATTTGAATTGGGTAGCGTCGTTCAAACAATTTTAGTTAATAGACATAACAAAAAGTCACAAAACTACTCCACGTCCACGCTTCAGTTCAATTTGCAGCCAAAACGCTTACCGGCCCGTACAATTCCAAATACAACAAAATTTATAGCAAACAATAGGCTCCATAAACGGTTTTGTACCCCTGCCCTATGTCCAGACTCACTTGACCATTCAAATTTATGGGATGTCGTCGCCATAGTCCGCTTACACGAGCTCTGTTCAAACTAAGCCATTATTGATTAACATATTATTTGCGAATGAATATGTATGTCTTGTTGTGGTTTGAATTAGAAAGGGAAATAAGGTTATAATGAGGTTCGTGAAGGAAAGGGATAGCAGAGGGTCAGGCATACAGGGTGAATATTAAGTGGAGTAATGCTTTTAAAGTCTTACCTGCAGATACAGGTAGATTTCTGGCACCCCCGTCTGCATTACCGATCACCGGTTTGTAGACTCTGCATTCGTGAATTGTAAATTACCAGGTAGACAAATTATTGCATTACAATGCAACGAAATGACTGCCTCTGTGGCGCGGTGGGAGTGTATCCGACTGCTACGCAAGAGGTCGTGGGTTCGATCCCCACCCAGGATAAAACTTTGTGTGATGAGCACGATGGTTTATTCTGTGTCTGGGTGTGATTCATCTATAATATGTATGTATTTAGAAATATACAAGTATGTCTATCGGTTGCCTCGTTTCCATAGTACAAGCTCTGCTTAGTTTGGGATCAGATAGCTTTGTGTGACTTGTCCCAAGATATTAAGATATATAAGATATATTATATAATGTTCTGCTATATCAACCCGTATAAAGTCTTACTGCTGGGCACGGGTTTTCTTAGCATAACCTACTTATTATAGATCCTGGGGATAATTGGTTTAATCGCCACGTTTGGCGAGCGTGTTGGCGATCGCAGTAAGGCTTAATACGAGTAGCAGCACTCGTCAAATCCCTTAGTCGCCTTGTCGACACTCACGGAAAGAGACGGGGTGAATGGATATGGTGGTAGCGTGATGTTATATAGCCTTGCCTTCCTCGATACATGAGCAACCCAACAGTAAACGATTTTTTAATTCGGACCAATAGTTCCTGAGATTGCCGCGTTCAAACAAACACAAAAACAAAGAAACAAATAAACTCTTCAGCTTTATAATATTAGTATAGATTAAAAATCAACCTTTAAAAACAAAAATAAATTACCAATGTGTTGTTTAGTGCAAGAGTTAATAACGGCTGGACTAATTACTCTATTTTGAACGGGTATTTTTGTTTCAAATATTTGTTGAATTCCGAGTAGAATTTTTATCTTGGGTTCGTTGCTGAGGTGCCGAGATTTGAAATTATGAAAAGTTTATGGAAAATTGTAGCCGTATTAAACTATATTTTATATAGGTACGTTTTCTATAGATCTGTGTAAGCTTTTATTTGGCATTTTCTGTAATCAACTGTTAAACTATTTGTACAATAACTGTAAGCTTTCCAAAGAATTAAACAAAAAAGTACACACTGGTATAGCCCTTAAAGTTTGTCGACTGAATTCAAAGTCATTCTGCATAGTAGGTAGATGCGATTCGCTAAAGAATGCAAAAATACAGGTTTTCATTAACTATCGCTTACTTTTGAATATTAGTTGCAATTCACCAAAGCATGAAAAAACAAAAGATTTAATTTAAAAAATCTAGTAATGCAAATGGAAGGATTTCATCAAATTCTATCACTTATTGAAGTAATTTTTATAGACATTTCTAGCCAATTACTTTACAAATACAACTTACGAGCATCAAAGGATGGAAAATTTTGAGATCTAGTAACGTAGTCCAGATATGTGGTTCGGTTTCGGCCTCGGTTTGGCTATGGAAGTCTCGGGTTCGTTTCCTGGTATGCAATTATTGTATTTTATTACTTAGTTTAGAACTTTTTTGATCATCAAGTTCCGGCTGCAGTACAATCAGATAATTTATCGGTAATTTACTTACACCAAATATCAAATATCATTCAATAATTTTGACATTTCGTTTTTGATCATTTACTTTTGCTGTTGACTGTACACATTTTAAAACACATAGGCTACTTGTACCACAGTACCTGATATACACGCGAGCAAAATAGCGGCCAACAGCTACTCGTATTTCCCAGTTTCTTTGTAAATTCCATAAAATCAAAACACTATCTCTTATCAAAGCTCCCTTTATTCATATTAAAATTACATTACGGTAAAGGTTTTCTGTTTGTATGTGTACAACTCAAACAGGTCAAATTGCACTTAACTTTATTAAAACGCATTTGTTAAGGCGAGGCTTTCATGTACTTCTTTCTAGCTAAAACGAGTTTTAGTATATTATTTTTCTTTTAAAATGATGTAAGTACCTAGTAATAGATGTCTAAGTAGGATTAATGTTTATGGTTTTGGTTCTTTTTATGAACCGATGAAAAAGGAGAAGTGTTCCTTAGTGGACGTAGGTACGTCGGCTTCGAGCACGCGCGGTACTTGTACGATGACGGGCGTATAATAATAATAACACTGTTGTACTTCACCTCTTGGAATGTCGGTGGACTCAATGTGTCGCGGCTCCCACCAACTCACAGGAGTCCTGTTAAAGTAATAGATTAAAAGGTATTATTTATGTATTATTATCATTATGGTATTTATTATTTTTATTTATTAGAACGAAGTTCCTTATCGCGCGTTGTGAAAGGGGGCTAGACGGAAAAAAATCTCACGAAAAGTTGTAACGACACTTTTTGACAAAAACAAAAGCCGTGCGGCGTGCGCGTAAGATATGAACATCTAATTTGACGAAGAAGTCACCTGTCGATTTGGTCTAGAGGCATAAATTCGGTACACAGTATTGGTGAATATTGTGTAGTGGTGGGTTGGAGCCTTCGGTATACAATCGTCTTTTTGTAAGTTATTTTCGTTTCGTCTCTCTATTTCGCTTTGAACAGTGTGGTGTTGCGAAGATTACAAAAAAAATAAAAATAAGATAAGAACTTCGTTCCATCCTGGTGTCCCTTGACATCTCTCAAGTTTTTTTTTACTATAAATTATTATTTTATTAATCTTTTCTATAATTTATTATATTATCTATCTACTTATACTATTAGTATATTTATAAAAAGAGGCTAGTTGAAAACATCTTGCCTGTCATATGCTGAACTAGCTCCTATTTTTCGGCTTAAACTTTACATAATGTTGTCAAATTGTATTTAATTTAGTAGCTACACGTACATGTACTATTTTTTGTTTTCTGTTTTGTCGAAAATATTTTTTATTTTTTCTTTACTTTTGTTATTTCGTGTGTTTGTCAGTGCCTAAACGCAATAATGTTTTAAGTAAAATATCATGTATCGGGGGTGTTTGAATGTGTACAAAAGATATGGTTTTATCTTATCACTAGCTGTCCCGCGCAACTTCGTCTGCGAAATTGTATTGGTTGTAGCGTGATGCAATATAGCCTATAGCCTTCCTCGATAAATGGGCTATATATAAATGAAAAATATATATAAAAAAAATAATTAAAACATCCAAAGCCAACGTCACGCGGTATTCCCAGGCGGTCACCCATCCAAGTACTAACCGCGCCCGATGTTGCTTAACTTCGGTGATCGGACGAGAACCGGTGTATTCAACATGGTATGGACGTTGGCGACAGGCAAATTGAATTAAATAAATATATTTTAATAGAAATGTAGAACAGATTAGTCATGTACAAATCCATAATAATTTGACTAATTATATCTTTCTTTGTATCATGTTGAATATAAAAAAAACATCGCACAGAACAGAGAAAAGTTAGAAAATTGCCTTCTGATTGTGAGATAATTGAATTTTAAGCAGCGCTAGGTTATAACAAAAATAGCTTCTAGCATCTTCTCTATTTTCTCATATTTGGATACAAAAAACTACTCTGGAGCCCAAGATAAAGGGATACGAGTATACTTTAATGTGATAACTAATGATGACCTTAATACTAATTGTAGATAGGGTTGCCATCTCTAAAATCTGGCAACAAGACAAGACAAGACAAGCGTAAAAACCCTGGATCTTGGAACTTAGAACCCGGACAACTCGACACTTTTTTACAGCCATGCTGATGCCCTTCGGCAGCTTTCCATGTCTTCAAAATTCTCCCAGGATACCTTTTAAACTAGGACAAATCCGGGGAAACCCGGACGAATAGCAACTCTAATTGTAGATGATGCAATAGACTATGACACTATTTTAATTCGATCTACATCGAATTTTTTTTTTTTAAAGATTTGGTGAGGTCCGCATCTTTTATAATGTTTGTGAGTGCTCGTAGAACGTGATTCAGATCGTTGGCTATCCGTTGTAATACTTTGGCCCGTAGGTTTGCACGCTGTAGTAAGCAGGTAAAGAAGACGCTTTTCAAAGATTACTGCCAGTCCTTTTACACTTGCAGCCTATAGATCAACTATACGCAGCTGGCATACAGTGACCTGTGCGTGTCCAGTACTAAAATGCGTACAGGGTGCTGATGGAGCTGCCACGGTTTTGCAGTACATCAGCCATGTTTGCGGAGGTTAGCATTGACAGTTTTGCCGCAATAATGCATAAGCGTTGCACCTTTATGCTTGCAGTCCTGAACGGCTGGTACCAACAGCATCCTGTGCGTATTGGCTGACCGATGGGACTTTCCGCTACTCAAGCGATGGGTGCAACTACGAGCACTAAAATAACCTTTGAAGTTGCTTAGCGTCTTCTGTTTGGTTCTGTGATATACGAGCCACTGACGGTCAAATGCTTAAGTTTAATACTTTTTTTTCTGCTATTGTATAGCTTTTATCGCGGACTCGGGCTTTGAGCGCGGCGACCGAATCAAGAAATTCCGTAACGAAAATAAAACCTAACACCCCCACTCCGCCTACCATGTAGCTCGGCTGAGCGTTCGCTTAACGTATCGAGACGAGCTGCTCCGAAATATAATAGAAAAAAAAAAGCTCAAGTTGATATAAGATGCTATGCAATAGCTTTACCGCGGCAGGCCCCGAAAGCCGCACATTTTTTTTTTTTCTAAAAAGATAACTAGCATTGTGGGATTGCGGTCCCACATTACTAGCAATCCTGTTAACCCCTGCAGCTAAGCTCAATGGCTTGTGTTAGGAGTGGGTTCACGTCGGTAGTATAATGGGTAAGATTCGAACCCGCGACCTCACGATTGCGAGACCGATGCCTTAGCCCTTAGGCTACCGCCGCTTCTACTAACACAAGTTCTTAAGTTTCATCTTATTACTAACAAACTATTATATTTGTAATGTGGTAACACAGTGCATTAATAAATCTAATATCGACCTCGATTATTAATGAAAGCTTATATGCGTTCTACATATATCCATGTCATAGTTGAATAGTATTTTTGTATTATGTAGTACTAGCTTATGCCCGCGGCTTCGCTAGCGTGAATGCCAAAATATTTTAACGGCAAAGCTTCGTACGAACTTTGCAGCCGTTTTACCCTTAGGGGATAAATTTTCTAAAATCCTTTCTTAAAAGGGGTTCCTGTGCAAAATTTCAAGTTTCTAACCCTTGTAGTTTAGGCCCTGATATGTCAGTCAGTCAGTCAACTTCTCCTTTTATATACATAAATATATTAAATATAAATGTATGTTGAAGCTTTGCTTATACCAAAATAACTTGGTTGCTTGATTTGTCTGTCTGTTTTTACCCAGCCAAGCTCATAAACGGCTGGACCCATTTTTACAGACCCTTTAATGGCATATAGGTGATATAATAAACAATAGCTTAGCCTATTTAAAATTTTCAAAATATTGTTTGATTTCACACGGACGAAGTCGTAAGAGTATTAAATATGTATCTTTAGCAAAGTTTAGTGATCCTGAGTGCTAAGCTGGAGGTTGTGGGTTCAATACCCACCCAGGATAAAAGTTTGTGCGATGAGCACGATGGTTTATTCTGTGTCTGCGAGTTATTTATCTGTAATATGTATGTATTTAAAAATATATAAGTATGTTTATCAGTTGTCTGGGTTATATAGTACAAGCTTTGCTTAGTTTGGGGTCAGATAGCGTTGTGTGAGTTGTCCTAAGATATAAAGACCTTTCTAACACTAAGTTATTCTCTGCGGATAGAAATTCAGATTAAAATCACATCTAACATTTCAAAACCCTAATTCAAATATTACCAAACATATCAACTATATCCGATAACGAAGGAATTAAACAGCAAATTCTGACAAACGACCCATCCATCGAACATTGTTTGAACAATTGTTTGTCCATGTCATTTGGACGCGTCAAAGCCAACCCGTGACAACCCGACATATAACAAATATACCAACTTAACTTTACCATTTTCAAACAAAAAAACCAATCTATTTTTAATCTTATTCATTAGACTTTAAGGTTTGAATTAAGTTTGAAAGGGTGTAGTATAACATTTGGAAAGGTTTGCATATCCGTAGTGGAAGTTTGCAATGCAGATTGGCCAGTTGTATGAAAATGCAAATAATGTGCGGGCTATTGTACGGAGTACGGTTCATAACAGAAGTGATATCAATTCAATTTGTGCATATCAATTCTGTGCGCGATGTTACCGAACGACAAAGGCTAATTGTTTTGTTATAATGGACTTCACTGTACCGGTACTTAATAAACAGTTTAATTATTTAAATTTGTATTAAATCGCTATCAAAACTAATATTATAAATGTGTGTTTAACTGTCTGTTACATTATTACGCTTAAACCGTTGAACCGATTTTGATGAAATTAAGTAGTTTTTGATGAAATTAGGTAGTTTGAGTACCGGTAAAAGAAATAGGATAGTAATATATGTTCGTAAACTTTCACGATTTGTACTGTTAATCGCGTAAATTATTTATTTTAATGGTAAATACCTTTGTTTTATTACCTGACGTTTTGAGCGTATTGCAACGGCTGTTGCATTGAATATTTGACCCCTAGAGGTCAAATAAAATAAAATTCTTATTAATAAAATTCTATATAAAGGTTGTTTTGGCACCTGTCCCACCAACAACGCTGAGCGAGAAGCGAGTAGTGATTTATCGCTCAAGAAACGTACAACAGCTGTATTTTGTAGATCCCGTCCGTGTAAACAAAAGAGATGCAGTATAGAGCGAGTACTCGCCGGCAGTGGGAACACTCAGCGATCAACTATTAATTACTGGAAACCATAATGTAAAACCATATAGATACCCAACTACACAAGTTTATGCCGACTGTAAGGTTCTTACAGTCCGTCAGCTCTTTGTGCTACGAACAACACTGAAAAAACATGGCACGTTTGTTGTGCCAAACCATAATAAACGTATTAAGCAGCCCACAAGTATAAAGCACAACACCTCGTTTGCCCGAAATCAGTACTATACTCTGAGCACGTATATGTACAAAAAACTAAATAATCTACTTAATCTATTAGACCTTAACGCCCATAATGTTAAACTAAAACTTACTGAATGGCTCTTAAAGCAAGATTATTATAATACTGAGGAATTGCTGCCATACATCTCATAACCATAATCACACACACACACACACACACACACACACACACACACACACACACACACACACACACACACACACACTACGCACATTTCCATGGAACACTATTCATAACTGGTCACACCGCCCCGGTTAGTAGCGAGTATACCTAGTCTGGCCATAAATACTGTTACAATTAAAAATAAGAAAGATATTACATTTGAATTTGGAATCTGTCATTTTTATACGATTGTTCATTGTATTTTCTAATTTTGGCGCCAATACATTGTACAATATTTTGCTATATTAAAATGGAGTGGGGTGATAAAGAAAACCGAATCGCTGTGATTGCATTACACAAAGTTGGTATGAAGCCGAATGTAATTTTTAAAACTCTCCATACGCTTGGTATTAGTCAAATGTTTGTGTACCGGGCTATTAATAGGTACAATGAGACCTTCTCTGTTTGTGACAGAAAAAGATCTGGCCGTCCACGTAGTGTTCGTACGAAAATGGTGGTCAAAGCAGTAAGGGAAAGAATTCGAAGAAATCCTGTCCGAAAGCAAAAGATTTTATCTCGGGAGATGAAGATAGCACCCAGAACCATGTCACGCATTTTAAAAGATGACTTAGGACTTGCAGCCTATAAGAGACGCACTGGTCATTTTTTAACTGATAATTTAAAAAAGAATAGGGTGGTAAAATCGAAGCAACTACTGAAGCGGTACGCAAAGGGAGGTCACAGAAAAATTTTGTTTACGGATGAGAAAATCTTTACAGTTGAGCAACATTTTAACAAACAAAATGACCGTATTTATGCTCAAAGCTCTAAGGAAGCTTCCCAATTAGTCGACAGAGTGCAACGTGGGCATTATCCGACTTCAGTGATGGTTTGGTGGGGTGTTAGCTATAAAGGAGTGACTGAGCCATATTTTTGTGAAAAAGGTATCAAAACATCGGCACAAGTGTATCAAGATACCATTCTTGAGAAGGTAGTTAAACCCCTTAACAACACCATGTTCAATAACCAAGTATGGTCCTTCCAACAAGACTCAGCGCCGGGTCATAAAGCTCGGTCCACGCAGTCTTGGTTGGAAGTGAACGTTTCGGACTTCATCAGAGCTGAAGACTGGCCGTCGTCTAGTCCCGATCTTAATCCGCTGGATTATGATTTATGGTCAGTTTTAGAGAGTATGGCTTGCTCTAAACGCCATGATAATTTGGAGTCCCTAAAACAATCCATACGATTGGCAGTGAAGAATTTTCCCATGGAAAGAGTGCGTGCTTCTATTGATAACTGGCCTCAACGTTTAAAGGACTGTGTTGCAGCCAATGGAGACCACTTCGAATAAGCTTTTTATATTTTGAATTGTTTTTTATTTATGTATTAAACTAACACACTGTAAAAGTAATAAATATTATTTGCAATAAAAAAAAATGTTTTTTCTTCGTAACAATATTTATGGCTAGACTAGGTATATAGGGCGAGTCCTCGCAAAGAATACTAACTGGCAGTGTGAACAATTAGCGATCAACTATGTGTATTGATCAACGATTGTTTACATGGGACCTACAAGTACTGTTCATTTCTTGACCGAGATCGTTTAAATTTGCTCGCTTTCTCGCTGTTGGTGGGACAAGTGCCTTAGCAGCGTCTCTATCTAGGATTGTAATTTGGGCTTGAACCAGATAGAACCGTTGTTGCACCTCTTACACGAATCAAAGTGGTGAATGGTGAAAAATTTTGGAATGGTGATTTATGCTTGAGCCCCCCTCCCCCCATAACTGACCTATATAGTAGGTACAAGTATGCTGGCCAGGCCACCACCGGTAACAACACGACTTTCATTTGATTTTGGCATTTGGATGGTAATTTGAAAGTCTTTAATTGCGTTACAAGGATAAAAATAACGGCCATTTGTTTTATGTGTCAAAAAAGTACACAGGACGATATTTTTATTCGACATTTGAAATTGATGTCACTTTGTACAGGGTGGCTAGTTCAGCATACTATATGTCAGTGGAACGCTCAGTCACAGTAATCTAAGAATACAGTGGCTCTGTCCAGTCTTTATGTCTATGGGTACAGTATGAGATATTTATCGATTGCTTCTATGCTACTCTGCGCTAGCGGTGCCCGTCAATGCTTAGCAGAGTACGGGCTAGTCGCAACAACGTGTTAAGCATGATAGCCAGTAGACCTGACTGTCTGTACATGAAGCGATGTATTAGTGCTCACATGAGTATAGATACCTCGATTAATGGGTCAGGCAGAGGGCGAGTACATTTAGATTAGGATTGTATTACTAACACTAATTATAAGTTATTATATGTATTACTAGCGGACGCCTCGCGGTTTCACCCGCGTAGTTCCCATTCCCGTGGAAATACAGGGATAAAAAATAGCCTTATGTCACCCAGGGTTAGTGTAGCTTCACAACGATGAAAGATTTTTCAAATCCGTCCAGTAGTTTCGGAGCCTATTCAATACAAACAAACAAACAAATCTTTCCTCTTTATAATATTAGTATAGACTAACAAATTGGATCCTAGTTATCTGAATAAATGAAAATTATTATTAATATTATTATGTCTACAATAAGAATAATGTGATGGATCAATTTAGCAACGAAATCGCCAACGTCCATACCATGTTGAATACACCGGTTCTCGTCCGATCACCGAAGTTAAGCAACATCGGGCGCGGTTAGTACTTGGATGGGTGACCGCCTGGGAATACCGCGTGACGTTGGCTTTTTGCTATTTAATTTATATTTTTGCTTACCGTAATTGTTTCATTTATAATTTTTTAGTATTATATTTTATAGCATTTTTAGTAACGTTACTCTATTACGTAATACGTATGTACTACGGTCATATAATAAGATAATATATATCATTAATGATTTTACACCACACCCTCCACCCCGGCACACACCCTTTTTTAAAAGTCTCCGTGATCTTCGCGACTCATTTTAGGTTTAATATTTATAAAAAATATATATATTTAATGATGTTTTTTTTATATTTTCGGCTTCAAAAGCACAAGGGCACAGCATGACTGTTACGTCATAATTTGATCTGACCAATAGCAATCGTTTTGACTACTTTGAATTACCCGCCCAATTATTGCACACTTAAAAATTAATTTACAAAATTATTAATAAATTATATTAAAAAATATTGATGTAGATACAATTCTAACGTAATAACGTTTATAAAAAAACATTCTATACATGTTCCCTATTATTAAGTTCACTATTTTAACAGTTAGCCTATATATATTAGTAGTTAGCAGTTAGCATAATTCGTATGTACTAATTTTTATATATCATTAATAATTTTACACCACCCCCTCCACCCCGACACACAAACCCTAAAATGAGTTGCCAAGCACGTGATACTTTTAAAAAAGGGTGTGTGTCGGGGTGGAGGGGGGTGGTGTAAAATTATTAATGATATATAAAAATTAGTACATACGAATTACGTAATAGAGCAACGTACTAAAAATGCTATAAAATATAATAGATTTTTTTTTTGCAAACGACAAAAATATTTAATTATAAAAAAAAAAAAGTTATATTTTTATGAACTAGGTTATATGGAGTTTAAATTTTTCAGGTCCAAAACGACTACAAAATCATGGTGTATATTAATATTCTTTTAGCCACGGTCAATTATTGCCGTAATTCTCCGTAGGTGTCGTAGCTCTCCGTAGGTATCATAGCCCTCGAAGTTGTTTTCGTTGTTTTCTCGTATGAAAATTATAAATGAAACAATTACGGTAAGCAAAAATATAAATTAAATAGCAAAAAGCCAACGTCACGCGGTATTCCCAGGCGGTCACCCATCCAAGTACTAACCGCGCCCGATGTTGCTTAACTTCGGTGATCGGACGAGAACCGGTGTATTCAACATGGTATGGACGTTGGCGGTTACCATGTGAAAATACACTATGACAATTAATTTAAAGACATTCTATTTAGTGGCAATATTTCACCGTTAGTGTTTTTGGCACAAAAAGATGGTCTAAATTATTTTAACTTGATGTTTGTTCGCATTTGACATTTAAAAAAAACGGCGATCTATGATAATAATTTAAAAAGTACGTAGGTATTTTATTCCACATCTAAATCATTGCACTATCAAATTTATTACACTCCATGGAATTGCAAAGCACCCATCAAATTTACACTTAATGCCAAAACATTCGTACACTCGTCACGTCGTCGATCGATTACAGTGCTTGCTCGTAAACTTGGCACTTTCAATTGCTAGACAGTGTAACTTAAAATTCTTATTTGCGTTTAATTCAAACGAAAATAAACCTTATGCTTTTGTAATAGAGTGTTATTCAGATGCAAATGTTAATGCAGTGAAGTCAAAACATCGAAGTTTTATGTTCTAATATCTCAGGAGACTTTGAAATCCTAAAGCAACGCATTTACGATAGTGCAAAAGGTATAATTTTTATTGTAATTTCATAGTTTTCTGATTGCGTCTCTATCATTCCAGTTTTATTATTGGAATCAGACGGAGAAATTAAATGACAGAGTACCGCGCTCAATTCATTTCTCTCGTGGGTGAAGCGCTATTCGAATGCTAAATGATAAGTTTACTATAACAAATCTGTTATGTATTACATGAATTAAAGAATGTTTATTAAGCTAACGTCAACATTGATTACTTACCATAATTTCTACAATAACTTGTAGAAAGCATTTAAGAATAATCAGGCCGAAGATCTTTGTCTTAATAATACAAGTTAAATTATTTATTTCGGTATATAGATTCGGTGATTTTTGTTCGATCGATTTTTGTTGCACTATAAAGACCAAAAGCGTGGGCCGATTTTGATGATTCATACGTCAATCGATTCGTAGGTATTAATCTTGCGAGTATCACTATAGATATGCTATAGACAACAATCAAAATGTAATATGGCGACAGGCAGACGCCATACTGTGATAGAGAAAAAAAAATAAAGTCACCAAAATATCATGTGGAGTTTCATCGTGTATTTTAAAATCATGATGAGGTTTTTTTGAATCATTTTTCATTTAAAATAACCGTTTAGGAATTATAGGGATTTAATGTTTGTTACAAAGTATTTTCATTCAATTTTTCGTTAGTTATTACGTCTCGTCCAACAACTAAACACTAAAAAAATTATAAATAAAGAAATAAAAATATCCGCCTGCTTAAAAAGGCTTGAAACAAGATAACCTTAAATAAAAATGTGCATTTTAATAAGTTCACTGGCATTCATCAATGCCTCCGACTGCATGATATAAGGTTATCTTGTTTCTACCCTTTTTAAGCAGGCGGGCTTTTTTTCAGTTTTTATTTACCAAATTAGGCGTCAACTGGCATAGTTTTTGGGTTTATTTTTCCTTGGCCTTGTAAGTAGGTACTTAACCAGACTTGTGATCAAGTGTATGCTATGATGCGCCCTTTAAATAAAGACAATGTCGTGCAAATTAAACCAACCAATATAAGCGCTGAGTGGGTTCGTAGTTGGCATAATTTCGCATTAGTTATTCGCATACAATTAGAAGATGATCAGTCGGCAGTCTGTGCAAACTAGATGCCGGATTAACGAACTTTGTGCAAATATACCGATTGTGGGTGCATTTCTATGGCCGTATGTGTACAGATATACCGTCGGATTTGTGTGCTTAGCTTTGCGTGAATTTCGTGTTTGTGGTATTAATTAGTGCCTGAAATTAACAAGCGATCTGAGTTAAATCTTTCGATTCATAATTTATTTTTATCAAGTAAATAGGAAAATATACTTAAACATAAGAGTGCATAATATCATCATTTAATTACAAATGCAAGAAACAATAGTGTACTAATCAGATAGAAATGTAAAAAATATGTAAACAAAATAAAAATAGCAAAAAGCCAACGTCACGCGGTATTCCCAGGCGGTCACCCATCCAAGTACTAACCGCGCCCGATGTTGCTTAACTTCGGTGATCGGACGAGAACCGGTGTATTCAACATGGTATGGACGTTGGCGATCAAAGTGCTGAAATAAAATAACGTATTTTATACCAATACTATTAACTGTAACTGTGTTCTCTATTGCTACGATAAGTTTTGTCTCTTTTTTCTCTACCAAAATAAAAAGAGACAGCGAATGAGCGGTATTATTATAGGCCGACCGCTTAACTCGTATATCGCCTGCGCGGTGAGAAGGGAGCGCGGGGTGATGTTAACGGGTGGGTGAGCAGGGTGCGCGGGAAGTTCTCTGTCCCGCGCACCCCGCTCACCCACCCGTTAACATCACCCCGCGCTCCCTTCTCACCGCGCAGGCGATATACGAGTTAAGCGGTCGGCCTATAATAACGCAGAGTTTGTTATAATAGGCTTGTTTCCTAGGTAAACAAAAAAAACCAAAGGATTAGTAAAGTAAATAAACCTGACATTTAAATTTACAACGTTAAGTCTCGATTAAATTTTGTATTAAATTGGATTTTTTATCATTGATCATATCATAAAAAGAAGCGATTTTACGAGAAAAAAAAAGTGACGTCATATACCGCTATTTGTATGAAATCTCCATTTAAAATCTGTTTTATGACATTTCATAAAGAGTTGTTGTTTTGACTTATTGGAAACTAGCCCATTCAAATTTTCAATTCTATCTATTGTAATTATAGCTTAGCAACGAATACCTACTGATTATTTTTTGTTTATATTGCTAATAGTAGGTAGGTACCTGGATGACCGAGCCTTGCTCGTTTTTTTTAATCGTCGTTTTCACAAAATGTATCCTAACTAGATCAATGTTATGAAAATAAAAAAAATTCATGAAAATTGCTGGCGCCGTTGCCGAGATTTAGGTTATATACCTATAGGTATATATACCTATACAGAAATTGCTCGTTTAAAGTATAAGATAAAACACACAAACACTGCATTTTTTTAAAATTTTAAGATTTTTTTAATTGTTAGCAATAATATTTCAACACACACTGCCATTCTTAAAATATTTAAGAACTCTTGAAGTATTTTTTATAGACATTTCTTGCCAATTACTTAACAAATACAATAATTGCATGTTTGAAAGATAGAATAATTTGAATTCCAGACCTGGGTCCGTAATTTAAGGTCTAGTAACATAGTCCAGATGAGAGAGGTTCGATTCCGGCTCCAGTTTGGCTACGGAAGTCTCGGTTTCGATTCCTGGGTCTAGACTTCAAATCATTCTATCTTTCAAAAATGCAATTATTGTATTTGTTTAAGAACTCATTATAAAAACCATGATCACTATCAGTATATATTACCTTAGATAAAATCTTAAATATTCGTTTCAGAATAACCGATCTTTCAACCAGACAAAGCAAACAAAAGCTTTAAAGTACAACTGCAAGCGAGACTGTTTCCACCTTTTGTTAAACACGTTAACAAGTTTAAGTAATTCACTCAACATTAACACAAAATACAAAGAGTACAGAACGCAAGCTTCTTAGTAAACGCTCTTGACGATCGCACCCATAGACATCGTTTATGGACAGAATCACGAAGCACTCGCTCTGCCACTGGCACTTACCTCTAAAACGTGTAAATTAATCCGTGTCCGACCGGAATCGAAAAGGGCGCGTAGATATTCTATTAACAATTATAAAAAAATATTGTTTTAAAAAAATAGAAAAAATATGATATTTAAAATCCAGGTATTTAGTACCCGTTTTCGTCAAAATGTTTAAATTTTCAAGATTTTTAACAACATTGTCTTTAAACCTTCTTTACAATCAAAACAGCTTCCGCCTCCACATGTTTTCCCACATGACTTCTATCAAGATAAAAAAAATCGATTATTTTTTTTCGTCTATAAAAAAAATGACTTAAATCGACTGGGAACATACCTAACAACACATTAACGGGTCGGACAGGGCCTAAATATTCATACTATATAGTACTAGAACGTTGCGCGATAGACAGGTTACTATCGACAACAGCAAGAATTATATTTGATTTTGAAAGATAATTTGATGAAATCAAATAAGGTGATTGTTTAACAAGGATAATAACAACGGACAGTGTTAAAAAAAACCTAGAACTGTGATTCGATTCGACATTTAAAATTGCTGTCACTTTGTTCGGGACAGTTAGTCCAGCGTTTCTAGTACTTTAAAGGTCACGGCCCTGCCCACTCGTTTGACGTGTTCCGTGATTCTGCGTTCGTGACTTCTGAGCGTTTTCTATGAAGATTGCCTTCTGTACTCTCACTATTTTGTGGTAATAACTTTAAAATAATTACGCCTCGTCCTTGGGGAGTCTGGCAGAGGGAGAGGTGCACAAACAGACTGCCATGATCGAATCACTTACAATATTAATGATATTTGGATTGGTGAAAGGGCTTGAAGGAAGGAAGGCCTTTTTGGATAATAAAAGACTTTGTTAATATCTATAGTCTATACTAACTAGAGGTCGCTTAATGGTTTTTAAATTAAACCATACTTTATATAAATGTATAAAAATGAAAGTTTGTCTATACTCTGCGTTTCAAATGAGCTGATAACTGTCATGATGACATTTCGATTCGCATTACGACTACAACTTCTTCTTCGTTATTTTTATATATTACAACTTTATTGGTTGTATAGATTAATATGTGAGATCTTATATATTTTTTTCTGTTTTAAATAAAACTAAACTCATTCTGTCATGTCAAGCGGCGGTAGCCTAATGGTTAAGGCATCGGGTTCGCAATCGGTCGCGGGTTCCAATCTTACCCATTTAATGTTCGAATCCTAAAACAAGTCAATGCGCTTAACTAGAAGGGTTAACAAGATTGCTAGCAATGTAATAATTTTTTTAACAAAAAAAATCTTTTGACATTGGCAGAGTATGGCATACTCTGCCAATGTAAATTTACACGTTATACGCACTACTGCATGTATGGCATACTCAGTATACCAAATATGCGGTAGTGCATATAACGTGTTTTTTTAATTTACTTAATGTATTTTTGGAGCATATTATTTAAAATATTAGTTCTGCACTTCTTTTTTAAATAAACGTTATATGTGTCAAATTGCATATTCCTCCGTCCGCGCAATTTTCGTAAAAAGTGTTAAGTACAAACTGGTCGCTTCCCGTATCTAACTAGCCCGCCCTTAAATACTGTTACATAAAAACTTTTCTTTTTTTCAAATTTGTAATTACTTTGAATTTGGAACGCGTTATTTTTAATTACTTTCGCGCCATTTCACATATTTTTTCGTGTTTATTATTAAAATACAATATGGATTGGGGTGTTAAAGAAAATAAGATTGCGGTGATCGCCTTGCACAAGGTGGGTATGAAGCCGTCGGTCATATTCCAGACACTTCAAAAGCTTGGTATCAGCCGTATGTTCGTATATCGTACTATCAACAGATACAACAACACTTCCTCTGTCAAATACCATAAAAGATCGGGGCGGCCGCGTGCTGTTAGAGCTACAAAGGCTGTTAATGCCGTTAAAGCCAGAATGCGTCGAAATCCCAATAGGAGGCAAAAAATCTTATCAAAAAAGAATTCTCTTTTTTATTTCTCGCGATAAGATTTTTTACTGCTTAAATTTTTTTTAAGATTTTAGAGTCCCAGCGTGAAATCTCCCGCTAGGACTCTAAAAAAATCTTTGGAGCAAGCAGTGACGAAATTTCCCATAGAAACAGTGCCTAAATCCATAGATTCGTGGCCAGACAGATTAAAGGCTTGTATAAAAGCCCAAAGGTGGCCATTTTGAATAGAATATAGACTTTAATAAATATGTAACTTCATTAAAGAAAAATGCATTTTCATTTGTAACAGAACTTATGGCCGGACTAGGTATATCTACGAGTAGGTATACTTATATTACAAAGCTAAAGCTAAAGGGTTTGTTTGTTTGTTTGAACGCAATAATCTCAAGAACTGCGGGTCTGAATTGAACAATTATTTTACTGTTGGATAGCACATTTATAGAGAAAGGCTATAGGCTATATAACATCACGCTACGACCAATAGGATTGGAGCAGTAAAGAAAAATGTTGCAAAAACAGGGAAAATTTACACAGACGAAGTTGCACGGGTCAGCTAATCTTCTATATCTATACATATAATAAAACTGTAAATTTCACATGTCTGTACATGGCCGAACTTAGTGAAAAAAAATATTAGGAAATGTTCGAAAAGTGTATTCAAACACTTTGCTGCATTTTTAGAAATGTCTGTCTGTCTGTCTGTCTGTCTGTCGGTTTGTTTGAACACGCATCACGCAAAAACTACCGTACAGATTCGGTTGAAATTTTGCACGTGCAATCTAATAGATGCAGATTAACATTTAGGCTATAAATTATCACGCTTTTTCCCATAGGAGCTAAGCAGTAAGGGATAATGTCTGTAGCAATTTTTCGTTATAAAACAGTAACTACTAGACGGATCTTTATGAAAATTTGCAGTTTTATAGTAAATACTATAGGACATTATTTACACTATAAATCATTACGCTAACGTCTATGGGGACCGAGTAGCAACGTATTTTTTGTCGCACCATAATGGTTTATCACAAAATTTTCCACAATTAGACATTATCTATAATTGTAACCCATGGAATACATAACTTCACGCTAAAACTAAAAGGAGCTAAACACAACATTGTTAAGTTTCATAAGAACAGTTATTTTGACGTGGTAAGTAGTGAACAGTATAGCCTCGAAGCTATGCTAGCGGACTTTGACGACGAAGTCCCGGGCTCGAATCCGATGTCTGATTATATTCTTTTTGTATTTTTTTAAATTGTCTTTATCCTTTTTTAATATTTTTCTCAATGTTCGTTATTTTTTCGACCGTAAGTAACTTATTTACTTTGGTTATTATTTTTTTATATTAAAAATCAAGTAAATTATGCACCTAGGTAAGTTAATTATAGGTATTGCATGCACTGCTGAGAGTAATGAATTAATCGTAGTAGAAATGAAAAACAATATTACATTATAATTAAAAAGTATTCGACATTTTGCAGAAATGATGTGTTCGTCTAAAAAAAAGACATTACACACGTTAAAAAAAACATGTAGCGCCATCTATGAAATCAAATTGTTCACCGTGATCAAATAATTCCTTATTTGTGAAAACATTTATTAGGGTATAGGTGCTTGAGATGAAGGATTTGTTTCTTACTGAGTGGCAACATTCTCCTATTTATTTAATTAAATTGAATAAATTAATAAAAAAACATTAGGTATTAGAACTACTGTTAAAGAAACTTCACTGGTTTTGAAAGTAGATGGCGTTGTATTCAATAATGTTCTATACTTAGTAAATGAAGTTTTAAAAAGAAACACATTGCTATGATTTTTAGAAATGTTTGTCTGTCTGTCCGTTTGTTTGACCACGCATCACACAGGTGCATCGAGGATCATGTTTTGGGGTTATGGTTGGAGATCACGTGTTCATCAATTCAACGATAAAGAATGACTCAACATCGGTCAAGTGTGAGTAGTTCGGGTGACGGGAGGAGGACCCCCCTCCTCCCGTCACCCGTACCGGGGTGTCGTTGTCTGTCAACCGTACCTTTAGAGATATCTGACATTTTCGCGGGCATGACACACATGACACGCTCTGTGTTTGTTTACTAAAGTGTTGCAGCAGTTTTATATGCATTTCAGTTGTATATCTTTGCAGACAAAGAAAAATCCTGAAAAAACATTTTATTAGTATTGCGTTGTAACACTATATGAAATACACCCCATTTTTAGCCAAAATGGCAAAACAGAACCCTTATAGTTCCCTTATGTCCGTCCGTCCGCAGCTTAGCTCAGAGACTATTAGTGCTAACTTTGCATGAATAAATTACTAACGCCGATAAAGCGAAAGAATAAAATCTTGAAAATCATTATTTTTTTAAGGCTCTTATATGTAAAGTGGGGATGTGATTTTTTTTCTCATCTACCCCATCGTGTGGGGTATCATTAGATAGGTCTTTTAAAAAGCGTTTAGGGTTTGTGAAGTCTATTTTTAGATTTAAGGATTCCTTTGTGTATAATATTAGGCTTTATAGTGAACATTTTTGTTAGAGTCAAGTGTCCCCCTGCCAGCTAAATGGTTGATGTTGGGTATGTAAAAATTCAGGGTAGTAGTATAAATACTAAAATTATAAGGAAAACTATCACAGTTAAGTACTTAGGCTTTACAAGTTTACGATCACATGGGAAGTAACAACATTTTCGTACAAATTCTATTAAAAATTATTAGGTAATAAGTAGGTATAACGTTGAAAGAATGAAACAAAAACAACAGAAAACCCACTTCTTAAGCCGCACACCAAACTAACTTTCTAAAAGAATAGAACAGAACGATTTTTATAAATAAAAATCGTTCTGTTCTATTCTTTTAGAAAGTTAGTTAGTTCTAAAAGAATAGAACAGAACGATTTTTATAAATAAAAATCGTTCTGTTCTATTCTTTTAGAAAGTTAGTTTGGTGTGCGGCTTAAGAAGTGGGTTTTCTGTTGTTTTTGTTTCATTCTTTCAACGTTATATCAGGCCAGCTCTTGAGCAGGTACCGGGGGTGTTCCTCAGAACTTTTATCGGGCTTTTAAATGAAACTTGTGGATTTGCCCAAAGCTGATACACTGTTTATTACTGAAATCCTATTAAATATTATTAAGGTATTACTATTTTATATAAATCAAATCACATTTAAACGACCGGAATATTTAAACTGCCAACAATTTATAATTTATTAAATTTTCAGTTAAATAGGATGTTTATTTCCTAATTAGATTTTTGGTCTTTTTTGTTTACTTGGGAAACGAGCTTATTAATCATGACCTAAGAAGCTAGCGTATTTTAATGATTTTATTTGCCATAATTATCCTGTCGTGAGTTTACTGTAGTTGACTATGGAGATTTTTACAAATACTTCGTTGTTTATTTCAAGACTGATTCCGAAAAAATATTTAGAAGGATATAATTTGCATCATTGGCGCTAAAAGGTAGCATCATATACGCAATCAAGTGGTGGCGGATCAATTTACACCTATGGTATCAATATAACAAGGGTTAGCAAGATTGGTAGTAGTAAGCCACCCAGCTAGTTGTCTTTAAAACAAATTGCTTTCCAAAACGGTTAACAACGTATAGACACAGGTCCAAATTGGATCCAAATAAAAGCCGTGTAATATTTTCTTGGTTATAGTTTTCTCTGATCGCACAGCCCTAGCATTAGCTATAAGACAAAATTGTGTTCCAGAAACATCTGTATTCTGTACATTTTATATTATATTGTGTTCAAATCATCTTAGAAATAACAAAATTGATGACATTTTTACTGCAAATTATAACCCTACCACAAAACTGATAAATTATACATTGCTTAATAAGAAATATAAATTATAAATAAATAATATATTTTAGAAAAATAACTACTATAATACGTAACTTAAGATTTGGGTCACATAACCAATTAAAACTAAATCCACACAAGTGTAACAGTGAATAGGCTAACGCTGGTACCAAGAATAGTAACTTATAGAAATTGTATGAGTTGTAAGTTCCAAATTAATATACATATCTTCAGCACGTGTAGGTACTGAAACAGAGGAAAATAGGTGGGTGTATACCCATTTTCCTCTGTTTGGGTAAAAAGTAGCCTTAAATTCCTTCCCTCCCTTTGGTAATAAATCCGCCACAAGATGGAGTCTATTGTGAATATACAAGACGCTCTGCTCTATTTAACACAGACTAGTTACTTGTCTTTATCATTTAAATAACTTATCTATACTAATATTATAAAGCTGAAGAGGTTGTTTGTTTGTTTATACGTGGAAATCTCAGAAACTACTAGTCCGAATTGATCGATAATGGGCTATCCAACAGTGAAAATTATTTCACTGTTAGATAGCCTATTTATCGAGAAAGGCTATAGGCTGTATAACATCACGCTACGACTAATAGGAGCGGAGCAGTAATGAGAAATGTTGCAAAAACGGGGGAATTTACGCAGACGAAGTTGCGCGGGACAACTAGTGTTTAATATGATTGGAGGCGTTTGGTTGCGTGTGTGCTAGTATATGTGAGCTACCTAGGCATATCTCACCTAAATCTCAGTATATTTAAAGATTATCACGATCAAACAAAATTTAAAAAAAAAAACTTTCTTTACAGTAGTTCTTTACTAAAGTTATAGTAAAAGTAAACGTTTAATAAGGCGGTTCTTCCATTTAAAGTTGTAATCATCAACGTCCATACCATGTTGAATACACCGGTTCTCGTCCGATCACCGAAGTTAAGCAACATCGGGCGCGGTTAGTACTTGGATGGGTGACCGCCTGGGAATACCGCGTGACGTTGGCTTTTTGCTGCTTATTTATTTATTTTCTTAAATAATTTTAATAAATAATTGAATGTTTATGTCCAGAGCATATAAAATACGTATTATAATATTCTTAAAATACTTAAAGAAGCCGGGCGTTACAGCTGATTGAGGAATTAAATACCTGAAATTAGTTTTTTGATTGACGAATGATTTTACTTGAATAATGCCTATTTAAGTTATGATAAATAAGTAAAAACATATTTATTTAGTCATTCAGTTATAGTTATCTATATTAACATTATAAAGCTGAAGAGTTTGTTTGTTTGAACGCCGTAATCTCAGGAACTGATTCGAATTGAAAAATTAATGCTGTTGGGTAGCCTATTTATCGAGGAAGGCTATAGGCTATATAACATCACGCTACGACTAATAGGAGCGGAGCGGTAATGAAAAATGATGCTAAAACGGGAAAAATGTACGCATACGAAGTTGCGCGGGACAGCTAGTTTTAGTGCGTAGTCACCATCTTAGTATTACTTACAGAGAATAAACTGTAGTTATTGAAATACGACTGGAGCTAAAGTAAAAATTATAATAATTTTGATAAAAACGAATTATTGTTGAACGTACACTTGAGGCCACTTAGTTATACCACAAACAGAGACAATTAGGTCCCATTGTAATCCCGTCTAGCTGAACACTCACCTATGGCAATTCAATTTTGTCGCGTACATGTTTTTGTTCCACAGCGGACAATGAACGAAATTTATTAAAACCTAAGCTCACATTACGAGATTGGTACCAATTTGTTGGTACAACACAATCGGTTCTTCTAAATTGGATTGGATTGTCGTTATGGGCGTACCATGGATCATTGTTCTAGGAGAGGAGGGGGGGGGGTTTGGTGGTACAAATGTTGACTAGAATAAAAGTCATCATTTTATATTAATTAGGTAATAGTTGATCTTAAAATGCTCTGAAAATAAGTGTTCTTTTACATTTTAACACGTTTTTTAATTTAAAAACTTTCACGATTACTGAAAGTATAAATAGTAGTATAAGTATGACGTCACACGTTGTTATTCCATACACATTTCTATAGAGCTTGTCCTTTTGACATTTCATAAAAAGAGACTGATTTGACTTGACAGTCAACATCCCTATTGACTAAATGCCGGCCAAAGGTACATAGTACACTATGTACCTTTTTTCCAATTTCGGGGAGGTGAAGGCGTTCAACCCCCCAAATCCCCCCTCTCTCCCTGAGTACGCCCATGACTGTCATGCTCGATTTTGTCAGCTTATTACTACTTATATCATTCGTATTAAAATAATATTAATGTACAGCAGTTTGTGGTTATACTTCGGTAGCAATCAGAACAGGTGTGAATAATTTAAAATGTCTACCTGGATCAAGAAAATATAACATCTTTCATACCAACTATAAAGCAAAGTCGCTTCCGCTGTCTGTACGTTTAGATCTTCTAAACTACGCTACGGAATTTTATGCGGTTTTCACTACATGCATTATATAAATAAATAATAGTATATTTTAACTAGCGAATGATGTGTATTCTTCTGCTCTATTTTGAAAAAAAAAATCGCTTATTAACTTTTTATTCATTCATACTCATTTATTTTAATCAAATTTGATCATATTACAGTTAATATACAAATTATAAATTAGAATTCAATTAATAAAATAAATCATATAAATAAATAACAAAATTACTATTAAGCCCCTGGATCATTTGTTTATTTGTCATTACATTAACCATATAACATTAGTTAATACACTGACAATCAAACCTGTTCGCAAATACGCTCAAAATGGTGCTGGAGGTGACCCGGAGCCTGCGACGCAGAGATGTGCACCGCTTGCGCATCGTCGTGTAGAAGCAGTCTACACGGGCGTCGGTAAACATCCCCGACGCGCTGCAGTGCCAAGGCAGCCCCGACAGCATCCTGAACGCATTATTATACTGTACCCGGAGAGCGTTGTACTGCTTTTGGGAATATTTATGAATGGCTGATGCTAAGATAAAAAAAAACTACTTTTTAAAGTTAAATGCATACTGTTGTATTATTTACAGCGTTCTTAACTTAAACTTATTCTCGTTCAATTCTTCTTGATTCCAACTCGGTTAGTGTATACAGGGCTTAAGCATTTGCATTGTACTGAAAGCAATCTGCAATGCAAACTGGTTTATGTAAGCGTTACAATAAAATCTGTGTATACATTTTAGTGGCCCGAAGTGTTTTATTGGTTCGGGAAATAACTTTTTGTTAGAATTGTATGCAATATTTTTTTATTGTTAAACGTTCGTAGAATTATATTACACAGTAAATAAATAAAAAAAGCCAAATTTTTTTTTGCCTAATCAATTCACAAAAGTGACAATTTGTTGAGTAAATATAAAAAGCCAACGTCACGCGGTATTCCCAGGCGGTCACCCATCCAAGTACTAACCGCGCCCGATGTTGCTTAACTTCGGTGATCGGACGAGAACCGGTGTATTCAACATGGTATGGACGTTGGCGATTATTAGATTAAATTGAAGAAACGCATTATTGAAAGTGTCAATTACTTTAAACTAGTAATCTGCCATGACTGTGAGACCGTGGCGTGCGTTGTTAGTTATTCTGAAAATAGAATATTTACAGATGAGTCGACTATGAGTTTGGCCGAGTAGGTGACTGTCCGCCTGTAAAATGGCTGTTGGGTCGAATTGGCCAAATCGAGTACCTACCATTATTTTGGATTTATTTTTAATAGCTTTCGCCATCGGCTCCGCCCGCGTGGATGTCGGTTATCGCGATAAAAACTATCCTATGTCCGTCCCCGGGACTCAAACTATCTCCATACCAAATTTCATCTATATCGTTTAATCTGTTTAAGCGTGATAGCGTAACAAACTGACAGAGAGACAGACAGACAGAGTTACTTTCACATTTGTAACATTAGTATGGATTATTAAAACTGAAGTCTTCCAATGTTCTAAGTTAATCTGTAAAGAAAAAGTTCCTGACCCCATATTATAATTAAATTTTAACTTCTTAATTATCAAATTAACTAGAATTGTAATGTTTTTTTTAAATATACTTACAGGGTGTAACAGAAAGGTGTAGCCAAATTTCTACAGCGGATAGGGTATGTTATCAGTATTGCATCTACCCTATAGCTGGTTGCATTATTATTACATAGTTATAGCATATTCTTTTTGTCAAATTTCATCATGTAGTGAAAGGCGTATGGCGTAAGAATTATACCTAACCTTGTTTAAAACTCGATTAGATTATTATGGCATAGAACTATTTAAGTCCTCCCTTTTTTAATAAGTAACTTTTTCAGTCATATATAAACGCATGAAAAAAATAATAAATATATTTTAAGGGTACTCCGATTTTGATAAAACGACGACGATAGACGTCCACTGCTGAACATAAGCCTCCCCCAAGGATCGCCACAACGACCAGTCCTGCGCCACCTGCATCCAGTGGTTACCCGCGACCTTCACCAGGTCATTGGTTCATCTTGGGTGTATGTGTCTTCGCCTTCCGGTTCGTGGTCGCCATTCGAGAACGCTTCAGCCCCATCGGCCATCGATTCTTCGAGCAATGTGCCCTGCTCACTGCCACTTTAATCTGGCAATTTTCTGGGTTATATCGGTAACCTTGGTTCTTCTACGGATCTCCTCGTTTTTGATTTGATCTCGCAGATAAACTACGAGCAGTTTAGTACTTATATTCACTTATGCCAGTTTGCACGATTGAAAATAAAAATCTTATTAATGATTTATGACAGATTAAATATATATACACTTTCAATAAGGCGGTTCTTCAATTTAAAGTAGTAATCGCCAACGTCCATACCATGTTGAATACACCGGTTCTCGTCCGATCACCGAAGTTAAGCAACATCGGGCGCGGTTAGTACTTGGATGGGTGACCGCCTGGGAACACCGCGTGACGTTGGCTTTTTGGTAACCTCTACTATTTATTCCTATTTAAGCATTTTTGTAACACATTATACGTAATTATATGTATTTGTTTTATTTTAAAAATTTGTTGCCTAAATATTATGCTGTAACATAATAACACTTACGCTCCTAATGCAAATAGTGGTAAGTGAACAATGAAAGCGTATATGTGTTGTAATGAACGGTAGTGCGTACGTTGCGGACAGGTAACGTAATCATCTGCTTTAATGACGTCGTTAACTTGCATGCGATGTGAGCGGGTATGTTACGCGGGGTACGACTGTCGTGGATAGTGGGGTATTTGACAATAGAGTTAAGGTACTTTTTTAAAATAATGTTATGGTTTGAAGAGCAGAATGAGGTTGTCTGAAAAGGTTAACAAGAAATTGTAGTGGTCAATTTCTGATAATCAGAGACTGGCCACCTACCAGAAGCGAAGGCTGTTTTTTTTTCTGAGGTCACCCGATACAAAAATATATCTTGCTGGACATGGTTCTTTGTACCTATAATACTAAGTAACTGCAAGCCAAAGGGAAACCGCAAGTAATAGTGTTCTAAGGACCCTCCGCCACTGCCACCTACGCAAGAGATATTATAATGAACATTTCTCAAGTATGAGCGAAGACACTAGTACACTATTATACCCCAGTCCGATAGAATGGATATCTGACACGATACTGATTTGCTGTAATAATAAAACTATGCGTGTATCTAACAAAAGCCTTCTGTGATTGCAGTGCTGTTTTAGTTGTCCATACTGTATCAATTTATTTTTGATAGTGTTGAATTGATGAGCTTTCGGACAATAAAAATGAGAAAATAATTAAATAATGCACTTGGTTCTCACTGTAAATCAGACCTTGCTGCAGTTGCAATACTGGAGCTTCAGTACAATGCTGAGTGACACCCATTTTTTTTTTTTGCACAAATATGATTGCATAATTTGTTTATGTTAAGGTGTTATGATTTCTCTATGCAGAAAGTTTTTTTTTTCTTTATTTATTTGAATCTGACTACGCAATGTAAGCGTAAGGGCTAGCCTAATCTCTGTTAAAATATTCATCTAAATACCAAATCCAATGATGTTGAAGTCGCGCCTAAGGCATCGGTCTCCCAATCGTGAGGTCGCGGGTGTGAATCCTACCCATTATACTACCGACGTGAACCCACTCCTCACACAAGCCTTTGAGTTTAGTTGCAGGGGTTAAAGATTGCTAAAAATGTGAGACTCAATCCCACATTGCTAGTTATCTTTTTTTTTAAATTATAATAATTGGAGAACACTGTTTTTAGTTTTACATGTACATTTACTGACTGCCTCTGTGGCGCGGTGGGAGTGTGTCCGACTGCTACGCAAGAGGTCGTGGGTTCGATTCCCACCCAGGATGAAACTTTGTGTGATGAGCACGATGGTTTATTCTGTGTCTGGGTGTAATATATCTATAATATGTATGTATTTAGAAATATTTAGGTATATTTATCAGTGATCTGGTTATCATAGTATAAGCTCTGCTTAGTTTGGAATCAGATGACGTTGTGTGAGTTGTCCCAAGATAATTATATTATTATTATTTGACATGAATATAATATAATCTAGCAAATAATGTCTATTGATCGATTAACCGACTAAACGCCACATTCCCATAGCTATCAACTATTACAGTGAATTAGAGACGTGCCGACAAGTCGCCTATATTTGTGGTTAGCGATTAATCGAGAAGAGACTAGTCGGCCAGTCGTCCAGTGGACCCAAGTCATAGTTTTCCCAACTCTATAATGAATCCAGTTCTTTTCAAAATTAAAAAAAATCACCTTAAACATTTCATCTTCACCTTTATTCATTTCCACCGTATCACTAAAAGGGGTCGCGCTACTAACTACTGAGTACCATCAAGGCTCGTTGCTGTTATTAACATGCAAATGTGTATGTCTGTATGTTTGTCACTTATAATGTTACGGTCGTTTTGTGGATGCTAAAGTTTCAGATGGCTGAGGATAAGTTAGAAGTCTTATTTCATTAGTACCAAGGTCAATTCTTGCTATTTTATGATACTAGGCATGCCTTTTAAGTTCTGTCGTTTCCATATTTCCCGGCAATTTTGAATTTGGAACTGTTCTATATTCGACACACCATCGACGACATACAGTCCTGACCTAAGCCCTAACGATTTCTTTACATTTCCTAAGTCTTCGTGGTTCGGTGAAGCAGTCGACGCTTTCAAGTCAGCCATTTTGAACACCCCCACTTTAGAGTGGAATAAATGTTATAAGAACTGATTTGAGCGAATGGAAAAGTGTATTAAGCTACGTGGTGAATACTTTGAAAAACAATAAAAATTACTATAAGGTTCTAGTTGTGTTTTTTTCTTCAAACGACAAAACCTAAAAGGTATGCTTCGTATATATCTAAGTGTATTCCTAGTGAATACGCCCAGTATCTTTAATGAAAATAGTTTTTAAAACTGTACTTCTCCCAAAAATTAAAGCAGCAAGAAATAAATGTCATTATAGGGTCGACTGCCTCTGTGGCGTGGTGGGAGTGTATCCGACTGCTACGCAAGAAGTCGTGGGTTCGATCCCCACCCAGGATAAAACTTTGTGTGATGAGCAAGATGGTTTATTCTGTGTCTGGATGTTATTTATTTACAATATGTATGTATTTAAAAAGTATGTTAATCAGTTGTCTGGTTTCCATAGTACAAGCGCTGCTTACAAATATAATAATTGCATTTTTAAAGGTAGAAAAATTTGAAGTTCATACCCAGGAACCGCACCCGAGACCTCTGTATCTGGACTATGTTACTAGACCTTAAATTTTTGTATCCCTTGATGCTTGCAAGATTAAAAGTAATTGGCAAGAAATGCCTATAAAAATTACTTCAAGCTCTGCTTAGTTTGGGATCAGATAGCGTTGTGCGAGTTGTCCCAAGATAATATTATTATTTAAATAAAAAAATAAATTATAATAATAAAAAAACCCGCCTGCACAAAAAAGATGTAAACAAAATCACCTACATAATTATATAAGTTCATGCAGTCGGAGGCATTAATGAATCTCGATAAACTTAATGAAGTGCCTCCGACTTTCTTCTTTTATAATTATTTTTTTTATTAAATACTTTTTAGTAGTTGTAGGATGTAACAACTAACTTTTATCACAACTATTGTCAAGTATTGAAAATTGAAAAAAGAATGATTGCTAACTAACTTTTTTAGTATTACAGTCATAATCATGTTATACCTTTTTGAAATGCTTAAGATGAGGTCCTTTAATTTGATACCCATATTGCAGCATTCCAAAACAACTTTTTTTTTCACACATCTTTATTTTGACATCTCACAGCCGCCACGTTTGTTTTTTTCAAACGTCACATATCTAAGAACACTTGGGCGATCAAGACAAATCTAACGACGTCTTAATTGTACAAATCCGTTCAGAGAAATGTGAGATATCAGGTAATAAAGAATATTACATACATACATACATACATACAAGATAGGCGCGAAAAACATAACCCTTCTTTACAGTCGGGTAAAAAAAGGTATGCAACAAATTTCAAAAGCGGCAGTAGCCTAATGACTAAGGCATCTGTTTCGCAATCGTGAGGTCGCGGATTCGTATCCTACCCATTATACTACTCACGTAAACCCACACCTAACACAAGCCATTGAGCTTTGCTGGAGGGGTTAACAGGATTGCTAGTAATGTGGGTCCCACAATCCCACATTGCTAGTTATCTTTAAAAAATAGGAAATTGTAGCTGTGTCTAGTTTTTGGATCTGATCATAAAGTATATATCCACGCCGGCGCCGCGTGAATGACTTTAACCCGTTAAGTTATAACCTTTAACTTTAAATCTCACGAAGTTACATACAAACTGCGGACAAAGCTGCGGACAACAGCTATCCTGATTCTAACCAATATTATATATGCGAAAGTGATTCTGTTTGTTTGTTTGTTACGCTTTCACGCCTACTTAAACCACTAAACGATTTTAAAAATTCTTTCACCAATAGAAAGCTACATTATCAGCGAGTAACATAGGTTGTATTTTTTTTTATTAGGGACCCATACGAAAAATTACAATAATGTAATCCAAGATATGAAAAAATTGTCTATAAAAGTCTTTATTTGACGTACGCTGCCATTTTATTTTAGGTTAGACTCTTTGATTATACAATGTCTAGATTCCTAATCCGGTATCTACAATTGAAGAAAAGAACTGTCAAAAAGTACGGTCAAATGGACGTACTTTTTGACAGGTAAAAATACTCCTATCAGATGTTCTAGCCATAGTTATTCTAGCGCGCCATTTTCAACGAGTGTCAAACGTCAAAAATAAATGCTCCATCTAGACACTATATTATCAAAGGCTAAACTATGGAGGTTACCCTTTGTTATGATAGACTTTGAGGAAGCGTGGGCTGTAACATATTAATGCGAAAACATAGGATCGTTTTTATCTTGATAACCGACATTAACGCGTGCAAAGCCGCGGGCAAAAGCTAGTCTCCATATAAAATCTGCATTTTGACATTTCATAAGGAGTTGTTGTTTCGACTAGTTGGAAACGAGCTTTAATATCAGGTCAGCCTTCAAGCTAATAAAAATGCGCATTAAAAAATAAATTTAAAAATTAAAAAAACCCGTCAGCTTGAAAAAGATTGTAACAAGATAAAATAAGTCGAAGGGATTCATGAATCTCAGTGAACTTACTAAAATGCCTCCGACTGTTTTTTTTTATTTAACACTATTTAGTGCTTAATTGTTAGACGTACCATAATGTAATAACTGTAACTGCCGAAAAATTTTAATGAAAATTAAATCGCTATATATCTTAAACGGTTATTTTAAGTGAAAAATGGTTTAAGAAACCTCATCATGATTTTAAAATACCTTCACGATGATTCCCCACATGACATAGTTTGTTGACTTTAATATTTTACTCTATCACAATACGGCGATGGCTGCCTGTCGCCATTTCGAATTTTGATTGCTGTCATGTGACGATCGCAAGATTATTACAAATCGATTGACGTATGAATTATCAAAATCGGCCCACGCGTTAGGTCTATATAATGCCACAAAGAAACACATATACGTACACATCTAGTCAAACACATTACCCTCCGCAGTCGGGTAAAAAGACCACACCTGGTGCCATCTTAAAGTTTTGTTCATTGTGTTCCTCTATTTTGTCTCAGCGTATGCCAACGTCCATACCATGTTGAATACACCGGTTCTCGTCCGATCACCGAAGTTAAGCAACATCGGGCGCGGTTAGTACTTGGATGGGTGACCGCCTGGGAATACCGCGTGACGTTGGCTTTTTGATGATTTTTGATATTGTTTCAAAATTTTGACGTTATTTGTTTGATTTGTTTACTCAGTTTTTCGCCGCATATCATATAATATAAATGATTTAAAATTATGTAAATATACCTCCATCGCATTCGGAATCATTGAAGTATAGACCTTGGGGTCAATTCACTTATTTAAAACAGTGCAGTTACAGTTCAGTTGCAGTTAAGTTTCGATTGAAACGACCATTTTTGTATTCTTGTACCTTTGGGATCAATCTCAAATACGCTTGCGTCAAGTATGGGTCTCGAGAGCGCAATAACGACATTCTAGGACGGTGCGCAAGCGTTTTTGAGATAGATCCCAAAGTCACAAGAACACGAAAATGGCCGTTTTAATCGAAACTTAACTGCAACTAAACTGCAACTGCACTGCTTTATACGTGAATTGACCGTGCCATCCCTGTCTATTAAAAATTAAAAATTGACTGCAAAGTGTGATAGTGAGAAAAAATCTCGTGCGGCCTTTGACAGGTATTGTTCACAAAATACCGTTGCCTCTAAAACAGTACAACAGATGTATTTAGTTTAGTAGATCTCGTCCGTGTAAACAAAAGAGATGCAGTATAGAGCGAGTACTCGCCGGCAGTGGGAACACTCAGCGATTAACTATTTATATCTGTATCTCTTTTGTTTACACGGAATCTACATAAGTACGTACGTGTCTTGAGCGATAACATCGCTACATGCTACTCTTTTCCTCGCCGTTGGTCGTACAGGTCGCTCACAGAGGAGTTGCGGTGGGAGTGTGTCCGACTGCTACGCAAGAGGTTGTGGGTTCGATACCCTCACGGGACACCACTTTGTGTGATCCACAAATTGTTGTTCCTAGTCTGGGTGTACTTTGTGCCTGTGACTTGCATGTTTGCAAAATCCCCCTAGACGACACAGGCATTATGTCCGGGATTCGTCTTTAAAAAAAAATAGTTTTGTTAATTATTCCGTGGTTTGTCTATAAGTGTCTTTCACGCATTAACTGATTAAATTCAATTCAAAATTCTTTATTCACTTATGATGCAAAACAACTCTTGTGATACGTCGGGATTCTACATGTACATGTAATGCCAAGTTTGCAAACAATAGGTAAAGCCGGAGAAAAGAACCTGGCAATAAAAACTCGCGGCCACTTTTTACAAATTGCCAATTTTATAATGTTTGAATGTTTATAAACTTGATATGGGGGTAAGGTGGTGCGACTTATATACGATACATCATGTTAAAGGACTGATGCAAATTATATTATCAAAAAGTTGAAACATGAGATAAACCAAAATCAGCCTTAGTGGGTATAATATAGTAGAAGCATCTACTTACAACAAAGCTTATGATATAAAACCCAGCTAACTTCTATAACAGCACCTGTCTATTACCAATTCATATTTAACCACTAAAGTACAGTCACATAATAATATTACATACATAACACCATGTAAAGACATCTTATGATGTAACTAATAGGGATTAAAACCACCTGTGTACCTAATAATCATCATAACGTTGATAATCCCCTCATCAACTGATGGTTATGGATTCCACCCCCCTCCTCTAAGAACGCGTGTTATGGCTGTCTGTGGTGCACTTTATGTTTATGGTCAATAGAAGATATAATCTATGGTGTATTAAGAGATAATATGGTGTAATGGGAATCTCTATGGGGATATTAATTTTTAAGCCCCTTAAAGGGAAGGGTGTTTGAAGATTACTGTTGATATCTTTGTGTCTGTTTGTGGCATCGTAGCGTCTAAACGCATAAATAGATTTTGATGCGGTTAGTTTCATTAAAAAGCTAATTTAATTGAGATTATTTTTGGCTTTGTTTGATAAAAAATACGTTTAGTCGTTTTGGAGATAATTAAGTTTTTTTTACATGTGTTGGTGAATTTTCAATGACGCACGTCATTATCCTGTGACTGTGATCTCAAATATGTAGTAATGCATTGGCGGATTTACGACTGCCGTATGGGTAGTGAGTTTGATTCCCACTGACAGTGCTTTGTGAGAGCTGTAAATGTTGGTTATAGGTTATTCAGGGTGTTCTATGTACCACAGGGCTTCTACCCCAGTACGGACATTTAATAAAACAACAAAGTATAACCTATGAAAGCTGGCTATAATGATGTCGTTAATTGGCCACGATTTCCATTTTAATTAAGAGACTAGCTGAACTCGGCCACGCTTCGCTGTGGCTTTTAAAGCCAGGAACACTCGCCGGCCTTCCCAGAACATTCTGCTAAAGTGTCATCACAATCTGATCAATGGTTTCAGAACGCATAGAGGACATACAGACAAACATTGATTTTTATATATATAGACTAGCAGGACCCGCGCAACTTCGTCTGCGTAAATTTTCCCCGTTTTTGCAACATTTTTCATTGCTGCTCCGCTACGATTAGTCAACTTCAACACTTAGCATAAAATAATATAATAAGCCCATTTATCGAGGAAAGCTATAGCCTTCCTCGATAAATTGGCTATCCGTCAGAATAATAAATTTTCAATTTGGACCAGTAGTTCCTGAGATAATCGCATTCAAACAAACTCTTCAGCTTTATAATATTAATATAGATTAGAAGAGACGAGAAGTGCTAACTCAAATAATATCTTTTTATTAATAATAATAATATCTTGGGACAACTCACACAACACTATCTGATCCCAAACTAAGCAGAGCTTGTACTATGGAAACCAGACAACTGATAAACATACTTATATATTTCTAAATACATACATATTATAGATAAATAACACCCAGACACAGAATAAACCCATCGTGCTCATCACACAAAGTTTTATCCTAAGTGGGAATCGAACCCACGACCTCTTGCGTAGCAGTCCCACCGCGCCACAGAGGCAGTCAACTCAAAATGGACTCTCTCCCTTCCTTCTATTATTGTTATAAGATTCATCTATTACATAATGAGTTAGGTAATGACCTAACAGGACCGAAGAGAGATTAGATGAATGTAGGGCTGAAGGCTTCGGTACTGTTGGAAACACGAGTTTAATTGCCTATTTTGAAAACGACTCGGTATTGTGGTATTAATGTACTACGTACGTTCGTTAGTACATAATATCTCGATGTCAATACAAGCCCTGTGTCGCGGGGGACTTTACAAACATACAAGTCACAGACACAAATTACACCCAGACTCGGAACAACAATTTGTGGATAACACAAAGTGGTGTCCTGTGCGGGAATCGAACACACGACCTCTTGCGTAGCAGTCAGATACACTCCCACCGCGCCACCGAGGCAGTCGATCTGTCAAAATCTAGTCGTAATGGTAAATAGAGAGCTGCGCTTAGAAATGCATCAAAGCGCATGGGCGGCGGACATCTAAGGCTTGCTGCGAAAACGGAAAAACATATCGTGAATAAAGACCCTGTTATCTACTAAACGTTGATATCGCGTTGCTTCATCTCGCTGATCTCTTGATCTACTTGCACACCCTTCAATAATAATTCAAGTGTAATGACAAAACATATTACCAACAAGGATATTACACAACCGTAATATCCCGTAATGTGTTGTAATATTCGCCACGCGGCCGGTAATAATCGGTAATATTTTAACGGGACACTTGCGGTCAGTTGAGTAATAAACCAATATCTAACAGATGTTTGCTTGAGGGGTGACACAGATTATGTAGCATTCAGAAGATCCACTCTTTAAGAGAAACTTTATAACTCCACGACTGAATGACGAATGTCGTGTGCTCGAATCATCTGCCCCCTAGGTAAATGGCATTAATGCTAATCGAATGATTTTACAGCTAAGGCGCCGGTACCTACATTAAAGTGTTCATGTCAAAATTAACAGCCGTCGAAATATACATGCCATTTGTTGTGGGCTGTACTAATTTGAAATTTTGTTGAGTCGTATACAAGGTGTAAATTAATCCCTGTCCGACCCAAAAGGGGTGTGTGTAGGTATTCTGTTAACAATGTATAAAAAATAGAAAAAAAAAACAAATATTTGGTAAAATATTTTTTTTATTGAATATTAAAATTCACGCTTTAAGTACCCAAATTCGTAGAAATATGTAAATTTTCAAGATTTTTTATCAAAATTGTTTACACAAAGCCTCTTAATCACATTACAATCAAAACAATCTTTACCGCCTCCACATGTTTTCCCATAAGACTTCTATCAAGAAAAAAAAAGTGTTTTGTCGTCATAAGAAAACATTGCATCGCCAGTCCCGTTGCTTAGCAAACCAATCAATAACGTTAGTTCCATTTGTATCGCATGTCATGTCGCTGCAATCGCCATTCGAGTTGCTTAGCAACCAGTCAATAACGTGACACTTTTTCGTGAGTGCAACCGGTCATCGATTTATAAGACATTATCACGTCAAAAACAAAAAATATTTCGACATTTTACAAAGTAATCATTTTATAGGCACAAACGTCGTCAAACATTCTACTACCCTTCTACTACCCTCATAATCTATGCCATAACCGATATACTCTTGACCGTATGACAGATGGAGGCGTGTGGTTGAGCCGCGTGACAAATGCGGCCGCAGTGCGACCCCGCGGCGTGGCCGTCGCGTGGCTGTGGCGTGGCTGCGGCGTGGACGGACGTGTCCTAGTACTGTTGTCACGAAGGTTCAATTGGTGAGGATTTATCGGCCCGTTTGATGTTGATTTTTGTGAGCCATTTCAATAGTTAGTACCGCATCTATTTGATTGTTTGGTGCACTGCGGAAATGGAGGATAGCAATACATTTTATACTTTATATAAACTAGTGACTGGTTTCAATATATCACTATCTGATAATAATAATAAAAATGAGTTATTCACTTAGGAAGCAAAATACTACACTTGTGAAAAGTCGATTCTACATTTACTTGTAATGCCTGTTCGCAAACAATAGGTAAAGCCCGACAAAAGAACAGGCAAAAAAAACTCGTGGCCACTCTTTTCAAATTGCCAATGTTTCTCTGTTTATAAACTGTATATGCAGGTAAGGTGCTGCCACCATTATATAATACACCATATTAGAGGACTGATGCAAAAAAAAGAGGTCAATAATATTAGAAGAGTCTACGAGATTGGATACATCAGCCTCAATGGGTACAACATAGTAGGAGCATCCACTTACGATTTATTTATTTTGAAAGGTTTTTATGGCCTCCCTGAACAATTGTGTGTTTATTAACTACTAAGAACATTACAAATTCAAAAGTCATCTCGTCGACTGCCTCTGTGGCGCGGTGGGAGTGACTATCCGACTGCTACGCAAGAGGTCGTGGGTTCGATCCCCACCCAGTATAAAACTTTGTGTAATGAGCACGATGGTTTATTTTGTGTCTGGGTGTTATTTATCTATAATATGTATGTATTTAGAAATATGTAAGTATGTTTATCAGTTGTCTGGTTTCCATAGTATAAGCTCTGCTTAGTTTGGGATCAGATAGCGTTGTGTGAGTTGTCCCATGATATGATGATGATGATATAATATTATGATGTTCTAAAAAGATAAATATCTTTATCATTATCTTGATGATCCTAAACTAGGCAGCGACTGTACTGTGGCAACTATACAACTTATAATTATACTTATACATTTATAATTACATATCTATACTTAATATTATAAAGAGGAAAGATTTGATTGATTGCTTTGAATAGGCTCCGAAAACTGCTGGACCGATTTAAAAAAATCTTTCACCATTAGAAAGCTACATTATCGGGGAGTAACATAGACTATATTTTGTTATCAAAAAAGTAGAGGTACTACGAAAATTGCAATAATGTAACTCAAGGTATAAAAAACTACGATATGACACCCGTGCGATGACGGGGTAGGGAGCTAGTATTTTACATATAAAATACATCCAGATTAAGAATGTACAATCGTACTCATCCCACCTACCAAGTACAAATCGAACCCACGACCTTAACAATCAGGGGCCTTAACTACTAGACCAACAGGCCAGTCATAATAAAGTAGTCTTGTAAGTATTCCTCCTAAGTTCTCACCTACCTATAAAGCCAAGTAATTCTCACATACCGATGCTTGTGACAGCTTTCCCGCCAATATTAATTTCCCATAACCTCACTTATTACAAAACTACAAGCGCCATATATCACTTTCCACAATTACATCTTCCCTACAGAAACCACCGTCTTACTTCAACCATAATTGAATATGGTGGGAAAATTTATGGTTTTTGTACAATTTTTATGGGCATCTGTGTTTAACGCGTCTGCAGCCAACGATTATGAAAGAGCTATGATGTTTGTCACCCCCCGTGTGTGGGAGAGTAAATCAACTGATGCTGGTATGTGTGTGGATGATAACGGGGTGTGACAGAGGGTTGACTTGGTGTGATAAAGATGAGGTTGACTTGTAGTGATAATTTTTAAAACGTATGAATATAAGAATTGTAATTATAATTTATACAAATAGCAGAATATAAATAATATTTGAATATGGAATTACTGTAGCTTATAGTTGACCAATTTTGACTGCCTTTGTGGCGCGGTAGGACTTTGTCTGATTGCTCGTCGTGGGTTCGATTCCCAGACGGTACACAACTTTGTGTGATCCACAAATTGTTGTTCCGAGTCTGAGTGTACTTTGTGTTCGTGACTTGTATGTTGTTAAAGTTCTCCGCGACACAGGGCTTGTATCCTAATGCGGAAGTTGTCTTTAAAAAAAATAAACATTTTTAGGATTAGCCAAAAAGGCAAAACGGAACCCTTATAGTTTCACCATGTCCGTGCGTCCGTCTGCAGCTTAATTCAGAGACTGATAGTACTAGAAGGCTGTACACATAGTATGTATGCCAAAATAGTGAAAGAATATTTTTTTTTTTTAAGAATAAAATCTTGTAACAATATCTATTGATTTTTTTTATTGAGATAACATTCTAGGTATAAAACAAAAAGAACAGAAAACCCACTTCTTAAGCTGCATTATTCGAAAAGGGGGGGACTACGGAACACTACACTTACACTTGCCCGGTTTTTATTTAGAAAAAGCTGCTGTTTTTTTTTATTTACTGAAGTCTTGAAAACCTGGATGTATGAGCTAAATGCAAACCATTAAAACGAAGAATTTCAGATTTCAATCATTCATAATTTATCAGTTATCGTACCAACAGCTCTATAAAATTACATTACAAATTGCCAACCGCCCCTGTTGCATTACATAGCGAACATTATAAAAATGGCACGAGAAAGGCGCTATTTATATTAAATTATATATAGGGGAACACCCTCGGTACGCGGCTAGTATGTCTAAGTACGTAGGTATGGGATCATCATTTATATGAAACGGTTGGGTACCACTTATTTTTGCACGTGTGCCAACGAACAAGTAATTTGAGGTCTTGTAATATTTATAGTAGGTAGTCTATGTCAATTTGTTTTATATAGTTTTCGTCTCCTGATTCATTTATAAGATTTTTTTAAAGACAACTTCCTATTAGGGTATGTACTAGTCCTGTGTCGCGGTGGACTTTACAAACATTCAATTCACAGACAAAAGTACACCCAGACTCGGAACAACAATTTGTGGATCACACAATGTTGTATACCCTAAAGGTTCATTTCCGTGCATCGCGACCGATCGCGAGCCGCTCGCGGCTTACGACAAGCGGCTGAGGTAAGTGACAGACGCGCGCGGCCGACGACTGTCGTAGGCCTGCGCGCGCACTGTGAATATTGTCGCATCGGCCGCGAGCGTCAGCCGCTTGTCGTAAGCCGCTCGCGGCTCGCGATCGGCCGCGATGCTCGGAAATGAACCTTTAGGGAATCGAACCCACAACCTCTTGCGCAGCAGTCACACACACACAAACACCACAAATTCGATAAAAATTCGACTGCTGAAGGAGTGAAAAGGGATGGAATGAAATAAAGCTTCATGAGCCACAAGCTAAGCTAGTAAGAGTAAATACAGGTACATACTACTTATTTAATACTTCATATATAAACTGTAACTGCTACTTATAAACGCGAAAATTTGGTTAGATGGACGCTTCTAATTGAATTACTCCAGAATGTATTAGGATAACATTTGGCACCGAGATAGTTTATTTTCTGGAATAGCACATAGATTACTTATTATTCTGTAAAAGTATACGGTTCCTGTAAAATTTCCACGCGAACAAAGTCGCAGGCAACAGCTAGTTGCAAATAACTTCACCTACACATGTAGGAAGGAAGTATTTAAACTATCCGCCAATTACCTGAATCCCGTTACCGGTTTTCATATGTTACCGGTGACAAAAACTTGTAGGTTTATACATTATTCTACCCTCTTGTAGGGGTCGTTGTCACTCTCAACATAACGGCTATAAAGGGGTCGAAACTCCGTCTCTGTGAAATTCCCATAGCGTATCCCATTCTACCACAGTAACCTAAATATTCTTCAGTTTTTCATCGCCTTAAATGTGTAGCATCTGAAATATTAGTAAAACGGATATATAAATGTATTATAGGCACCCTGTTTGTTTGTATGTAGTTGAATGATGGAGCAAAATATATTTGTGTAGTAAAATACAATGCGTTTTATAATGATAAACGTTTGGTAAAAAAATAAATTATAAAAATTTAAAAAACCCGCCTGCACAAAAAAGATGCAAACAAGATCCCCTACAATATTATATAATTTCATGCAGTCAGAGGCATTAATGAATCTCGATGAACTTAGTATAGTGCCTCCGACTGCATGAAATTATATAATTATGTGGGAGATCTTGTTCTTGTTCCTTCTTTTTTGTGCAGGCGGGCTTTTTTTTTCAGTCGTCACTTAATTAAGAACACTTGAGCGATCAAGACGAATCTTACGACGTCTTAATTGTATAAATCTGTTTAGTGGATTGTGAGATATCAGGTAATAAAGAATATTACATACATACATACAAGATACGCGCGAAAAACATAACCCTTCCTTACAGTCGGGTAAAAATAAGAGAGATTAGTCACAGGACCGACGGCATAATTTCCGAGGCACGGGGTGTTGACAATTTTATAAAACTATCACGTATCTATGGACAGCTAAGAGTAACGATTTTTAACCTTGCTTACCATTTTAAATGTAACAAAAAAAAAATCGTCCCAAGCTGGACTTGATCCCGCGACCGTACGGGTACCGGTCCTAAGCCGTTACCAACTTCGGCACCGAGACATATCCGAATGGGTCGAATGGGCTAGTTTCCAACTAGTCAAAACAAGCACTCTTTATGAAATGTCAAAACGCAGATTTTATATGGAGATCTCATACAAATAGCGGTCTATGACGTCAATATTTTATTCTCGTCAGGTCACTTCTTTTTATGATATGATAAATGATAAAAAATACAATTTAACACAAAATTGAATCGGTACTTAACTTTTGGAAGTTCAAATGTCGGGTTTATTTACAAATTGGTCTTTTTTGCTTTTTTTGTTTACCTAGAAAACAAGCCTTTTACGGCAATCGTCGCGACATGCACCTACCGTATCCCCTCGCTTACCATTTAAATAGACGATGACTGCAGCGTAACACACAACCTTTGAAAAAATATTAGGTCACCATAAAATATCAAACAACAATTTAAACAGAAGTTTCATTCAGAACTGACATAACACATTAACAAAACAAAAGTTCAACTCGATATAAGCTCAAAAGTAAGATACCTATTATCGCGATCGACGTCGAACGAATCGTCTCTCTAAGTGACCAAGTTTGGACAAGTTCCCGCATAAATTATATGAGATAAGCGAAAATATTGTCTTCGCCGCCATATTTTCAGTATCTCTCAAGTTTTGGCAAACAGTTTGCGGTGACGTTACGTCATTATAGACGTTTCATTTTATGTTGTATATGTTTTAGTTTAAGGACTCAAAATAAGATTATATTAATTAGATTTATTTTGGGACAACTCACACAACAAACTAAGCAGAGCTTGTACTATGGCTACCAGGCAACCGATATTTTTTTATTTATTTAAACGACGACTCCCGCAGTAGGGTTCAAGCCCTGTATCGCACACTCCTGGTAGACCTGGGTCTACCAGGAGTGTCTAAGTCTGGACTTGGAACAACAATTTGTGGATCACACAAAGTAATGTCCCGTGTGGGAATAGAACCCACAACCTCTGGCGTAGCAGTCGAACACACTCCCACCGCGCCACAGAGGCAGTAAACTTATATATTTCTAAATACATACATATTATAGATATTATATTCGACACAAAATAAACCATCGTGCTCATCACACAAAGTTTTATCCTGGGTGGGGATCGAACCCACGACCTCCGGCTTAGCAGTCACGGTCACTAACCACTAGACCACAAACCAGTCGAGATTGAAAGATCGAAAGTCGTAATTTTAATTAAGTCTTAGTTAAGTCATGTACCTACTGTGTTCTACAAATATTAAGCATTTTCCCGTGCTGGTTTTCAACAACAAATATTATTCCAGTATGATTTCAATACCAGAGAAATATGAAAAATACTCAAAATATTCCAATATTTCTCACATAAAATACCACAGTGTTATGCATCAGTTAGACCCGGTCGGTGACGTCATCGGTGACGTACATAAATCCCGATGGCCGTTTCGCGGCCATTTGCGCGTGAAATAGAAACTCGGATCGCGTGTCCGCTTGTCACTTGCATAATATATATTTACAGTGGGTTTACATATATTTTTGTAAAATTGTTTTTGAATTCAGATGTTGTAAAGTAGCTGTCATGTCATTTTTTGCCGCTTGGGGCTTGGGTTGGCGTGTCTGAATGTTGGTTTTGTATGTTAATGGATTAAAGTTTGATTTATTTATTTAAAATATATTACCTTGTTTTTAAACTTGTTAATCAAATAATATAATATAATATCTTGGGACAACTCACAAAACGCCATCTGATCCCAAACATGCTTAAATATTTCTAAATACATACATATTATAGATAAATAACACCCAGACATAGAATAAACCATCGTGCTCATCACACGAACCCATGACCTCCTGGTTAGCAGTCAGGGCCACTAACCGTTAGACCAACAGGCAGTCTTTTTTGTCTCATAAATAATAAAGAGATGTGGACATGCTTTAGTAGTAGGTATCACTGACAGTCTTCTGTGCAGAGTTTGCATGGAGGCAGAGGAAACGGTAGCACTTGTTCTCCTCCAGTGCACCGGCGTCACCCAGATCCGCCAGGAAACTCTTGGAACACCAAGATTCCTTGCGGATTTCCAGAGAAGACTGGGAAGATTCATATGCTTCTAGAGGGGGGTGGGCTAGTGGGCTCGTTTTACCCATTAGGGGGTGAATTTTCAAAAATCGTTTCTTAGTGCTCCCTTACGTTATAAAAGGAACTGCTGTGCAATATTTAAATTTTCTAACCCATATAGTTTAGTCCCTGCGTTAATATGTCAGTAAGTCATCTTCTCCTTTTATATAAATAACTATAGACATATTAATTACATTTTTATAAGGTTATTTATGATTCTAACTGTAGAAAATGCTGGCTTATACGCGAAAGCAAAAAAAAAATATTTTTTTAAAGATTTCTAACAATGTGGAATTGAGTCCCACATTACTAGCGATCTTGTTAACCCCTCCAGCTAAGCTAAAAGGCTTGTATGAAGAGTTTAAAATTCAAAATTCTTTATTTTCTTTGCGAATAAAAATACTATACATAATTGTTATAGTTCGCAATGCAATTGCTAAAGAAGCGTATGACTGAAGTATCGCCGAATATTTACATATAAAATTCAATCATGTTATTAATAAAATGACAACAATTTTCAAATAACCAAGGAGCAACTACATTTCATTACTGCATTTACATACATCAAAACAAAAATCTACACGACACAATTTTAAAACAACCAACACTAACCCACCACAGAACAACACAAAACAACACAAAACAAACTCTATTCCCCACAAAATCAACATAGAAAATAAAGGGAGCTATGTAAGAGACAAGTGAAAAACTACAGCATTTCCCTTGTTAAAATACACTATAAGTTTCGACCGTCGGCTTTGCATTTCCGCGTTAAGATGAGACCGCGCGTCTAAGAGATTTATATACCCTCGTTCACGGAAATTGACTGGATATGGTAACACTGTTTACTTGCATATTATTATATGGGATTGTTGTTATTAATGGTGTCTTTGCATTTGTGTTTGTTTATTGGAATATTGGGAAATTTATTGTCGTTTGTGTGTGTCAAAGTGTCAAAGGTTTCTGTAAAATATATTTATTGGTTCATAGTCTTTAAAGTTTTGTGATACTTCCTATGTGTATATATACCTAATATTATGAAGAGTTTGTGAGGTTGTTGGAGGTATTCTCTGGATGTCTAAATTTGACGGCCTGGCTTATATTTCTTACGAGTTACCAATGTGGTGTCAAAGAAAATTTCAAAACTTTTGTAAAATTGTATTTTTTAGTTTTTACATTAAAACTAAAAAAAATATTACAAAATAAAAAATAGACAATTTTAAAAAATAAATTGATTTCAAAAGATTACTGAAAATAATCAAACAGTAGGTACCTATTAAATTTAAAAAAAAACCTGGCAAGTGCATGTCGAGCCAAGTACAATGTACCCTACATTGTCCGGTTTCCCCCGGGAATGTGCAAACCATTTATTAAAAAATACCCTAAAAAAATATTTTTTTTAATGATTTTATTCTTTCACTTTGTCGGCGTAAGTAATATGTGTCCATGCAAAATCAAAGTCTTCTAGCACTGACAGACTCTGAACAAAGCTGCAAATGGGTGGACGGACGGACATGTCGCAACTATAAGGGTTCCGTTTTGCCATTTTGGCTCGGAACCCTTAAAAAAAGAGTTACCGTAATATCAACAAATACAAAAGTTTTACCATGTTTGTCAAAACTTTATTACCTACAAATATTACTAGTGCTGGCACAAATATCAACAAAAATTACAATTATGTATTACAAAGTAAAGTCAAACATTACATAATAATCATTACGTAAATACATAAATTAAATATTTAAGTACACATAGTACCAATAATATAAACATTAAAAAACGTACCCCACTTACAAAGATTTGGGAACCAATCATTTGTAACAACATCTAAGTAACGATCTACGAATATCGTAGCAGTCTACGAATTCCGTAGAGCCCAATTCTCCACCGTAGACAACATTTGATCGATGGCAGTATCTAACTAGTTCTTCAAGAAAAAAACTATAAGTGGCTCAAAATCATTTTCTTTCTACCGCCCCCGATGTTGAGTTTATATAAAATGGTTCCCATTTCTACTGAATCGCCGTGGGACGTTGACAAACAGTCAGGGATGAAAAAGATGTATTTTTCTACGATAAAATTCGGGTGACGTGAGACCATAAATTTTGGTTCGAACGTCACTGAAAGGTGATTTTCGTCCCAGTTTAATATAAGAAAACGATTCGAGATGTAATTTGGTATATTTGTCAGTTTAATAAGTCACCTTGTGATTTGGAATGTTACATTTCTGTACTGCGTAGTTTATCTTGTTATACCTATATTTTTAGTTCATTGAATTTGTAGTTAACAGTTTTATGAGTTTTTCCCCAATATTTATTAGACCAATGGCGCCGGTAATAGAAGTGTATATGTCAAAATATACAACATTTTTTTGGTCCAATTAGGATCAAAAATAACCCTAGGACAGAAGACTTTAATCCTAAAACTTCGACGTCGACTGCCTATGGGTGGGAATGTATCCGACAGCTACGCAAGAGGTCGTGGGTTCGATTCCCACAAGGGACACCACTTCGTGTGATCTACAAAGTGTTGTTCTGGGTCCGGGTGTACTTTGTGCCGTGATTTGTATGTTTGTAAAGTCCGCCGCGACACAGGGCTTGTACCCTACCGCGGGAGTCGTCTATAAAAAAAAATGTGCAATCGATATCAAGTGAATGGTGTCAGTACCTTTTAAAATGTGCAATTGACTTGAAGTGAGTATGACAATCGTAGGTACTGTCAGTCTAGCAAAAGGGAATAAGATTATATCTACTGCTTATAACTGACTAGCTGACCCGCGCTACTTCGTCTGCGTAAATTTTCCCCGTTTTTCCAACATTTTTCATTGCTACTCCGCTCCCATAATCGTAGCGTGATGTTATATAGCTAGGGGTATCCAACAGTAAAATATTTTTTCAATTCGAATCAGTAGTTCCTGAGATTCTCGTGTCTAAACAAACAAACTCTTCAGCTTTATAATATTTGTATAGATTATTATGTTTAGGAATATTTACATTATGACAGAGGACCTTGGCAAAGGAATATACTACTTTTTATCGTAACAAAATATAGCCTTTGCAACTGGCAAAACCTATGTTTTTTTCGAATACGCTAATGTATTATTAGCGTAGTCGAAAAAACAGTCCTTTAGTAAACAAAAAAAACATTCACAAAAATTACAAATAGGGTAAACCAGGGAATACCAAACCACAATTTCATTTTTTTAATGCTTTTACAAAAACAAAAATAGGGGAAAACCGAGGAATAGTAAACCACAATTTCAAATCCATACAGCTGACAGAGCGTTAACACTAACCACAGTTCACCCCTCAAGAAACTTAACGCCAAATTAAACCACAATTTGGCGGGCAGGGTGAATAAATTATCCTCCAATATGTTACTGGACTGAGTACTAAACAATTTGTTTAAATAGTTTTTAAACACTAGTGTGTAAGTTATTTGTTTGCGTTTGAGCTGTATATCTATTGTTAGGGTTTTATTCAAACGCATGTTACTCAAATCGTGTCTTTGTTTGTACGTTTATGTTACTTTCTTCCTAGAAATACTATTCCATTTTGTGTGATCTTTTGTTCATAGCTATTTTATCCAGCCCATATTATTATATATAGGTTATTTACAAACAAAGTAATGCATTTTTTATTATAAACTAGCTGTCCCGGCGAACTACATACCGCCTATTTACTTTGTTTTGTTATTTTCGTATTTTTTTTACGTAAGAACCTTCTACAGAGTATTAAAAACTAAAAAAATAATAATGAATGAAATCGGTAAAATTGTTCTATAGTTATCTCGTGACCAAGGGAAATTGCAAAATTAAAATATATATATTTGAAATTTTGCCGTTAAGATAATTTGGTAACAATCTGGCATCTACGTGGGCGAAGCCTCGGGCATAAGCTAGTATGTATTAAAATACCTTGTTTATTACTCGACATTTCGACCGTCTACCCGTGTCCACAGCCTTTGCAATACGGTCAAAACGTCGGGCAATAAACAAGGTATTTACCTTAAATCATTCACGCGATTAAGACCCGTAATATATATATTTTCATAATGTGTACAAATCGCGAAAGTTTGTCAACATTTTCGTATTCTTGTAACTTTGGGATTGATCTCAAAAACGTTTGCGTCAAGCATGCATCACGAAAGCGCTGACACACGCTGAAACACTCGAAACGCCGTCAGTTGCGCAAGCGTATTTGAAAATGGCCGTTTTAATTACAACTGCACTGCAACTACACTACTTTAAGTGAATTGGCATCCAAGTCAAATATGATTAAAAGTTGTGGACATGCTACAGTATAGCCTGAACCATTTGTCATAAGTTAATTCGTTCACAGTCGGAGCAAACGTAGACAGTGACGCGTTCATAATAAAATTGTATGTGTAATGTTTTGTGAGCGACGACAGGTGGCGACACCTGCACGTTGGGATTTTAGTTAGGTACCTTTGTTGTTATCTCTTCCTTTGTGTTAATACTTAACTAGGTTATGTATGGAGTGACGTCACGGACGTTAAGGTTGACAGAACGGTGATTGTTAGCTCGTACTTATTTCGTTTAAAATCAATAAAAGTTGCGATTTTTTTGCAAAGAGTTTATTGTTCAAAGTTTACATTCAGTGTGATAAACAATATAAAACGTTATTCAGTGTTATTTTCAAGTATTAATCTATAAAATCTGTGAACAAATAATTATCATAATCCTAAGTGACTTAAAACTACCTTATTCTAGAAAAGTGAACAAATTTACAATACTTAATTACAAAAGTTGTACTTAAAAGTGTACCAGTGTAACAGCGCGCTTATCTCTAACATAGCACCTAGTCGTATCTCTAACATTGTGTTGTGCTATCAGTGCGTCAATTATTAAGAATCGATCAGACGCGGTCGAATATAGCTCCATCTATGAACTTCCGAGGTAACTAAGAACAAGTCCCAAACTCGGCACGAGCGCATCGCCACCTACTGACCCACCCGGATATCGATTAGCGACTAATCATAAGTAGTTGAAGCGATCTTATCAACAATGCCGTCGGCGAGGTGCGGGAGCTGTGCGAAATACCTTTCACCGCTAGATGCCGCTAGGTGTAGTGCTTGCAATAATTTGTTTCACCGGGAGTGTGTATTATTGCCGCTCACTGGAAACATTGCACCAACTTGGACATGCCAGGAGTGTAAAAAAAAAGGTGGTGAAGGCAGAAAAGATTCTGCGCATAAAAGGGGTCCGCAGGAGCCCAAAAAAACGCCGCCAAATACCCAGATTTGTTCTTCTGTTACCACCGATGAATTTTCCCCGATCATTGCGTCAAGGTTACGTGACTTCAAAGAGGAGTTTCATTCAGAGCTGCGTATGATGCTCAAAGAGGAATTGCAGGCTGAATTTAAAAAAATGAAGAATGATTTCCAGAGTGACCTCAACAGTTTGCGCCAGGAGCTCAGGCGGTTTAAAACGGAGATGGACAATTTAAAAGACTCTTTTTCTGCGTATAAAAGCACAAGTCATGGTATGGACATTAGGTTGGGAGCTATCGAGGCCAAATTGACAGGGTCGGGGGATTTGAGCGAGGAAATTGCTCTATTGAAAAGAGAACTCAATGATCGTGATCAGCATGGCCTATTGAATGATATTGAGATTTCAAATCTGCCAGAACCAAAAAAAGAAAATATTATACATACAGTTATGTTGGTTTCGAGCAAACTGGGCGTCAATATCGACGAGAGAGACATTGTTAGCGCGGATCGCATCGGCGGTACCAGACACATAGACGCGACGAAATCTGCAGGGCCAATGGAGTCACGGCCGCGCACCGTGGTTGTGCGACTAACTCGCCGCGACCTGCGTGACGAGTTTATACGCTGTGCACGAGTGCGAAGGGGAGCGAATACGGCAGATCTGGGTATGTCTGGGCCACCGGTTAGATTTTATGTCAACGAGCGCTTAACCAAGACAAATAGACATTTATTTCGTCGGGCTCGGGAGGCGGGAAAGCGTCTTGGCTGGCAATTTGTTTGGTCGAAGAACGGCCGTATCCTTGCCAGACGCAAACCAGAAGAGCAGGCAAGTCTCATTCATTCCGAGGCAGATTTGTCACGCGTCTTTGGCGCATTCACGGATAAGAGTCCCCAAATTCAAAATCAAAATTAATTGTATTTGTAGTCTTTTGGTACCTCTTAGTGTTTTATTGTTTACGCTGTATAGCACAGTATATTTGTGTTTGCACGCCGTATATGTGACATTTGGGGGGGGCTTTAATGGGCAAGTGTAGGGAATCCCAGCAAAAAACTATATTTTATCTATGTACTGGTCTATTTGTGTTTAATTTTGATTTATGTGTATTTATGGTTTACAATATTTCATACTTATATATATTTATTAATTGTGGCGGTAGAAATCTAGTATGTGTATATATTTTATTGTTGTGCAGAGTTTCAGTTATATATATGTACTTAAACACTTTTGTCGGCTGTAATGATGTCATGTAGCAAGAGTGTAAAATTTGGGCTACTTAACGCTGGCTCACTGGCCACTAACCATGATGAATTTCTCTTAGCTATGAACCAGCATTCTGTAGATATCATGTCAATAAACGAGACATGGCTGCGCAAGGGGGAGGAAGCTCGCGCACCGGTTGTCCCAGGTTACTATCTGCGTCACATTCCTCGACCAGTTACTACTCGGGAGGGGCGCGGGGGGGGTGTTGCTTTTTATATTAAGACCGGAATAAATACCCGTGTAAGATCCCACCCTCACCACCCTACAGTAGAGCAAATGTGGATGAGTTTGACAACATATAATAAAAAATTATTAATTGGTACGGCCTATCGGCCTCCCTGGTTAGAATTGGGTACCTTCCTGGATGCAATCACGGACAGCTTGTATGCCCTGGCTCCATATGATAATATCATATTACTTGGAGACTTCAATGTAAATATGTTGGACTCCAATAACTCCAAAACAAAACAAGTGATGGAGTTTTTACACTACTGCAACTTGAACCAAACAGTACCTACAGCCACGCATTTCGTAGGTGACAGTGCTACTTTGATCGACGTGATTTGTACAGACGCGCCGTGTCGAAATGTTAACATAGATTATATTGAAGAACTAGGTCACCACTCTTTTATAACATGTGAGATTCTCTTCAAAAAAGAAAAACCTATTAATAAATTAATTACATACCGACCCCTTAAAAATATATTACACGATTTTTTTACAGAGGATTTAAGGGCGATCCCATGGGATTCAATCTGTGCCTTAGCAAATGTAAATGATATGGTAGATTGTTTCAATACTTTTGTGAATTTTCTTTTCAATGTCCATGCACCTAACACCACTAAAATATTCAAGGGCTCTCCAACGCCTTGGATTACAGACAACATCAAACTAATTTTTAAGTTACGTAATGATGCCCGTGAGAGGTATCGCCAAAGCAAAGTCGATGAACATAAGCGCTATTACCTAGATTTAAAACATCAAGCTTCATCTGCATTATCAAATGAAAAAAAGGCATTTTTTAATAAATATATTAACGATAACATAAACGACTCCAAACAACTTTGGTATAATCTAAAAAAGCACGTTATCCCAGTGGGTAGGATTGACGGTGTACTCCCGAGTCATTTTGACGACCCAAACAAAATAAATTTAGCTTTCCTAGACATCCCAGGTGACCCAAATATAATCATCTCTCAACTGACATGCTATGAGTTTGATCGCTATGGCCCGGCAACTTTTTCATTAAAACCAACAAACGATCAAGCTATTTTTAAAATAATTACAAATATGACCAGTAATGCGCAAGGAATTGACGGTATATCAAAGGATATGATAACCCTCACCCTACCTCAATCTCTAGCAGCTATCACTGAGATAGTAAATAAATCAATTACAACTTACACATTCCCTAACCTGTGGAGGAGGGCGATCGTAAGACCACTCCCTAAAAATAACAACCCGCAGTGCTTTAAGGACCTTCGCCCTATAAGTCTATTACCCTGTCTGTCCAAGGTGTTGGAAAGAGTGGTGTGCGAGCAGGTTGTCGACTACCTGGAATCTAACGGTATCCTACCCGACCTGCAGTCAGGTTTCAGAAAAGGACGTGGTACCGCTACCGCCCTTATGGATGTGGTTGGTAATATCCTAGAGGCTCGAGATCGTGGAGAGGGTACTATTCTAACGCTACTAGATTTTTCCCGCGCTTTTGAAACTTTGAATATCTCCTTACTCTTGTCTAAACTCTCTTACTATGGTTTTGAGTGGGAGACAGTAAAGTGGTTTGATTCCTACTTGACAGATAGGTACCAACAAGTTGAAATACGTAAAAAAGATGGTTCTGTGCATGCCTCCCCTCCACGACTTGTTTCCAGAGGAGTTCCCCAGGGATCTCTTCTCGGTCCAATCCTGTACATCCTATACAGTGCCGACATGGTCAAGTGTCTTCATAACTCTAAGTATCATATATACGCAGATGATACACAATTGTCATTCTCTTTTAAGGCTAACAGTATTACATCCGCCGTGGAAACGATAAATAAAGAATTAGATAGGGTAACTGAGTGGTCTAAAAGAAACTCACTAGTATTAAATTCTCAAAAGTCAAAGTTTATTATTATGGGCAGCAAAAATCAAATTAATTTAATTGCATCCGCTGACCCTAAAATTAAGATATTGGGAGCCGCCATAGAAAGAGTCCCAACGGCATGTAACCTTGGCTTGATCATTGACCCGGAACTTCGTTTTGAGGAGTACATCCGAAACTTAGTAAAAAATTGTTTTTTTAGATTGAAGATCTTATATAGAATAAGGAAGTTTCTTAGCGTCGAAATGAGGAAGAAGCTAACCGATTCTCTAGTCCTTTCTAAGTTTAACTATTGCGACAATGTTTACGGCCCGTGTCTGTTAGCCCGGACAGAACGGTTAATACAAAGAGTGCAGAATGCGTGTGCCCGATATTGTTATAGTATACCTCGGAGAAGTCATATTACACCATACTTAAATGAACATAACACGTTGAAAATGGCTGCGCGCCGGAATCTACACCTTGCATGTATGCTGTTTGGACTAATTGACACACAGAAACCACAATACCTGTACACAAAACTAAGTTGGAAGCAGGAGCACTACAGCTATTCCGCTCGCTCCACAGCCAATCCGCTGTCGATGCCAAAATACAAAACTACAGCTTTCAGGGGTTGCTTCAAATATGCCGCCACGCGTTGCTGGAACAATGTCCCACCTCCCATGAGATACCTGAAAACAAAGGAAAATTTCAAATTCCACTTTAAAAGATACTTATTAACTAATCAAAAAAATGAACAGACACTATATTATCAGTAGCATTTTTATTTATTTTTTATATTTTTTTATTTTTTCTTTTTATGTCTAACATTTTTCATAGTAACATTATTCATATTATTTACTTACGTAGTTTCAGATCCTGTAGGTTATGTAGGTGAACTGGCCCATAAGCGAAGCGAGGCGGCGTATATGTATATATATATATATGTAGACTCCGTTTACAAGAGACGCGTAAGCACTTCCACATTCCTGCACTATATGCACTCCTATTCTCAAAACCAAGTCACTCACTTAATAACACATCACTGACTGACACTGACGCAGAACACTAAACCAGGACACTCAGCAATGACTTTTAGCCCGTTTCTTCATAGTTTTTGGTATTTGTTTTTGTAACGCGACTAGCACAGCACCGTCCCCCATGTATCGATCTCGACACTAATTTATTATTATTACGACGCAACCTGTGCAAGCGCATTGCGAACCCCGTGTGGGAGTGAGACAGAGCGCTATTCCGCACATAGATAGGTCACGCACGGCATTGTATCATTGATAGTCGAAAGCCACTACGGATGCCTAGTTTTCGTTCCGTAGGAGATGAGTACAAAGACTGTAGTCATGTATTTATATATTTTAATGTAATATAATTTTATGTTCTGTGCCTTTATATGTTTATCATCTATATACAATTATAACAAAAAATGTTTATTATAATTTACTAACATATTTATTGCAATGTATTATACCTTCATATTATTTATTTAATTATGGATATACCTTAATGGTTTCGGACGTCACTTGGGGTTCACACTGAAAACCAGCGCTGTGTTGTGGCTCATGCCACAATATGGCATTTAAGCTGAGTGGAAACCTCGTTTGTCGCAGATACGACGTGCAAGCACAAACTCAGTTGTAATTTTACTTGTTTCTATGAAGCGTATTGTATCTGTGGCAAATAAACGATTTTTCTTTCTTTCTTTCTTTCATGTATTTCCATATCATGAATGTCTATAATTTTACAGCAAGCCAATGTTAAGCTTTATTCATCTCCTCAAATTGGGTATTTGACTACTATCAAAATAAAATATTGTTTATTAAATATGTAAAAATATGTCATAAAGTGTTCGAAAAAATGTGTTCATTTGTTAATGTAACGTGTTAATTAATTTTTAATCATAAAAAGAAACACTAAAAGTAAATGATTTGACCATAGATAACGTGACGTCACATGCTAGCATTACATACAAATTTGTACGGAGCGCATCGTTTTTGACGTTTCATATAAAGAGGCTGATTTGACTTCAGTCAAATACCTTATTATATAATATTTTGACTACTTTCGATTACTTAATTTTGTGAGTTGAGAGAGATTTGAAATGTAACACTTGGTCTGTATTTTAGAAGACCAGGTCCCCAGGCTGTAGCTACACTTGGTGGAAAGCAAGAGTACTGTAGTATATACCGACAAAAATAAGCAGCGTTTATAATTTTTAATTCAGAAGGTATATGCAGGTCTATTTTGTTCTCATGCTTGCCAACATCCATACCATGTTGAATACACCGGTTCTCGTCCGATCACCGAAGTTAAGCCACATCGGGCGTGGTTAGTACTTGGATGGGTGACCGCCTGGGAATACCGCGTGACGTTGGCTTTTTGCAATTTTTTCTATTAGTTTTGATATTTTTGAGTATTTTTACAATGTTTTTCTGTCACTTATATAGAATTCAACAGTAGTTTGCCGAGTCGTCAAAAATTAAGGTATTTATTTTTCTTCTTGTGGAACCCTTAAAATTTCTAATTAGTTTCAAGCAGCCTATGCCTATGTCAGACCCCCTAGAGTCCATCAAAAACGGTCTAGCTATTCTGGAAAATCTTATTTAAAGTCCCTTCAACTAAATCTCTTATTATTTATTCAAAAAAGTTATTTGTATTATTTTATTATAATGTAATTTTTAGACCAACGGTCTGGTCAAATCAGTAGTGATCAAATGGATGATTGTGGTCCAGGATCGTCAGGAATGGAAACAGCTGCGATTTCGACTGAAGGAAAAAAATAGACTGAAGCTGAAAGTATATGCCCTTAAGACTGTATCTTAGAGAGAAGAACAAAGTAAAATACTAAAATAACTTCCCTCATTAAAATAATGATCGAATGTTTTTAATTTATCTTTGAAGCTTTAATATAAACTAAAATTTTCATGTTATAAACCGCAATAAACAAACAATGTAGTTTCTAACAACACCCCACTCTTCTAAATACGTTCAGGCATTTAAAAGTTATGGTAGACTAAATAATCTTACAAACATAAATTGGCTAGATGACTACAGGGAATAGAAATTATATTTTCATCATCAGGCAATAATTAACAGGTAATTACTTTCATACACAATTAACATCTTTAAGAATTAAAGTCTTCAACAAATTAAGTAAATTATTACTAACAGTAAATTATTTGATGACCCTGGGTGAAAACATTGTACTCCTTTTTGCAAGCAAGTGTAAAAACATCAACACGAACGAAATAAGAAATAACCTAGAAATATAACATAAAATACTGCTATTACACTGCTGGCCGAAAAATTTCGGCCACTACATCAGCAACAATGTACGTAGAGAGGCCAGCGAAGGCTGCTATTTCAATTTATGAGTAGGCGATGCTATAAAATTGGCACGTGATCGAACTGAGACAAATAAGTGGATATCGCTTATGTGTGTATTACTAATATTGGTCGGCAGTGGACTTGAGAACGGTTAGGGTTGGCAGGTGTTGATTTTTATATAATAAAAATATCTTGGGACAACTCACACAACGCTATCTGATCCCAAACTAAGCAGAGCTTGTGCTATGGAAACCAGACAACTGATAAACATACTTATATGTTTCTAAATACATACATATTAAAGATAAATAACATTTTAAAAGAGTGGCACATGAGTTTCTTGGCAGCTTCTCTTCTCTTTCTTGCCACCTAACCTCATTTTGTTTTTTTTCAAAAAATCATAATTTTATAAAATTTTTAGTATGTTGACGTTTTCAAATAATCATTAACCTGATTTTAGGAAATAAAGATAATTGAGTTTGAGTTTGAAAACCCAGATACAGAATAAACCATCGTGCTCATCACACAAAGTTTTATCCTGGGTGGGGATCGAACCCATGACATTTTTCGAGGCGTTTTTTAATATTGTTATTGTAGAATTTTAGATGTAAAAATGCACATCAGTCGCGTAAGAAACCATAGTTCCTTAAAGGGCTAGTTTCCAACTAGTCAAAGCAATAACTTAAAAAAAATGTCAAAGCGCAGATTTTAAATGGAGATCTCTTACAAATACCCGACCGTGACGATTATGATATGATTAATAATAAAAATCCTATTTAAATTTTTATAAATACTTAGTTTTTGGTTGTGTCTGTCAAGAATGATTTCGAAAAAATATTAAGAAGGATATTATTTGCATCATTGACGCTTAAAGGTAGCCTAATGGTTGATGCATCAGATACGCAATCAGGTGGTGGCGGATCAAACTACACCTAATAATAGTATCAATATAACAAGGGTTAGCAAGATTGGTAGTAGTAAGCTACCCAGCTAGTCGTCTTTAAAACAAATTGCTTTCCAAAACGGTTAACAACGTATAGACAGAGATCCTAATTGGATCCAAATAAAAGCCGTGTAATATTTTCTTGGTTTTAGTTTTCTCTGATCGCACAGCCCTAGCATAAGCTGTAAGACAAAATTGTGTTCCAGAAACATCTGTATTCTGTACATTTTATATTATATTGTGTTGAAATCATCTTAGAAATAACAAAATTGATGACATTTTTACTGCAAATTATAACCCTACCACAAAACTGATAAATTATATATTGCTTATTAAGAAAAATAAATAATAAATAAATAATATATTTTAGAAAAATCACTACTATAATACGTAACTTAAGATTTGGGTCACATAACCAATTAAAACTAAACCCACACAAGTGTAACAGTGAATAGGCTAACGCTGGTACCAAGAATAGTAACTTATAGAAATTGTATGAGTTGTAAGTTCCAAATTAATATACATATCTTCAGCACGTGTAGGTACTGAAACAGAGGAAAATAGGTGGGTGTATACCCATTTTCCTCTGTTTGGGTATCAATCAAATCAATCAATCAATCATCAATCATAATCATCTGTTTGGGTAAAAAGTAGCCTTAAATTCCTTCCCGGTAATAAATCCGCCACAAGATGGAGTCTATTGTGAATATACAAGACGCTCTGCTTTTTAACACAGACGAGTTGCTTGTCTTCATTATTTAAATAACTTATCTATATTAATATTATAAAGCTGAAGAGGTTTGTTTGTTTGTTTAAACGCGGAAATCTCAGAAACTACTGGTCCGAATTGATCGATAATGGGCTATCCAACAGTGAAAATTCTTTCACTGTTAGATAGCCTATTTATCGAGGAAAGCTATAGGCTATATAACATCACGCTACGACCAATAGGAGCGGAGCAGCAATGAGAAATGTTGCAAAAACGGGGGAAATTTACGCTGACGAAGTTGCGCGGGACAGCTAGTGTTTGGTTGCGTGTGTGTGTTTGTAATATGTGAGCTACCTAGGCATATCTCACCTAAATCTCAGTATATTCAAAGATTATCACGATAATCTTTGAATATACTTTATATATATAACCTAGAAAAATGGTTTACACACGTGTAAACCCTTTTTTTTTGGTTTGAGATAATCGTAAATAGCTTAAATTTTAAAAAAGTAGGACTATTGGTAAAGGGACATTTCGATCGGGATCATAAAAAAGCCGTATTCAAGTTCGCATAACAGTATGTGTAAAAATCGAAAATCTTGTTGCGTGGAATATCGGGAGTATGATTTGAGATACAAAACGCAAAATTGCTAAGTGATTCTAATAGTTATAGTAAAACTTGTAACTGTTTCTGATATACATTTTTTTTATAACAGCCCCATCATTCTCATACATTATTATATGTACCATAGATAATTTATAATTAATAACCATGAAATTGCATTTCAAACGTCCACAACAGAAGTGAGTCTCAAAAATTTACCGTGTTTGCACATGGGGTCCTTAAAAGAAGTGGGGTCTATCTCACCCCATTTGAACAATATGTAAGTTGCAATACACGCGCTGCAATTAACTGCCAGCTCCTAGTCTACTTCCATAGAGTAAGCATATTGTAGATAGGTTTTGTTTTAAGTAGGTACTTACTGTTTTTAGGGTTTATTTTTAGGAAGCTTTGTATAGAGTTTATAATTACTTAGTATAATTTATTTGAATTTGTAAAACACGTAGCTTTAGATATTTTAATTTCTGGTTTAGAAATGGGTGTGGGCTATACCTATATTCTACACCAAACAATATGGAAGTACTTGGTTGGGATATTAAAATTGAGTTCAGTTTGTTAGTCTCATCTAAGCGAATAAGAAAATAGCATTTATAATTATAATAATATCTTGGGACAACTCACACAACGCCATCTGATCCCAAACTAAGCAGAGCTTGTACTATGGAAACCAGACAACTGATAAGCATACTTTGCATATTTTTGTAAATACATACTACGAGTATAACTACTTTTGTAATACATAGATAAATGACACCCAGACACAGAATAAACCACTGTGCTTATCACACAAAGTTTTGTCCTAGGTGGGAATCGAACCCACGACCTCCGGCTTAGCAGTCAGCAAATTCTTACAACATACTTAGAATTGACATCGATCTCCAAAAATTTTTGGTTATTTTTGTGTACTTTTTAAAGGTACCTATTATTTAATTTAATATTTCGATGTAGATTTAATTTTTTTTTAAATTTTTTGAGAATTACACATTTTTAAAAGCGGCGGTAGCCTAATGGCTAAGGCGTCGGTCTTGCTATCGTGAGGTCGCGGGTTCGAATCCTACCCATTATACTACCGACGTGAACCCTCTCCTAACATAAGCCTTTGAGCTTAGCTTCCTGAGATTAAACAAACAAACTCTTCAGCTTTATAATATTAGTATAGATTAAATAGTAGTAGAAGTTAAAGCATAATCATAACTTAAAACACTCTAATCTATGTCCCAACCTTGAAATAGTCCAAGCGCTGGTTGTGAAAAGTAGCAGATGTTGATAACGCAATTTAGATAATCGTTTGCGTAAATAAATAGCTGTCGAAACTCAATTAGGGTATTGTAGAGTGGGCAAAATAGGCAAACTGGGCAACCCACTTGCCCTCTGGGAGCAAAACTTTGCCCAACATCTGTTGTTATTTATATGACATTTTATTGCCTAGGATATTTACCGTGTCGCTGTTTGATATGAAAATTGTTAAATTGATGAGTTAATTATAACTTAAAAGGAATTTAAGGGTTAATTGACTTTGTTTCAGTTTAAAATGTATTTCCTAAGTCTATTCTTTTTTTAGCCTTTTAACACAGAACCACAAGAAAGTATTTTTGTGAAACATTTCAAACTAAGGTCTGTTTTTATTTCCGATAATAAATAACAGTGTGGTAATATGTCTATCTGTATCATTATAGCTCCTAAACGAATGGACTCATTAGAATGTGGTTTAAATCGGGATGGTTTTTTGTTTGATGCAAATAGGTTCTGCTGTTTGAAAATAGGTAGGTAAACAGGATTTTATGTCTCGTCGTGGGTTTTTTAATGCGCAGGCTTATCTGTGACATTATGTATATGAATGCAATTTCTTTATAATTTATAGCTTTATTTGGGGAAAATATGTCCATCTTTTTTGAACACAGTTTCGCTTTATGAAAATATATGTATTACGGGTCTTAATCGCGTGAATAATTAAAGGTAAAATACCTTGTTTATTGCCCGATGTTTCGACCGTATTGCAACGACCGTGGTCACGGGTAGACTCAGACAGGTCAGTCTACTCGTGACCATAGCCGTTGCAATGTGTACACATCGCAAAAGTTTATCAACATTTCTAATTTCGCTTTATGTATCATATGTTGAACATAATATATTTTTACAGTGCAGACATCAGTAGGTATATTATTAATATGACATTTATACCTATATTATTATATCAAAACTTACAATACACATACCCTTCAAGTCTACAACAAATCCCAAACTATATCAAAATTCACGAAACTGTCTCATAACTCTTCATCACATACTTTTCCAATACTCTTCAGATAAGTCCAAATGTTGAAATATTTAGATTGAAATATCACAAATCCCAGATTCAGCGTAGACGAGACTAATATCACTGACTTGCTGATATCAAACATTGAATATCTATTTCAAAAACTAATGTAGACTTATGACGACACTCGTATGACTTCATAATGTATCAGTTAAGTATATATACAGGGCGTAACAGAAAGGTGTGGTCAAATTTCAGCAGCGGATAGGGTATGTCATCAATATTGTACCAAACGTGGTGACATAGCTGGTTGCATTATTATAACATATGTATAGCATATTCTTTTTGTCAACATTCAGTAGTGAAAGGCGTATGGCATAAGAATTATAGCTCCCCTAGTACAAAATTCGATTGGATTATTATAGCATAGAACTTTTTAAGTCATTTTCTTACTTAATTTATAACTTTTTCATTACATAAACGAATGAAAAATAATAAATATTTTTAATTTTTGTACTCCGATTTTGATAAAATTAGGGATGTGTATGTGCTTAGATATGTATGGGTACATACCAACCCTTGAATATGACCACACCTTTCTGTTACACCCTGTATATTAACCCAAAAAAATAGTACCTATTGAATTGATTGTTTTTATACTTTCGCTGCACATAAGTATTAGATACTAGCTGTTGTTTACAGCTTCGCCCGCATGTTCGATAATACCCCCCTGAGTCACCTGTCCGACCAACGGCGAGAGAAAGAGTAGCGAGTAGCGATTTATCGCTCAAGAAACGTACATACTTATGTTGATGCCGTGTAAACAAAAGAGATACAGAAATTAATAGTTGATCGGTCCCACTGCCGGCGAGTACTCGCTCTGTATTGCATCTCTTTTGTTTACATGGACGGGATCTACAAAATACATCTGCTGAACGTTTCTTGAGCGATAAATCGCTACTCGCTTCTCGCTCATCGTCGTTGGTGGGACAGGTGCCAGGGTGGATTTTACAAAAACGCTGAAACACATGTTTCATTATTTTAAATCAAAAAGCCAAACACACATTTTCACACATCTAACTTTGAAACTGACAATAACAATTAGTCAGATACTGAGAGTTGCAAAATACTGGTAACTTCATAGTTTAACCAACTTACTATTTGTTATGTCACCCAAGAAAGTTATTAACAAACAAACATTGACATTACATTATATATAAACAAATAACAGTTGAAATATGCCCAACATGCTACGTTTGGACATGTTTAGAATTAGTTGGCGAGTTTGATATACTGTTATGTATCGTTTCATTGCTCCTGACCTTGACCAGAGACTAAATAATACTGTGGAGCGGACCTAGCACGAATGGACTAACAATAAAATAATTATATAGATGTGATTGGAAATTTTCTTCATTCCATTTATAAAGCCTACTAAAGCCTTAACTATCTGAGTGTGTATGAGAGAAGATAAAAGCCTGATGAGGCTTTCAATCTGCATGCTAATTCAAATAAAACCTGACTGATCGAGCCATTCCAAATTTTTTGTTCCTTTTCCAAAGTTCAAATTGCAGTGATCGTTTAATAATTAAAAATGTAACAATGTTTAATAATGACCTTCTTTGTAATAATAATTAATAAACCCTTTGCAGAAATAAATTTAATATGATAATGTATGATGCTATGCACAGAATGAAATATTGATGGAGACTAATTGGCCCATTTGAGTTCCGACAGAGCTAAGGCACCTGTCCGACCAACGGCGAGAGAAAGAGTAGCGAGTAGCGATTTTATCGCTCAAAAGACGTGCATACTTATGAAGATGACGTGTGAACAAAAAAGATACAGATATTATTAGTTGATCACTGAGTGTTCACACTGCCGCCGGCGAGTACTTACTCTATACTACATCTCTCTTGTTTACACGGACGGGATCTGTAAAATACATCTGTTGTATGTTCCTTGAGCGATAAATCGCTACTCGCTTCTCGTTCATCGTTGTTGGTGGGACAAGTGCCTAAGGGCGATAGGCTCCAGGTCCAGGAAAGAATGTAAAGAGATGTATTTTGCAACATGTATGTTGCCTTATGCTATTGTCCTTCACATCAAACACTTGTTTCATTGTAGAAGAAAATGATTTATTTTTCAGTTCTCTGATTTTATATGTATGTAGATCCATTTCGCTTTATGCTAGGTCTGTAAGCAAACTCCGAGAGATTTGGCATACGAGAAACTATTATACTTAGTTGTTTCTTTGATAAATTGTTTATTAAGTTGCGTGTGTATGTGTATTGTTTGTTAGCAATTGTTCTTTATGGGTGAATGGAACGGGGAATAGTTACAAAAAAAACATTGTCTATTAAGTTTAGTACTTCTAGCGATTACTTTGTTTGTGAAGATTGCGAGTTTGTGAATTATATCAAGGCAAATACAAATATGGCTATTGCTAAATTTGTTCTGCGATTTCTTGGCGTGGGATTTCAAAGTCTACAAGGAATATTTATACCATTATATACTATTAAACTAAGTAATCAGAATTTTAATAAGAATAATAAAAATAGGATATTTATTAATTAGCAAAATGAAAATTTACAATGTTATTAAATACAAGCTAGATTACTCTACGAACGAACTATATACACACTATTAACATTTTATACAACTTACCTAGTAAACTACAAAAAAAGATTACATAAAAAGGGAGTCAAAAAAGAGAGAGTTAGGCGTCGAAGGATTCCTCCCCAATAATAAAAATACTTTATTGACTTAGGAAGCAAAATACTACACATGTGAAAAGTCGATTCTACATTTAATTTACTACCTGTATCTAAACACTATAAGAGTTAATATTTATTGCAATCTGTTCACAACAAGGGAAGACGCTGGCACCTGTGATGCAATGTCTACATTAGTACAGGTGGCAGCGATACATGTTCTATCTGGTTTGTTCCTCTGTACTTGTTCCTATTGTTGAAGTGTCATAATTGTAATTTACCTGTACAAATACATTATTAATATATTAATAATGTAATGCCTGTTCGCAAACAATAGGTAAAACCGGAGAAAAGAACGAGGCAGTAAAAACTCTCGGCCACTCTTTTCAAAATACCAAAGTTTCCTTGTTTATAAACTTTATTGGCTGCCTCTGCGGCAAAGAGGTCGTGGGTTCGATTCCCACACGGGACACCACTTTGTGTGATCCACAAATTGTTGTTCCGAGTCTGGGTGTACTTTGTGTCCGTGACTTGTAGGTTTGTAAAGTCTCTCGCGACACAGGGCTTGTAACTTACTGCGGGAGTCGTCTCTTCTAAAAAAAAAAAACTGTATATGTAGGTAAGGTGCTGCCACCATTATATTACCTATACACCATTTTAGAGGACTGATGCAAAAACAAACAAAAGGTAGGAATATGAGATTTAAAAAGTGTAGATAGGTTACATTCACAACATTCGATCTTTGAAAACAAAACTAATGCGCACATAGATAACCTATATATTGCAATGTCACACTATTTTAAAAAGTTGTAAAAGTAGGAAAGCATGATTTAATTATAACGAGCGAAACAGAGAAAAATGTAATTTGCTGCTTTCATCTGTTGCCGGCGATGCGACACTGACATATAAAAACAGGTCAATTGTATTGTATTAAGGTGCCTTTCTACACTTTTTTACTAAACCATCATTGCTAAAAACTGAATGTGGTGTTACATGTTGTTGATGAGTTGTTTTTAAAAAAAATCAGATATTTACGAGTCGGCCTCGCCCACCGAGGTTCCGTACAAATTATAAATATGTAGTTCAGGAATCGATAGATCAGGTAGGTATAGCTACCTGATCTAATGCACATATATATATATATATGTCATTCTTTATTTTCACCTTTTTTATTTTTACCTTTCTTTGTGCCGCAAGACCTTGCTTTTTTGCCAAATTTTGTGATTTTAGCCTTTGTTCAACGGTTAGGTCAACGGGAACAATCATAATAGGTTTACGAACCTATAGCGTACCTTCGGTTGACCAAGAATTGCCAATTTTGGTTGAAAACTAAGGTAAAGTTTGGTAAAATCTAAATTTGCTCATATCTTTTATATCGTGTTGAATCAGGTCCTTGATTTTTTTGATACATCTAATTGTGACTTTCGACCTGTGTATTTGATATAAATATCAACTTGCTAGGTCCACCCGTTCCTTAGAAAATTGGCGGTGACCCATGGACAGACTGACAAGAGAGCGATCTTATAAGCGTCCCTTTTTTACCTTTAGAAGTACGGAACCCTAAAAGAACACTTCAAAATCATTCACGGAAAAGAACCTCACCAATGGAAAGGTAAAGCGCATTGTTCATTCAAGCGTAAAGAGCTCCCACTAATTATGCATCATACGCCAAGTTTACAAACCGTTAAATTCTAAACACTAATAACGAAAATCTATCACTTATGTCAAAATAGCTGTTGAAATCACATGCTGTTATTGATTGATAGCTACGAGTATGTACTGAACAGAAATTAGGCTAGTAACGAGTACGTACAATGATTGTAGGTATGGTAAACTTGATTAACTATGCATAGTTAGTTGATTAGTTATGCACAGTAACTATAGCGACTGCTTGATTAGTTCAACAAGGTGAGGGCTTTGTCAGTTTTTAGCTTACTGCGTTTGAAAGAGGGTTATGATAATCAAGTGTATGTAGGTATGTCTATTGTCTTATTGTCTTTTTGGCACGTTATACATTTAGCAGCCTAAGAGAGCGTTTCCACTGACGAAGCTGTGCAGAGTAAAGCTCAGTGGACCGTGAATTTATAATTATAACATTATCTTGGGACAACTTACACAATGTCATCTGATCCTAAACTAAGCAGAGCTTGTACTATGGCAACCAGACAACTGATAAACATACTTAAATATAATTGTTTTCAAACTTTCGCGATTAGAATATTAATCAGTCGACCCGTGACCAAGATAGGTGCAATTCGATCGAAAAGTCGGGAAAATAAAAGGTTCATACCTTTAAATATTTCACGCGATTAAGTCCCGATAATATTCTAATACTAATAAAAAAATATTATATATTTCTAAATACATACATATTATAGATAAATTACCCCCAGATACAGAATAAGCCATCGTGCTCATCACACAGTTTTATCCTGGGTGGGGATCGAACCCATGACCTCCGGCTTAGTAGTCAGGGTCACTAACCACTAGACCAACAGGCCTGTCATCATTGACCAATAACAGTGCTCGAAATAATCCTGGGTACGATTTCTAGCACTTTGATTCAACAATTTTCGGTGCGCTCCGCATCACACTTGACGAATTTCATTAAGTGAGGTAGCCTTGTTTGAACGCGATAATCTCAGAAAGTACTAGTTCGAATTGAAAAAATATTATACTGTTGGATAGCCCATTCATGGAGGAAGGCTATAGGCTATATAACATCAAGCTACGATCAATAGGAGCGGAGCAGCAATGAAAAATGTTGCAAAACGAAAAACATTGATGTAGACGAAGTTGCGCGGGTCAGCTAGTGCATTATATTTTCCATTGAGAGGTTGCAACTTTGAATCCTATCCATTATACTACTGGCCTGAATTAAACTCTGAACTCCAAACATAAATATATATTATTTATGTTTAAGCAAAAAAAATAAATCTAAATGTTTAAACAAGTCTTGCTCTCTTCGTAATGTTAACATTTTGGTCTTGAATTGTTTTAAAGTATCTTACTAATATAACAAGTCCGAATGTTTGTAAGTGAGAATGGATGGATGTTTGTTGCTCTCTCATGCAAAAACTACTAAAACTATTTTAATAAAACTATACAGTAACGTAGTTCATACATTAGAATAGCACATAGGCTGTAAAAATCTAACATAATGAGAATAAAACCTCAGGTAAAGTTAGTAGAACAGAAATCCATTTAAACTTACAAATAACTAGCTTCGTCAACGGCTCCATCCGTGTGGGTGTCGATTCTTGCAATAAAATCTATCATGTATCCTTTCCCGAAACTCAAACTATCTCCATACCAAATTTTATCTAAATCAGTTCAGTGGTAAGCGTAAAATGTAACAGACAGACAGAATTGATTTTGACATATAATACTATAGTTTGAACAACAAATCAACTAAAAAAACTAGCTTCAGTAACAGCAACCATTTAACCCTACAAAAAACCTTTACTCATATAACATCAAACAGGAATATATTGAATAAATAACCAATTTTTCTCGTTAAAACAACGCGCACACATGCCGTACAATAATTTACTTCGAAACTGGAAATATATAGAAAAGGCAGAGTTCAATTCATTTATTTTTCACGAACAGCAATCTATTAGGGGTGCGATAAACGGGGGTCTGCGTTAAAATAAATTGATTTTATTCAAATTTCTATTAAAGCACCGGCTCTCTGTGTTTCTTGAGATTGCTACGGGCCCAGTCTTGTTACAGCGGAGGTAGGAGACAAGGTGGCTCTTTGGACACGGCTGTGAATTGGTAAATCTTTGAAGAACTTACACGCGTATTAGAATACTGGCTGAACCGAGCAACTTCGTCTGCGTAAATTTTCTCCGTTTTTTAAACATTTTTCATTGCTGCTCCGCTCCTATTAGTCGTAGCGTGATGTTATATAGCCTATAGCCTTCCTCGATAATTGGGCTATCTAACAAAAAAATATTTTTTCAATTCGGACCAGTAGTTACTGAAATTATCGCGTTCAAACAAACATACAAACAAACTCTTCAGCTTTATAATAATTATGTATTAGTATAGATTAAAGGGACTTATTCGCGTGAAATATTTAAAGGTATTATTTTAAGGTATATTTACAACGATGTCCGACGTGTGATAACGATAAGCGACATTGTACCTAATTCTTCGTATTCATTTGAATTATGTAGCTGACTCGCGCACCTTCGACTGCGTCAATTTTCCCCGGTTTTGCAATATTTTCCATTGCTGCTAAACTCCTATTGTCATAGCGTGATGTTATATAGCCTTTTCTCGATAAATGGGCTAACTCACACTAAAATATTTTTTCAATTCGAACAGTAGTTCCTGAGATTATCACGTTCAAACAAATAAATAATGAGTGATAAAAATCAAGCGAGGATAGTTTCTGAAACCCGCGCCCGCGACGCTGAGCTGAACCAGTCTACCCGTGACCACGGCTGTTTCAATACGGTCGAAACGTCGGGCAATAAAAACCGTAGCTTCCACACAAACTGTACAGCTTTATAATATTAGTAGGTATACATTTATTTTAAACACCGTATCTATTAATTCGAACATCCACCACAGATTCCCACTCAAAGCTTGTAATTGAAAAGTTTGCCAGCGGAGATGTAAAGTGATTTATAAGACAGACGGAGTGACGGTCCGGCGAAGACCTTTTATTTAGCCAAATCTCGTTACAATGAAACGTGTAAGTTCTTTAAAGCATTTTTTCAGAGTACCAGTAAAGTACTCGGTGATATTATCTGTAATATCACCGATAACTTTACTGGTACTCGGAAAATAATGCTATAAAGAACTTACACAGATTATATATGTTCGTAAACTTTCGCGATTTGTACACATTATAGAATTTTATAAGCTACGCGTCTTAATCGTGTAAATATTTTATTTTAAGACTAATAATATTCCGTAATAGTGAGTGATAAAAATCAAGCGAGGGTAGTTTTCGAAACCCGCGATTCTCGGTGGCGATGCTGAGCTGAATCAGTCTACCCGTGACCACGCCCGTTGCAATACGGTCGAAACGTCGGGCAATAAACAAAGGTATTTAGCCTTAAAATAAAATATTTACGCGATTAAGACCCGTAGCTCATAAAATTCTATAATTACACTGATTATGTTTATGTTTGGTCTCTGACACAGTGGCAACCGAGCAGATCGAAATTAAGTATCATTACCACTGCCGGCCCATAGATGGGTGACCGTTTTCGAACATTGCTACACCCCTTCGTACATTGGAGAGAACGTTAAGCCGTCGGTCCTGCGCCCAACCTTTCTCTCGTCGTATCGGATTTACGTGACACCGGGCTATGACGGTGAGGGAATAGAGTGTACTTATCTCTGCGCATTTAAACATTAAAAAATCTTTTCATGTTAGATAGCACATTTATCGAGGAAGGCTATGGGCTATATAACATCACGCTATTACTTATAGGAGCGAAGCAGCAATAGAAAATGTTGCAAAAACGGGGTAAATTTACTCAGACAAAGTTGCGTCAGCTACCCCATCTCTATTTAATGAAACTGAAGATATGTTTGAGGGAAACCAGTGCAAATCCTTTGTTTTTTAATAAAGTAGCCGCCTAATCTCTTATGTAGTGTCGGATTTTCGTCCTATCGGACTATGAGAGTGAGAGAATAGAGAGTGCACTTGTGTCTGCACATACACTTGTGCACTATAATATCTCGTACGTAATTGGCTAGTCTGAAATGAGATTAGTCGCCGTAACCGACTTTGGTTAGGAGATCATTATGTTTATGTTTAAAAACAGATAATTTTTCCGGAAAATCTTTCTATAAAATCGTATCCACATAATATGTTTACATTATGAAAATATAAATATTACGGATATTAATCGCGTGAATAATTTAAGGTAAAATACCTGGTTTATTGCCCGACGTTTCGACCGTATTGCAACGGCCGTGGTCACGGATAGACTTGCGAAAGTTTACCAACATTTATAGTTATGTTTATTTGTGTGAGAGATACAATGACAAAGGCAAAATACACAATATTTTGTCCAATAAAGGATTCGAGCTTATAACCTCTGCAGTAGTCATACGTGCCTTCTACTACTGCGCCACCGAGGCGGTCATAAATCTGATAATTTAGAATTAGAACCACCACAAATTTCTTAATATTCCATCTTAGGCCACAATTGTGTAGATTTTGACTATGATAAAAGATGGTTCAAATGTCAAACGAATTCGTAAAGGAATACTATGTATTTCTTTAAAATACTTATACTATAACAAAAACCGGGCAAGAGCATGTCGGACCATTTGTGATGTTTTTCATATTTTTTGGTCACACAGTTCAAAAGTTACGGGGGGGGGGGGCACACGATTTATGCAGCCTTCGGATCGATTATTTCCAAAAATATTTACTAAATCAAAAAAAAAAAATTAGGAACCTTATAATTTTTGTGAAAGACCTGTCGAATGATGAGCCACACGTTGATGTTAGCCGAAAAAAAAATTCTGCTTCTGTTTCATGTATGGAGTGCCCCCCCCCTAAAAATATTTATTTTCATTATTTACCTATCAAACTAAGTAGCGGCTACTACAAGACACTTTTTCACCAAATTCCAACAATATTCATCGAGTCGTGTCTTTGAGTAAAATGCCTGTGACATACGGACGGACAGACAGACAGACGAAACAATAAGGGTTCCGGTTTTGCCATATTGGCTACGCAACCCTAAAAATGAATACCTACCTACAAACAAACAATACAAAATTCTATTTCAACATAAAATGTAATTAATAGTCCTTCATTGCTATTCCATTAGGTACTTGAAACATTAAATAAGTAGGTATTATAATTCACACTAAAAATGTAGTAACAATAAACTAACTATAACAGGCCATATTATATAAACATCAAGAATTCATTTACGAAAATGAAGTCCATAATTTTGTTTAAAACGTCTAAGTTGGGAAATAAATCATGTACAAAGAGACTAGTTCCAGAGTTTATTAAAATACCCCCTGGTTATTCTCCAATTTCACTCCCCCTTCTCCAATTTCACTAAATATGGTAACAATGGTCTCCTAACCGATTTCAGTTACGGCTGCCAATCTCAGTAGAGACTTGCCAACTACGCAGGAGGTATTATAGTGCACAAGTGTATGCGCAGACACAAGTGCACTCTCTATACACTCACTCTCCTAGTCCGATGGGTCGGAAATCCGAACCGACTGGAGAGAGATTAGGTGACTACTTTATTAAAACTTTTGCCCAGGTTTCCCTCAAACCTTTCTTCAGTTTCATTAAATATAGGTGGCTGACTCGCGCAACTTTGTCTGTGTAAATTTACCGCGTTTTTGCAAAATTTTATTTTGCTGCTTCGCTCCCATAAGTCTTAACGTGATATTATACCTAGTCTAGCCATAAATATTGTTACGAAGAAAAAACATTTTTTTTTATTGCAAATAATATTTATTACTTTTACAGTGTGTTAGTTTAATACATAAATAAAAAACAATTCAAAATATAAGAAGCTTATTCGAAGTGGTCTCCATTGGCTGCAACACAGTCCTTTAAACGTTGAGGCCAGTTATCAATAGAAGCACGCACTCTTTCCATGGGAAAATTCTTCACTGCCAATCGTATGGATTGTTTTAGGGACTCCAAATTATCATGGCGTTTAGAGCAAGCCATACTCTCTAAAACTGACCATAAATCATAATCCAGCGGATTAAGATCGGGACTAGACGACGGCCAGTCTTCAGCTCTGATGAAGTCCGAAACGTTCACTTCCAACCAAGACTGCGTGGACCGAGCTTTATGACCCGGCGCTGAGTCTTGTTGGAAGGACCATACTTGGTTATTGAACATGGTGTTGTTAAGGGGTTTAACTACCTTCTCAAGAATGGTATCTTGATACACTTGTGCCGATGTTTTGATACCTTTTTCACAAAAATATGGCTCAGTCACTCCTTCATAGCTAACACCCCACCAAACCATCACTGAAGTCGGATAATGCCCACGTTGCACTCTGTCGACTAATTGGGAAGCTTCCTTAGAGCTTTGAGCATAAATACGGTCATTTTGTTTGTTAAAATGTTGCTCAACTGTAAAGATTTTCTCATCCGTAAACAAAATTTTTCTGTGACCTCCCTTTGCGTACCGCTTCAGTAGTTGCTTCGATTTTACCACCCTATTCTTTTTTAAATTATCAGTTAAAAAATGACCAGTGCGTCTCTTATAGGCTGCAAGTCCTAAGTCATCTTTTAAAATGCGTGACATGGTTCTGGGTGCTATCTTCATCTCCCGAGATAAAATCTTTTGCTTTCGGACAGGATTTCTTCGAATTCTTTCCCTTACTGCTTTGACCACCATTTTCGTACGAACACTACGTGGACGGCCAGATCTTTTTCTGTCACAAACAGAGAAGGTCTCATTGTACCTATTAATAGCCCGGTACACAAACATTTGACTAATACCAAGCGTATGGAGAGTTTTAAAAATTACATTCGGCTCCATACCAACTTTGTGTAATGCAATCACAGCGATTCGGTTTTCTTTATCACCCCACTCCATTTTAATATAGCAAAATATTGTACAATGTATTGGCGCCAAAATTAGAAAATACAATGAACAATCGTATAAAAATGACAGATTCCAAATTCAAATGTAATATCTTTCTTATTTTTAATTGTAACAGTATTTATGGCCAGACTAGGTATAGCCGTAGCCGTATAGCCATGATATTAAGGCCTAAAGCCTTCCTCGATAAATGGGCTATCTAACATTAAAAGATTTTTCAATTCGGTCGAGTAGTTCCGGAGATGATCGCGTTCAAACAAACAAACTCTTCAGCTTTATAATATTAGTATAGATAAAGGCATATATTAAGTAATAAAATAATAATCAAAAGTCCTTATACTCATCAACACGAGACGAGATGTTTCTCTGTTGATGTGAATAAGATTAGAAAAAAATCAGAAAACTCAAGCTGTAAGTGGTTTAACAAACTCAATGCGGGCGAAACCGCAGGCTTCAACTCTACATAAAAAATCTAAGGAAATAAAATACCAAAGTATCAAAATCCTTCGCAAATGATGAACTATGCGCATAAATATACAGACGACGCGGCGCCCAAGGCGACTTTATACTATTTAGTGATTTCAATGTATTTTTTTTTTCATGATCCGACATTGATTACCTACAAGTATATATCGATGGCGGTCGAAAGGATTTGCTCACCTTTATAAAAACAAATTCAGTGTTAGTATAACAACGCACATTACGGCTGACAATAGTCCAAAGATAGGAAAAGAGAGAGAAACAATATATAGGAAGGAAATAAATACACCCTACAAATACTATAGGGTATTTCTTTCCACCGAAAACAATAGGCATAGATGTCAAAACTGACTAACACCCAATTAATATAACAAATTAATAAAGCTAAAATTTTCCTCAATTTTCAGATCACGAAAGAAGGTGCGATTTATAAAACAGCGATATACCTGTTGCTTTTCTAATTAATTCTCTTAGTTAAACTCACTACAGTCAAAATGGCTAAAGGAATTGTGAGAAAAAAAATGGCGGAATGACGAAGGAATTACTTTTTACGGGCCGGTGGGCTGAACCGGTAATGATTTATCGTTGCTTGGACCTTCGGAGCAACGACTGTTGCTATCCATCATCGTTTGTACTGTGACCAAGTTATAGAAAGTTCCTAAATTAAAATACTGGAAGATGAATGTCCTAAGTTCTCATTTCGGATTTGAAGTTCGTTGGTGGAAAATTGTAGGAGGGAAAGTAAAAGTAAAAATTTAGATTGGATTGGGTTGGTTAGATATTTTATTAGTGAATGTCTTGAATAGTAAATAAAACGTTTGTAAGAATAGTGCAGTATTGACATACGTTTCTACAATAAAATCCCTAGCGATATTCAGAAATTAAGCCGTAATAAATTTTAGTGTATGTATATATATACACTGAAATTGTATATATATATTTATTTTGTAAGAAGTGAATTATTGTGTTTGCTGAATACGTTTATATATTTTTATTTTACAGTTACTAATAGTACCTATTATTATTTAGTTATTCATAATTTATAAACGATTACACTCACCAAGCAAAATTTATTTTTGTAAAGAAAAACTTGATGATTTTAAAAGAGTGGCCTATGAGTTTCTCGGCAGCCACAAGTCGTCAAACGCGTATGTCCGCGATGCACTAAAACGAATGACAGCGCAAATATTCATAGTATAATAAAAATTATCCAATATACGTCTAGCCATTTTTTATATTATAAATTTTTTGATATTATATACTTTGAAGTTTGATCATTTGCAATATATATCTAACCTTATTTTGATTTTATTAAATGTCCTTATTTGATTGAATGTCCTTTAAATGACACAATTATATAAGACTTTGAAACAAAGTAAAAGTGACAATATAAATTCAAGTCATTTAAATCCCAACATTGATTGTATGTGAATTGGATCATTTTTGCTAAGCTACCTCCAATTTAAAATGCACTAATTTACTACTAGGTCTTATGTTGGGATGAGGTCTGTCTACTATATACTAGTAATAACACTTTGTTTGATTCACAAATTCTTGTTCCTAGTCTGGGTGTACTTTGAGTCCGTGACTTGTATGTTTGTAAAGTTCCCAGCGACACAGGGCTTGTTCCCTAATGCGGAAATATAATAATATCTTGAGACAACTCACAACGCTATCTGATCCCAAACTAAGCAGAGCTTGTACTATGGAAACCAGACAACTGATAAGCATACTTATATATTTCTAAATACATGTTATAGATAAATAACACACAGACACAGGACAAACCATCATGCTCATCACACAAAGTTTCATCCTGGATGGGGATCGAACCCACGACCTCTTGCGTTGCAGTCGGATACACTCCCACCGCGTCACATATATATACATATATAAGTATATATTTTGATCTAATCTACGAAATAGTTGAGTATCAATATATTTATTTCTAGCAATGAGACCATTGCTAGATAAAATATCAGATTACGGACAATATTATTAGAAGAATCGTTAACCAATAAATCTAAGACTTATCCACCTAATTAGAAGCAAGATGGTCTTCCTACTAAGCCTCGCTTAATTAATATAAATTACAACACTGAATGATTAATAGTATTAGCGATTAATTTATTGTTAGTTAGCAAACAAACGCTTTAGCTATTATAAAGTCGTATTCATTGTTGTTATTTTAGTAAGTTATTATAATGTCAGTTTTGTTGGCAAAATGATCTTAATCTATCTCTATTTGTGCAGAAGATAAAAGGATACATTTTGGGCTATTCTGTAGTTTAATTTTTGTTTGATATGTTTTAGTAAAATGATTATTTATTAGAGGAAACTAAAAATAATGATTAAGGACCTCGTCTTTTAAGTTGGTTATAATATCAAAAGAAAATTGCTTGTTAACTAAGTATTTATTTTTGCAACATTTTCTAATCTTGTAATATATGTATCAATATCTCCTAATACTAATAAAAAGGGGTTCTCAACATAGCAGTTATATTTGTTTAAAAACATTTATAACCCCTAAGAAAAGTTATAAATTGTTAAAATAATTATGTAACTCCAATGAACTGAATGGTGTGCAAAAAAATTAATAACTAATTAAAAAAAAAACATAAGAGATGTTAATTAACAAAAAAACTGATCTAAATAAACATATTAAAACTCTAAAAATTATCAAAAAGCCAACGTCACGCGGTATTCCCAGGCGGTCACCCATCCAAGTACTAACCGCGCCCGATGTTGCTTAACTTCGGTGATCGGACGAGAACCGGTGTATTAAACATGGTATGGACGATGGCGACGCTCTGCTTGAAATACACATTCATATTGTTTTCGGACGCGCTTTGTAAAAATAATTATGAATCATATTGCAATTTTTTTATTGGATAATAATTATTGCGTGACTCATAATCTTGCGAACCATTTTGTGCTAAGGTTCTTACAATTTAAAAATAGCAATGCACACTCCGTCGACGAACCATATAAATGTACAGTCTATAGACAAAACTTTTGTTGAGTGGAAGATATTTCTTAACCCTATATTCTTAACCCTATAATTTATAGTAGATTGAGTTTTTAATTCTCAGACTAGCGAGTCCTGTTCGGGCAGCATAAACCACCCTTTATCTCGGTTATTTGACATCCAACATTAATTGTTTTATCTTGTCCTAGATAATTGTTGAAATAGTTTAAAAAAATTATAAATCATATGTCTCTCATATTCATAATTTCTAGACGCTACTAATCCCAGGGCTGTCACTCGCGCGTTGCTAATTCACATCAAAAGAATATTAATTTTGTAACATCTAAAACACCATTCATTTTCGCCAGTAACGAATGCGAGTGTAGCGTGCAAGAAATAATTGGTTCAGATGTATCTTAAATAAGTAAGCGGACTGTTGGACACGCAAACGCACACACTGGGAATAAGCAACATTGGGGCTGGGAATGTGGGCCACGGATCAAAGGTCAAATTATCTCTGTCCAGCTGTCTTGAGAGAAATTCATTGAGTTGATGTATAGGTTTATTTTATTATTTTCTTTTTAGTAAACAGCTTTACTAGTGAACACACTTCGCACGGGTGTCATATCGTAGTTTTTTAAACGTTGAGTTATTACATTATTGCAATTTTCGTAGGGATCTTTATTTTTTTCGACAATAAAATATAGGCGTTCCTGGTACTTAAAATTTTTCTATCTTTTAAAAATGCAATTATTGTATTTATAATGTAGCTTTCTAATGGTGAAAGAATTTTTGAAACGAGTCTAGTAGTTTTTAAGTTTTTTCGTTACATACAAAAATACAAATCTTTCCTCTTTATAATATTAGTGTAGATGATATCAGCTTGACCTCGAGACCTTATTGGCTCAGAGCTCCCGAGGACAGAAAGCATTGGAGAGAGCTAGAAGAGCCATATGTCAACAGGTATACCGAACTGATGAACATCTTATAAATCACAAATAGGTACATTACCTAAATATTATTTAAAAATATTGCACGTTCCCTATAGATTCAAACAGTACCATTCTTAGAACGATATTCACAATCTAAAACCTTACAAGTAGATGTCAACACAGTTTCATTGCAGTAAAAATTAAATATAAATATGTATTTTTTTCCATTATATTTATTTATTAAATAGTTTTTTAATTAGATTAAATACTCGAAAGAATTTCTGCAACTACTGTACACTTCTTTTTTTAATATTATGTGGGATTGAGCCCCACATTACTAGAAATCTTGTTAATCCCTCCAGCTAAGCTAGATGGCTTATGTTACGAGTGGGTTCACTTTGGTAGTATAATGGGTAGGATTAGAACCTGCGACCTCACGATTGCGAGATCGATGCCTTCTTTAAACTTTAAAGTGACAAAGGTAGCTAAAGAGTAAACGACGTTTTGTCATTGAGTTTTGTTTGGGAATTTGGCCGTTGTTGTACAAACATTACTAAAAAATTTAACAAAGTTATCGTTCAACAGTCAAAAATATACATTTTTTTTGATTTTGTAATTTCGTCCAATTCTGTACAAATATTGAGGTGTGTCCTCGTTATTTACTGGCCTCCCTCCTCAGTGACTTAGAGGAACTGACTACAGATCCAAATTGGCCTGAAACAAAAAAAAAAGTAAACATATATCAATCCGAATGTTAAGCAAACACCATAAACCCTTGCTATTTGCACGCATCGCGACTCTATCCTATGTCAAACAACAAAATACGAAGTACCACCTAGCTTATACAATTCTTCAAACCTACTATAACTCTTATAACAATTCTGATAAGGTTTAAATTAGCTTGGTAGTTTAATTAAGGGATGTGATAGGGATGTGGTGGTTTAGATAAAAGACGTTTACAATTTGTCGCAGCACGGCTTGTTAGTAGTGACACGGGTATCGTCAGCATCATCGTTTGTATCAACAAACGTATTGGGCTGTATTCAAATTCTTGGGGTTATTAAACGTAATTGGGAAAGGGACAGTTGTATGATGGTTATACATATAATGGGCAAGAGTTGACAAGAGTATCCTTTGTTCATTGTTACAAAAAAGTTAAAAAAAAAAACCGGACAAGTGCGAGTTAGACTCGCTTGTATTTTAAATATGGGGACACCCTTTAATTTTCAACTTTTAAATTTTTTTGGATTTTTTCCTTTTTGTTCTCATCCTGTAAGACATTGCTTTTTGCCAAATTTTGTGATTTTATGTTTACGAAAACTAACATATAGGTTTTCGACCCAAAACCTGTAGGGTATTTCTGGTTGCCCTAGAATAGTCAATTTTGGTTAAAAGTATGCAGCACAAGTAAAGAGAAAATTCCGAAAAATAAAAACGTTGAAAATTAAGGTTTTGATACTTACAAGTTTTCACGAAAATATAAATTTGACCATATCTTTTTATCATGTTGAATCAGGATTTCGATTTTCTATACACCTAATAGGGGATCTCAGTATATGGTATAAATTTCGAATTGCTAGGTTCACCCGACGGACAGACGCACAAGAGAGTGATCTTATAACGGTACCTTTTTTTACCTTTTGAGGTACGGAATCCTAAAAATTATGTCAACGATGCCGATGCCGACAATTCTGCCAATGTCAAATGTGCGACGGTTTTACTATGGTACAAAATAATATTGGAAAAATAAAAAAAAATAGAGATTTGAAGATATTATAGTATACAAAAGTTATGCCCAAGAATTCAAGTGTACTATCAAGTATACATCATAACTATACCACTTACACATGCACTCTTGTTCCTGTCCGATGTGATGGAAATTGGGGACTACAGGAGAGAAATTAAGCGTAGAATCGATGGCATAACGCACTATAAGAGGCGCACAGGGGATGGGACAATTTTAAAAAACAGTCACTTACCTTGAAACCCGCTAAAGGTAGTTTTGCTTGACCATGCTGATCTCTCAACCTGCTTGATCGAAACTAATAAAGAGGTAATACTTGTTTTGTTTGATCAACTCTGAAACTAGTCCACACTATATTAATTGGAAAGTTATTAACACTATAAGATCAGCTATTATTGTTGTAAAATATAGGCTTCGCAAGGGTGTCATATCGTAGTTTTTTATACTTGAGTTACATTATTGCAACTTTCGTAGGGATCTCTATTTTTTTGACAATAAAATATAACGTTTGTTATTCCCCAATAATGGTGAAATAATTTTTGGAATCGTTCCAGTAGTTTTTAAGTTCATTCATTACATACAAAAATATAAATCTATACTCTTTATAATATTAGTATAGATATATCATAGAAAGAAATAAATCTTTTATTTCGACAGATTTTAATAGATACAATAATACAAAAAACAGAACGTATATTATACAACGATACTAATAATAACAAAAAAGAGGTGCTATTTACATTCAAACAGTTGACTTCGGCTGCTTTGATTTTTCAATAAATTTTTGATTAACTGTAAAAATACTAACATTTATACTTTCTTATTCGGGAATTAACGCGCATTATTTACCTTAAAATTGTATAACGTTTCGACCAGGTTGCACCGGCCGTGGTCACAAGCAAAGACTACAATATAATACTTTTCACAAGCGGACTGTTAAGAAATGATGAAACTTCACCTACCTTCACTTTTTTGTTAGGGTCACTGCATTATGACCATGTTAATCGATTGCGAACTAATACGAAGTTGTGTTTTAGGAATCACTGGATTCCACGTCATGGATAGTTTGAAGCCCTCTTCCCGATGGAAAATTTTATGTTATTGTCGAAGACGGCTGGCGCTGTACTAACGGTAATGTGTTTGTTGCATCGTAATTTATAGAAATTTGGATTGATAATAATTATGTTTTTGGGTTAAAATTAATGAAATATTATATGTTTTTTTAATTTGAATCGCTTCATGTACAATTCTTGAATAAAAATGGCGGTGAAGAGGGTTTGTGGACTATGAAACCCAATCCAGTGATTGATGTTCGTTGTAGTATGTGTTCTGCAATTTTTTTCACTGCTGCGATGTGTTTTAGCCTTTCCACTATAGTGGAAAAAACACTAGCCATAGCAAACATAGGCTTTCCTCTATAGCGTTATTTACGTAAAGCGAACTATAGTTCGCTTTACGTGAATAGTTTAGGCGCAGGACTGACGGCTTAATGTGCGAAGAGTCCGTAATGTCGTATCGTATAACATTTTACGAAATTGGTTATCCATCTATGAACCAACACCGGTAACGTTGCTTAACCACGCAGATATCTAGATCTACTCGGTCGCCAGTGACTCAGGGACTTCTCAAATACCCAAGAGTAATGATTATGTGCTATTTCTTCACGATTGTGGGGTATAACTGAATCGAATAGAATAATGCCGTTGCGCGTGCAAAACCGCGGATATAAAAAATAATAATATGGGATTTGCTGTTATGCGCACGCAATCATTTGATTAGAGTTTATGCCAATTGTCTAGTGCGGAGTGAGTCCAGTCTGTAGTAGGACTTATGTAGGCTGTAATCAGCATATTTATAAAGTAACTAGATTCTGAAAATGAAAACGAAAAAATCTTTAATTACAGCGTTTAACTTTAATTACGGCTTCACAAATAACATAATTTAAACAAAAAATATATAATACTAGCTGACCCGCCCAACTTCGTCTGCATACATTTTCCCCGTTTTTGCAACATTTCTTATTGCTAGTCCGCTCCTTATTTCTCCAATATTTAATGGATGTTATTAAACATATAAACCTTCCTCTTCAATCACTCTATCAATTAAAAAAATCGCAGCAAAATCCGTTGCGTAGTTTTAAAGATTTAAGCATACATAGGGATATAGGGACAGAGAAAGCGACTTTGTTTTATACTATGTAGTGATCTGTTAAAAGGTTGGAAGATTTAACTACGAAGGTACATAATTCTGTGGTCTTCACACTAGGCAACCCAGTGTCGTGAAGACCCAGCTCAGTCACACATTAAAATAATAAAATTTGTGCCTTACAGTACTGCTAACAGTTTAGAAGTATAAAATCTAGTTCACAATTAAACTGTCTGTTTCTGAGATTATTTTTTTGAGTATTATAATAATTAAGTGAAGATAACCATTCAAAGATTACCCGTTTACGAACGCAAGAGCACGAACCAACTGGCGAAATCGCTAAGCAAAGACGGTATTTACTCGTGGTATATGCAGGCAAAAGACCCTTCGTTTTGCCAGTAACTCATATTCAGCAGATTCCAATGTACTTTTATGAACAGAAAGTGAGGTTTTCAATATAACAGCTGGCTCACTCTCAGCACTTTACTGTATTGGTACACATTTGATGTTCATCACTTCTCGAACTCAAATGTTTACAAACAAGGTAATGTTTGCTACAAAAAAGATTCTATTTATAAGGATCTTTACAAATCCATTAAAAATACATTCGTCTTAACTAATCCAAGTCAAATTATGTTAAATTCAAATTCACTAACCCAAATTCTAATATAAAACACGGAATACAAGAAGAAAGTCTTTTCGTACAGTAATGAACATTCAATTAGACCGAGATTCTTTATATACTTCGAAGCGTGAATGGACCACGCTGAAAGGACGAGGCTCGTGTAAAAATAACGTAAAACATAAATAAAAAAAACCTTTTGACAACCCTGGAACTTGCGATTCTTCAAATTTAATCTAACCTTTACAGCGTAAGCTATAAGGTTGAAATTTGAATGGCGATGTCACTTCCATGTGTGGAATTATTTTGGTAGATTTGCGAGGAAGGAGGGAGAAGCACAAAGGCGTCCGAGCCCATATTCATGCAAGTCCGGATGAAAAAGTTGGTACAATACGAGGCGCGTCATTAGGGAGTGCTCGGTTGAGTGTGGCTAAGTGGCAAGTTTGTGCGCTTGTCGGGAGCGGAGCGTTCGAGTTTCGACAAGGAATAATGGCGGCGAAAATCGTCGAAATGATTTAGATTTTGTTCACATTATAAATAGAAGTAATAAGTTCTGAAAATTGTTATTAACACGTGACTGGTCCGTATTGTTAGAGTTACAGGTTCTAAACTTGACATTTCAACCAATGCCAATGATGTATTATGATTGTAGTTTTTAATTCTCAAGTGAACAAAGTCATTAATCGTCTCAGCAATAAATGTCTTCACAATCCGTTAAAGGCGATGCAAATTCTTACTTGCTGACATTTGACATTACAAGTTGGTACTTCCCAAACTTCAGCGCTTAAGATTTTTTGTAGACTTTCATCAGTGTAAAACAGTTATGTAATTGGTTTAAGAAAATGTAAAATATGTATCAAACTATACTAACAATTAATAAATAATTTAAACAGAGTTCACAATAAAATTAAGTGACTATTTGAAGTTAAAGCATTTGACATTGATACTAATCAATTTCTCTCGTCTGAACGATCAAGACGTCATAAAAAGCTACAGATGGACTTCCAAAGTAAAATATGGTAAAATATTTTAACTTGAAAAATAGGTATTATAGCGTGAAATCTTTTTATATCTAATACCTCAATTTCATTATCATCTACAAGTTCAATGTCAAGAACAGGTAAAGAAGAAATTCATTAACTTATTCCCATTCCAAATCACAAGATACCTCTTAAATCTTTAACGTGGCTCTCTCCAACCAGTAATATTTCTTTACAATATATTTTTTCGTTATTTTATTTTTGCCAAGCATCGTTCCATGACACCCAATCTAACAGGGGCACTAAGTACCATTGACGCTTCGTCTCGTTTTAAAAAAGCCCTCGAACCGTCAAGTGAGTCGATCTTGCTTGTCTCGTTCGGTCTCGCACTCGATTCAAACGATATCGATGTAGTGATGTGAAACAAATATCCTAGTATCCAAATAAATACTATGGGATATTTCTGCGGATTTTTTTTTTGATAGGAAAAGATAATTACATATTATTTGTTAAGGAGGTGCAAGGATCTTGGCCTCTTGTCTGAGATAGGGCACGGACCGTAATCCACGGTCGATTGGCGCATAACCATGTCTGTGATATTTTCAAAAATCATGTTAGTGTCTTCCAGATATTTTCTTTCATCTTCAAGATATTTTGTTTCATTAGTTTAGCTTACACGTTTTTTGCATGTTTAAAATTTAAACATGTTTATGTTTTGGTTTATTTGAAATTATTTATATTTATCAAACAGTAGGTGTAATGAAAATGAAAATATAATAATAAAAATGATTTTTTAACAATAGTGCCATTGTCAATACTAGAAATATACAGAAAAACAATTATATAACCGTGACGTTTTACAGCATATTTTCATCAGATACGCCTTTCATTTGTGGTTATTTATGGATCATTCGTTGATTTATAACTATTTCTGTTTTTACTAAGTCCCTTATCGCGCGTTGCAAAAGGGGGCTAAAATTTAGACCAAAAGTTGTAACGACACTTTTTGCTATAGTTGTAAGCCGTGCGGCGTGCGCGTGTTCTCTCTCTCTCTCTCTCTCTCTCTCTCTCTCTCTCACACACACAGAAAGCAAGCCAGTTATTTTCGTTTTCGTCTTTCTATTTCGCATTGAGTAGTGGTGTAGCGACGATTATTTTTGTTGAGTGTATACAGGTTTTTTGTACATAATAAATAATAAAAAATAATAACAATAATGAATCCTGACAGTGGTTCTGCACAAGTTCCGAACATTGCTGATGTAGAGATTTTATACAGAACTTCGTTCCATCCGGGTGTCCTTTGACACCTCTCAAGTTTTTTATTTATTTAAGTCAGTAAATAATTTAAAAAAATGTTATTCTATTTCGAGTGATTAAGAACGTTTTATTTGTAAACGTAGCTAGGTTAGATAAAGCACTGGATTATACTTGTTTAATAAATGTGAAGGTTTGGTCGTATGGATGGATGTTTGTTATTTATTCACGCCTCAACGGGTGGATGGAAATGGATTTGGATGACATTTAAAATTATATGAATTTGTATTTTTTTATAACATATATTTTTTTATTTTTAAATATTTTAATATAAATTTTAGAGCCAGGCAAATTGTTGTCTTAACATTTGAAAAAAATGTAAATAGGTACCTATTTACATTTTTTTCAAATGTAAGGCTTAATTTATTTCACTTTTTAAGTTTATCTTCTGTACAACTTATTAATGATATTCTCGAATTTGGAATATCCGCATCGCGGTAACAGTAATGCCCATCACTATTTGAACTTAAATTCAAAGGAACACTTTTAGAGGAAGATCGTTTGATGCAGTGCGGAATCGATTCAGATTCGACTGTTATCGACAAAATATATCAAACAGTAAAAACAAAAATGTCATGTTACAAACATTGAATTATCGAATCACCGTTGAAGAGCCGAAATCGATATACATATATGAATTTTATTGCACTTAGTGGACAAACATTATGTATAATTATATTTTAAACAATGTCAATCAGGAGTTTATAAAACTATATCGTAGTCATGGTGGTTAAATTGAGTTCCCCGTTATAACAATTGCCTACATATTGGTAAAATCATTATCGTGTATTATGAGTGTGACGACTTACACAATTTTAGTACTACACTAGGTAAACCATGCAACTTCGTCGGCGTAAGTTTTCGCCGTTTTTGCAACATTTTTCATTGCTGCTCCGCTCCTATTAGTCGTAGCGTGATGTTATATAGCCTATAGCCTTCCTTGATGAATGGTCTATCCAATAATAAACGTTTTTTTTTCATTCGGACCAGTAGTTTGAGATGAGATGAGAGAGAGGGATAAGATCATTGCGTTCAAACAAACAAACTCTTCAGCTTTATAATATTAGTTATAAAAATCACTTTAAAAAACTGTTCAATCCACTTTATCTTACAAAAATAAAAGAGCTCTAGTTTATCCAAGATTTTCATCTCGGAAAATCTTGATATTGTACCCTAGGGATAGCGGGGAAAATCGAAATTTCATGCAGAGAAACCAAAAGTACTTTACAAGTGAAACGGATTTAGATAAAGCTGTAATATTTTTATTTTTAAATCGATATGTTTCATGACATACCTGTAGTATTGTAGTATTTTTTTTCTGTTTGTGTCAAATGGATGAAGTTACCTAGATCAAATTAAAACTTAGGTCTACAGTTCCTACACGTTGCCAAAAATAAAGCTTGCAAGTTAATGCTGTATTGTAACAATACAATTGTCTAGGAAATAAGCATTACGTTTATAGCAAAGTAAATTAGTTTTTGTTTACTGATACTAGATGGCGCTGTACCATAGCGCTAGAACGCGCTATGGTTTGATTCCATGCGGGCTATATAAGCCTGGGAATATAATTTTTTTGTGAGCTTGTGCGGTGGCGATTATGGCGCCCTCTGGCGGTAATAAACGCGTTGAATATTGATACGACGTATTATTTCGCCTGCCCACTCCCAATCGAGGATTTCGTTCATGGTCCTACCGAGCCGGATTGGTTGAGCTGAGCAAAGTGTCGGTTGTCGACGGCAATATACGACTGCACCCGTGTCGCGTTACATACTGGTCAGTGGATCGCTGATCAGAGCAACTTCCCTGCAGGGAGCACCCAGGCTTTGGTGCTGTGCAGCTGCTTGGGAAGGAACCGGAAGAGGAGGAGTACGTTGGCAGTATCCGGAGGAAGTAAGCAACGCACGGGAGGCACGCAGGAAGGGAGGGTCGAGCAAAGGCAGTCAGCAGAGTGACATACGTCAGTCACAGAGGAGATAGTTGCTGCATACCGCCAACAGATGGCGCCACTGGTTCAAAATCAACAAGAGTGTCGTTTCGTTTTAAGTGGTCAAGTGAGTCATGAATAGAAATTGTGAGTACGTTTCGTTTTACTATTAATTGTCAATCCAAAGTGAGAAGTTGTCAAAAACAAAATTAAAGACTTTGAAAAGTAGTTGATTAGTTAAGTATTTAGTAGTGGTGTTGGGACTTGTAATAGTTTTAAGCAAATACCTGTTGGGACGGGGAACCTATGCCCAATTTTGGAACCAGTAGAATTAAATGTAAAACACTTAGAAAAATTTACTGTTATTTAAGTCACTTTGAAATTTGGCTTTCAATAATATATTTGCAAATTTAACTGTTTAAAACTTAGAAGTGTCGAGATTAAATTATTGAAATGGAGTCGTACAGTAAACTTCAGGCGGATATAAAAGACAAGATTGTAAAGGCAAAGTCTAATTATAAGAAATCCCCTAAGGATCGTATAACTATACCCTATTTAGAAACTAGACTAGATAATTTGGAACAACATTGGTCTACATTTTATAATAATCATTGTCTTATTGTTGAAAAAGTTAAAGAGTCAGAATTAAAAGATTCAGAGTATTATAAAAAAGAAATGTACGATTTTGTTGAAGAACTGTTTATAGACTTTAAGAGTGAATTGAAAGAAACGTTGCAAAAGTGTAAAGACAAGTTACCGATTAACTATGAACCTAAAACTGTTTCTTGTTGTAAAGAAAGTAGGAGTGGCAAGGTGAAGTTACCGGAAATAAAAATAGCATCGTTTTCGGGGAAATATTCTGAATGGAATACATTTAGAGATCTATTTTTAGGTTTGGTACATAATGATAAGAATTTAGACGATTCTCAAAAATTCTATTATTTAAAGGGGCACTTGACCGGGGAAGCGGAGCAACTATTAAGGAATATAAAGGTAACATCAGACAACTATAACATGGCTTGGGATAAGTTAGACAAAACATACAACAATAAAAAGTTTTTGGCTAAAAATATATTGAATAGATTACTAAATCAGAAGTGTTTAGGGAATGAATCTGCGTTAGATATTAAATTGTTATTAAATACTACTACGGAATGTTTAGAATTGATAAGAAATTTAGGAGTAGATGTAACCTCATGGGATGTAATCATTGTTCATATTATTAGTGAAAAATTAGATAAGGAAACCCGCAAGGCGTGGGAACTAAAAGTAGCATCAGATAGTAGCGATCAACTACCTACTTTTGAACAGTTTTCATCATTCCTTATTAGTCGCTTCCGTGGCCTTGAAGGGTTGGAAGGTACATCCGGAGATCGTAAAAAAGAGAAACATGTTAAAGGTACACACTCATTTCATATTGTAAAAGATAAAAACAGTGTTACTTGTGCATTCTGTTCAGAAGATCATAAAATAACAAATTGTAAAAAGTTTGGTAAGCAATCTAGCGAGCAGCGACGTAATTTCGTTCAGGAAAAGCGACTGTGTTTTGTTTGTCTGAATACCAACCACGCTGCCAGATTTTGTCGGGCTTCAGTAAGGTGTAAGGTGTGTCAGCGCCGCCACCATTCGTTACTGCATCCGACTGGAGGTACAGGAACCACTACTGTAGACATGTCTGCTACACAGGGCGAAACCTCAGTAGCGAGTAGGAACCAGGAGGAAAATAGGGAATTAGCCGCGCAAGCGGAGGGATCAAGCAATTCATTGGTGTCACATTTTTCGACAGGTAATAGAGAGAAAACAGTTTTGTTAACGACAGCCTTAGTAAAGGCTGAGTCGAAGGATGGGACATATCGGGTGCTTAGGGCATTGCTAGATCAAGGGTCGCAAGGCTCATTTATCACGGAGTCAATGGTACAATATTTGGGTCTTAGTAGAAGTGCAACAAAAAACTCTGTGGTTGGTGTAGGCGGGGAAAAAAGGATGACTTCTAAGTCCACAGTTATAGTTAATTTGAGGTCCAGGAAAAGTGCCGACCTGCAAATAAGGGTCAAAGCCTACGTCCTAAGGTCAGTCACAACTCTTCTCCCAGCTACGAAAGTAGCTCGAGTAGAATGGGTAGACTTGGCTGAGGATGACTTGGCTGACCCAGAGTACCACAGGCCCAACAAAATTGACCTTTTGTTAGGTGCTGAGGTGTACAGTCAAGTCATCCAAGTGGGTATTAAGAGAGACTTGAATGGTACTGTGGTGGCACAGGATACCTCACTGGGTTGGATAGTATCGGGCGTATCTCAAGTGGATAATACATCCCACATTTATTCTCACATCACAGTAATGCACACTTCTTTTCAAACCGATGATTTACTAAAAAAGTTTTGGGAATTGGAAAAGGAACCGTCGGACCCGAAGAAGATATTAACAGAAGAGGAGCAGCGATGTGAAGAATTGTTTAAGGCTACAATAAAAAGAGATGATACCGGACGGTACATAGTACGTCTGCCATTTCGTGACGCTGACGTGATGGGACGTATGGGTGAATCCAAGGCTATAGCTGTAAAGAGATTAAATGGTTTAGAATCACGATTAAATAAAAACTTAAGATTAAAGGAAAATTATACTAAAGTTATACAAGAATACTTACAACTAAATCACATGCAAAGAGTAGAAGATAATGAAAAAGATAATAAAGCAGCTATATACTTACCCCATCACGCGGTGGTCCGGGAAGACAAGGTAACGACTAAAGTACGGGTCGTTTTTGATGCCTCCTGTAAAGGAAGCAACGGGATATCACTGAATGACCAGTTATTGGTTGGGCCAACGTTGCAGGCTGATCTCCGGCACATAGTGATGCGTTGGAGACAACATCCAATATGTCTGGTAGCGGACATAGAAAAAATGTACCGCCAAGTCCGGGTAGACAGGAAGGATACCATTTTTCAGCGAATTCTCTGGCGACCTGGTCCTGACAGGGAAAGGGAGGAATATGAGTTAACCACTGTAACTTTCGGTACTGCCTCAGCACCATACTTAGCAGTTCGCGCTCTCCAGCAGGTGGCTCATGATGAATGCCAGGACGATCCTGAAATAGCTAAAATCATTTTAAATGATTTTTTCATGGATGATTTAATGTCCGGAGCTGAAAATCCGGAACAAGGGTTTAGAATTTATCGGAATATCAATACAGTCCTATCGAAGTGTGGTTTTAAGCTACAAAAATGGGTTAGCAATAATAAAGAATTGTTAGATAAAATAAAACAAGGAGAAAAGAATAAATATGAAGATTTAGAGATAGAAATTGATAATGTTACAAAGATTAGGACTTACCTGGAACTCCAAGGACGATTTCTTCCAGTACTGGGTGGTTGCACCTGTAACAAAAAGGAGAATTATTTCGGATATTGCTCGGCTGTTTGATCCCCTGGGGTGGTTAGCACCTAGCATTACTTTAGCTAAAGTATTTATTCAAAAATTATGGTTGGCAGGGTTGGATTGGGATCAAGAAATTCCATCAAATTTGCTAAGTGAATGGGTGACTTACTGTCAAGATTTGATTACCTTGGCATCGGTTAGGGTCTCTCGCTGGCTGCATACGTGTTCACAGAACACAAAGGTAGAATTGCACGGGTTTTCGGATGCCTCTAAGATAGCTTACGCCGCAGTTATTTATATCAGGGTAGTAGACGAAAATGGTAACATTTATGTATCATTAGTAACCTCTAAAACAAAGGTCGCACCCATTAAGCAGGTGTCCATTCCAAGATTGGAACTGTGTGGAGCGGTTTTAGTGACTAATTTAATTGCCGAAGTGGGTAGGGTTATGTGTATACCAAAGATCGATTGGCATACTTGGACCGATAGTGAAGTAGTGCTGGCTTGGCTCAACAGTCATCCGAATCGATGACAAACGTTTATCGCGAACCGAGTTTCCCATATCTTGACAATTTTAGACTCAGGGCATTGGTCTCATGTACAGTCCAAACAAAATCCTGCAGACTGTGCATCCCGAGGTGTTTTACCTGCCGATCTTGTATCGATTTCTATATGGTGGAATGGTCCGGAATATCTTAGGGAACAAGTTATTAATTATAAAAAACCCAAGAATAATAGTACTCAATTAGGAGGTTAAGGTGCACACGTCTACTGAGGATTGTACTGTTTGGAACAGATTTTCGTCATTGTCGAGATTAATTAGAGTAGTAGCTTATTGTCGAAGGTTTTTAAGGCTAAAAGATAAATCGGTCCGGAATAGTAGAAAGTATTTGGGCAATGAAGAATTAGAACAAGCTTTACAGACATGTATTAAGAGGTGCCAAGGGGATGAATTTAAGACAGAATTAAAGGAGCTAATGGAGGACAAAGTCGTTAACAGGAAGGGTAATTTAAATTCATTAAATTTATTTCTCGATACTACGGGTGTTATAAGAGTTGGGGGTAGGTTAGAAATGTCGCAACTTGGCTTTGACCGCACTCATCCTATTCTGATTCCTAAGGATTCATTTTTGACAGAATTGTTGATTGCAGAAGCGCATATGAAAACCATGCACGGTGGTCCACAACTTATACTTACATATTTACGGTCGAAATATTGGGTTATAGGTATTAAGGTACTAGCTAAACGTTATGTAAGAAGCTGTGTTAGGTGCATAAGGTACGCGGCTACCACAAAAACCCAGCTCATGGGACAATTACCCTCAGCGAGAGTGACACCGAATAAACCAGTTGATTACGCCGTGCCCAATAAATATTAGAATGTCTAAAGGGCGCGGAAATAAATGTTATAAAGGTTATATAGCACTGTTTATCTGTATGGCCACACGTGCTATACACTTGGAAGCGGTCAGCGATTTGACTACGGGGGGATTTTTGACTGCTTTCAAGCGGTTTGTAGCTCGGCGAGGTCGAGTAGCCGAGTTATATAGTGACAACGGTACTAATTTTGTAGGAGCCGCACGAGAGCTACTTTACTTGTATAACAAGGAAAGATCTGATTTTAATGAGGAATTAGCAGAATATCTCTCCAACAACAGAACTCAGTGGCACTTTATTCCTCCTCATGCACCCAATTTCGGAGGACTATGGGAGGCAGGGATAAAGTCCACTAAGTTCCATTTGAAAAGAGTAGTAGGGAATTCGACTTTGACCTTTGAAGAATTGGCTACTGTGTTGGCACAAATTGAGGCTTGCCTCAATTCAAGACCTTTGTCCTATGTGGAAGACCAGGACAAATTAACTATTTTAACTCCCGGTCATTTTTTGGTGGGAGAACCATTGGTTATGGTTCCGCAGCTTAATTATGAACAAGCTAATGTTAACAGTTTATCTAGATGGCAACTCCACCAGAGGATGATGCAGGATTTCTGGCGCAGATGGTCTCAAGACTATCTTAATCAGTTTTTACAACGTCATAAATGGGCTCACCAGGTACCTGGACCTTCAGTCGGTGATGTAGTTTTGGTGAAAGAGGATGATTTGCCGCCTGGCAAGTGGTTGTTAGGCAGGATCGAGTGTAAACATCCGGGTTCTGACGGAATCACAAGAGTCGCTACATTGCGTACAAAGGCCTCGCTTATCAAAAGGCCAACCTCCAGGTTGTGTGTGTTGCCTGTTAATATTTAAGGGTTCAAAATTCAGTTTTGTATTACGCAGCATTTTGTATAGTTATAAGATTAATGTAAGTTTTATTAGAAATTTGTTACTTTGGATTTGTCTGAATTTTTAGTTGGAATTGTGTGATGTATACCTACTACTAATGACATCTTTTTGCTTTGGGTTGTTTAAAGTGATAGTTTGAGGATACTTTATCACAAATGTCATATTGGCATGGTGGGCGGTAATTAAGGACATTGAGCAGGATGTCCTTGGTGGGCGGAATGTCTAGGAAATAAGCATTATGTTTATAGCAAAGTAAGTTAGTTTTTGTTTACTGATACTAGATGGCGCTGTACCATAGCGCTAGAACGCGCTATGGTTTGATTCCATGCGGGCTATATAAGCCTGGGAATATAATTTTTTTGTGAGCTTGTGCGGTGGCGATTATGGCGCCCTCTGGCGGTAATAAACGCGTTGAATATTGATACGACGTATTATTTCGCCTGCCCACTCCCAATCGAGGATTCAATCGTGGATAGCATTATCTATATATCCCGGCCTCTATCCAGGTACAAATCTGGATAGAGGCCGGCATATATAGCCCGGAAGTCGCTGCGACCTAAAAGATCTATTGTGACGCACCTATCTTCCTTAAATGATATCGCCAAGGTTTAGTCTGACCATGAAGTCGACTATGTATCTTGGTGGAGTGGTCTTAACGTCATCAGGTTTGATTAAGTGCCCTCCAAAGTGCTGGCTTCTGGTGTGGTGAATTGCCTCACAGCCACAGATGATGTGTATAGTTGTTTCCTCATCCTTGTGGGAGAACCTACTGTTAATGCTGTAATTAATGCTGTAATAAAGTAGAATCAAACCAATCATTTATAAATCGCTCTGGCTGTCTTGAAAAACAAAATGATTTTTGTCCTAAAAGGGTAGGTACAGTATTACTGCATTTGTCCGACTTACACTTGATCGATTTTTTGCTTGCTTTCGAATGCCATTTAGTTCAGTTTTTCTAACTTCAATCTTCTAATTATAACGGTCTAAAATTGTGATTGTGAAGGCGAAATTACAGACATGAGGTGTGGAGTAAATATGTGGGCGACCAAAGAAGGTACTAAATTATTCTATCTCTATATTTGAAAATAATTCTTGACAAACGACCGGTCTCAAGAATCTATCTATCGATAGATTTGGCTACTAGAGGTATATATTTGACTTAAGTTCCATACAAAATATGTATACGTGTCCATCGATAGATAGATTATTGAGATCTACCTTTTACTATCGTCCGATAGTAAATGCTCGATTTTTCACAAAATAGTTTGAAAGTGACACTCGTAATCCGTACTTTTTCTCAACTTTCCATCGCTTAACTAACTGTCCATCAAACTGCCAACGAAAACGAGAAAAGCGCACGCAAACTTAAAGTAGCAAAATATAAAAACAGCAAAAACATAACACTCTGAAATTGACGTCATTCCTGTCAGTGACGTCATGTGCCCGCCGGCGATATTATGACGCGGGTTTTCAACCAAATACCTTATGAAGAACTGTAAAGCAACCACTCGAATAAGTTAAACACAACCTTAACTTGAAGTCCTAGCGTTGAGTTTACAGTCAGCGGTAAGTATTGCACAAATTATATTCAAATAGGAAAAATCTAGGGTTGCCATCTGCAAAATGACTGAGGATATGAGCTTTGAAGCGCTTATATTTTAATTTAAAATTGAATATTTTTCAGAAACAGCGTTTCGTGTATTTATTATCATTTTGATCAAAGTTGATTAAAATGTCAGAATGCTGTACTTACTTCGACAGTTTGCAATCGAAATTCAATTATAAATAAATGGTGCCCATAAAAATCTTATTTCGTTTCTGTAGCATGTTTGTGTCAAATATTAGTAATATAAACAATGGTATATTATCAGTAACTTGGTTTATCCATCACCAATAAGAACATGACCTTAACGCTTTTCAAAACATTTACAGAATAGACTACGCGTTATTAGTAGGTTACACAACTATCACGTAGAACCACTGTCTTTTAAAATAAAACGTTATAATGATACGTTACGTTACGTGATTACTGACTGTCAAATCAAATCATTGATACATAGGTCTTAAATATAGTTTATATATATGTTATTGTATTGCACCATGCTTCTCCGTCTCGGTATGCAGGATTGATTCAACAGTTTAATTAAAAAATAATAAAATTACATGCACTAGGGTTCACCAAAATTTACATTCACGTCTCCAAAACAACAGAAATACTATAATTACAGAATAAGAATAAATGTGATATAAATAACAATAAAATAATTACATTAATAATGAAAAGGAGAATATTTTATAGATTATTTTATATTTAGGAATAAGTGATTATATTTTGTCAACTAAATATTGATTAATTGAGAGATTTTAACTTTTTTGCAAAATTTCCGTCAAAAATGGTCGTCAAAGGGTTTACTTATAGTGTTTGTTTTGATGACTATAAATTTTATTTTGAGCTTTTTAGTGAAATATAATATAGTTTTCATTATATCATATAGGTATCAACTACCCAATTGTCCTTTTGTGTGAAGGGGTGACCCTATTCTTACTTAACCGTTAGTTGCCATACCGCAAAAAGCATGTGATAAATTAATTCCGAATTCAAATATGACTTCAAAAGTAACCCTGCAAACATCAGAACTAGGTTACCGCTGACAGGTAGTATTTTCAGTTAATTAGTACGATTTGTGTTTTTTTTACCGTACTCAAAAAAAACTACCAAGCTTTGACTTGAAGTGAGCGAGGCTGAAAATTTAACGGGTTATTTACTTTAAAAAATTCTGTATGTTTGTAATTTTTTAAGTTTGGTCCCGTTTCACGTGGTATCGTTAGTATTTGGAGCGTTATAAGTAGGTGCTTGAATATTGGAAAAGTTGATTGCTCAGTTTTTAATGATTGGCTTTTTGTATGTTGCTTGTTTAAGCTTTTAGCATTAAGCTTGTTGGTTGTTTGGAGTTGCTCTAGAATAATGATTTTGTAGGTTATTTACTTAATAATTTATTAACGTGAAAGTATGTGAGGATTTTTATATCATTATGTAAAAATTACCGGACGAGTTTTGTTGAAAATTTACAATGAAATAAAAAATGTAGCCGCAGGGAATAGCTAGTTTTTATCCGATTGCGCCAGAAGATGGGTAATGTTTTTCAAGAGTTTTCAAGAAAAAAATATTACAACAAAAACCATTTTATAAAATGCAGTACAGTAACAGCTACATTAACACCCACCTCTAGGTTCCAACATTGAATATGACTAATCACACTAATATTATAAAGGCGAAAGTTTGTGAGTATGTGAGTGTGTATGTTTGTTACTTCTTCACGTCTAAACGGCTGGAGCGATTTTAATAAAATTTGGTATGGAGTTAGCTGACACCCTGGATTAACACATAGGCTAATAAGCCACGGGTAACACCGCGAGGCACAAATAGTATTAATTAAAGCTCAAAAGCTTAGATTTGAAACATTAAATATCGCTTAGGTACTATTAGGATACAAACATTAAAAGTCAGAATGAGTATGTTTGTGTGCATGTGATTGTGAGGGGTCTGTGCTAAGGGTGGGATGTGTTTATATGTGATCTAGAAAACCTGGTGAGTAGCCTAGGTGTTCTAACCCTAGGTCATTTTGCGTGTGTGTGTGTGTGTGTGCAGCTAGTTGTCCGTGAGAGAGTATATAGGTATGTAATGTATATTCATTTCTAGAGAGGGGTCCCTGACTTGGTAGTGACCGAGTAGATCGAGATATCTGCGAGGTTAAGCAACGTTACCACTGTTGGTCCATAAATGGGTGAATGATTTCGAACATTGCCACACCCCTTCGTGCCTCGAAGCGTAAGCCGTCGGTTTTGCGCCTAATCTCTATCCGGTCATGTCGAATTTTCCGTCCCATCGGACTATTAGTGTGAGGGATTAGATAGTGCACTTGTGTCTGCACACACACTCGTGCACTATAATACCTCCTGCATAGTTGGCTAGTCCATAATCAGATTGGCTGCCAGAACCGAAATCAGATTTCTTTAGTACGCTCTACAACTCCCAGAGTTTGACGGATATCATTATGTGAAATTTTTCAATTGTGAGAATGACATAGCCTCATATTTTTTAAAGAAAAACATATTTTCATAATAGTGAATTGCAGTTAATGTACCATTGTCCTATTACTTGTCCATTAATCTAAGTTGCAAGAACTTATTCAATCCAACTTCTACCAATACCAGAAATTCAGCAAATCATCGTTTAAATTCAGAAATTCCTTATTGGCCAGTACTTTAAAACCACTAACGGCCAAGTCGAGCTGTTATAACAAAGTACATTTAGTATAAAATCTAAATGAGCTGAAAACTTGTGGAATATTAAAAAGTAAGTGAAGAATAGACCGCTGCTGCTCATAGCGAAGTTAAAGAACACTGTACTGCCTTCGCTTGGTTCAGGAGTTAGGGAGATTGGAAGTGACATACGTCTTTGACGTTCATGTTATATACACACGTAGTATAGATGAAAATTAACTAGATATCTGTGATATCTTAACCCAAAACACCTGTCAAGATTGATGACAAAAACTTTAGGAATATAGTATAATTGCTGACCGCGCAACTTCGTATGCGTCGATTTTCCCCGTTTTTGCAACATTTTTAATTGCTGCTCCGCTCCTATTGGTTGTAGGGTGATGTTAAATAGCCTATAGCCTTCCTCGCTAAATGGGTTAACCAAAAGTAAAATCATTTTTCAATTCGACTAGTTCCTGAGATTACCGCGTTCAAACAAACAAATAAAGCTCTTCAGCTTAATAATATTAGTATAGATTCTTACCCTTTCCCGATTTATACAAATTAAACAATTTTATTTTAGAACATTTAACATGTGACCAGGCTAGTTTCAATACAGCCGAAACGTCGAAGACTAAATCAAAGGTATTTACCCTAAATTATTCATACGATTAAGGCACCTGTCCCACCAACAGCAGAAAGCTATCAACTATAAACGATGTAAACAAAAGAGATACATATATATTAATAGTTGATCTCTGACTGTTTACACTGCCGGCGAGAACTCGCCATATACTGTATCCCTTTGGTTAACACGGGATGTACGTTTCTTGAGCGAGAATATAGTTGATAGTTGCTCTCTACTCGCCGACGACGGTGGGACAAGGGCCTAAGGCCAGACCTATACAATTGTATAATTAAAGCCTTTTGATACAGAGGAAGACACAATATTGGGCCCTATATTAGAGTGTTTATGGACTGTAACGTGTAATTATATAATGTTGTGTTTATGTCTACCATTACTTTAACACATCCCCTTGAAGTTAAAAGCGGAACGGAACGGAGCTTATGAAATATGTAAACAACAGATAATAATGTAAGTCCGGAAACTAGAAACAGCGTCGAAATGTTAAACTGACCGCACACAGCTATTTCATTTGTTCTAACGGCTTTGTAGCCATTAGGGTGCAAGCCTGTCGTTTTCCAAACGCATAAATCATTCTGAAACATCGCAAGGAATTCGGGGTCATTAACCAGAAGCCACAACAATTCTCTCTATATCCTTGGCCCCCTACAAACTTTAAAGGGGAGTAGTTAAAATTTTTCTTTAAAAAAAGCTGCTGCGCAAACTCAAAACCCTCTAATGGAAGGAACCATTAAGCATTCATCGATTCCTAATTTATCTTACTTCTTTAATTGTTCTTTCTTTCCTAATCGATAAGTTACTCGAGAACTTTTTTATTCGATTACAATCGATTTGAAACTCAGTAATGTCGTAAGTCTTACCGATAATAACGCCTTGGAAATTTTTCAAGTAGATATCGTATTGACGGGCTTAATGACTTTTTGGAGTATTTTTTTAAGTGCAAAGGATTTTGAATTAAGGGGACGTAAAACTTTTGTCAATACTTTTGTTTTAATGGTCTAACAAGACAGGGTTACGATAAAGACCAGTTACTTTAATTTTTTTTTTAATATGATTTTTTTTGCATTTTTATAATATAAATTACAAATATCTTGCATTTTAAACCTTTGAAAATTAACATCCAGATAAGAATAGTACCACCCCACATCTTCCCGTGGGTGTCGTCAAGGCGACTAAGGGATGTCACACCGGAGGACAGCGTCATCTGTGTACTTTAAAGCCTACTGCGATCGCCAACCCGCTGGCCAAACATGGCGCTTATGGCTAATACCCTCAGATTAAGTAGGTTCTACTGGGGAGACCCGTGTCCAGCAGTGGGACATCAAATAGGTGGATATAAATCCAGATTTTTCAGATAAAACTCACATATAGCTAGACTTAGCCAAATGAAACCAACAGAAGAATCGATCAGTAGAATGTACTTATCTTACAAGAAAAATCGATCAATGACCCCTCGGGTTCCGGTTCCATAGGGGTTAAGATGTTATTTATACTCTATTTTTATGTATTCCACGGGTTCGACAGTTCCACCCACCGTGTATGTCATTTATCGTTTACTAGCTGTGCCCCGCGGTGTTACCCGCTGTTTATTAGCCTATGTAGGTTAATCCAGGGTGTCAGCTAACTCCATACCAAATTTTATTAAAATCGCTGCAGCCGTTTAGACGTGAAGAAGTAACGAACATACACACTCACATACTCCCAAACTTTCACCTTTATAATATTAGTGTGATATTACTAGCTGTGCCCGCGGTGTTACCCGCAGTTTATTAGCCTATGTGTTAATCCAGGGTATCAGGTAACTCCATAAAAAAAAATATTAAAATGGCTTCAGCCGTTTAGACGTGAAGAAGTAACAAACATACACACTCACATACTCACAAACTTTCACCTTTATGATATTAGTGTGATAGTGTGATGTGATTAGTGTGAAGTGTGATGAGGGCTGGTTATCAACAAAGAGTATACAATCACTAATCACTTTAGAAGTAAACATCAACCTACATCTACGTAAGACATTGCAATTAAAAAAGAAACAAAATTTGACAGTGACAGCATCCAGATGAAAATTTATAAAATTTATTGGTATTTTTTTTGTGTAATAGCGTATATTTTGAGTTGTTGATGGTTGATGGAAGGCTATGGTTACACGTATCCCGGCTCGTATCCACCCGCACGACCCGCTGATGGTGAATATCCTGATCACGGAGATGGCTTTGGCGATTATTATGGTGTAGGACCTGCGAACGAAGAAAGAGGAAGGTGAACAACCATTTATGATATATTACGGTAACTGCTAGAGACTGCTGTAGACGGGGGTGATTAGCTGTGGTGTCAATATGAGCTTTAAGACGAGGAGTTTAGTTCATTTTTATCATAGATGTTATGTATCATCAATGAAGCGTGGGTTTTGGATAAAGTTGGTGTGTTTATACCATCAGACTCCTGTTATAATAATAATTCGCTAAGCAATTACAAAACACTTTCATTTTTCTGGTGACAATCTGACTAATCATCTAAAGGCCAAGCTAAATGAACATAGGCGCTTTCCTACGCCACTAGTGTGTGGAGCAAGTTTGATCTAATCTTTACGAAGAGATTACATAGACTTTCTAATACTATCTGTACTCGTATGTGTGTTGTTTTATATGTTTGTCACAGTGTGAAATGGAGGTTTGTTCTGAGTTGCAGATTGCAAGTTAGATACTGCTTATTTATGATGTAGCTTGTTTATAGTATGCAAACTAAGCTATCTTTCAAGACCAATAGGTTGACTGCACTGTGCTGTCTGTGCGCTGTATTGTGTCGTTAGCAGTAGCTGGTGACACAATTTTTGTACGGGACACGTTGAATGCCTATACGACTTTACTAGGTCTCTGTGACGGGGTGGGAGTGTATCCGACTGCTACGCAAGAGGTCGTGGGTTCGATCCCCACCCAGGATAAAACTTTGTGAGATGAGCACGATGGTTTATCCTATGTCTGGGTGTAATTTATCTATATTAGGTATGTATTTAGAAATATATAAGTATGTTTATCAGCTGTCTGGTTGTCATAGTACAAGCTCTGCTTAGTTTGGGATCAGAAAGCGTTGTGTGAGTTGTCCCAAGATATTATTATTATATTATTATTACTATTATAGATACTGACTATTTGGCTTAATCCAAAAGCAATTTGCTTTTGAGCTTATGGTCTTAAATACTGCCATTGGTTTATAGAAGCTTAACAGTTTAGTTCCAATTTTCATAAGGATTAATTACAGCAAGGCAAAAGTTTTTTAATAATAATAATAAAAATAACTATCTACTCTACAGTTCTTCAAGAGTAACCCGTCCGAGGCAGCGCGCGCGCAGGAACAGAGAAGGCAATAGAGCTCGCACAAGGAGTGACGATTCAACGAAATCACGATCTCGATCCCGCTCTCGATCGCGTTCGCGATCGCGGTCGAAATCACGGTCACGGTCGCGTTCGCGCTCGCGGTCTCACTCCCGTGCAAAAAGTCGGAATCGAAGTCGAACGCCCTCCAAGAGCCATCAAAAGAAGTCTGACTTACAGCCGCCTGGGTTCTTGGATGCCTTCAGAGTCTTATATCTTAGTTGTGAGTATTCTTCTCTTTCTTCTTCTTTAGATAGTGTGGCAAGGTTTACGTCCCTCCAATACAAAGGGAGGATCCTCCGACCAGGCGAGGTGATCGTGCTTGGTGAGCTTCGGCCCAATAGTTAACGTTGGGAAAAGGAGCTGTGAAATCTCCAATATTTGACGCGATCTGTCACTGTTGTCATAGTGACGAGCAACTCGTTCGTAACTTATTTATGTGACTCAAATGCCTTAACCAAGAGGCAGTAGCCTATTGGTTAAGGCATTTGATTCCCAATCAATAGTTAGTAGAACCTAGCCATTATACTCCCGACGATAATCCATTCTTAGCACAACTAGATTAGCTAGCTATTTAACTAGATTTCTAGTAATTTATGTCCCACAGTGCTAGTTATATTTTTATAAAATAGTAGTAATTGCAGTCATATTTGTAAAATTATTTGATGCTCGTATACATTAACACAAATTACAACTAATATAATTTAAGCCCTGAAGGCTTGAATTATATTAGTTTTACACCATTCTCGTGCAGGGATACAGGTCTCTTCTCCTAGAGATGGCACAGGCTGTACTTGACCCTGGTGGATTTGTAGTGCTTATTTAATAAACTAAACCAACTTTCAAAATTAATTGCATTCTCCCGGAGACCGACTTTTACAGGTTTTTAATCAACAATCGATTTAATTTAAATCGATTGATAAAAATAACTTCTATTCTTTCAGCAAACAATAACAAGAAGAATACATCAAAATTCTTGTTGACAAAGAAACGCCAGGATCACATTCAGGAGATACTCAAGCGAGATGGTCTTGGCTCCAAACGTTGGCTGTTCTACCCCAGACCGAAGAATGAGCCCGAACCACCGGCTGAAGGAGCTACTGCGACCAGGGAGAACTGCGATCAGAGAATCAAGGTAATGACGCTAAAGTTTTACAAGGTCTTTAATACCCAAATGTTGATAATATTATAGCCATTATTTTCTTTATGTGACTGCTTCTGTGGTACACTGTGGCAGAGGTTCTTTTTAAAACACAACTTTTTTATGCCACAATTCTTTTAGCATCCTTTGCAACTTAATATTATACACTTGCAAAGAACAGTGATCAGAAATATACATTATTGTAACGAGTTACATACAGAAAATTGGATGGCTGTTCAAAACGTTATTTGATCGATTCCTACACAGGATACTACTTTGTGTGATCCACAAATTGTTGTTCCAAATCTGGGTATGCTTTGTGTCCATGATTGTGTGTTTGTAAAATCCACGGCGACGCAGGGTTTGTATCTCACTGCGGGAGTTGTCTATAAATTAAATCTCAAATGTAAACATACTTAATTGCCTGTGTCAGTGGCGACCGAGCAGATTTGGGTTTAGTAGATTCTGGTTAAGCAACGCTACCACTGCCAGTCTATAGATGATTGACCGTTTTCGAAAATTGTCACACCATTCCGTGCTTCGGGAGCATGTTAAGCTGTCGGTCTTGCGCCTAATCTCTACCCGGTCGAGTCGGATTTAGGTCCCATCAGACTATGAGAGTGAGGGAATATACAAGGCTATTTTTGGTACAGTGCAAAGCTCAGACCCCCCAACAAGATTTTAATTTCAAGAAATGACATAAAAAAGAAAATGAAAATATCAAAAACTTACTTAACATATAAGCCATTCAAGTTGTCTTGTGTTCTTCGCGCTTATTGTGCCCCGTAGTACGTGGTTATTATTGAAAATTAAGTGATGATTACATTTCACATCACATTGTGAACAGGATTTGGACTGTTAGAATAATTAATGAATGAATTAATTGAAAAATATATGGTCCAAAAACTACCTCATTGGATTGCGTTACTGATTCTGAGCAAACTACTTTAATAATTATGTTTGCACTATACCAAGAATAACGTTGTATAGTGCACTAGTGTAATATAATATATATATATTTTTATATAAAGACGACTCCCTCATTAGGGTGCGGGCTGTGTGTCTTTGTGTGTGTGGGGACTTTACAAACATACAAGTCACGGACACAAAGTACACCCAGACTCGGAACAACAATTTGTGGATCATACAAAGTGGTGTCCCGTGTGGGAATCCCACCCACCGCGCCACAGAGGCAGTCTAACCGTTATGTATCTAATATTGGTGAGATTGAATGCTGTAACCAACATAGGTTAGAAGACCATTACTAATTCCAATTCCTGGTAAATGTAGTCACATTCAAAAACGTAATCTTGTCACTTTTATTGTCAGGTCGATGGTGATTTCTTCAGAAAATACAAGCGAAACAAGAAGATAGATCATTCTGCCCCAATCGCCAAGCTGAAGCGTTGGGAGCTAGTGTTTTACAAGAAGTTGGGCTTCGTACAAGCGATTTAAGCGTTTCGAGCGTTGTAGTGATTGAATTGCTGTGACATGAGTGAAGTGCTTCGATTATATGTTTTATTGTTATGTCCATGAGGTGTTTAGTGTTTGTCTACTTAAATATAGATTTTTGATGTTATGTTTGTTCCTTTTTCCTTAATTTTATAAATGTATACTTTCTTTCAAGCAATGCGTGATAATACCGTTAATGTTAAAAAAATAAGGTAATAAGGTAGATGACTGTCAAGTCAAATCAGTATCTTTTTCAAAAACGTCAAAACGATGCGCCTCATACTAATTTACATGAAATACAAAACAATGACGTCATTCTTTTGTATGGTCAAATCATGTAATTTCAATGTTTGTTTTGATGTTTATAAATTCACACAGCATAAAATTGTAGAGAAACATTGTTTTTCAGAATATTTTTGCAAATGCTATTTCCAGTATAGTGTAAAATAATTTATTGTTATTGTAGTCATCTACCCAATTCCAGCGGGCTGGTAGTTCGTTTGATACCGTAAAAATTAACTTCTTACTTCCTTCTCCCGATTTGTTCCTGATTCGTCATATTCCAAATTGGTCATCTTCCAAACACGACACTTTCCAAACTAGTCATATTCCAAACTAGTCATATATTAGATTCGTCATCTTCCAAACTTGTCATTGTACAGTCAAACTGAATTTTAATAAAAACCAAAGTAACAATAATGTAAGTAACTAAATTTATTTCTTGTTAAAACATTTTTTAAGATTTAAAATATACCAATTTATGTTAAAAGCAAACACACTTTCTTTGCAATAAAATAACCAAGTATTCTCCTTAGAGAAAATAAATCATTAATAAAATTATACTTCACATAGCCTACTCAGACACTCCACAACAGTTATTTTTTTATCTACAAAATCCTGTACTATCTCCTTTTCTTTTGTAAATTTATTTAATTCTGTAGTTCGTCGGCGGTGCGTTTGGTTGGAATGTAAAAAAAATTTTTTTATTCTTATATCCTGGTGTAGTGCTTCTTCTCTCATCTTTTTTACAAATAAATACAATGAACCTTTTTTCTTTAATCTATGGTTAATTCTGTTGTTCCAACCTTCTACGGCATTATTTGTGCGGAAATTATCTTCATCAACACAAAATAAATTGCTAGTGATCTTTTGCATCCAAAAATTTACAAAATAATTATGAAATAACCTTATCTCGTTTGAATCTGAGGCAGAGTGAGATATTTCCAAGTATGCCTCCGGTACGTATTGTTTAGGTAACAAAGCTAGTTTTGCACATAATTTTGTATAAAATCTGCCTTCTTCAGTAGCGAATGCTCCACAATCCTTAGATTTTTTCCATAAGGCTTTTTGGTAATGGAAATAACATCCTGTTACTGTTGCGTTCGGAAATACTGATAAAAAACCGTTTATACCAGCTAACTCAAAGTCACACTTAAACTTGGTGATATTTAAACCAAACCTTTCTTTTAGAAGGAAAAATAAACGCCGATAAATCTCTTCACTTTTGCTTGGTAAAAGCGCATAAACGAGTGGTACAAAATATGAATTTATAACACTTGACTCCAAATTTGCATGAAGACTATAGAGTTGGTTAAAAGGGGGTGGCGCAACCTTAAATGTACCATCAGCGTAATAATGTTCAGTCTTTGATAGAAAGTCCAAAGCAGTGGGCGATGAAAATATTAAAATTTTATCGTCAAGTCCGTCACTACAAATTAAAAAATCTTTGGATAGCTGTTCTGGGATCAAAACATCGCTTACTTTATCATATGTGCATTTTCGCACATTAAGAAATCTGTTTCTGACATTGTATAAAATACTTTTTTTATTTTTCCATATCGGTAGCTCCGACAGAGAAGATTCTCCATTAAGTTCTATAAAATCTTGTTCAATTTTCTCGAATATTTTTGGTATAGGTGCGAAATTATTGGTGACTGCCAATTTCATATTATCAAAGCATTTGTCAGCCTCTAACTTCATAAACTCCGGATTACATACATGGTTAGGCTGCCTCATGACGACATTATTATCATTTACAGTACCTAATGGAAGTTGCACACTCACCCCTTTTTGTACATCTCCATGTAACAGTACCATTTTTATTTTTTTTGTGTAGACTGTATTTGTATCCAGAATACAAAAGTAACTTTTTCCCTCTTTCACTTGCGATAAAATGCATTTCTTCGTGCGTACTATTATTAGAAGCCATCTTTTTATTTCATTAAAATTATATTCACTCAATATAAATAATAAAGTGACAATGACATTAACTTCATGATAGACAAGTAACACATAAATAGGTTCTTATCATAAAATTTACCACAAAGGATTTATTGAATTAATTTGTGCAGGCAAATGTACATTGTATGACAAATTTGGAAGATGACGAATCTAATATATGACTAGTTTGGAATATGACTAGTTTGGAAAGTGTCGTGTTTGGAAGATGACCAATTTGGAATATGACGAATCAGGAACAAATCCTTCTCCCTTATAAGGTTGATACCGCACGATAAATGTTCGTGAAACACTGACTAGTGAAACCATTGATATGACTACTGGAAAATGAGAGAGTAGTTAATTATGGTGACCAGAGATGCGCAGATGTTTGTCAAAACAACGATAATCGTCGAAGAGAATTTAACGTTTTATTTAACCTTTTCAAAAAAATGGTAGTTTAGTTGTTAAAAATGGTAACTGGTATCAGAGGTTAAGACTTATTCTGTCTGTTTGGTTATGCATATTATTAAGACCATCCATATATTTTTATTTATCTGTTTTATTTATCAAAAAATAACTTATAATCTAAACAATTGTTAACATTTATCGCACTTTTTAATGATCACTTACAGTTTAGTCTTATGTCGAACTTATCTCTACTATTCAAACATATTTTTAAGAGGCAACTTTAGAGGCCCATCTATAAAAATACAACTATTTTCAACACGGGTTTTCAAGATAAACTAAAACTAATAAAATTACATCTTAAATTATAACCTTCATAAAAACTTATACTAATTAGCCTATAAATGTAGCATGGAGGATTCTTGTTAGTATGTGGAGAGTCGTTCCCCTCATCTATCTCCAATTCACTGTCTTCAGAGCAGCTGAGCTCACAGTCGCTGATTTCTTCGTCGTCAGAGGCAGCTACTGTCACGTCACGGACGTTTTCTGAATTAAATTAATTATCTTCATCTTCCAACAATTGTGAAATTTCGTTGTCACCTAGTATACCAGCCATGATAAAATAATTAAAGAAATAAAGGAACAAAAAAAAAAAACACTTTCCATGTACCTACATACCTCTGCTTCCAGCAGTATTAGAGTGACGAGCATCAGTCACTCGCCGCACCCAGTGACGTACAAAGATTACGACACGTAAACCCGCACGAGTGTATGCACTTAAGCTATAGAGTTATGGCGAGAAATATGCATCATGGGGGTCGTTTATGACCCCTGCTCCAGTTAAGGGTTAATATTCGTTGTTTTGATTCATATAGCTATGGAGTAAATCATTCCTAATAAAACTTTGTAGAATTAATACGGACGTACTCTCGATTGCCATATTTACAACATAAATACATGAACCATAATAAGAATAAGATTCCAAAGAGATGCACTGAATAAAAACAAACCTAAAAAGCAACGAATCCAATAAAATCTTAAACAAAAACTCTTCAACTTCGAACTTCTTAATAGTTCCAAGTAAGCTTACTTAAAAATCCATTAACCACCTTCCTTCCCATAAACATGCCATAGGCTACCCTCTAACCCTGCGAGCCAGTTTTTTCCACTGCACGTCAATTTTCCGCGCCATATCCTAGAGATTTGGCTCTAATTTAAAACTTTAGCTGTGTTTTGGACAAGCCATTCCCCTACTGGTGTATCCACTTGGATTATGTCGCGATTTATGGTCTCTTGTACCCCTAATGCAGTTTATTTCTAAGATTGGCTTCGGGTCTTGATGAACCCCAATTTATGCATGGTTGTTTAATAGACTATTAAGAATTTGTATTCCAAATTGAATCGAAATCTAGAATTGAATAAAATTATTCTGCTTTTATTTTAATGAGGGAATATTTGTATGTATGTTATTAAGCTTAAACATAGTCGGAAATATTTCTTTTGTTCATTTAATATGAGTGTACAACAAAGAAAATACTTATAATATTATTATCGAACAATTTGAATATTTTATAGCAATAATAGGTAACGTGGACACACATGTACAGTTTTGAAATTTAATGAGGGGATGGACTACCGATGCGTGTGTAGTACCTATTCCTTGATTAGGTACTCGAATCAAAAACAAGATATATATCCCTGAGATAAAAAGATCATTATAGTTGGCCTCTAGGATTTCCTTTTGAACCATATCGGGTAAAAACATTAAGCCAATAATGCCAGTTCAGTTCAACCGATTGAAAATAGGAAATAACGACATGATTGTTTATTTATACAATGTTATTCTTGGTATAGTGCAAACGTGAAAGTAGTTTGATCAGAATCAGTAACACAATCCAATGGGGTAGTTTTTGGACCATGTTATATTTTTCAATTAATTAATTAATCAAACGTTAATTAATTCAGTTATCATTCTAACAGACCAAATCCTGTTCACAATGTGATGTGAACTATAATCATCACTTATTTTTCAATAATTATCATGGATTACATACTACGAGACGCAATAATCACGATAGCGCGAAGAACATAAAACAACTTGAATAGCAAGTTAATAAATATTTTAATTTTCTTTTTTTATATGGTTTCTTGAAGTAAATTTTTTGTCGGGGTGTCTGTGCTTTGCACTACTCCAAAAATAACCTTGTAGGTAAGTAGGTAGGTAGCCTTGATTCCGACATGTCACGTCGGAATCAAGGCTACGTTCAATAATTTTGAAAAAGTTTCATAGATATGGAGAAGAAGGGTGTCGTCAAACTCACATCGTTTCATAGGTAAGTCATGTCGAAAAAAGCAAAAATCGACGCTAAAGTCCTAATGAAGACGTGTCGGAGTTCCTTATCCATCAAAATAATATGTAATTCAGTTTTATGTCGTCCTTGACGCGAGTCCCCAAAAAAGCGTGGTTTAATACTTGTTACAGTACAATATCTTTGTGCTGTATCTACAATCTACATCACAATCTTATGTTCCTTATCGCACGTTCAGTATCTATTAAATGTTTCTACTATCTGTTATCAACACGAAGTCGTTAGTATATAAGATGCACCTTTGGATAATTATAACCAGACTATACTACATCTTTTGTCTCATTTATACCTAATCATATACTGCCAAGAAGTTTGGCAAATTGGTGACCCCGACGTGATAGCAAAGTTATCCAAGGAAGAAATACTACAAGTTAGTGACCTAATCACTTCACCACCGACTACAGATAAATACAAAACAGTACAGTAATAGCAAAGTTATCCAAGGAAGAAATACTACAAGTTAGTGACCTAATCACTTCACCACCGACTACAGATAAATACAAAAACATCAAGGAACGTTTAATTGATTGTTACGAAGAAACAGAACAGCGACAGTTTCAAAAATTAATATCAGAGACAGAACTCGGTGATCAAAAACCTTCGCAGTTATTACGTCAAATGCGAGTCCTCGGGAGAGGAAAAATCAGTGACGAAACAATTAAACTACTATGGTTCAGGCTTTTACCAACATCAGTTACTACGGTTCTAGCAGTTACGGAAGACATGGAAATTGACAAACTGAGCCAAATTGCAGACAAAATAATAATGAATTCAAAAGTAACCGAAATATCAGCTGTTAGCAACGACACTTCAAACGACAACAATACAGCATGCATTTTAGCCCAGCTAGCAAAATTACAGATAGATATTGACGCAATTCAGCAAGGTCAATATGGCTATCGACCCAACACGCACAATCATTTCAAGAAACGTCAACAATTCCCGATTATGAGGCCGAGAACAAACTATAGAGGAGCAAATCGATTTTGTTACTACCACGAAAGATTCGGAAAATATGCAAAGAACTGCATTAAACCATGCGGTTGGAAACCAATGACTTACGTACGGAACCAGGGAAACGAATAATAGCACAGACAACGGCGAAACTCTGTGCAATCCACCCATCCAATCGCCTCACCATTACCGACCGAAAAAGTGGTATGAAGTTTTTGATTGACACGGGCGCAAATATTTCAGTCATTAGCAAGCAACAGAGACATTCAATTTTACAAAATGAACAATACACACTATACGCTGCAAATGGGACTAAAATTAGGACTTACGGCGAGAAGACGCTTACCTTGAATTTAGGACTACAACGATGTTATAAATGGAATTTTGTAATCGCCGATGTTACACAACCAATAATTGGAGCAGATTTTCTAGAGCACTATAAACTATTAGTCGACATAGCAGGTCGCAAACTTATCGACAAAGTTACAGAGCTGACAACGCATGTAACTTCGGAAAAAGCGACACAACAAACAATTCGTACTATCGCAGTGGGAACGAATCCACGTATTACGCAACTTTTAAACAAATACGAAGACATCACGAAAGGGTCCTCTCTCCGCAATGCGCCCAAACATAAGATTGAACATCACATTATCACTACAGGACCACCCGTCGCAGCTCGGGCAAGACCATTACCTCCAGAAAAATACGACATAGCCAAAAAGGAATTTCAAAATATGATAGAACTCGGAATTTGCCGACCGTCAGATAGCCCATGGGCAAGCCCATTACATATGGTAAAAAAGAAAAATGGCGAATGGAGACCGTGTGGAGACTATCGAATGCTCAATAGCACGACAGTACCGGACAAATACCCACTACCAAGATTAACTGACTTTACATACATATTAGAAAATAAGAAGATACTAAGCAAGATAGATATACGTAAAGCATACCATTGTATTCCTGTTAAAGATATAGAAAAAACAGCCATCATCACACCTTTTGGACTTTTTGAGTACTTAAGAATGCCTTTCGGATTACGCAATGCGGCACAAACATTTCAACGATTCATGGATTCCTTATTTAGAGATTTAAACTTCGTATTTATATTTGTAGACGACTGTCTCATCGCATCGGACAACGAAGATTTGCATTATCAGCATTTAGAAACGGTTTTCAAACGTTTACACGAGAATGGAATAACCATTAATCTCGAAAAATGCGAATTTTTCAGAAGGGAAATAGATTTCTTAGGTTATCATATAACGAGCCAAGGAATACACCCTACCGAAGAAAATTACAAAGCAATCATGGAATTTCCCAAACCGAAAACAATTCAAGAATTAAGAAGATTTTTGGGCATGGTCAATTTCTACAGAAGTAATATTCCACGCGCAGCGGAAAATCAAAGAATTTTAAACGAATATCTACATGGTTCAAAAAAGAACGATAATTCACCTGTTCCTTGGACAACGGAAGCAGACAAAGCTTACGAAAAATGCAAGGAAAGCATGAAAAACGCAGTGTTAACAGCGCATCCTTCCCGCAACGCATCACTAGCGCTCATGACCGACGCTAGTGCTACTTGCGTTGGTGGAGTTTTACAACAAAAATCCGGACGCAAATGGGAACCATTAGGATTTTTTTCACAAAAATTGAGCGAAACTCAACAAAAATATTCTACGTTTGACAGAGAGCTGTTAGGAATGTACATGGCCGTCAAACATTTTCACAGATTAATCGAGGGAAGAGAATTTACAATATTTACGGATCACCGACCTTTGACATACGCATTCTCCCAAAAACCATCATCAAACGATACACCGCGACGGGTCCGGCAGTTAGATTTCATTTCACAATACAGTACCAACATTCAACACATAAGCGGACGTGACAATATTACCGCCGATGCTTTATCTCGAATAGAGGAAATATACGTGCCATCACCTATCGATTACGCTGAATTGGAAAAATGTCAATCAACAGATAATGAACTAAGTAAATTACATGACAATAAAAGATTAAAATTCAAAATCATTACGCTTCCGGGTTCCACAATAAACATCACCTGCGACACATCTACTGGAAAAAGCCGCCCCTACTTACCAAAGCATTTTCGCAAACAAATTTTCGATACCATTCATGGTATGAGCCATCCAGGAAAAAGAACTACGAGAAAAATGATAACCCAAAGGTATTTATGGCCGTATATGAACAAAGATATCAATAATTGGTGTAGATCATGTATAGCCTGCCAAAAATCAAAAATACAACGACATACGATATCACCTCCTGGTACATTTATGACAGCGCAACGTTTTGAACATTTACATATTGACATCGTCGGACCACTTCCGATTTCACAAGGGAAGAGATATTTAATCACAATCATAGATCGTTGTACGTCATGGCCCGAAATATTTCCGGTAGAAGATATAACTGCAGAAACAGTAGCCAAGACACTTTTCGAAGGATGGATTACTCGTTTTGGATGTCCATTGCGCATTACTACGGATCAAGGCCGACAGTTTGAATCAAGAATATTTGAGTCACTCTCACAATTTTTGGGAATACATAAAATTAGGACAACACCTTATCATCCACAATCCAATGGAATGATAGAGAGATTTCATAGAACTTTAAAGGCGGCGTTAATGACAAGAGAATCCAACGAAAATTGGTTAAAAGAAATTCCAACAGTTTTACTCGGGTTGCGGAGTAGCTTGCGAGAAGACACAGGTTATAGTTCAGCAGAGATGACATATGGAACGCCAATACGACTCCCTGGAGGATTTTTTGAGTCATCAGCAGCACAGTTATCAACGTACGAAGAGTTTGTAAAACAAATTCAAAAGGACATCACACAAATGACATCAATTCCGAAAAGAAAAAAACACAATCAAGCTATATTTGTGCATCCCGAACTCAAAGAATGCTCACACGTATTTGTTCGGTGTGATAGAATTAAGAAAGCCCTGACACCGCCGTATGAAGGACCCTACCCAGTAATTAGTAAAACAGATAAAACATTTTGCATTAGAATTAGGGATAAAGAGACAGTGATATCAATTGATAGATTGAAACCAGCTTTCATGATCAATGACGAATCAAACTACGTGCCAGATTCAAAGGATTGCGACAGGCATTCACACACGTACACTACACGATCGGGACGTAAAGTAAAGCCAGTAGTACGTCTATAAAAAATCGCTGATATAAGTAAGCTATTCGTATATATATTAACATAGATCTTAACATATACCATTAATTCACAACTACTGGTAACAACAAGACATCTAAAATGGGAAATCAAAGTTCTAAGGACCAGATAACATACAATACGGACAATTGCCTCAATCAAAACGAAGCGGACCAACTCCGTAACCTGATCCAGGAGGACTTACGGTGGACAAGAAATGTTGCAATGGGACAGATTATTTTAACAATCGGCGTGATCCTAATTTACGGCATAATGAAAACACTGGGCAGAAGAATGAAGAGTTTAACGAAAAAAAAATAATAAACACTCGTGCAACAGCTAAGTCAAAATTACAGACGTCAGCAAATCACACCACAACAGGCGTCATCAAATTCCACCGCGTACAATAGCATTATTATTTATATACATCAGCAAATAACTAGTAAGGTCTAGGTCAAATTTATATTGTAAACACTATTACCATAAATTTTTTTAAAGGGGGGTGTACTGTTACAGTACAATATCTTTGTGCTGTATCTACAATCTACATCACAATCTTATGTTCCTTATCGCACGTTCAGTATCTATTAAATGTTTCTACTATCTGTTATCAACACGAAGTCGTTAGTATATAAGATGCACCTTTGGATAATTATAACCAGACTATACTACATCTTTTGTCTCATTTATACCTAATCATATACTGCCAAGAAGTTTGGCAAAATACTCAAGTAAAATGCAAACTAACAGGTGCCAACAACGAAAACTAATAAAGCAAATAAAATCCAGTAGGCACAAAAACTGACTCCACTTATTAACATCCATAACATCGCATTACCAAAAGCAATCACCGTTTTCCTCACACCAAAAACCCAAAAATGATTCACTAACTTATATTTCAACACGGTTTTACCAATTAAAAAAGAAAAATGGAGTCGTTACCATTCATAAACGGCTTTAATTACTGTCAAAAATACAATAAATATGGATAAACCCGTCACTCCCCTTAGTAAACATTTTGAAAAGGAAATAAAAAGATCGCGTGTACAATATATATTGAAAGTTAACAGGGAATGAAACAGGAAAGGGTGTAATAAACGGAAACAATTATTTTTAAGGTTGGGTTTACTTAATAGCCAAATAAAGAAAACAGACTGATCGATTAGTTATGCGTTTTATGTGAGTACTAGCTGTCCCGCGCAACTTCGACTGTGTTAATTTTCCCCGTTTTTGCATTATTTTTCATTGCTACTCCGCTCCTATTAGTCGTAGCGTGATGTTTATTTCTTTATTTTTAAACACACACTTAAAACTATCTTTGCAGGCTTGTCAAAAAACCTAATATTACAGTTCGTTACTTATAATAAACATACTTTGTTGCTTAACTAAGATGTATTACAATTTATACTATAAATTTATCAAAAAATTTGAGAACTAAAAGATAAAATAACTAGGTATCTACAATTATTAATAAAATTTACTCAGTGTGGCACAAGATATACTTAAGTACTTTTGTGAGTTCACTCTCCGGGCTAGCGAATATATCCAACCTATTGTGCAAGTTATTAATTACGTGTATTGAGCGGGTTAGATGTGTTTTAGCTAACAAGTTGGCTAACAATGTTGTATAGCCTATAGCCTTCTTCAATAAATGGGCTATGCAACAGTAAATTAAAAAATAATTGTTCAATTCGCCCTCAGGCCAGGTGGAGTGATGATTTACGCAAAACGGCTGGCAGGAGCTGGATGCGAGAAGCCGAAGATAGAACGAAGTGGCGTGCAATTGGAGAGGCCTATGTCCAGCAGTGGACTGCGATAGGCTGATGATGATGATGATGATGATGATGATGTTGAATTCGGTCCTATAGTTCCTGAGATTATCGAGTTTAAATAAACAAACTCTTCAGCTTTATAATAGTAAACATGAAAAACCTCCGTGGTCATACATAAATTAAATACGTATGGACTAAACCATTAAGCTCATCGCACATAGATTTATTCTAAGTGGGTATCAAACCCATGATCTCTGGCTTAGCAGTCAGGGTCACTAACCACTAAACCAACAGGCCTGTCTAAACAATATTAAAGGTATAATAGAAAGATGAAGCCATGTGGTACCAGCTTAAGAATAGTACCACCCCGTCTCTTCCCGTGGGTGTCATCAAGGTTAGTAAGGGATTTCACAATTTATACCTCACTGCGATCGCCAACCCGCTCCGCAAGCGTAACGGTTATATTTGACTGCCTCTGTGGCGCGGTGGGAGTGTATCCGACTGCTACGCAAGAGGTCGTGGGTTCGATCCCCACCCTGGATAAAACTTTGTTTGATGAGCACGATGGTTTATTCTGTGTCTGGGTGTTATTTATCTATAATATGTATGTATTTAGAAATATATGAGTATGTTTATCAGTTGTCTGGTTTCCATAGTACAAGCTCTGCTTAGTTTGGGATCAGATAGCGTTGTGTGAGCTGTCCCAAGATATTATTATTATTAATTACCCCCAGGATTTACAATAAGTAGGTTCTATTGGGGAGACCCGTGCCTGGCAGTGGGGCATCATATGGGTTGATATAATAAAGGTGAAAGTCCACTTAGACGTAATTAGGAGCACCAATGGATATTTATTTTTATCTTCTTTGTGTAAGACTTTTGATGGATTACACCTGCTATGGTCACTGATGGACTCCCTGTAGGTATAGTTAATTTTTTATGGCTTTTTAATGTTAATAAACTAGATGTAGGAATTTGTTTAAGTATATTGGCTGAACCAACAACATAAATAGCAAGATAATTAGTTAATTTAGTACAGGTAACCTAATTTTAATTACTAAAACACAAAGATATTGTCACAATTTATTATTTAGGTAGTACACTTAACCTAATTTTAAAAACCCATTTATCACATTGTGTAGGTATATTGTGTTAGGATGAAATGAATCGTTGTTTTTCTCTTTTATGGTGAGAATATCTTAGATGAGCTGATAAATATAGGTAATAAATGGTTTTATTAGTAAACATGTGAGACTGAAATGCTGAGATAAATATAAAATACATTGTTATTCCATAAACTCTGTCTGTTCGAAATATGATTACTTTCAGTTTATTGCATCGAATAAAATCGCGTAGATAGGTTCTAAACGGAATATAATAAACATTTTGTTTGAGTTTTATATAAGGTTTTGTTAAACAAAAATATACATTATTTTATTATACAGAGTGTAACAGAAAGGTGTGATCAAATTCCAGAGTTGGTATGTGCCCATGATACTGAGTGCACATACCTAATTTTATCAACATCGTAGTACCCTAAAAAAAATATACTTTTTTCGTTTATATTTCAATAAAAAAGGTATTAATTTTAAAAAGTATGACATAAAAAGTTCTATGCCATAATAATCCAATCGAATTTTGTACCAGAGGAGGTGTAATGCTTATGCCATACGCCTTTCACTAGGTACTGAATTTTGACAAAAAGAATATGCTATAACACCATGGTAGGTGCAACACTGATAACATACTCTATTAGCTGCTAAAATTTGACCACACCTTTCTGTTACATTCTGTATAAAGCTTACTAGCTTTTGAACGTGGCTTCGCCTGTGTAGATGTCGGTTATCCCGTTAAAAAGTATTCTATATATCTTCCCTGGAACTTAAACTCATTTAATTCAGTTCAGCTTAAGCGTTATACGTAAAAGTCAGACATAGTTACTTTTTTAGTATTTTTCCTGTATATTTGGACGTGCTAAACTCTTAAGCGAATGGCGCCAGAGCGGTTCGACAAAGTCGTCGAGACGTCTTCACGGTGAAACGACGGTGACGACGAAACTCACAAACTTATAGTCAGATCATCATCAGCCTATCGCAGTCCACTGCTGGACATAGGCCTCTCCAATTGCACGCCACTTTGTTCTATCTTTGGCTTCAGTCGGCACAGTCAGATATGGATAATAATAATAAGCATGTTGGTTGGTGGACAGGGAACAAGTCTCCGAACAAAAGTCCAAATCCTATCCATTGTGATAATATAATACTCACGTTGTAGTCATTATCAATTCAATGATCTCCATTGCTCTATCAACTGCCTCTGTGGCGCGGTGGGATTGTATCCGACTGCTACGCAAGAGGTCGTCGGTTCGATCCCACCCAGGATAAAACTTTGTGTGATGAGCACGATGATTTATTCTGTGTCTGAGTGTTATTTATCTATAATATGTATGTATTTAGAAATATATAGGTGTGTTTATCAGTTGTCTGGTTTCCATAGTACAACCTCTGCTTAGTTTGAGATCAGATAGCGTAGTGTGAGTTGTCCCAAGATATTATTATTATTATATTATTATCACGCTTCGAGGGTCGACATGCAGTATGAATTTTCACGAGGGATCCGCATAGACTGTTGGAAAACTTATTTACTACCGTACTTATAGATATTAAAAATAAACATTATAAAATACAAACTTATTTCCATACATAAAATAAGCTTCGGGTTATAATTTTAATTCTCCCTTCTCCCACGGGAGCGGGTGTAGCTCCTTTTATATTTGCATTCAACTCGAACGCTCCGGGTTGCGTTTTAAAGTAATTGCAACCATTTTATTTTGTTATAAATACACTTGAATTCGCTTGCAACCTTGCTTGATTTATCTAATGTTTGTTTTCATGTTGAGATTCTAATTTGTATGCGATTTAAATGTAGTTAAGTGCTTATTTAGCTATTGGATGCAAGATTGGCAGTTGCCAATTCCTCTTTAGAATTATTGACTGTAATTCTAAAGTAATGAACTGTATTTTTTATTATCTGATGCGCTAGAATATCGACGGCTCTCAGGCATAAGGTCGAAAGTCAGTTTTTGGTGAAATGACATTTTTGGCCCAATATAACAACACTCAATCATCCAAGCTATACATTCGTCATATCAGAATATAATGATCTATGAGTATTATATAAATAAAACTGGGTAAGGTTATATAATAATGCGGCTTAAGAACTGGTGGGTTTTCTGTTGTTTTTGTTTCATACTACTAACAATGTTATATAAGTATTTTTCAATGGAATCTGTACGAAAAGTCTGCTGTTAACTCTCGTTACTCGTTAACTTGTAAAGCCTACATAGCTATGATAGTTTATTTTGACTATACATACTACAATCGTGATTTTTTCACATACCTAACGTCAACCCATTTAGCTAGCTGAGAAGGGGGGGGGGGCACTTGACTCTATCAAAATTTTCGCACTTTAAAGCTTTTTTTTTCAAAATTTTATTATTTACTTTGTAATTGTATTATGTATCTATGAAAAAATACATCCTTCTAGCATTAACAGTCTCTCATAACTTCAGAACGGCTGCTTTAATAGGTATGGATAATTATTTTTTGTTGTATTCGTAATTTGCAGGTTAAGGTTTGTAGAAAATAAATTGATTTAAATCGTTCCAAAAATTACAGCCGTGTGAAGCCGGAGCGGGCAGCTAATCTATACATATAATAAAACTGTAAATTTCACGTGTCTGTACATGGCCGAACTTAGTGAAAAAAAATATTAGGAAATGTTCGAAAAGAGTATTTAAACACTTTGCTGCATTTTTAGAAATGTCTGTCTGTCTGTCTGTCTGTCTGTTTGTTTGAACACGCATCACGCAAAAACTACCGGACAGATTCGGTTGAAATTTTGCACGTGCAATCTAATAGATGCGGATTAACATTTAGGCTACAAATTATTACGCTTTTTCCCATAGGAGCTAAGCAGTAAGGGATAATGTCTGTAGCTATTTTTCGTTATAAAACAGTAACTACTTGACGGATCTTAATGAAAATTTGCAGTTTTAAAGTAAATACTATAGGACATTATTTACACTATGAATCATTACGCTAACATCTATAGGGAACGAGTAGCAACGTATTTTTTGTCGCACCATAATGGTTTATCACAATATTTTCCACAATTAGACATTATCTATAATTGTAACCCATGGAATACATAACTTCACGCTAAAACTATAAGGAGCTAAACACAAAATTTTTATGTTTCATGAGAACAGTTATTTTGATGTGGTAAGTAGCGAACAGTATAGCCTAGAAGCTATGCTAGCGGACTTTGACGACGAAGTCCCAGGCTCCAATCTGATGTCTGATTATGTTCTTTTTGTATTTTTTTAAATTGTCTTGATCCTTTTTTTATATTTTTCTCAATGTTTTAGTTATTTTTTCGACCGTAGGGAACTTATTTACTTTGGTTATTATTTTTTTATATTAAAAATCAAGTGAAATATGCACCTAGGTAAGTTAATTATAGGTATTGTATGCACTGCTGAGAGTTATTAATTAATCGTAGTAGAAATGAAAAACAATATTACATTATAATTAAAAAGTATTCGACATTTTCCAGAAATGATGTGTTCGTCTAAAAAAAAGACATTACACACTTAAAAAAAAACATGTAGCGCCATCTAAGAAATCAAATTGTTCACTGTGATCAAATAATTCCTTATTTGTGAAAACATTTATAAGGGTATAGGTGCTTGAGATGAAGGATTTGTTTCTTGCTGAGTGGCAACATTCTCCTATTTATTTAATTAAATTGCATAAATTAATAAAAAACATTAAGTATTAGAACTACTGTTAAAGAAACTGCACTGGTTTTGAAAGTAGATGGCGTTGTATTCAATAATGTTCTACACTTAGTAAAAGAAGTTTTAAAAAGAAACACATTACTATGATTTTTAGAAATGTTTGTCTGCCTGTCCGTTTGTTTGACCACGCATCACACAGGTGCATCGAGGATCATGTTTTGGGGTTATGGTTGGAGATCACGTGTTCATCAATTCAACGATAATGAATGACTCAACATCGGTCAAGTGTGAGTAGTTCGGGTGACGGGAGGAGGCGGGTGGGGTCGTTGTCTTTGAACCGTACCTTTAGAGATATCTGACATTTTCGTGGGCATGACACACATGACACGCTCTGTGTTTGTTTACTAAAGTGTTACAGCAGTTTTATATGCATTTCAGTTGTATATCTTTGCAGACAAAGGAAAACCCTGAAAAAACATTTTATTAGTATTGCGTTGTAACACTATATGAAATACACCCCATTTTTAGCCAAAATGGCAAAACAGAACCCTTATAGTTCCCTTATGTCCGTCCGTCCGCAGTTTAGCTCAGAGACTATTAGTGCTAGAAGGTTGCAACTTTGCATGATGAAATTACTAACGCCGATAAAGTGAAAGAATAAAATCTTGAAAATCATTATTTTTTTAAGGGTACCTCTCTTATATGTAAAGTGGGGATGTGATTTTTTTCTCACCTATCCCATCGTGTGGGGTATCATTAGATAGGTCTTTTAAAAAGCGTTTAGGGTTTGTGAAGACTTTTTTTAGATTTAAGGATTCCTTTGTGTATAATATTAGGCTTTATAGTGAACATTTTTGTTAGAGTCAAGTGTCCCCCTGCCAGCTAAATGGTTGATGTTGGGTATGTAAAAAAAAATCACGGTAGTAGTATAAATACTAAAATTATAAGGAAAACTATCACCGTTAAGTACTTAGGCTTTACAAGTTTACGATCACATGGGAAGTAACAACATTTTCGTACAAATTCTATTGAAAATGATTGGGTAATAAGTAGGTATAACGTTGAAAGATTGAAACAAAAACAACAGAAAACCCACTTCTTAAGCCGCACACCAAACTAACTATATAAAAGAATAGAACAGAACGATTTTTATTTAGTACACAGAAGACACATGTATAGACATTATTATAATTTAACAGGAAAAGTCATGCAGAAGATAAAAATAAACAAATAATAAAACAGTAAAATAATAAAAATAACAATAGACAAAAAGAAAACAAACACAAATTAATAACAAAAAACACAATTAACGAATAAAAGAAGAAGAAGTTTGTATTTGGTACTTATTTATTTTCACAAAGCTTTTGGGTGTTGAAGCTATCAATAGATGAGTATATGACGATTCTCCGCTGCTGAGTCATATCGCGGTTCACCCGACAGGACTGTTTCCAACATATTTACACAGAAGTTATTTCGTAACATAAACTACCTTAATTTAAACCCGACTTTCACGCGAACGAAGTCGCGGGCACAGCTAGTCTTTAATAAGTAATGACATTTTGAAGTGCTTATAATCTTACATTTGAATGCTCCTGTACAAATGCTAATACAGTTTTTGATTTACGACCTTATGCATAGGGGCCATCAATATATATGTACGTAGGTACGTATGTATATATAGGTGGCACGCTTTACAGCTCAGACGGATTGCCTCATGCGAGGTGTCGTAAGATTCGTCTTATTGTGGGAGTGACAGGCTTTATATTTTTATGTTTTTGCATTTTTAGTTTCTCCTCGAATGTGCCAAAAGGAGGATAGTTTCAGTGTGTGCGTCAGTCCATTTCTTTGGCACGTTCTACAGCCCCAATGCCTTCAAGGATTTCTTCATATAAAGTGTCGAGTGACGTAAGCTGTATACAGGGTGTAACAGAAAGGTGTGGTCAAATTTCAGCAGCGGATAGTGTATGTTATCAGTATTGTACCTACTATGGCGCCATAGCTGGTTGCATTATTATTACATAGTTATAGCATATTCTTTTGTCCTCAGTAGTGAAATGCGTATGGCATAAAAATTATACCTCCCCAGGTAAAAATTCGATGGCATTATTATGGCATAGAACTTTTTAAGTCATACTTTTTTAATTAATCACTTTTTCGTTCATAAATAAACAAATGAAAAAATCATACAATTGTTTTAGGGTACTCCGATTTTGATAAAATTGGGTATGTGCACAGTATCACGGCCACACACCAACCCTTGAATATGACCACACCTTTCTGTTACATTCTGTATATTTATTCAGTTATTTTAGAGCAACCTAGTTTAATGTTGTTATCTACGTCGATATTACGAGGAAATCTCAAACATGGTACAACTCACTTCATTCAAAACAGCTGTATATGTAATAACAAGATAGAACGTAGTGTACGTTCAAGAGTTGTTACAATTAGAACTGAAAAGCTACGAAAATACACAATCTACTAGGCACTCCCTTTCCATGTACCAAAATTACATACAAGTAAACATTCTCTTATACAGTAAGTGTGGGCTTACTGAGTACCTACAGTAGCATTTTTGTTTGATTAAATATTTAATTTAATGTGCTTAATTCTTCTCTTTATCAGGTCGTCACTCCATCTTGTGGGGGACTGTTCTGCACTGCGTCTTCCTGCTGTAAGCTGTTAAGGTAGGGGGACAGTTGGACGTAAGCCACACAAAATCAGTCGTTGTGGAAGTCTTTGATGATAGATGAATTCTTCTCTTATTCAGTGTATTTTGAGCATTTCGAAGAAGGCAAGCAAAAGCTATATGTATATTTATGTAGTTCAGAAAGCATTGACATTGACTGCACCTCCTGCTTTCGGGGGCGCTATTAGGTCTTCTTGCTCAAAAGTATCGGAGCAGGTAGGTGGCTCTGCCACTAATTCAGGCATTTTTTTAATCCACGAATTGAAGAGTCGAGCAAGTCGTGCGCCTATTGGTTAACGTCACGCTAGCCCATAACAGTATCAGTGCCACCCACATCTTTGTTTGGCAAAGACCTGAATGTCATTTCCCCAGCAATTTCACTTGCTACAGTGCCCTTCAAAGACCTTCAACCGAAACATCACTATTTTACGAAAGAATAACTGATATTGTGATGGTACCAACCAAGACGGTCAGCGATCAACTATTAATATCTGTATCTCTTTTGTTTACACGGGATCTACATAAGTATGTACGTTTCTTGAGCGATAAAATCCCTATTCGCTACTCACTTACTCGTCGTTGATGGAACAGGAGGTTATGTGTGGTTTGGTTACCGTAGCATAGGCTTTGCCTAGTTTAGAATGAATTGAACATGTGTAAGTTGTCCTTAGATATTGATAAAGTACCTATATTAATTTCGTTTTAAATAATCTTTAACTTATAAGAATTTACATTCACTTCGTTTAATACATGGCTTTAAACAATTCTGCGTACTTAAGTAATTTATGTTTCATTTCGTTGGGTCCTACCCTTTTCATTAAAGGAACGTAAAAAACCTCGTCTCGTAGTCGCACCCCATCGATTTGAAGCTACATCTGCCAAAAAAGTAGCAAAATGGAGCTTGATTCTGCTAAATTAATGGCATTCGACACTAGAGCCCCTGGAGTGAGCGTGGATAGTTGGATACTGGATAGGAAGGGTAAGAAATATAAATAAAAAAGTTTATACACATCACATTTAAAAGTCAGAGCTTCTTTTATAGTGATAATGGGAAATTTATCTTAATTCGGTAATTAATAAGGCGGTATTTTTTTTTAAGATAACTAGCAATGTGGGATTGTGTCCCACATTAGTAGCACTCTTTTACTCCTCCAGCTAACCTCAAAGGTAAAAGGTTAGGAGTGAGTTCACGTCGGTAGTATAAGGCGTAGGATTCGAACACGCGACCGATTTCAAGGCGATGCCTTAGACATTAGGCTACCGCCGCTTTTAAATTAATCTTAAACACAAAACATATTATAGTCAAGGTTGCTGATTGAAATCTGTTGAAAGACGTCCTTTTAATCACAATTTATATAATGACTCCCGCATAACAAGCCCTGTGTCGCGGTGGACTTTACAAAAATACAAGTCACGGACACAAAGACTCGGAACAACAATTTGTGGATCATATAAAGTGGTGTCCCGTGTGAAAATCGAACCCACGACCTCCCACCGCGCCACAGAGGCAGTCATATATTACATAATTGTTTATTGAATGACATTTAGAGGTAGGTAGTTTATTTAATAAAAAATCCTAAATCCTTTATTAGGCGGTCCAGCACAGTCTGTTTTCAATGTTTAATTCATTTATTTTTTGGGTTGCTGAGTGAAACCCACTTTTTTTAAACAAAGGTGATTATTGCTTATTTTATTTATGTTAGGTTATTATTATTTCTTTACTGTGCAAAAAAATAAATACTTTTTCTTTCCATCAGTGCAGTAACGCGGTCCGTTTGTGACCACAGCCGGTGCAACCTGGTTGGAAGTAATATTTTTAATAATAATATTTTGGTCATCTGATTCCAAACTAAGCAGAGCTTGTACTATGGTAACCAGACAACTGATAAATATACTAATATATTTATAAATACATACATATTATAGATAAATTACACCCGGACACAGAATAAACCATCGTGCTCATCACACACAGTTTTATCCTGGGTGGGAATCGCACCCACGACCTCTTGCGTAGCAGTGGGACACACTCACACAGTAAATACTCGCAATGCATGGTCACATTAGTCGTCTTCCTTGTTTGTAAGTATTTTTAATGTTAGTGTAAAAAAATATTATAATAGATAAGTAGGACTTATCTATTCTTGTAACCTCATGTCTACGAATTTTAATTCATAATGTACCGAAATGGCATAGATTCGAAAGTAACCATTTTGGGTTAATTTAGCATCTATGCCATTCCAATATGTCATAATCCAAGCACATGACCCTACCAGCGGCGCAAATAAAAACATTAGATATTTACACTTGATCAGTTCTGCACCCTTTTGCCTAATGCGTTTAGTTTAATGATCCCCAAAATCGTTAAAAAGGTCCAATAGGATAAACAGAGTGGTCCGCATATTAATGTGGTCGTTTCATTTTGAAGGAAATCTTTCTGAGTAATTGAGTACATAGTTTATTTAGGATTAATTAACTCGTTGGCGAATTTTCGGAACGTACTTTGAATAAAATTGGTTGATGTTTGACCTAAATTGGTGGTTGGCTGTTGGTCTGGTGGATAGTGACCTTGATTGCTAAGCCAATTCATGGTCGGGGTTTAATTTCAACCAAGGAATATATTATGTTTGTGTGATGAGCATGATTCTTTGGTTTGTATATGGGTGTAATATTATATTTATGTAGGTAATCGCCACTAAGGTCGCCATTGAGATACTGCTATCATACTACGTAAGTATGGACTCTGCCCAGTAGGGGGCCATATGATCAGTGCCGTAACTAGCCTTTTATGTGCCCGGCTTAAATAACTGCGCCCTTGGTATTGATACTGATGGTCATTTATGTGCTCCTCCAGGGTCTGTGCTCTGTGCCTGGGTACCACTGGCACCACCCTAGTTACGGCACTGCATATTATCGTATAGGGAAAACTCCGCGAGACACAGAGGAGTATGATATATTTTGAAGACATAAAAAACCGGTTGTCAAAATTTAGTTAAATTTACAAAAAAACGGCAAATCGATTGCTGTTCACAGATTTAAGCTATTTCTAAAAATAAGTTAGATTTCTAAGTTATTCAAATGAAATAAACATAAATTTAAGCAAAGTCAGGGTAACTAGCCTGGAACGTTTTTTGCCTCTTCGATAAGGTTACCGTTTTATGGTTCTGTACCCAAAGGGTACAAAAGGGACCTTATTACTAAGACTCCGCTGTCTGTCGCGTCATCGCGTCTGTCTGTCACATCTGTGAACCGTAATAGCTAGACAACATTTTTACAGATTATGTATTTCTGTTGAAGTTATAACAACATGCCGTTTTTTGGTCGATGTTGTAAAGATAATAATAACGGAACCCTTCGTGCGCGAATCCAGATCGCACTCAGCCGGTTTTTTGGGTTCCGTAGTCAAAACGGTAAAAACGAAACCCTTATAGTTTCGACAGGTCCTTCTGTCTGTCTGTCTGTCTATCCGTCCGTATGTCACAGGCATTTTACTCATTAAATCAAAGAATTTTGATGAAATTTGGTGGAAAGGTTTCTTGTAGTAGCCGCTACTTAGTTTGATAGCTAAATGATAAAATATAACTTTTAGGGGGGGTACTCTATACATGTAACAGAAGCAGATTTTTTTGTTTTCAGCAAACATCAACGTGTGGCACATCATTGGACAGGTCTTTCAAAAACATTTTGGAAATAATCGCTCAGAAAGTGGCATAAATTGTATCTCCCCCCCCCCCCCCTTAATTTTTGAACCGTGTAACCAAAAAATATGAAAAAATCACAAAGACAGCGTTTTTAGTTCTGTCATTGAGTTATTGCCGAAAAATTGAGTTTCTCAACAAAAGGCTTAAGTGTGTCGGGACACATATTAAATTATTCTGCGTATGCAACATGGAGGTGGAGGTGGAGTGATGATATACGCAAAACGGCTGGCAGGAGCTGGATGCGAGAAGCCGAAGATAGAACAAAGTGGCGTGCAATTGGAGAGGCCTATGTCCAGCAGTGGACTGCGATTGGCTGATGATGATGATGATGCAACATGTGCAACAATGTACATTCCAAATACACTAAATAAATCAGTGGGGTTTTGACTCTTGAGCGTTTCACTGGTCCTCCGGTAGGCACTCCCACAAGTGCTCAACAACATCACAACTCAACATTGCAAATACATGTCAATTTATAACGTACTAGCTGTCCCGCGCAACTTCGTATGCGTAATTTCTCCCCGTTTTTGAAACATTTCTCGTCGCTTCTCCGCTCCTATTAGTCGTAGCGCGATGTTATATAGCCTATAGCCTTCCTCGATAAATGGGCTATCCAACAAAAAAAGAATTTTTCAAATCGGACCAGTAGATCCTGAGATTAGCGCGTTTAAACAAACAAACAAACAAACAATCAAACAAACAAACTTTTCCGCTTTATAATATTAGTATAGATTCCGTTCAAATTTTATCATCACACCGTTAGCTCAGTGACTAAATTGTTTTTTTATAAAATTACAATTACAAGAATCAAATGGCTTTACCGACACCTGTAGTACAAATGTAGTATTAAATTATCTATGCCTGTAGGTACCTCTTTTCACAAGAGGTGTACCTCTGTAGATTTAATCATCATTCGTGTAAATCTGTAGATTTAATACACAAAGAGTTAAATTTAACTCTACAGTGGATTTAACGATGACTAAAAATATACTTTCAAGTTATCGGTGGTTATTGTTAGCTAACATGCAGTTGGTATTGCAGTCTGTCTGTCCCATCGCTAAGTGGATGTAATATATATTTTTAAAAGCTCTTAACTTATAGTGAACATATATTCTACTTTAGTGTATATTCCTAAGTGCACCAAAGTTTAAATTTTAAGCAGATGGCTGTAATTTATGCTAGTGTAAAAATGTTACGTGACCTCAGGTGTGAAGTATTTTGCATATTATAGATTTTCCTATAAGTAATTCTTACTTTACATTGTTGTTAAGTAGTACTTAAAGAAATTCAGATCATAATTATGTTATACTAGCTGTGCCCCGCGGTGTTACCCGCAGTTTATTAGCCTATGTTTTAATCCATGGAGTCAGCTAACTCCATACCAAATTTTATTAAAATCGCTCCAGCCGTTTAGACTTGAAGAAGTAACAAACATACTCATTCACACATAAACTTTCGCCTTTATAATATTAGTGTGATCCTATTTACTACTTAAAAAACCGGCCAAGTGCGTGTCGAGCCATGCACAATGTAGGGGTAGCTACCCACCACAATAAGACGGTAAAAGAAGTGGGTTTTCTATTGTTTCTGTTTCATACTACTACTAGTATAGTTACTAACAACGTTAAATAAGTATTTTTCAATGGAATTTGTACGAAATTTTGTTACTTCTGACTTGGTGTGCTGTCATTCATAAACTTGTAAAGCCTACTTAGCTACGATAGTTGTTCTTTTAATTTTATTATATCTCTAAGTACTTTATACTACACATCATTTTTATTTGTGCACCTGATTAAATTGATAATTAATTGATTTGTTTAGGTATTATACGCTTGACAAAAATACTAATACGTTAATATTTTCAGTTTATTTGTTAATTTAACCTCCTTAATGGCTCTGTTTACATTACCATCGGTCGATAAAATCTGTTAATTTTTTTCATAATAAAAATATGACGGGAAAACTCACACAACGCCATCTGATCCCAAACAAAACACAACTGATACACGTACTTAAATATTTAGTTCGTAGGGTTATCTAGTTTGTATTTATTATCATTGTAAATTTTCCTTTCTAAATACATCTTATAGATAAATTACGCCCAGAATAAATCAAAGTGTTATCCTGGGTGGGGATTGAACGCACGACCCCCGGCTTAGCTGTCAGGGTCACTAACCAATAGACCGACAGGCCAGCTTAGTTTTAATTTTAATTAGCTATATTTGATTGTAAACAAATGTATCACAGGTATTGAATCTCGACAAACAATTTCAAAGTCAGGCTGTATAATTGTTTTCTAAACTAGCACCACTAGGTATCAGTACCTAATTGGCATGTAATTGGTGTTTATTTATTGCGCAAAGATTTCTTTAAATACCTTAATGTTACCTATAGTAATTTTTATAGGCATTTCTTGCCAATTACTTTATTAGGAATCGAACCCGAGACTTGCATATGCCAAACCGGGCCCGGAATCGAACCATCTAACAGGGACTATGTTACTAAACCTCAAATTCTTCTATCCTTCCTGCACGTTAGTCAGGCCCTCGTTTGCGCCATCTAGCCGGTAGTTTGAGAACTATTAGGGCCTTCGTCGCAGGAAATTATTGTATTAAGCGGCGGTAGCCTAATGGCTAAGGCATCGGTCTCGCAATCGTGAGGTCGCGGGTTCGAATCCTACCCATTATACTAGCGACGTGAACCCTCTCCTAACACAAGCCTTTGAGCTTAACTGGAGGGGTTAACAAGATTAGTAATGTGGGACTCAATCCCACATTGATAGTTATCTTTTTTTCTAAAAAAAAAATACCTAATGTTATTCATAAATAAACTATTGTAGTAGATACATTACGGTGTACTAGGCGAAGATCATAATGATTCTATAGATACTAATAGAGCTTTTTATTCAGGCACTACAATCTTCGAAAGAATGAACTATTCATTGAAACTAAAATGTATAAGATATGAAACAATTTTTCTTTTGCTCCTGAATTTCAGGTAACTATCGGAGGGTACCCTTTACCTTTAAGTTACAACTATTAGTAGGCATAGAAGCTTCGAACAAGAGATCAAAGAAATTTGTTTCGTTTGAAACAATGGTAAATTAGATAATACAGGGTATATGTGGGCTTCTGTGCTCCTTTCTGAATTATGCTTACGTAGATAACGTGTTACTGGATGTGGTACAATATTTCTCGGTGATACCCATAGTAGTCCTGCCTTAGTACAGTAAAGCCTGCTACAAATAGTAGTAAAAAGATGATATTTTCCAAATTTGAAACATTGCGATTTAGACCAGGAGATTGTATCACGGTTCTCAAACATTCGTTTCGTCGATGAATGAATCACCGACAGAACGATTTACCTATAGGTGTTTTGTCGACAGAACCTTTCATCGAATAACGATTCTCCGACACAATTGTTTGTCTAATATTTAAAGATTATAATATACTGGCTGTCCCGCGCAACTTCGTCTACGTAATTTTTCCTCGTTTTTACAACATTTCTCATTGCTACTCCGCTCCTATTAATCATAGCGTGATGTTATATAGCCGATAGCCTTTCTCGATAAATGGGCTATCCAACAGTAAACAAATTTTCCAATTCGGACCAGTAGTTCCTGAGATTACCGCGTTCAAACAAACAAATAAACTCTTCAGCTTTAAAATATTAGTATAGACACAGGTTTAAAAAAAGACGTAAGTAATAGATAACAATAATAGTATTTAAATGTATAAATAGTAGATACTAAAATGATAACAAATTAGTTCGTAAAAGTTATGTTCTGATGCAAACCATATTTGTGTAACAGTAAAGAATTATGTGAGAGCTGCATTACATTAATGCAAGAGGTAACGCAAACACAAGTGCCCTCTCTGCAAATCTGAGTAGCATAAATTTACACGACTTTTAATAATTTGTTTATTTAGGTATCTAAATTTCCATCCAATTGTAGACAAGCAATTCCATTGCCTTTAAAAAAAAACTTTGTTAAAGAAAAGCCTTTATTTAGCTGTACCGTGGAAATATAACTTAAAACATGCAATCGCACATCACACTACGGGAGGTTCAATATTTATGAAATAGGTACTCCAATGTTTAATATGGCCACATCTTTTTGCAAGTTGTAACAGAAGATCGAATTAGGACATCATCGTATAAAATAATACTTATCAAATATACCAGACAGCCGTTTCCATTCTCTCAACATTCCTGTACTCCTCTTTTGTTATTCCCTCAGGTAATTTAGATGCAGAATACTATGAAGAAGTTTAATACTGCATGCTAGGGGAACTATTTCAAATGTTGTGTACCCCTGTATTTCTTAATAGCCACCTTGAGGGCACAAATGTACGAGTATTATGTAACTCAATGTCGATATGGTAGGGTAGTTAAAGATTTACGTGAATTAGGGACCGGATTTTGAATTCAGAACGGCTTTGTGTATTAATTAACCGTTATTTCGGTTTGTTTGATGTTTTTTGTTGTTTTGTTTTGTAATTGTTTGTTTTTTGTAAGAAATTAATGATTTTGATTAGTTTTTAAGTTTGTTATATCATGTTAAGGGTTCTTATGTCCTATGTAATATCAATTAATGTAACGGACAAATCGTGATTTTACAGTATGAGCAAAAAACAATTATTTTTATTTTTGAATTGTCATAACTTTGTAAATATGTCGTATACAAAAACAAATTAAATACCAAATTTCTTAAAATTGAGCGTTCTTTAATACTGTTTGGTAATAAAATTGGTATCTCCTCTGGTTTCTATTTAGGTTGTCCGTTACATTATATAATTTAAAAAAAATGTCCTTTACACTAACACATTTTTTGAGAAAATCACGATGTGTGAACAACAAATAACGTAAATACCATAACAAAAATGTTTTCGTGGTGTAAGTACCTATAAAGTTACTATTTATTAGTTACAGTAGAAGTGAACAGGCCCCCAAGTATCACTATTTATGTAGATATAATTATTTTAGTTCCCAAAGTGAAGTATGTAACGCAAGAATTATTTGATTAATATTCAATATAATCGGTTATTAACTCGTTTTCGTATTATAATACAGGTAAAGAAGATTAAGTGCTATGTTAAATCTGCTGCAGTGATACTGATAAATTATGACTATTTTATAAATGATTTTAATAGTATGAATTGACTTGTTGCATTCCAATAGAAAAATCATACATGTGTTTTGAAAAAAATAAAAGACAAGAGAAAAGAAAAAAAACCGTAAATGTTTATTATTAAAAAGACTTCTTTGTCATTACACTTAATTTAAAGAGTTTGATAACAATCAATCTAAATACTTTTACATAACATACAGCCCTTTAGGAAACCTTTCCTCGGCCTTTGCCATTTCTTTTTCCCTTTCCTCGGCCCACACTTGACGTAGCTATTTCTTTTTCTACTACGTCCTTTTTCTTACGTTTTAATGAAATATCCCTGTCTTCTTTGTTAAATGATTGTTCGGCAATTTGATCTTCTTCAATGTTTTCATCTTCTGTTTCGTTAGCTTCACTTATTGTGTCAATAACTTGCTCATCGTGGGGGAGATTTAAGTAATCACTATGATACAGTTTGGGTATGATGCCTTCGTCACATAGTTTTTTCAAATCTTTGTATTTGGCAAGAGAAATTGGGAGCTGATTCTTGTACAGTTTTTGTAAGCATCCACTTGTATTATTTTGTCCTGTTAAGGTTGCTGCTACTTTCCCTTTACCTTTTCCCTTGGTTTTCCTTTCCAATTGTTGCCCCAATAAAATTTTAAAAGTTTCTCCTTCTTTCATTGTGTATTTGACTTCCATGTAATTTAAGTCTTGTTTTTTAAACGTAACTATTCTTAAGTCTTTGAGTTTTAGATTTTTGTTTGACAATGTTTTATTAGTGAATGTATCATTAGTCTTTGGCTGCCAATCAATAAAATCATTATGTTGTAATGTAACTACGTCATACGGGCGTGGATTTTTTCTTGCAGCCTGCATAAAAGTAGGCCATTGAGAAGGACTCCAGACGATTAATTTTCGAACTTCCCTTTCAATTACACTATGCATACTATCAACGCTCATATAAGTATGGCCTGGTATTAAATAATTAATCTGTATTACTTCTAAATTAGTAGAAGTTTCCAAAAAATTTTTGGAAACTTCTACTAATTTAGAATTGTTCTGTTTTTATTTTGGCCACTGCTGCTATCGCAATACATAATAAGATACTTAAAGCCTCGATTATCCACTTCAGTTAGGTATCTATGTAGACATGTTCCAATTTCGAAGCTCCCACGTTTCCCCTCACTTTCCCCCCACGTGTAACAGAATCCATTTTGGGTACCAGATTCATAAACTGTTAGATTGAAAACAGCGTACTTCCGACTATAATAAAGTAACATGCTTGCTACAACTGTTTCCTTCAGAGTTATTTTACCAATGAAGCTATCATGTTAATTCAGTACAATAGTCTCTGAAAGGAAAAACGAAGCTTAACTGGTCCCTTGATCGATCTTGGTGCCTAGCATCTATACATATAATAAAATTGTAAATTTCACGTGTCTGTACATGGCCGAACATAGTGAAAAAAAATATTGGGAAATGTTCGAAAAGAGTATTTAAACACATTCCTACATTTTTAGAAATGTCTGTCTGTCTGTCTGTCTGTCTGTCTGTCTGTCTGTCTGTCTGTTTGTTTGAACACGCATCACGCAATAACTACCAGACAGATTCGGTTGAAATTTTGTATGTGTATTCTAATAAGTCTGGATTAACATATAGGCTATAATTTATCACGCTATTTCCCATAGGAGCTAAGCAATAACGGATAATGTCTGTAGCTATTTATCGTTATAAAACTATAACTACTTGACGGATCTTCATGAAAATTTGCAGTTTTATTGTAAATACTATAGGTCATTACTTGCACTATGAATCATTATGCTATCGTCTATGGGGAGCGAGCAGCAACGTATGTTTTGTCGAACCTTTATGGTTTTTCACAATTTTTTTCACAATAAGACATTATTTACAATTATTGTAACCCATGGAAATAATAACTTCACGCTAAAACTATAAGGAGCTAAACACAACATTTTTAATTTTCCTAAGATCGGCTATTTTAACCGTGTTTGTATCGGCTGAGGTGGTATATTGGCACAAGTGGCGGTATTAAACAAGCGAGGTCTGAGGATCGAGTCCCTCATTGCGAGTCTTTTTTTGTGTTGTGTTAAAATTCTTTTTATTCTTTTTTAAGTATTTTTCTAAATGTATACAAGCTTTTATTTTCGACTTTAACATGTTTACTTTGTTTAACAAATTTTCATATTAATAATCACTTCCAATAGGCACCTTTATCATTGTTTTGCATGAATCGTGATTATGTTATAAATGTAGAAATGAAAAACAATATTACATTACAAATAAACAGTAATTACTTGATATTTTCTAGAATTTATACATGTTAATTGCTTAAAAAAATGAAAGATTAAGTCCGGGTTACATCAAAATAAAACACGTGGCGCCATCTGTGATTCGATTTCTTCTGAGTGCCAAAATTGCTTACCTACAAATGTTAATAAACTTTCGCGATTTGTACACATTATGAAAATATATGTATTACGGGTCTTGATCGCGTGAATAATTTAAGGTTAAATACCTTGCTTACCTACGTTTAATATGTGACAGTTTAAGTATAATTTAATATAAAATCATCAAGTATTAAAAGAAACTTATCCAGTTTTGAAAATAGATGGCGTTTAAATACAAATTAAAAATAATCAAGAAAATTGATTTACAAAAAAAACTGAAATTCTTACGTAGAGGGATATGAATATATGATGATCTTAATTTGCGACAGATTGACACACCTATTTTTAAATTCACCAATAAAATAATATCATTTTATTGGTGAATTATCTTCTAAAGTGAGTGAAAAAAAATATTGAAAGAAATAGTATTTAAACACAAAAAAAGATATCTGAGTATATCTTTTAGAAACGTTTGAATGTTGTTTGTTTAAACACGCATCACAGTACCGCGGGAATGCAATGTTTTAAAACTATTTTGCGGGGGACTTTACAAACACGGACACAAAGTAGGTGTACTTTAGACTCGGAAAAGATCGCTCGGGCATGACATAACCTGCGATCATAGGGAATCTGTGAGAGTTTTTTCCATCATACCTTTATTAGGTACCTATGTATAAATTATCTTGAAGGAGCGGCTAGGTACCTCCGATTAAAAGGTCCGATTTAAAAGTGTCGGAGCCGAAGTTGGAGTCGTAGGTTTAAAATCAATCGGAATTTTCGACCTTTCGGAGTCAGAATCGAAGCTCCTCAATTCAAAATTTCGCACGAGTAATTGAGCGGTTTCGAGCTTCATTTAACCCGAAACCGCCCCAAAACTCGCGTGGTGGGGGAGGGAGGGAATTTTTTAATATTAATAGTATTTGATGTGATACAAATCACTTTTTTGTCGAGGTGTGGTCGTGGGAATTTTTATAATTTGTCTTCTAACCGTCTGGCGCCATAAACTTTGTCGCCCTTCATTTTGCTGCACTGGGAATTTGCTTGGCTTGCCCTGCCATATGTTGGGCCCTGATTAAAGCTAGGCCCAAATATCCATAGATGCCACAGAGCATTGTGGAGCATGTTTACAATATGTTTTACACAGAAGTTGAATTGTAATATAAACTACCTTAATATAAACCCAACTTCCACGCGAACGAAGTCGCGGGCACAGCTAGTCATTAATAAATTGGTACTTTCTCTAAATAACTGTTTTTGTGTTATGTACTATAAGTAAACAACACATTTTCTTACATTATTTTATTTAACTCACGTGAAAGTTTGTATGGTTTTATTTTACTATTTCCACAAAACTAGTTATTTAGATTATATTCTTATTACACTAATTGCAAGTTATATTAACGCATGAGACGCATACCAATTTCAGTTCATCGCACAACAAATTTAACATGTAAGAGTGGAGAGACATTATTGTTATACTTTTAAATTTATTTATGACAATAAGGTAACGGAAATGTTTATGAAATTCCGAAATATTTGTTAACGTAAGGGACTCAAATAAATTCTCGTGTAAATACATGAAATAAAAAAAAAATTAAACAGCCTTTACGCTAATTATAAATTTAAAAAAAAGATAGACGCCCCTTACCTTTAAATTTTGTTTTTTTTTCAGAAAAATATGAGCTGAAAATGGTAATGTAACGGACAAAAACTTGAAGATATCAACATTTTAAATATACCAATCGATAGAGCATAAAATTTCCTATCGAACGGTATATATAACTCATTTTGTCAATTTTGTCCCTTACATTAATTGATATTACTTGTGCAATTTTTTATGGTTAGAAGTCCTGTTGAATTTATATTTTAATGCATAACGTCATATTGCTATAGTGTGCTATCAGGCGCTTGTATAGTTTGTGGCACAAAACAGCAAATTGTTACACAATTTTGTAAACAGGGTCATAATTACGGGAGTATTTTAAGGATAAATGTAACATTTTGTTCTCGACGTTTATTACAGTACACTGTTGTTATCTATACTAATATTATAATTTGTTTGTTTGAACGCAGTAATCTTAAGAACTACGGATTTGAATTGAAAAAATATTTTACCTATTGGATAGGCCATTTATCGAGGAAGCGTAGGTTATTTATTATCACGCTACGACTAATAGGAGCTGGGCAGCAATGAGAAATATTTCAAAAACGGGGAAAATTTACGCTGACGAAGTTGCGCGGGACAGCTAGTGATGGTATAAAAATGTATTATTTAAAAAAAAAAATACTGTGAGTAAATAATTTAATTTACTGTGGAAACTGATAAAATAGTACAAAATTGAACAGTAAGTAAATATACCTAAGGATTTGACATTTAATCAATAATTTTTGTTCTGATCAAACGATGATTTAAATTCTAAGAAAATTGCGTTGTGTTATTATTTAGTTCAGGAGGAAATTCTCTTTTGGTTTATTTAAAGAAAAGCAGATTCTTCAAGTATGTACTTATTTATACCCGCACTGCAAAAACAAACCCGTCCCATTTTAAATTCTCAGTTCTGATAAGTATGTTATCTATGTCGTATGAATGTACTCGCTCTTTTGTAAAATGAACTTTTAGGCACAAAATACTTAGAATACGTACCTTAGAAGGTTACCATTGAATAACTCTTCTTCTTCTTCGCTGCAATAGTATAGTTCGACAGCTACGCAAGCGGTCATTGGTTCGATTCCCACCCGGGACATCACTTTGTGTGATCCACAATTTGTTGTTCGAGTCTGGGTGTGTTTGTGTCCGTGACTTGTATGTTTGTAAAGTCCCTCGCGACATAGGGATTGTTCACTACTGCGGAGTCGTCTTATAAAAAAAAGAAAAAAAACTGTGGAACTCGGGGACTGCCGCGGTAAAGCTATACATAGCATTTTTTATCAACTAAAAAACAACAAAAAAAAATATATTTTTTTTTAATAAAAAAAGTATGTTTAAAAACAAAATATTAAAATATTAATAGTTAAAAAAACCTAAAAAGTATCACCGCTGTGACGGTCGGAGTGGGGGGTGTTAGGTTACTTTCGTTACTTAATTTCTAGATTCGGTCTCCACACTCAAGGCCCGCGATAGAAGCTACGAGTATGAAAAAACTCCTACTGCCTCACCGAGGTATTCAAACACGTAGGTATCATTCTTTACCCTCCAAACGTTGACAGATACAACCATACACCAAATGTCAACTCATATTAACAATTTTAATTTGAAATACCGCAGAGTATCCCCATTTATCATCCAACTCTGCATTACAACAACAATTCCGTCCAATTTAACTCACCCATGTCGTGGGGCCGGACGGACAGACAAACCGACATGGATATTATACGCACCCTTTATTTATGAACGTTAGAGATATACCATCAATCTTAGGGTTTAAGATTGTATGAATTTTGATTAAAAGATGTATTTGCCATTTATAATAAGCAACGAGTGCTTCATCGAAAACAAAACAAGTTGCTTGTTAAAAAACATTTAAAAAATGGTAGACAATCCAATGTTTGACAAAGGTATCATTGCAAGACCATATACAAAACAATTTATGGAAGACTTTAAAAAAAAAATGTTTGTTATATTTTACAATGGATTAATATGCTGTATCTATATTCCTAACTTATAGATACGCTAAATTAATATAAATGCTAATATTTTTAAAGATTATATGTAAATTGTCATAAATAGTACCTACAATAAACTTAAACGAAAATATGGGTGAAATCTAGGACCACTATCGGAACATTTAGTTAGTCCGAGAGTCTCATCATCAGTCCACGACCGATCCCATCTCTATGTATGCGCTACTGCACCCCGCATCTTAAAGAGCTTTTGTACCTACACGGCGTTCTGTGACGTGGTTTATTACAAAATATGGTTATTTTGTAATGTCCATATTTTGTAATAATTGGCATCTTGTATAGTGGTCTATACAAGGTGCCGATTTAATCAGTAGGCCCTATTTTTTCAAAAAAATCGGTTCAGTATCATGGTTTTATCACCCCTCTACAAGGATTTCACTGACTTCATCACTACATAGTATCATCAAACAAAGTCGCTTTCTCTGTCCCCATATCCCTATGTATGATTAAATCTTTAAAACTACGCAACGGATTTTGATGCGGTTTTTTAATAGATAGAGTGATTGAAGATAAAGGTTTATATGTAATAACATCCATTAAATATAGCATATATATTTTATACCCGTGCGAAGCCGGAGCGGGCCGCTAGTACCTAATATAAGACACTATTTAGCAAACACACTCCACAAATCATAGTAAACCCAAAGAAAACAGAGAAATATATTCCCCAGAAGTCTTCAATCAAAACGCCCCAGTAACGATTTACCCATATTGGATGGGGTATAAAAAATCTATTTGTAAGGTCTCAATTTGACAGAACTACTAAACTAAAGTGTCCAGTGCAAGTTATAGGGCTACTTCTTCACAGATAAGTCAACGTCAGAAATGTACTCAGTTGGGCCGAAAAAATCTGATTTAGTGGAACCAAATTGATGTTTATTTGTTGGGGTAGGCGTTCGTTATTGGTGGAATACATTTGGGATATGTTAAATTAGCTCTTGAGGGGGTTTCCGACCGGGCGAATGTTGGGTATCGTGAACATACTAGCCAAAAGCTTAAAATATCGGTTTCATTTATGTCTACATCAAAATTTATGACAGATGATTTGTCGTGGCGTGTGTAATGGATAGAGTTACTTTTGCATTTTTAAACTTACAATATTAGCACGCATGAAAAACAAAATAATATTTTAATAATTTGCAATAGTATACTTTCGGAACGAAGAGAGCGAACTATAAGATATATTGAATATATCTGTTTATCACGAGACATAAAACATGAGCCGCCATCGTGTGACGTAATATAGGCAAACCAATTTTCTGTCATCTGGCAGTACTGTCTGTGAAAGTGTCATACTAATAATGGCGGAAACTAAGCACATAGAAAGTAACGCTACCTAGTGCTCACGGAATATAAATATTGGTTACGTTGCCTTGTAGCCAGCATAGATGGCATTGCCTACACTGTATTTGTCGCAGACTAACACCAATCCGATTGGTCTCTGCCGATATGACGTTATGAACATGGCAGACTGCGTTTTCGCGGGAATAAAACACATTTAAATGTTATAGCAGGAAGCGTGTTTGTTTTGCCGAAATATTTGTTTTCGCGGCTTTTTATTAGGAACAACAAAAATTAGTTAAACATTTTGAAATTGTTGCCTAAAACGTAAAACTACATTTCCTGGCACCAACTACAAAATGTTTAATTATTTTTTGTTGTTGTACCTATATTATTTTTTGCTTTTTAGTTACCTTATATTTATTTTGGAAGTTGGTTTAATTTTTTTGTAAAAGTAAAACAGAAAAGTGTTCATACTTCAAAGCATGCACCCTTACTTGAGTGAGTTGTCCCAAGAAGATATTAAGATATTACTAAAAAAAAATGTTTTACTATTGCAAAAAGTAGCAGTAACTACAGCCTCGACTTACGAGTTTGAGGTCACAAGTTTAAAACTAAAGCAGGCACCATCACTTTGTTACAGGGATAAGGAAAACCCAGTGAGAAATGAAATGTCTGACACTTAAGACCGTTAGACCACAGAGTAAAAAAACCGGGCAAGTGCATGTAAGTCACACACAATATAGGGTTCCCTAGTCTCCCCCCCCCCCCCTCATCCGAATAATGCGGCTTAAGAAGTAGGTTTCCTGGTGTTTTTGTTTAATACTTACAACGTTACACCTACTTAAAAATAATTTTCAATAGAATTTGTACGAAAACTTTGTTACTTCACATTTGATCAGCTATTTACTCGTAAACACGTAACAGACGGACGTATGGACATGGCGAAACTATAGCGGTACCGTTTTGCCATTTTGGCTACGGAACCCTAAAAAAAGGGTACACTACAAAATACCGTGAGTTTATAAGGTAACCCTCATACGTCCCTCGCTCGTCCAAGACGTACTGATATCGTTCACGCACACGGAATAAAAGACCATTCAAGACCACTTTGTACAGATAGCGTCGCAAGATTCCGTGTGTGCGCACATATTGACCGCGTTGTAGGAAGGTTACCAAGACCACAGATTACTTACATACAGATGGAAAGCTTCATACAAAATGCTCTTGATTCACGCACTCGTTATATATCGTCACAGACGCGAAGAATTGGAACGAAATGGACCAGCGACAGAGCGAGTAGGTACCACGCTCACGTGGTGCGGATGTTTATTTTGTGCGCGCGTGCGAGTGTAGGTATAAAAGTCGTGTTACATACATGAGCGTTCGTTCTGTCCTCTCTTTATTTATAAGAAAGGGTATGACGGGGTGTAAATGACCACATACAATAACTTTATACCTAATATTACCTACATGATTTTTTTATACAGAGTTCCTAATTTAAACCACCGAAACTCTTCTATTTTAATACAACAAAATTATTATAATTAAAAACGGTCGCAGCTTGCAATGTTAAAGCAATTTGAATGTAAAATTAGGCTAGACTATTTCAATTTGTTTTTGCAAAACATAATGTGTCAGAAGGTGACATTTACATGAGACATCTTATAAAATTAAATGCAAATGAAAGTATGTTTGTTTATTCATTAGCAATAAACTAAAAAAATCATAAAATAAGTAGGTATTTTTTTTCGTATAATTTTTCATTGAAATTATTACTACATACGATTACAAAAATATTGTACCTAAACTACATCATAGTAGATATATAGGTTACGGTAATTCAAAATTATAATAAACAGAATATTTAGAACATTTTCTCATTTCCAAAATCGTAAGGTCACAACTATCTGTACTAATATTATAAAGCTGAAGAGTTTGTTTGTTTTAACGCGGCAATCTGAGGAACTACTGGTCCGAATTGAAATAGAGGTTAGCCCATTTATCGAGGAAGACTATAGACTATATAACATCACGCTACGACCAATAGGAGCGGAGCAGCAATGAAAACTGTTGCAAAAACGGCGAAAATTAACGCATACGAAGTTGCGCGGGTCAGCTAGTCCTAAATATACACACGCTGCCATGATTATTTTTTAATGAAGCCAAATGTTTTGGTTATGAAGAAACATAGAAGCTTGTTTAGAGATCATGAAAAACTTCCTAAGAAAGGTCAGATAGCAGTATCAATTTACAACAATTAACTAATTGATCTGGCAGTTGACACTCGATGATTTTAATTATGTATACTATTAACTTTAAAGAGTGTTTTGACCTGTGCTTAGGGTCTTTCGGCAATTTACTCAGCTTTTGTTTATCTTTGTCAATTAGTCTTGTTAATTAAATAGTACATTCTTAGAATTAGCTCTGAAGTTATGATTGTATTTTGAGTTTCAAGTTTCGGTTAATTTCTATAATTGGATGGATAAATTTCGGTTAACTTAAATAATTAGTTAGTAATTAGTATGTGTAAAGCAACTCTAAAGTTACTTTGATTGCTGTGTTAGTTGGAATGTCAATAAATAATGAAGATTTTTCATAATTTAGAAAACAATGATTATTATGTTGACTGCCTCTGTGGCGCAGTGGGAGTGTGTCCGACTGCTACGCAAGAGGTCGTGGGTTCGATTCCCACACGAGACACCACTTTGTGTGATCCACAAATTGTTGTTCCGAGTCTGGGTGTACTTTGTGTCCGTGATTTGTATGTTTGTAAAGTCCCCCGCGACACAGGGCTTGTACCCTAATGCGGGAGTCGTCTTTTTTAAAAAAAAAAAAAAAAAAAAAAGAAAATTATATTTATTATTGTTAATATTAGATTTATTCTTAACTAGTTGACCCGAGCGACTTCATCTGCGTAATTTTTCGCCGTTTTTGCAACATTTATCTTTGATACTCAGCTCCTGTTAGTCGTAGCGCGATGTTATGTAACCTATAGCTTTTCTCGATGAATGGGCTATCCAACTCTTAAATATTTTTTTGTTATTTGAACTAGTAGTTCCTGAGATTATCACGTTCAACCAACCAAACAAACAAACTCTTCAGCTTTATAATATTAGTATAAATTGAAATAATTAGAAGGGTGGCAAAAGTAGTAAAAATAAAAAGTTGTCATTAATTTTGCTCCTCGCCTTAATTAATGTTTCTCGCTCTATTAATGTTTAATATTCATCTGTTAGTCTATCTCTACTGCAATTTTATCCGGGTTACCAATCTATTGACTTATATGAGTTAGAGAATAACATATCTCTTGTTATTAACGGATTTAACATTTGATTGACCGCTTTAGTCAAAATTCGGTCAAAAGGCGGATTATTAACTGATTCACATTAAATTTCCAGTGTATCATGTTACCCCACCCTATCCTATAAAGAGCATATCATCACTTAGTTTTGAGTAAACCATCAATAAAACAGTCCCCTATTTGTCCGGGATTGAGTAAATTGAAGGTAAAATGGAACAGTATAATTTTGTTGTTCGGTACGAATCAATTGAGTATCCGGACCTTGTACGGATAAAGTGACTTGAGATTAGAACGATGTCATGGATTTTGTGCCCAAGGACCCAATTTGTACCCTTGATTTATCCCATAGCTTAATGGGTTAATATGTCATTGTGTACACACCAATAATTCTTCACCACATGAGGTTTCTACACATATGGTTTATGTGTTTGAATATGGTTTATGTAGAATTCATTATTAAAAGACTATAAACATCAACTATTAACTAAATTATATTAATCCACTCACCACAGTCTTAAAAATTCAATATTATGTCTGCGCTGGTGAAATATCTGATAAAATATTGACAAGACAATTTCGTTTATGGGTAACAACCATACGAACGAACCTTACAATAGAAACTCCCCTTCACAGAACAAACACCTACCGAAAATGCAAGTACAAGTTGCATACACTAAGACTCTCTTGGGAACTGAAATAGCGACCCTACGCAAGATTTTCCCCAACTTCCCCTCATAACAAACGCACACTTTTTAAAAGACTTTATTTCTCCGTGCCAAGGTTTATTTTTGAATAAACGATCCTGGGGTAAAGTTGGTCAAAACAGTACATGTTTCGATCCTCACAATGGGGTAAGTAATTTAATTGATGACGTATTCGATTTAGGGAAATGGATGGTGCGCTGTAGAATTAAAAATGCGCTGCGGGGGAGATAGAATTGTCACGATTTTTTTGCAAAATTGACAACAGTACATTTTATTTAAAAGAAATTTTAATGGTATGAGAAAAAAATTCTCCTTTTTACAGCATTTTTTAGATGCGTGCGGGGAAATCTTGTTTATATTTTACAATATACTGCCTGTGGCTACACTTATTCAAACTCACTCCGGGTATGTTCGCGTGCAATATTTTAGGATGCATGAATATATTTTTCCAAAGCTTTTGCAGTATAGTTAAAAAATATTTTAAAGGAATTCTATCACGTTAGATTAGTTTTTCTTTAGTGTATCATGAAACTAGGTTACAATTTTATTGGTCTAAAAAGTCACAGTACATTTTTAGAATAACATTGTAAAACAACGAGAGCAGAAAAAAAACCTTACTTTTAATTGTTAAATACCAATTCATACAAATTTTGAACATTTTATCTCATATCTTCCTATTTAAAATCAGTCGACAAATTGTTAGGGAAGATTCAGTACCTGTGATACAAATGTTTTACATTAAAATATTGCTAATTAAAATTGTAAAAATAATTAAACATTTAATGTGAACAAAGTCATTGAGAAGGTTAAATTTAACCAATAAACTAAAAATATAGTTTTATATAATACCTAAACATTATAAAAGGCTATTTTTGGTATAGTGCAAAGCTAAGACACCTCAACAAGATTTTTACTTCAAGAAATCACATAAAAAAAATGTAAATACCTATTGAAAACTTGCAGAGTTATAAGCCATTATAGTTGTCAGTGTTCTTCGCGCTATCGTGCTCATACCGGCCCGTAGTACGTAATCCATGGTTATTATTGATACTGTGAACAGGATTTGGACTGTTAGAATTATTAAATAATTATTTAATGATTGATTAATTATTTAATTAATTAATTGAAAAATATAACATTGTACTAAAACTATATCAATGGGTTGCGTTACTGATTCTGAGGATTCAGGATTGCACTTTACCAAGAATAAGGTCGTATAATATAATTGAACATCCTTTGTTTTAAATAAATTTTATACCTAAACAAATCCTACCGTACCTAAGCACCTAGCGAAAAAAAAATTATTACCTTTACTACACGCGGGCTTTCCCCTTGAATGTTGTCGACTGAATTGAAAAACATTCTGTATATTCATAAAACGCTAAAAACGGCCTTTTAACTAACGAATATTTTGTCTTTGTTAATAACTCTGGTTTCAAAATAGAATAGAAGATAAAACTACTGTTAAGAATGTCTTATAAATATGAAAGTAGTTCGTTTTTTTTAATTTTTTTCTTATAGCAATTATAAATAATCCACAAATGCACAACTTAAAATTCACCCAGTCTTCATAAACCCAATTACATTTCCAACGCTAATAGAAAGAAAAATAACACACCACTCTAAGAACCAAAAAAAAAAAGAAACCATTCCGCACATTAAAATTCATCTGTCTATCCCTAATAGTGTACGCACGCGAGTTCAAAAACAGGGCATATGCAATAAAGTTGTCCTATTTATCGGTCCATGGGGAATTTGCCCCGGTCGCCCCAACTTGTGACGTCACGCAACGTTTTACAACCTGTTGTAAAATGGCGGATGAGTCATCGGGAATTTTAAATAATATGAATATTTATAAGGACGTGTTGTACTTTACTTGTTTGCATGAAACTTCGTAATAGTTTGATAGTACCTAGTTAGTACCTATAAGTATTATGTTAACTTTTACGTTACTGTTGAAGTGACACCTTAACCGACCGCAAAGTACTGAGAGTAAGTACATATAGACAGGCGCGAATACAATGGAGGCAACAGGGGCAATTGCAATTGCCTCCCTCCAGACTAGACTGAATGACCTTTTTTTGGGCACTGGATCGGAATCGTTTAGGCAGGCAATTGTCTGCCCCTTCTCATGAATGATGGATGATGTACCGGTGTTGAATCATATCTACCCCCCCCCCCCACTCCCGTCATGCGAGCGATTCACCCTTGATCGGATGAGTCAAATATTGCTCCCCCCCCCCACCCACAACAAAGTTCTGGATCCGCGCCTGTACAAAGATAGCTTCATACAAACTGCTGTAAAGCTTCAAATCATTATAGGCATTGCTCTAGCAACGAACAAGTAGACGATTAAATATCACTTATTAACATGGAATCTTGAAAAAGGGCTACCGATGCTTTAAGCACTTAGTTACAACATCGTTGGTTATCAATAGATACGTATGGTTGATGTTGGTAGATTGATGGTATCGGAGTACTACACATGGTAAGTTTTTTTTTGATTAGCGAAACCGTTGACTAACTGACCCGCGCAACTTCGTCTACCTATAGCCTTTCTCGATAAATGGGCTAACCAACAGTATTTTTTTCAATTTCACCCAGTTTCTGAGATTATCTAGCTCAAACAAAGAAAGAAATAATCTCTTCAGTTTTATAATATTACTAGCTGTCAAGCGCACCTTCGTATGCGTAAATTTTCCACGTTTTTGCAACATTTCTCATTGCTGCTCCGCTTTGATTGGTCGTAGCGTGATGCTATATAGCCTGTAGCTTTCCTCGATAACTGGGCTATCTAACAGTGTAAGAATTTTTCAATTCAGATCAGTAGTTCCTGAGATTACCGCGTTCAAACAAAGAAACAAATAAATTCTAGCTTTATAATATTAGTATAGATGAGACTGATCAACTAACAGGAGACCTATTTATATTATAACAAGTTCCAATGGTTATTCAGCTAATTATTACATAGGGGAGACCATGGCTACGGAGGAAGCCGGTCGTGGCGGTGGGCCGGTCTAAGCCGCCGTCAATTTTGATTAAGCTCACATAGAAAGTGAAACTATTCTTATCGTATAATGATTAATAAACAATGAAGCGTTAAGCAAAGGATTTGATAAATGTTCAAGCAAGTATTCAATAATAAATCATACCAAACTTAATTTTGTTTAACCAGGAAAATCAAGCAGTCAATAAGTTTATCTTTCGTAGGTATTTATTACAAGTAGTATTAATTCCTAATAAATAATATGATTTTCAATACGATTATTTTGTATACAATTATTACAATTATTTGATGATTACGTCGAAATAAGAGGTATCTTATAGCTTAATAAGTATTAGAGTCAGTTTCTCCCTGTAATCTCATATAATAATTGTTACGGAATAATATTTGCTAGCAAGAAAATACGGAAAATATTAGTTGCTATGAGATAAACTTAATATATTATAGGTTTATTGTTGTGTTCAACTAAAACTATTAGATTTATTTAACAGCCTAGGTTCGTAGGTTATATAAATAAATAAATTTATTTATAGTTACCAGCGTTCATTTATTGAGCCTTGTGTTGGGAAACGTCTATTTCATCTCTGCTTTTCTTGTCTCCACTTCGTGCTTCACTTATGTAGTTACCTAAATAAAAACGTGGTTAGAAGTATTTCGACAATTGTATGCGAATAAGCGACCGGCGCCGGCGGCGACTTCTCACGGACTTTTCTCCACGACTTCTCATGGACTTTTCTCCACGACTTCTCACGGACTTTTCTCCACGACTTCTCATGGACTTTTCTCCACGACTTCTCACGGACTTTTCTCCACGACTTCTCACGGAATTTTCTCCACGACTTCTCACGGACTTTTCTCCACGACTTCTCATGGACTTTTCTCCACGACTTCTCACGGACTTTTCTCCACGACTTCTCACGGAATTTTCTCCACGACTTCTCACGGACTTTTCTCCACGGCTTCGCACGGACTTTTCTCCACTATAAACAGGGTGATTTTTAAAATACTAATAACCTCGGTCGTGGCTTCTTTACATAACACTGTTAAGTAACTAACTAAAGTAGCTAACTTTGTAATATCACTTTTGGAAATTAGATGTCGTTATGTGGCGCCCCCTTACATCCCATGGGATGTAAGGGGGCGCATCACCATCTTTCGCTCCAAGCCAACCTCACCTGCACGCGGTACATCCTGCTGTACAACGAACGAGGCTCTGGCGACCGGCTGGTGGCGGTATAACCATCCCAATTTAGGGCGTAGCTAAAGTAACAGGTCAGTGACGGGCAGCAGCGTCACTGATGCGAGAGCTACGCCCTGCGATCGCCAACCCGCCTGCCCAGCGTGGCGATTATGGGCATTACCCCCATATGCACCAAGCACAAAAGCCACGGCCCCTAGTTCCCGGCAGTCACGCTATTCCTGGACATGGTGGCGTCCACGGTAACGGCTTGGCGGGGGGTGCTAAGAATCTCCGGGCTACGGAAGGCCACCACAACCGACTGACCCTGGCGACGTATAACGGACGCACGCTACGGCTAGACTCGCATCTGGCGCAACTTGAGGTGGAACTTGGGAAGATTAGGTGGCATATTATCGGGTTAAGTGAAGTCCGAAGAGAGGGAGAGGACACCATAACCCTCGAGTCAGGCCATCTTATGTACTTCCGCGAGGGAGACCAACAATCCCAAGGTGGTGTTGGGTTTCTGGTAAATAAGTCCCTTTCTGACAACGTTGTGGAAATGTCTAGCGTGTCGAACAGGGTAGCGTACCTCATTATCAAGCTCACCAAGAGGTATAGCCTCAAGGTGGTGCAAGTGTACGCACCGACCTCGGCACATCCAGACGACGAAGTGGAGGATATTGTCGATGACATATCGAGGGCCCTCCACTCCACTACTAAGACCCACTACAACGTTGTTATGGGGGACTTCAACGCTAAAGTGGGAGTACAAAATTGCAGCGAATTGGTAGTAGGATCCCATGGATTTGGAAGCAGAAATCATAGGGGGCAAATGCTAGTCAACTTCCTCGAACGGGAGGGGCTCTTCTTGATGAACTCCTTTTTCAAGAAAAGGCCCCAAAGGAAGTGGATGTGGCAAAGCCCCGACACTATGACAAAAAACGAAATTGACTTCATCATGACGGACAAAAAGCATATATTCAGAGACGTCACCGTGATCAACAGGTTTAATACCGGTAGTGATCACCGAATTGTCCGAGGCTCTCTGAATATCGACTTCAAGGCGGAACGTGCCCGTCTGATGAGGTCCAGGCTTCGACCTACTTTGCTCCAAACCATGATAGGATCCGAAGCGTTCCAGTCAAACCTGGATAACCGATTTGCTGCCATGGAAACTACAACAGACGTAAACCAGAAGCTCATAAATGTGGTTCGGATACTCAGGGAAGAAGGTACGAGATTTTGTGATATGCAGCGTAAGGGCAAGAAGTCAAAGCTTTCGGAAAAGACTTTAGGGCTAATGAAAAAACGACGTGAAAACCCACCCGTCACTTCGTCGGAAAAGCGCGCTCTAAACCAAGAGATCAACAAGCTTATACGACACGACCTTCGGCGTTCCAACACTCTTTTCATTAAAAGCGCGATCGAACAGAACTGGGGGTCAAAAGTGTTCGTACAATCTCTTGGAAGAAGCCACCTGACGAAGTTGACCACAACAAGTGGAGAAGTCGTTTCTTCAAAGCCGGCAGTCCTCTCCGAAGTGGAAGGCTTCTATGGCAGGTTATACGCTTCGCATGCATCTCGACCTGATCCTGAAGATGAGGGTCCTAGAGCCACTCTAACACGCCACTACACCGAAGACCTGCCAGAAGTCAACATTGACGAAATCGTGCTGGCTCTTAGACAGCTAAAAAATGGAAAAGCCCCTGGAGAGGATGGCGTTACAACAGAGCTGTTAAAGGCTGGAGGTAAACCCGTACTGAGGGAGCTCCAAAAGCTCTTTAATGCTGTCCTGTTTGAAGGGAGAACTCCGGAGGCGTGGAGTAGAAGCGTAGTCGTCTTGTTCTTCAAAAAAGGAGATAAGACCCGGCTGAAGAACTACCGACCTATTTCTCTTCTAAGCCACGTCTATAAGCTATTTTCAAGAGTCATCACGAACCGCCTTGCGCGAAGACTTGACGAATTTCAACCACCGGAACAGGCTGGATTTCGGAGCGGATATGGCACCATAGACCACATCCACACAGTGCGGCAGATTATACAAAAGACCCAAGAGTATAATCAGCCCCTGTGTCTAGCATTCGTGGACTATGAGAAGGCTTTTGACTCGATTGAAATCTGGTCCGTTCTGGAGTCTTTGCAGCGATGCCAAGTAGATTGGCGATATATCCAAGTGATGAGATGTCTCTACGAAGCCGCAACAATGTCCGTCCAAGTACAGAATCAGGAAACAAGAGCTATACCATTGCATCGACGAGTGAGGCAAGGGGACGTTATCTCCCCGAAACTGTTCACAAATGCAATGGAGGATATGTTCAAGACGCTGCACTGGAAAGGGCGGGGCATCAACATCAATGGTGAATACATCTCTCACTTGCGATTTGCAGATGACATTGTCATTATGGCGGAAACGCTGCAGGACCTGCAACTGATGCTAAATGACCTGGCTGACTCCTCTGTACGCATCGGCCTACGAATGAACTTGGATAAAACCAAGGTCATGTTCAATGAACATGTACTACCGGAACCGATAGCGGTGCAAGGCGCCGTTCTCGAAGTTGTTCAAAAATATGTGTACCTCGGGCAGTCATTGAAGTTAGGTAGAAACAACTTCGAGGACGAGGTGAACAGGAGAATTCGGTTGGGTTGGGCAGCGTTTAGTAAGCTACGTCAAGTCTTCTCATCGTCGATCCCACAATGTCTAAAGACTAAAGTCTTTAATCAGTGCGTCCTACCCGTCATGACATACGGAGCCGAAACGTGGACACTGACGGTACGGCTAGTCCACAAGTTCAAAGTCGCTCAGCGGGCTTTGGAAAGGGCTATGCTCGGAGTTTCTCTTAGGGACAAAATCAAAAATGAGGTGATCCGGCTGAGAACTAAAGTTATCGACATAGCCCACCGGATTAGCAAGCTGAAGTGGCAGTGGGCGGGCCATATTTGCCGAAGAACCGACAACCGTTGGGGTAAACGAGTTCTTGAGTGGAGACCACGGCACGGCAAACGTAGTGTAGGGCGCCCTAAGGCCAGGTGGAGTGATGATTTACGCAAAACGGCTGGCAGGAGCTGGATGCGAGAAGCCGAAGATAGAACAAAGTGGCGTGCAATTGGAGAGGCCTATGTCCAGCAGTGGACTGCGATAGGCTGATGATGTGATGATGTGATGTGGCGCGGTGAGAGTGTGTCCGACTGCTACGCAAGAGGTCGTGAGTTCGATCCCCACAAAAGATAAAACTGTGTGTGATGAGCACGATTGTTTATTCTGTGTCTGGGTGTTATTTATAATATGTATGTATTTAGAAATATAAAAGTATGTTTATCAGTTATCTGGTTTCCATAGTACAAGCTATGCTTAGTTTGGGATCACATAGCGTTGTGTGAGTTGTCCCAAGATATTATTAATCACCTACCACTTGTTTTTGGAGTTATGACCGTAACCATCTACAGACTATTATACTGGAGTAAAATCATTGTTTATTGTGAGGTTTAGGCCCTAACCTGACAAAAAAACATCGATTGATAAATATATCCAAAACATCGAGGGGCAATTTGTAATTTTTTTTTTTTTAATATTACTAAGTATTTGGTGTAATGTAAAAAAGCCACTAGCAGGAGGTTATTAGTATGTAAAAATCATCCTTTATACATTTAATATACATGCACGTATAGACCACCTGAAAGAAATTATCTAACTGATGGTGAAAATCGCATCAAATCCGTTGAGTGGTTAAGAAGGAGTTAATGAATATACAGACAGATGCGGGAAGCGGATAGATAATTAAGGATTACAAATATAACCTAATCACGGTACCTAATAGTGCCATATATTAAGATATTGAGTAAACATCATTGATAGATTTTATGATTGGAAAGTTTCAAGTAGAATCATCGATTAACACTTACAGAAAACTATTTATCATACGAGAATTACCGCGTATTATTCATCTTAAAATTGCTTGACGTTTCGACCATGTTGCACCGGCGAACTGTCGCAGCGATAATAATGTTATTACTTACTACTTGAATGTTAGTACTTACAGAAAAGTTGGCAACTCTTCACATTTAGTGCAATGTTATTACTCAAAGAGGCCGGAGGGCCACCTCTCCCTTCGTACGTACAATTATACTGCCTTGCGTGACGATGAACAGCTGATGCTTTTATTGTTTACTAGCAGGGGCTGATATAGAGGAGGGATATATTTGACTCATACTTTACGTAAGTAGGAAGCGTTTTAGCCAATAATATTGTGTCTTTCTTTTAAAGAATCTGCCCGCACTAAAATACAAGTACCTACTACGTCATTGAGAGTCAACTATAAAGAAACACGAAGTACTATCAGACTCGGACTAACATTAAAGGGATTTTACAAAGGTATGTGCCGTGTGAGAATTTTGACTGTCTCTGTGGCGCTTTGGGAGTGTGTCCGACTGCTACGCAAGAGGTCGTGGGTTCGATTCCCACACGGGACACCACTGGACACGACTTTACAAACATACAAATCACAGACACAAAGTACACCCAGACTGGGAACAACAATTTGTGCATCACACAAAGTGGTGTCCCGTGTGGCAATCGAATTCACGACCTCCAGCTTAGCAGTCAGGGTGACTAACGACTAGACCAACAGGCCTGTAGTTAATATGACTCGTGGTAGTCTCACTACCAACCTTGAAATTTATAGAGCGTGCTTAGGCGGCAGTAAGGCCGATAATGGAGGATTGGGTGGAAGACACGGCTGTCTTTCTTACCGGCTGACGCAGATACTTACGGGTCATGGCTGCTTCAGAAAGTACCTGTACCGCATAAGCCGAGAACTAACCGCCAACTGTTACCACTGCGAGGGCTGCAACGAGGATACGGTGCTGTACATTTTAACAGAATGCCCAGCATGGATGGAACAGCACCGCGACCTTATTGTGGAAATCGACGTAGAAAGTCTCTCGCTTGAAACTGTGAAACTATCGATGGTACAAAACGAGAGGTCATGGGAATCTGTGGATACTTTCTGTCATGAAGTCATGAGTGTCAAAGAGGCAGGAGAGAGAGAAAGGGAGAGGTCCAGCTCACTACCATCCCGCAGCAGACGAACGGCGCGCCAAAAAAGTGATAAACTACCTTCGACCTTCGTAAGCGTTGGCCTGAGGGCGACAGTGAGGTCAACCTATTGTCCTAACAGAAGTAATGCTGAGACTGTGTCGTGACGTATTATACGCGCGCCTACTTACACGAAGTGGTAGTGAAGCCGCCAATGTAAACAACACCGATGTCGTCGTTCAACGACGACCGAGCCGGCTGATAGTGAAGGCACCAAATCCACAAGGGACACCCTCACCCTCGGCCATAGGCTATTATGAAGGAACACCGTGAGATTTTTAGTCGGTTCGACTCTGAAATACCCTCTCCTACGTGCCCTCGTAGTCAAGTTTAGCTTTAGTAAAACTTGTCACAGCAACACGAGTTTTTATTGCCTGTTCTTTTCTCGGGCGTTACCTATTGTCATTATTCACAGTCTACAGTCAGCCGCGTTCAAATGCGGACGTGCCTTTATGTGTGACTAACCATTACACGCAGTGCGCGACGCGAGCCGTCGCTAGTTTGCAACCATGAGCAACGAGCTCGTGGTAAACGAGCTGCTGGCGTTTCTGCAGCAGAAACTGGACGTGATGGACGAGGTGTCCGCTGTCCAGATCTGCGTCACGAACTTCAGTGAGGACGACATAGCTGCAGCCAAGCGGCTACTGTACGGCGTTCTGAATAAGACCGCCCAGATGGTGTCTCATCGTCGCGATGGGACTAAGAAAAGTTTAGCGGAAGTCATTACGCTGCTGAAGGAGACCGATCCTGACGACATGCCTACGTTTGTGGCGAAGGACCTGAACAAGCTCCCTCCCGTCACCTTCGATCACGTCGACGTCACCAGCCTGCTGAAAGACATAGTCTTTCTGAAGGCGAGCCTCGCGGATGTGCAGCGGAAGTATGATGCTTCCGAAGCCAACGTAGAAGATCTGCGCCAACAAGTCATCGAGTTGCGCAACGTTATTACGGGATCTGGGTCACCGTCGCATGTAAACACGCGCCGCGGTGCATGCCAAGATTTAAGTTACGCGTCAGCTGTGACGACATCGCCGCCGGCGTCGAATGCTGACCGAGCGGAATGCGCTGCAAGTGCGCATAGTGACCCCGCCCGCACGCCCCGCAAGCCTGCGCCCGTGCCTGCGGTTGCTACCTGCAGCGCTGCCAAGGTCAGCCGCCCCGTTGTACAACAGAAACGGGGGATAAAGACGAAGACCAGCGAGAGCGTGCCCAAAGCCCCTTCCAAAGGGCAAATGGATGTAGAAGGCTTTTTAAAGGTTGAAAGGAAGCAGAAGAGGCCCTCCAGACGAAACCAATGTGGTACCGGCGTGACGGGACCTAAAATGCTGCTGCGTCCGGCAATAGCAACGACGCAGTTATATGTGTCTCGTCTGCATCACACCACAAAGGCAGAGGAACTTGCGGAATACCTCCGGATCAAGACGAAGTGGACCTTGAGGGTGGAGAAGTTGGAGTCGCGCCATGACGTCAACTTCAAATCATTCATGGTGCGAGTTCCCAGTGAACATCTGTCCATCTTTATGAAGGAGGACTTCTGGCCGAAAGGTGTCGCGTACCGACGTTTTCGTGGAAGGTTACGTGACACCACGCAGCGAAACACGACGCCGCGCCGCTGTCTCAATCCCAGTGTCGTGTATAATTTTAATTATGTATTAGTTTATTGTTATTATGTTACGTATTTGTGTAATTGTAGTTTAAATTATGTATTAGTTTATTAAGTTTATTTTTATGTACCTATGTATTTGTATGATATGGGCCTTAGTAGCCTGAAATAAATGGTTATTATTATTATTATTATTATTATTGTTTGCGAACAGGCATTACAAGTAAATGTAGAATCGACTTTTCACAAGTGTAGTATTTTGCTTCCTAAGTGAATAAATAATTTTATTATTATTATTATTAAATAATGACGTTTGACGTCATTGGTAATCTAGTATAACCTTAGATGATAGTCAATGAAGTCAATCGTAAGCATAAATCTAACAAATATGTAACTACGAAAATAAACTTTGGGCTGCGAAATTATTAGTAAGTTAATTCCCTAATATAACAACCTGATTGCATCGATACAGGGTTAAAACTTTGACTACACGCGAAATTGTTTAGAGCTATTGATCTATCCCGGCATAGGTTTTTTTCCCTGAATTGAATGTTAACGCACTGCACGATACCATCCACACGTTGTGGCTATACCTACTTGTCGCACAAAGCGGTACGCTTCTACATTTGTTATACGAACAGATAAAGTGTTTAAACGGCTAATACACCACCCTGAATCAGGGCCCTAAATCGAGGTGGCCTTGAAAATTTGTTAGAGAATTAGGGCCCTAACTCTTATTACACCGCTCTTTTTAAGGATTCAGGGTCCCTGATTCAGTGTAGTGTAATAAGCGCATTAACTCCCTGCCGGCGTCAGTGTATCCAATTAACTAGAACAAGGTCACTTTTAGGATCAGAGTGCATAGGCAGCTTCTGACTGCGCTGGTTCCATGTAGGAGGCCAACATGAAACCAGCGCACGCATGAACGGAGCCATGCGCAAATCCATTTATTATAAAAAAAAAATTACACGTAAGCAGCGCAACAACGATGATTCGCAGGACTATTACAGTTACAGTAGTCGAGTGAAGTAAATAAAAGTAAAAGCAAACACACAGATGCAATAAAAATAATAAAAATATCTTGGGACAACTAACACAAAGTCATCTGATCCCAAACTAAGCAGACTACATGGTAACCAGACAACTGATAAATATACTTAAATATATCTAAATACATACATAATTATAGATAAATTACACCTAGACACAGAATAAACCATCGTGCTCATCACACAAAGTTTTATCCTGGATGGGGATCGAACCCACGACGTACGGCTTAACAGTCAGGGTCACTAACTAAGATCAATAGGCCAGTCAATCAATATTACAACAATCAATCACACACCACAATCACATAACAGTGATAAAAACTGTCGAGTTACACAAATTTAGGCCCAACATGTCATCCATCATGGTCGGGTCGACCCGTTAGCTTTCGCATTACAAAGGGTTAAAAATCACTTCGCATAAATCTGCCTTATCTGCCTAAATGACCCGCGGCGGTGTTCTGGTGCCTGTTTCTGTATGACAGTATTGAAAAAAATACTACCTATTGAAAATCGCTTATATGAGTTTTTACTATTGGTCATGCGCTCGAATTAAGAGAAGTAAGAGTTTTATTAGCCTTATAAGCTAGCTGACCCGCGCAATTTAGTCTGCGTGATTTTTTGTTTAAATTTTCCTTGATGCACCTATTCTATTGGTTGTAGCAAGATGTTGTATATAGCCTATAACATTTGTTTATCGAGAAAAGAGTTATCCAACATAAAAATATTTTTTCAATGTGAACCAGTAATTCCTGAGGTTGGCGTGTTTAACCAAACAAACAAACTCTTCAGCTTTATAATATTAGTACCTATAGATGTGAGAGATATCCTTGTTATCATTAGCACCCACGGGATATGGTCACTGCTTACATTGTTTTCCACTACCTAGAGGATATTAAATAAGAAAAGACATACCTGTAAAGGACATACCTAATTGAAAATTAATTCACACACGTTAGGCGTTTGCCATGTGGTACCTTAAGAATAGTACCCCATCTCATTTCGTAGGTGGCGTCAAGGCGACTAAGGAATTTTCACAACATAGGATGGACATCAGCATTCTCTGCGTACTTTAAAGCCTTACTACGATCGCCAAGCGTGGCGATTATGGCAATTATCCCCAGGATCTATAATAATAGGTTCTACTTGGGAGACCCGAGCCCAGGAGTGACACAACATGTGATGTTAGACTCGTATTAAGTACAAGCTGTCCCGCGCAATTCTGTATGCGAAAATTTTCCCCGTTTTTGCAACATTTCTCGTCGCTGCTCTGCTCCTATTAGTCGTAGCGCGATGTTATATAGCCAATAGCCTTCCTCGATAAATGGGCTATCCAACAAAAAAAGATTTATCAAAATCGGTCTAGTACTTTTTGAGTTTATTCGTTACATACAAAAATACAAAAATACTAATCTTTCCTCTTTTTAATATTAGTGTAGGTAGTGTAGATAAGTTCCGCCGCACTCTGACAAGAGTCTTTGTAAGTTAACTGACAAAAAATAAAACTAGCTTTCGGATAAATATCACATCCTTAACCGTTAATTCGAACAGGCTCTACGATGTCACAGAAAAACACACAGATAATATATTACTATACCTGATGTAAAGGTAAATAAGTACTGTACAAGTTAAACTTATAAACCAAACAGAATTGGTTTATTTTGCTTCGGGTATCAAAAATGAGCTGCACACAAATTGACACATTTAATCACGTTCGAGCTTATTACTGTCGTGGCCATACAGAATCAGAACCCACAGGGTTATCACAACTGTCAAACGTAGTTTTTCAAACCTGTCTAATAGATGGCGTTGTTTACAGTTCGGTTGTTACGAGTTGGCATCAGTTAATCACGTTTGACGGGCGACAGATGAGCTCGTGTTTTTGGGTATGCAGAAATATTTGAGCCCATACATACGATGTGTTTTGAGGGAAGCGGAATATGAGATAGGTAATGATTAGTTTGATTTATGTAGAAAGTTTAAAAGTCATCCTTAAAACACCATTCTTTTCATTTGCCCTTTGAATTGTAGTTACATAATATTTAAGGTACAAAAAACCGTGTCCACCAAGATAGATATTATATGGTGTCTAGTTACCTTACAATTTTTTAACCCTTCGCTGCTGCTAAATACTTATGTACATAAGTACGAGGAGTAAAGATTTGATTGTTTGTTTGTATTGAATAGGCTTCGAAACTACTCGACGGATTTGAAAAATTCTTTCATCGTTGTAATGCTACACTAACCCCGGGTGACATAGGCTATTTTTTATCCCTGTATTCCCACGGCAACGAGAACTACGCGGGTGAAACCGCGAGGCGTCCACTAGTGTGTTATATTTTCAGTTAGATATACTTATGACAATAAGATTCGCTTTTCTAAAGTTTTTCCTTACGGGATGTTCAGTTGGAGCTCAAAAAAGTTGTATGTTCAAGAAACATCCTTTATATTGTAACTTCCAACTCCTAGAAGAACAAACGAAATTAAAACAAGCGGACGACTAAAATAATAGTCTTTCTCAAATGCAGTGATCCGATCCAACGCCATCTGGCGGCGAAATGAAAAACTAAACCTCATTTGCATCTATTAACAATTCATTTAAAATCACAATACTGAACTGCAAAGCCGTTAGCTTGCAGCCGAAGCCGAAGCTTGAAACAAATCGAGCCTTGCAAGCGGAAGTCGGCGGCTTTCATTTCCTATTCCCAGTGTTTTTGCAGACGCCATTCTAAAGAGATTAGACTTTTGTTGCGATTTGTTTGACTGTGAAGTGATTGAAGTTGATAATTGAAGGTTGAGTACTTCTTTTCAGGGCTCAAATTAAGGAATTTTTAAAATGAATCAAGTCCAGATATCGAGCTCTAGGTCTTTGAAACAATTTAGATTTCTTGTCATAAACTATAATTTTAGTGACCATTGTGAAAGTATTGTACAATACCTCCATGTGTATGAATGAGATATCAAGAAGTAAGTTGAAATTGAATTGAATGGAAAGATAAACATTAGTACATGAATTAAAAATAAACCTTTTAGAATTGGGAATTTCAGTCTATTCTATCAAAACCATGTAGTCATAATTCCATCAAAATTTATAAGTAAATTAAACAGTACCAATTTTTTTCTTTTTCCTTCTATGCTGTACGTTTATATGTTCTTTAGGGTACGATGGGGCTGACATAATCGTGTTTGATTACAAGCCCCTTAACATTAAAATAAAAAGTTGAAATTGATTTAAAAAAACATATCGCGATTCATCGTGAGAAATCGATACCTTCTGCCTTGGGTAGGCAGATGGTATCGATTTCATACGATAAATCGCGTATTCGCGATTCTTTTGCATAGAATTGCACGGGTCTACTTTTGTCAAAATTGTGAAAGTTTAAAAACAATTGCAAACAAACAATTAAAAATCTTTTAAAAAGCAAATTAATATTATATACGCAGATATCAAGTTAATAGAAGCGGTAAACATTCGATCATAACCACCTAAGTCTGCTCACTTCCATCCCTCATCGTCAGAAATCAGCATGCATTTTAGAAATTCCACAAACTCACTACAAAACCCATTTACTATGCCGTCGTTATAAAAAGTTGATAGTTAAAACAATCGGAAGCCGTGCCATTAAATCGTCCAATTTACCAAGACCTCTCACGATCCAACCCTTTCGTTGCCGTCGTGTGTTTAAAATGAACAGAGGGGGGTAAGGGAGGTCTTGTGAAGATGGTGAGTTGACTATAACTTTCGTCGCTCGAAGCCATCAAGATAATTGATTAATTAAACCGGTGCAGCGTCGGCCATTTTTTTTTTCTTTTTGTAATAAAATGGCATTTTATAGAAGGACGCTTAGTCGGCGTTTGCTTTTACATAAATCATGGCTAACTCAATAGCTGCTTTTATTTTAAGATTTTCCTCGTTTTAGAATCGTTTAAAAGCTAAATAAATAGAACACTTAAACGCGTGAATAATTTGGGGTAAAATACCTTGTTTATTGTCCGACGTTTTGACCGTATTGCAACGGCCGTGGTCACGGGTAGATGGATATTTTCAAAATGTGTACAAATCACGAAAGTTTATCAACATTTAGGCCACTTAAAGATAAAAGGACACAGTAATTGTAGTTAAGAGTGATTAGGAATAGCGTTCGTATTTTTGCAAGTGCTAAAACTATAGGTACGATATTTACAGTTATGTATTTTTTTTAACCTGATCTGTCCCACTGCTGGGCAAAGGTTTCCCCCATACGTTTATATTGATATATTGTTTTCTGTTAAGTGACACAACTGATATATTTGTATACGTTTTATTGAATAAACATATTAGATTTATAACGTACAAGCTGACACGCGCAGCTTCGTATGCGTCAATTTTCCCCGTTTTTGCAACATTTTTCATTACTGCTCTGCTTTTATGGGTTGTAGCGTGATGTTACTTAGCCTTATAGCCTTACTCGATAAATGGACTAGTATATGTTTTCAATTCAAACCAGTAGTTCCTAAAATTATCGCGTTCAAACAAACAAACAAACAACTCTTCAGCTTTATAATATTAGTATAGATTTTATGTGATTGGTCAAAAGGCTGAAGTCAAGTCTTGATTAGGCCTTTAGCCAATTAGTGTTTATAAATTATTTGATTTATTTATTATTATATAGTGTTTTACGTCAGGACACCAAACGGCTAAAAAATGTATATTACTAGATATACTAGTAAAGAAACACCATAAACTGAGATATATGGGAGCATAGCCACGGCGAAAATATACCAGCGTGATTAGGCTGTTCCTAAAACTTTAGCAACTCTACGCCAGAACCCTAATTCGCAAGGAACCCTAATTTACCGACGCGCATGTTACAAACACCGTGCTTTGGCGGAACGATAAAATTTTTGCCATGTCATTGGTTATTCCTAATTTTAGTTCAATTTTGGTCCAAGCCATAAGTGTTAGTTTCTTTGAAATGCTATTAATTTGAGAAATTTGTCGTGAAATCCTTAATGGGTATTTGTCTACTATCAAAATAAAATATTTTATAATGACCATGAAAAATATGTCAAAAAGTGTTCTGAAAAATCATGTTCATCTATTAATTTAACGTTTCTATTTATTTTTAATCATAAAAAGAAACATATAAAGTAAATGATTTGACCATAGAAAATGTGACGTCATATGCTAGCATTTCATACAAATGATCTGATCTGACTGCTGATTTGACTTCAGTCAAATACCCTATTACAGTTATTAAAATAATTAAGGTTTTTTTTAATATATAATTGTTTAGTCGACAGTACCCAAGTATAAAGACGAAATTTCCTAATAAGTTCCAAAATAAACCTTTTGAAAATGGACGTTTTAACAAAAGAAAGACTAGGGAAAGACAGTTTCTCCCTGTTTAAGAGTATAGCCTAGTTATAAAAACTGGATAAACGGGCCTCTAGTACCTATTGGACATTTAGAAGGACCAACCTCTAAAAAGAACAATAAATTGTGAAAGCATCCAATATGTCCGCTCCCGCTTATCCTTAATCCTCGCAACTGGGGCTCATACCGTCCATAATTCAGTGTTCCGAACGATTAACCGAACTCAAATGTAGTGAGAGAGGGTTAATGAAGTACGTATGATAGGTACGGCTAGCACTGAACGGTTAAACTTGATTGAGCTATCATGAATGTGTGTGTCAAGCTGAGAATGCGTTGAAGGGTTAATAGTGATGTCTCGACGTTCGTTTGTTTCAGTGTACCTAATGCTTCTCTTCCATTCAAAGAGCACGAATACGAGCATGGGCATGTGAATGTGCTGCTTGGTTGTTTGTGGACAGTTTGTTTGGGCTGCCAGCCCGTACCACTTGTAGAATTGCTTCCCGGGATGCGTGGCACTCGTGTGGAAGCACAATTTTCAAAGGGTCTACTTCTAACAGGAAACTATACGAAAGTAAGTGAAAGTACGAAATATTAACTTCATTCGTACCACGCTTGAGCAGAGATTGTCCACGGTCATGGAATCACAAACAACTTCGGTTATTTTTTTTAGATAACTAGCTATGTGGAATTGTGGTCCCACATTACTAGCAATCCTGTTAACCCCTCCAGCTAAGCTCATTGGCTTGATAGGAGGGGGTTCACGTCGGTAGTATAATGGGTAGGAATCGACCCCGAGACCTCACGATTGCGAGGCCGATGCCTTAGCCATTAGGCTACCGCCGCTTCAAATTGGTTTGTTCTGAAGGTGTTCGGAGGTTCTGTGCCTGTGAGACGACGTCTATGTGTGCACGCGTCGAGTGTGCATTCTATGAAGGCAACTTTACGTACTTTCTAACTTTTGTACTCTTACTGACTGATATTTTAGGGCACAGCTCAAATCACTGAACAGGGGGTCAATTCACGTATTTAAAGTAGTGCAGTTGCAGTTAAGTTGCAGTTAAGTTTCGATTAAAACGGCCCTTTTTGTATTCTTGTAACTTTGGGATCGATCTCAAATACCTACGCTTGCATCAAGTATGCTCGAGAGCGCAATAACGACATTCTAGTACGATCTAGATCGACCCCAAGTTACAAGAATACGAAAATGGCCGTTTTAATCTAAACTTAACTGCAACTGCACTGCTTTAAATACGTGAATTGACCTGCAGATAGGATTGGGCATTTGGGCACTAAGAACAGGGTTTTAGTTTTTTTTCCAAAAATTTTAACCAAAATCAAACTAAATGCGGAATAGATCGCGGATAAACTAAACATACATAAGTAGCCATTTTCTGTTTCTTTTAAAATGTTCTCAACATCACGATTTTGAAACCAAGTTTACCTCAATTTTACGTAGATTTACGTAGACTCGAGTTACGCAACTCATATTTGCTTCGATGTTACAGCAATACAGAAGACGAATGTACGTAGTAAACTAACTGTGTAATGTTCTGAAAGGTTCTAACCGGTTGATGTGTGACAATCGTTTGTTAAACGTTGGTGTTAATAGCTGAATACACTGTTTCTATATTGGTAACGTGTTTCGCTTCTTCACGCTGACACTTGTTTGTGCTTGAATAAAGAAGGGTTTGTGCTGATAAATTGTGACTTCTTTGTCCACGGCTAGTTTGCGTGATCTTCGATTATCAAGATAAACGGGTATTACATTGCACTAATTCAGAGCCCCGAACGAAGGGTGGCCTTCTATGATATTTCTCTTATTAAGAGTTTAGGAAGATGAACGGCAGTGTATTGCAGCCAATGAAAAAAAAATATTACAAAAACTGCTAGTAATGTGGGACCCACAATCCCACATTGCTAGTTATCTTTATTAAAAAAAATGCGACCATTTTACGTGATAACGTCTTAGGGAAATATTGATGACGTATCGCCATTTCCGTTGCTTAGCAATCAGTCAATAACGTTAGTTCCAATTTTGTAGCATGTCGTTGCGATCGCCATACGCTGTTCCTTAGCAACCAATCAATGACGTGCCCGTTGCTACGTTATACTTTTCGTTTATAAGATGTTATCACGTCAAAAAAAATTACAACACCATCCAATATTAACACACAAATTAAAAAGTCAACAAAATCCATTGTATCGAATTAAAATAACAAATGGAACGTCAATTAAAACAAAAATGGACATCGTTTATTCGCCGAAAGCCGAGTGCTGAGCGCCGAAAGTCGACGACCGACGATGTTATCCGATTAGCGCATCCAATAAACAATCGGCGGGAGCCGTTATTAATTTTCAATTGGTAGACGTCGTAACGTTCGATGTTTAATTTTAAATGAGTGATTCGCGGGTTTGAATGTTTGGAGGTGCATAGACATTAGTGTTACTTTCTATTTGTATGGCATTAGGGTGGAGCTGCATCAGTCAATCCGTGAGCACAGCAGTTGTAGTGCGATCGAAGTGTTGTTTTTATAGTCTCATCACCACCTCTTTGACGCGGTGGGAGTGTGTCCGACTGCTACGCAAGAGGTCGTGGGTTCGATTCCCACACGGAACACCACTTTGTGTGATCCACAAATTGTTGTTCCGAGTCTGGATGTACTTTGTGTCCGTGAATTGAATGTTTGTAAAGTCCCCCGCGACACATGGCTTGTACCCTAATGCGGGAGTCGTCTTTATTAAAAAAAAAACTAATATAAAAAAAAAAAAAACTAGATTAATAACACCATTAGAAAAAAAACACACGAAATCGCCAGTATAATTCGTTAATAAGCTCTAAGTGATATAAAAGAAAAACAATGTTTATTCCTGACCTACATTAAAAAACCTGCTTAGCCAAGTAAGCCGGAGTCGAACCCCTTCCCCTGGGAAGCACTGCAAGCTTCTTGATTCGCTTATCTAACGAACGCCGCCGGCTTACTCTCTTATAATTAAATAATAAGACATACTAACATGAGGAAAATGTTCTGTTTTTAGATGTTATTGTATGTTAGGGAAGAATTTTTGACTGCTTCTGTGGCGCGGTTGGAGTAGGTATGTCCGACGGCTACGCAAGAGGTCGGGGATTCGATTCTCACACGGGGCACCACTTTGTGTGATCCACAAATTGTTGTTTCGATAGTCGTCTTTAACAAAAAAGTATTCAGAATCAGATTATAGAGTGCTGAATTATGTCCCGGTTGCGCCTGCGCTTATGTCAGATATCGGTTAAAATATCTTATTGTCTTTTTCAAGCTTTAAGCTATCTCTCTGCAATATTTGGTCCAAATTGGCTCAGTAGTCATCTTCACATCACAAAAGCCACTGAAGTTTTAAGCCACTACCTGAAACTAAAGTGCAAATGGGCATGTAGCGCGATTGCAGCGATATTGCAGGACGATAGACGGACAAAATGGACGACGACATGGACCGGCCCTCCAGGCAAGCGCCATAGAGGAAGACCGCTTATGAGACAGCAAGACGCAATTATCAAGGCAACTGCTTGTATGCAAGAAAGTCAAAATAGGAAACTTTGGAAATCTTTGGAGGAGGCCTTTACCCGAGGAGTGGTTCTGAAAAAATGAGTAAAATGCTTAACGGACGATTTAGGAATTTAAATTTAAGTAAATAGGTTTAAGAAGGTTATGCATTATTTTAAGTATATAAACCATTATAGTTTTAACATTGTAATTCCAAGAAATATAAATAAGGCTTTTTTATTTTTATTTTATTTTTATAGAATATACCGATCCTAGACCAAAAACATAACTTCTTGGGATAACTCACTAGATAAGATAGAGACTGAACTAAGGTAAATAGACGACTGATAAACAAACATACTTTTACGTTTCTAAAGCCATACATAGTATTTTAGATCCCGATCACCCTCATCACACAAAAAAATATCCTGGGCATGAATCGAACCCACGACCTTAGGCTTAGCAGTAAGCGGTATTAACCTATAGACAAACAATCTAGTCAAAAATGTAAATAGTGACACGGATTGCACTCTATCTGAGTGCGGGATATTTGAGATAATAGGTGCAAAAGAAGACTCTGTGGTGGTATTTCACCACTAGCTGACTCGCTCAACTTCGTTTGTGTCAATTTTCCCCGTTTTTGCAACATTTTCTATTGATGCTTCGCTTCTGTTGGTCGTAGCGTTGTTATATAGCATATAGCCTTCCTCGATAAATGGGCTACCCTACAGTAAAATAATTTTTCAATTCGGACCAGTAGTTCCTGAGACAAACATACAAACAAACTCTTCAGCTTTATAATATGACAGACAAGCATAATCTTAGTTTGGTCTTTGATGGCAGATTTATGCTCTATTCATAAAAGTATTCAATATCACGAATGTGTCTAGACAATTCCAATAACATTAGTTTAATAAAACTTTATAGACCTAGAAAAAACAAAAATGGCTCTAACATCTTCCCAAGACAAGAAACAGCTAGTAACAGCAAATATCCAAAGGACGTCTGTAAACTTTCCATTGTCTTATGAGGCGTAAGCTTTTGTCTGCCTTTTAAAAAAGTTTCATATGATAATGGATTCCCAACCGATTTCAGTTACGGTCTATGAGTAGCCAAATACTCGTGTACGAGCGTATGCGCAAACACAAGTGCACTCTCTATTCCCTCACTCTCATAGTCCGATGAGACGAAAAGTTCGACACGACAGGAGAGAGATTAGGCGCAAGACTGACGGCTTAACGTGCTCTCCGTGGCACGGAAGGTTTTGACATTGTTCAAAAACAGTGGCAACGTTGCTTAACATCGTAGATATATTGATCTGCTCGGTCGCCACTGATATACTTACTGTTATTGATATTCTTTAGGCCATGTGGTACCGGCTTAAGGATACTTGTGGCGCCCCATCTATTCCTGTGGGTGTCGTCAAGGCGACTAAGGGATTTCACACCGGAGGACGGGCAGCAGCATCCTCTGCGTAGGTAGGTAGGTACTTTAAAGCCTTATTGCGATCGCCAACCCACTCGCCAAGTGTGGCCATTATGGCAATTACCCCCAGGATCTAATAAGTAGTTTCTACTGGGGAGACCTGTGCTCAGGAGTGGGACATCATATGGATTGATATTGGTTTGGTTTTAGATAGATTTACTAGATGACATGAATTGGTATTAAACATCCAAGGAACCGGTTAAAACAAACAAACAATCAATTGATCAGTTCAGCTGATTAGGAGAGCTTCAGTAACCACAGGTTCATCATAATCAACAGTCTGTATCGGTCCACTGGTGGACATAATCTTCTTTTGATTAGGGTATGCTACGTCATCCGGCCCTCCTCCATGCACATCCAGTCCATCTCAGCGACTTTCTTTATGTCCTCGGTCCACCTGGCTCCCAGTCTGTCCACCTCGTACCAATACCAATACCAGCGTAGCAGTTTTCGGACTGCAACAATAGCTGACGTAGGTTCTATTTGTCCGGCACCAAATCTCTTTATTCTGTTTTGTTTATTTGTTGTTCTGTATGGTTCTGTGTAATGTGACAAATGAAAAATATTTTCTTTCTTTCTTTCTACCTTGCATTTACTGAGTTGCGATCTCCACTCTTGGACTCATTTGCTCCGGCGGCCATCGGTTCTTTGAAATATCACTACATAGTATAAAACAAAGTTGCTTTCTCTGTCCCTATGTCCCTATATATGCTTAAATCTTTAAAACTACGCAACGGATTTTGATGCGGTTTTTTTTAAAAGATAGAGTGATTAAAGAGGAAGGTTTATATGTATAATAACTTCCATTAAATAGTGGAGAAATAAGGAGCGGAGCAGCAATAAGACATTTTTTTATTGCTGCTCCGCTCCCTATTTTTTTTTTATTCTGTTGCAAAAACGGGGAAAATTTACGCAGATGAAGTTGCACGGGTCAGCTAGTATAAAATATATCCAGTTATAACTTTACAAGACTAAATAAATCCTAATACGAAAATTTCATTTAGAAGTACTCTATTACTCTATCAATTGGGTTTAAAAATTAAACAGTTAAGTTAAGTTTCAGTTAGATAACACTCTACAATTTCAACTATAGGAAACAAAGCCGAACACTCTAAGTTTAAAAAGTATACGTAATCAAATCCTTAGTTGGTATAATTGAATGTAGAGACGAAGACGACTCTACGTAGAGTTCTACATGTAGGTATAATGTTTGTAACGGAACTTAAAACGAGTTCAAGAGGAATGTAGAATGTAGAGCAACTTTGCCAATAGGCTTGTTTCAACGTTGGTATGTATTACGTGTTAGTAAAAATCTCATATTTTTTGCAAGCTTTAAAAAAAGCGGTTTTACACTATGATTTCATGGATCTTACCACCATATCTATTTTATGGACCAGGTAGATCGAATTGAGCTTCTCTTTTTTTATTTGTATGCTAATTTTCTTGTGTTGTTTCTTAGACGTTTTGTCAAAATTCTGCCGTTTAAAGATTTATCAGCTTTTCTCGAGGATTATTTGTTGTTCAGATTAGCTTATTGTCCAGGTCTTCTAGGCTATCGTAAATGTTTAAGTTTGAATATTTGTTATTAACTTCCCAAGCGTCTGAAGGACATACGTTTACATATCAACCCATTTGATGTATCATTGCTGGGCACGGATCTCCCCAGTAGAACCTACTTATTATCCAGGGGGTAATTGCCATAATCGCCACGCTTGGCGAGAGAGTTGGCAATCGCAGTAAGGCTTTAAAGTATGCAGAGGACGCTGCTGCCCGTACTCCGTTGTGAAAATCCCTTAGTCGCCTTGACGACACCCATGGGAAGAGATTTGTTAGCTGGGCGCACGATGGGTTAAAATAGTCTGTCAACAAACTGCGTTGTGAACTGAAAACATAGATACTTACAAATATACATAGTTTGTCTGTACTTTGTATGCGGTTCGCAAGCAAATGCGGAATGCCTGGGATTCTGTGACGACAAACGCTTAAGCGTACCGCTGTTTTCTATCGTTACGGTAGGTGGTGAGTAGTAGTACCTGTCAACTCTTCCACTTCACTCACCTCTCAGTTATGAGTAAGAAAACAAATCGTTAACTGGTCGTTAACAGCCTGCGTTTGTCCATTGCTGAACACAGGTCTCTTTCAATTAACGCCACGATACCAAGATAGTATTCATATCCCAAATGGAGTCTTATCTCACTTACACAAGGAAGGTATGTGTTCACCTGTATCTGTCACTTATGACTGTCTGTTCATGAGTTTAGGACGTACATATTTGTTGTCTACCATTACCCGTTGCTGACTCTTTTCTTAAACTACGTAATGAAGAGACGAGCAATGCTCCTAATGGCAAGTGTCACGCTAGGCTATAACAGTACCCGTGCCACCCAAATCATTGTTTGGTAAAGATTTGAATGTCATCGTACTGCGCTCCTCATTTGAGTCATTAGTTCATAAATCTCATTTGCCATATGCCAAGTGCGCTTCAACCGAAACACAGTTATGTGTTAACATCACTATTTCAAGGGAGAATAACTGACACTGGTGTGGTACTGTGGCAGGTGCGTCGAAAACTCGACCGGCCACTCGCATAAAGCTTCATTAATTGTTAACTGTTTGTCTTGACGTTTCAAAAGTTTGAAAGAATGACGAAGAAGAAAACGAAAAAACAATCGGAATAATTGAAGGAAGCGTCAAGACGAATGGTCTGAAAAACTATTGAAATGTAAATGTGTGTTAAATAAATAGTATCGTTTCTGGGCAAATGAAATAGAGCTTGATTCCTTATCCCTTGAAGAAATAATCCCGGCAACGCACCCCAAAGCCAGCAAACTCACGTTACAGTACCCACCAAGGCAGCCTATATCTTAGACCTATAACCAGTGGAGCTGGTGACTTAAAAAAATCCTTGAACACAATACCCTCTTTCCTTTCACGTAATACAAACCCTGTAACCGTACGTTCGTTAGTAAGACATAACTCAAGCCGAAGCTTTTAATTCAGTTAAACAGGAAGTTGTTCGAAGCCAACGGGAAGTGACGGTATTTATTCGCGCCAGTACTATGTCACAGTGTTACCAGATTTAAATTTTAATTTGTTTCCAAGATTCAGCTTTTTGGGTCGGCTTTATGAAAATGTATGAAGGTTGTGCTTTGAATAACTTTGAGGTAAATATCTGTGTAGATGAGATAGTGGTAACAAGGTTAATTTAAAAATAGGTTCGTTAACCCTTTCTCAAGAACAAAAATAAGTTTGAGGTTGACACTTGTCTTTCATGGTTAAATTAGTGTATTTCTTAGCATCCCCGTTATACACCACTTTGTGTGATCTTAAATCGCGCATAGTGACCCCGCCCGCACGCCCCGCAAGCCTGCGCCCGTGCCTGCGGTTGCTACCTGCAGCGCTGCCAAGGTCAGTCGCCCCGTTGTACAACAGAAACGGGGGATAAAGACGAAGACCAGCGAGAGCGTACCCACAGCCCCTGCCAAAGGGCAAATGGATGTAGAGGGCTTTATAAAGGTTGAAAGGAAGCAGAAGAGGCCCTCCAGACGAAACCAATGTGGTACCGGCGTGACGGGACCTAAAATGCTGCTGCGTCCGGCAATAGCAACGACGCAGTTATATGTGTCTCGTCTGCATCACACCACAAAGGCAGAGGAACTTGCGGAATACCTCCGGATCAAGACGAAGTGGACCTTGAGGGTGGAGAAGTTGGAGTCGCGCCATGACGTCAACTTCAAATCATTCATGGTGCGAGTTCCCAGTGAACATCTGTCCATCTTTATGAAGGAGGACTTCTGGCCGAAGGGTGTCGCGTACCGACGTTTTCGTGGAAGGTTACGTGACACCACGCAGCGAAACACGACGCCGCTGTCTCAATCCCACTGTCGTGTATAATTTTAATTATGTATTAGTTTATTGTTATTATGTTACGTATTTGTGTAATTGTAGTTTAAATTATGTATTAGTTTATTAAGTTTTTTATGTACCTATGTATTTGTATGATATGGGCCTTAGTAACCTGAAATAAATGGTTATTATTATTATTATTAAAGTTGTTGTTTTGAGGCTAAAGGGGTGGCCGGTGTCCGGCTCTATAGTGCTGGTCTGCGTGCGGTGGGAGTGGCAGGTATTCTATGACATGGCTTAGTTTTGCCATTATGCCACGGGCGTCACATAATATACACAGAGCTCCTTTTGAATGCCATGTTTTGGTTTTAAATATGGTTTGGTACTTTCCTGTAGACGAAATCTTAAATAGAAAGTGAGACATACAGCGTACCTACATCGTACCTCTCTTCAATAAGTATATCTGACCACAATTAAACAGTTAAATCTTATATGTCATGTCGAACATGAGTTTCTGGAATCAGCTTCTCATGAGCTTTTACACTTGGAACTCTGCAGTTCTAACGGTCTAACGTCGTGTTCCGTCTATTTTTTTATTATTTTAATGTAATATAACTTCGTTAATTTTAACAAGTACCTATTTAACTTCAATTTAAAAAAAAAGTATTACAGTTTCGATTTTTTTTATTGACAATTGACGGCATCATATGTAAAAATATACTGACCGATTTTTTGTAATTATAAAAATATTCTTCTTCTTCAACTATTACACAACATTTTAGATTTTAGAAATATAACTATAGACAAGTAGTAGATACCTACCTACTAACATTTTTAGTTTAAAAGTAATTATATACATTCATTAGCAAAGCATTAATAAGTACAATTTAGTGCATGTTTACATCCGTCACAATTGAAATTTATTATACGAGGAGGAGTACCTTTCATCGGCGCAACCTTTAACTGCCGACTGACGGCATCTGTTGCAGAAATATACTAATAATATTTTTTGTGAGTATTACAATATTCTGCACCTATGTACCTAATTTCAGCTTTCAGAAAATAGCACGATGTACTGATTTTTTACAACTATAACCCGAGACTGACTACAAGATTTAAGTGATTGACGATCGTAAACCTTATTCTCAATCAATTTACTATTCCCAAATTTATTATTTTCAAGTTTCATAAAGTAGCTGCAAGGTGCATAGTTTTTTTTGGCGGCGCCAAACCCTAAGGAACCCAGCTGACTGACCGCAGACTTTTCTTTACTTCACATATGTGACGTAATATTAAAAACCGGGCAAGAATATGTCGAACCATGCTCAGTGTAGGGTTCCGCAGCTTTGAATATTTGAATCAACGGTTTATTGCATTTACGGTCTTTTGCTGAGAAACACAGCTTTTCGGCAATACATTAATGACGGTATACATATCAACCCATATGATGGCCCACTGCTGGGCACGGGTCTCCCCAGTAGATCCTGGGGGTAATTGCCATAATCGCCACGCTTGGCGAGCGGGTTGGCGATCGCAGTAAGGCTTTAAGTACGCAGAGGACGCTGCTGGCCGTCCTCCGGGGTGAAATTCCTTAGTCGCCTTGACGACACCCACGGGAAGAGATGGGGTGGTACTATTCTTAAGCCGGCACCACACGGCATAATGACGGTATATCATGTCTAAAATATTTTTAATTTAAAGTATTTATTATGCTCTACCCATATGATTTTCACATATTTTTTGGTCCCCCGATACAAGAGATAATAGACTTTCGGAGCGATTATTTCCAAAAATTATCAAAATTATGTTTTATTTATTTATTTATTGAACGTACTGTTTAATTAACAGGATGTATAGGGATAATAGTTTTTCCAACGGCAAAGTTAAGTTTGTCATATTTAACACCTGTTTTTGTCACTAACGTACCACTATATAAAGTTGTCGTATACATAAAGTTGGGCATCTCATCAAAACGAAGCTACCATGGTCATTCCAGCTTGACATGTACCTATCATTTTAAAATTTATTCTAGGAAACTAATTTTGTATTTTTGTATAGGCTAACTAGCTAGCATAACTTTAATGTACTGTCTATTTTCTAATATGCTATTTTAACCTTATTACAATGCTTTAAATCTCCCATATTCTTCTAATGTTCCTATCAAGCGCTAAACCACATAGTCCACAGAACTGTTAATATTTCGCGGTCATTTTTCACGGGGACAGTGACGTCACGATCCCTGAACTCAGATGATAAATAGCCATGGATCATAGTGGCTAAAGGAATAATAGGCCAAAGGAAGGTTATGCGACTGTACTGAAATTACGTAATTAAAAGTGACAGAGTATCTTGGGAGGTCCTCTACAGGGTCAACTTATATAATAATAATAATAATATCCTGGGACAACTCACACAACGCTATCTGATCCCAAACTAAGCAGAGCTTGTACTATGGAAACCAGACAACTTATAAACATACTTATATATTTCTAAATACATACATATTATAGATAAATAACACCCAGACACAGAATAAACCATCGTGCTCATCACACAAAGTTTTACCCTGGGTGGGGATCGAACCCACGACCTCTTGCGTAGCAGTCGGATACACTCCCATCGCGCCACAGAGGCAGTCAATAAATGAGAAAATGATTGAAGAAACTAATGCAAATTTGAAATTCCTACTATAATGTACTCCAGGAGGTATTAGTGCTCTGTGAGGCTGATATTATTATTATTATTATTATTATTAATTGTCTGTATTGTCCCACTGCAGGGCAAGGCCTCGAAGAGAAGTGGAGAAAGAGTAGCTCTCTCCATCTCTCTCTGTTAGTCACTGTGTGAGGCAAATTTTTTTCGAGATTTTTTTTGAGTTAACTCATCTCGTCATCTGCGACGAGAGGTAGAAGGGTTTTTTGTATATCAATGTGTAGTAGTTAGTGTTTATCAGCAGTCGGTATACCATGTAGGCAAAGTGGCCTCACTTATATATCATACACAGTAATGTGGTGTAGAATGTATTCATGAGAGCATCTTAATAATAGCAATGGTCTCCTAACCGACCACTCACCTACGCAGGAGATATAAAAGTCCACTACACACTACACACTCTCTACTCCCTCATTGTCTTAGCCCGATTCGACGTAAATTCGACCCGACCAGAGAGAGACTGGAGGCAGGACCGACGGCTTAACGTGCTCTCCAAGGCAGAGACGGTTGTGATATTTTTCGAAAGCGGTCACCCATATATGGACCGACAGTGGTATCGTTGCCTAACCCAGATATCTTATTTGCTTGGTCGCCACTGAGTCAGGGACTGTACTATACTGTTAAATTACTGCCTCTGTGGCGCGGTGGGAGTATGTCCGACTGTTATGCAGAGGTCGTGGGTTCGATTCCCACACGGGACACCACTTTGTGTGATCCACAAATTGTTGTTCTGAGTCTGGGTGTATTTTGAGTCAGTGACCGTCTTTTTCTAAAAAAAAAAACATACAAACATTGAAAACATTGACTTTGAGTTTCATTGCCTTGTTCTTTTCACCAGATTTAAGTACCATATAGGAACCTAAAGCAAAAAGTTTTGCGAACTTAGCACGAAATGTAAATGTTATCACAAGAATAGTTTTTGCTGCTTAAGGAATAAAGAGTTAACTATGAATTTAATAGGCGTTATTAAATCAGAATGTGTTGCTAGCCTTAGTCATGATGTACCTAGCTACAATTTCAACGTTGATAGCCAACCACGATAAAAATTATAATGAACATTGTGTGCCCGAAATATTTTGATCCCATTGAAATATTTCAGTGGACGGACGACTACGTCGACAAAACATACGACGAAATACGACGACTAGAAAAATGTTGCAACCAACGATGCCTAGACGTGTATGTCGAAGCTAGGACTCTGATTTTCCCATAAAACGGTCACTAACCAATAAACGGTCTGGAATGGTCACGTCGCTCAACTCTCGATTTGCCTTCTAGCTATTTAGAAGTATTTCAAAACCATTTGACCAATATGTAACCAAATGCGTACTAACGGAACAGTAACATAATAAGAGCGGCCGCAGTTGGCGAGCGATTGGCAATTTGCCATACGATCGACACCTGCCCGCTGCAAGGTTCATCGTGTGGAAACATCCTTTATTTCCAACACATTTGTGTTAAGCTGTTTAGTTGTGGAGAAGTTTTATTCGAGTACTCTTAAAATATACAACGTTTTTGAAATTGTAGGCAAAGATATGCTTTATTTACTTTTAGTTTGCTTTCTACTTCAAGAAAACTGTGTTCACAAACGGACTAACATCGTGACATCGCTATTACCCGACTATGAAATAACTGCCTCAGTGGCGCAGTGGGAATGTATCCGACTGCTACGCAACAGGTCGTGGGTTCGATCCCCACCCAGGATAAAACTTTGTTTGATGAGCACGATGGTTTATTCTGTGTCTGGGTGTTATTTATCAATAATATGTGTGTATTTAGAAATATATAAGTATCTGTGTCTGGTTGCCATAGTACAAGCTCTGCTTAGTTTGGGATCAGATAGCGTTGTGTGTGTTGTCCCAAGATATTATTATTAACAATAGGTTGTGTTTTAAGTTCACAGGATTCCACATCATGAATAGCACGACTTTCTATGTTATGTAATTAAAATTGACGGCGGTTTAGACCACTGCCACGACCGACTTCCTCCGTAGCCATGGATTCCCCTATCTATACTAATATTATAAAGCTGAAGAGTTTGTTTGTTTGTTTAAACGCGGTAATCTAAGGAAATACTGATCAGATACTGCTGTCCCGCGGAACTTCGTCTGAGTAAATTTTCCCCGTTTTTGCAACATTTCTCATTGCTGCTCCGCTCCTGTTGGTCGTAGCGCGATGTTATGTAGCCCATAGCCTTCCTCGATAAATGTAATATACAACAGCGAAAGAATTTTACAATTCGGATCAGTAGCTCCTGAGATTACCGCGATCAAACAAACAAACTCTTGAGCTTTATAATACTAATAAAGATTAAAATAAATATTAAATATTTTGATGCTCATGTAAAGAGAATTTTTCTGAAATATTGTAGTTATGGGAACCTTTTCCAAAAGTAGCCTTTTTTTCATGCCTTGTGTTTCTAGGATATAAATCTTTAGCTGTTTTAAAAAGATCGAAATGAGATCTTACAAAGACACATATTTCAAAAATGTACATGTTCGGTAGTAGGCAATATGTTGAGCCTTTTAAAATGTGGTCTGCACGACTCATATGTCGATAACTTAACTTAAGCTTAGTATAAACAAATGCAAATTAATTACCTTTACAAAGAAAAAATATGTTAGTAACTACATTTACAAACTGAACGGTACTAACCTTGACTCGGTTAAATCAATTAGAGATCTAGGTATTATATTAGACGAAAAACTGCACCTCGATTTACATGTGGATCACATTATAACTAAATCTTATAAGATGTACGGTCTTGTTATGAGATCGTGTATAAAATTCACTCAACCTACTACATATCTTAGTCTTTACAACGCCTTGATCAGGTCTCAGTTAGAATACGGTGTGTCCGTTTGGAACCCTTACTACGATAAATATACTGCCACCATAGAAAGAGTACAAAAAAATTTTTTACGCACTATGCACTACAGATGCTTCCATAGTCGAGCATCGTATGGACTGCTACTCAAGAAATATAAACTTCTTAAGCTTACAGATAGGCGGAAGCAGCTTGAAGCAATGATACTGTATGATCTTTGCCATAACAGATATGATTGTATCCCTATTATTGATAAGCTGAGCTACAGAGTACCTATTAGAACTCACTGTCGCAAGCCAACTCAATTATTTGCAACTACTCGATGCCGCACCAATGCTGGTAAACGTTCACCACTACATCGACTAGTACAGTCCTTTAATACACTTTTTAATGAAATCGATATAGTGGCAACGAAACCTAGCACATTTAAAAAGAAAATCGTTGATGTTCTGTGCAGTAGTAATTAATTAACTCACGCTGTATTAGTGTTAAGAATTAGATGATAAATTGTTGTAGAACTGTGTCTTACCGGGAAACTTTTTTTTTTATTATTGTAAAACTAATCATTACACTAGCTGTTAAGTAATTTTTTCAACCTCAATACTAACATACGATAATTTCTTTCATTAATATGTGGTAAATGTTGTTGGTGTTGAAATTAGTAAGTGTAGTTATTATTACTCTGTATGGTAATATGTATTTCCACACTGTTTTTTTACCCTAATAAATGGAAAAAAAAAAAAAAAAAAAAAAAAAACTCATTGGAGCCTTCAGACGTGTGCCTAGTGTCTCTTTGTGACAGGTTTCATTCCTTTCGTACTATGAAAATTATAAACCTACTACCTAAATTAAATTATAAACCTACTAGCTTAAGCTTGCGGCTTCGTCCGCGTGGATGCCAGATTGTTACTTAAATATTTTAACGGCAAAGTTTCATACTAACTTTGCACCCCCGTTTTACCCCCCTAGGTGGTGCATTTTCAAAAATCCTTTCTTAGTGCACCCCTACGTTATAAAAGGAACCCCTGTGCAAAATTTCAAGTTTCTAACCCTTATAGTTTAGGCCCTGCGTTGATACCACAGTCAGTCAGCTTTTCCTATAGAAGATATATACAGCCATTATTCGCAACTAACTGCAACATTTTGGATTTTGTCATAAAAAATTAATAAAATTTGCTAAAAATAAAAACGACCACTTTGTCTAAGACAAGTTTAGTTCAAATGATTCTAAATAGTCTATACTAGCTCCGCTTTACGGCTTTGAATCGATCTTCCAAACATCCTGAATACGTATATTTTTAAGTTGGCATGGCGTAAAAGCCAGTCGGATTATAGTGTCTGTTTCAAAACGTACTGGTTGTTTACATAATTTGTCGGTTGTAGAGACGTAGGAGGAGACGGAGTATTATTTGAGTTGTTTGTGAAACAGAACTGGCGCATCTCCACTGTTTAATTGCAGACATCTTGTTTTCTGTTCGGGAACGGAGACGCGAATAGCGCGGGGAGTGAGTCGTGGCACTGTTGTAAGTATACTTACTTATATTATTATTTTGATAATGTATAAATACAAAATCGTACATTCAATCTTGAATACATTTTAATAATGTGTACAAATCGCGAAAGTTTATCAACATTTACATTTTTTTACTAAGTAGCGGGTAGGTACTACAAGACATCTTTTCACTAATTGCATAAATATTTATTGCGTAGTCTTTGAGTAAAATGCGTTTGACATACGGACGGACAGACAGAAAGACAGACAGATGGACGTAATGAAAGTATGAGGGTTCCGGTTTTGTCATTTTGGCTACGGAACCCCAAAATTGCAAATGTACTTAGTCTAGTCATTGCGTCAATGATCAATACTTTTGTGTTTGTGGATATACAAAATGACTTTGAATGCAGTTAACTTTAAAAAAAAAACTATTATCGCTAGTTTTTTTTTTTTTTAAAGACAACCCGCAGTACAACAAGCCCTGTGTCGCGGGGGACTTTACAAACATACAAGTCACGGACACAAAGTACACCCAAACTCGGAACAACAATTTGTGGATCACACAAAGTGGTGTCCCGTGTGGGAATCGAACCCACGACCTCTTGCGTAGCAGTCGGACACACTCCCACTGCGCCACAGAGGCAGTTATTACACATACAATACATAATTTTGAATTTTACAAGCTTTTATTTAACTTGCCCTGTGAGTTAGTTAGTTTAGATGTGTAAAATAAGAATCACACATTTTTTTATATCCTGAGCGATGATCGAACCTACAGCACTTTGAAAATGAATTCAAATTCTTAGATCAAGTTCATAAAGCATAATATTCTTCATCAAACAACATGTCTTAACCAAGTAACTAGTCAGTCACATCTTCTTAAGAAAGATCTTAAGAAAACTAAATTAAAACCATTTATTATTCCCTCCTCATTCTTAAGTTCAAAATTAATTAGTGACAATAAGTACCTATCTAAGGTGTACTACTGAATACAAAATGGAGACTCGAATCAACTCTGCGAGTGAGTTAATAAAGATTTCCCTCACTTTAATTGCAAAGGAACAGTGAGCTTCAAGTTTTCGGGGGCGTTCGTGCAACTTCGGCAAAGCTCGGCAAAGTTCGTCGCCTGCGGCGGAGTCTATGCTTTAATTACATCTGTAAATTATAATAATACCTGCTAATATTCTCATAAGCGATTTCGGCAACGAAGGCCAGTGTCTTCAAAGGCTGACCAACTATTCAAGAGATATTATCACTACATAGTATAAAACAAAGTCGCTTTCTCTGTCCCTATATCCCTATGTACCTATGCTTATATCTATAAACTACGCAACGGATTTTGATGCGGTTTTTTTTAATAGATAGAGTGATTGAAGAGAAAGTTCAGTGTAAAACTTCTATTGGTCGTAGCGTGATGTTATATAGCCTATAGCCTTCCTCGATAAATGTGGTATACAACAGTGAAAGATTTTTTTTTAATTCGGACGTGTAGTTCCTGAGATTACCGCGTTCAAACAAACAAACAAACTCTTCAGCTTTATAATATTAGTATAGATAAGTTTATGGGTAAACACTCCCTAGTACCTCAGTTTAGCTAAATCTTTATTCATACTAAATTGCTTGTGCTAGTGGGTTCACGTTCTTTAATGGATAGGATCCAAACCTGTGACCTCTCGATAGCGAGACCAATGCTTAAGCCATTAGGTTGCAGGTGCTTCGAATATAGGAATATTTTAGTTTGTATGGTTAATTTCCAAAGTGTGTATTTCAAATTTAAATTTGGAACAACATACGCTTTGGAAATCTATCTTCCGATATACACTGGAGTACTATAAGGTGTGACGTCAATTTAGTATACTGTGAAGCCGTGCCTTTAAACGGAACGCAGTCCAGTATTATGTCTTCCGCGTACATAAATTTTATATGTACGATGTATAAGATGAACAAGAAAAAAAAAATTGAATTAATTGCATAATGTCTAAATCAATGAAATTAATTTAAATTTCTGGTCACGGTAGACCACGTGATTAAAGTACCTACTCAGAGCACCTTACTTCGAAAACAGCAGTGCTCACAGTACAAAAATGGCGACGATTTATGACGACACATATTTCCCAAGAATACTACGGCAGTATACTGTCAGTCATAACCGAACGAATTTATCTCCATTAAAAGCACTGAACAGTGCTCGCAGTGTATATCGGAACATACACTGCAGTGTGTTCGTAATTAAATTTTAAATTTGGAATATACACTGCTGGAATGCCCAGAACATGTGGTTGGAATGGACAATACTAGTACCTAGCTTAGAATTTAAAAACTTTTTAATAATACGTCAATAACAGCATTTAACCATCGAATGTTTTGTCTTATTTGATCGTATTTTGAAAATAGAATGAAAAACAAAGGCAAAACGTTTGATAAAATGCTGTTTTTAACGTTTTATTATTAATGGTGTTGATAGATTTGTATTACTCACTCTCCCGCGGTGATTTCGAAAATTTATTATCAAGTTTACTTCTACGACCGGTACAAATTAGTCTTTTTGTTTATATATACGAAATATATAATACATACCTATTTGATATTGTCTTCTAGTACGTAATTATTTTATTGAGAAATGGTTGCTTTTGGTGTGTGATTTATTATACAATGTGATTTGAGTTCGCGAGTGAAATGTGCGTGGAATTATAGAAGAAACGTCATGAATTACACTTTAAAGCTGATTTTTAAGTAGGTGCTATGTGCCCCCAGTCAACGTTAGTGATATATTTTGTTTTATAATGGCGTTAATATAAAATATATTAAAACCTTAACTTTTTACATACTATTTCTGATAAAGGATTCATCTATACTTTTATTATAAAGCTGAAGAGTCTGTTTGTTAGAACGCCTGGTTCGAATTGAAAAAAAAAAATAGTTTTAGATAGCCCATTTATCGAGGAAGGCTATATGGCTATATAAAATTACGCTACGATCAATAGGAGCGGAGCATCAATGAAAAATGTTGCAACAACCGGGAAAATTGACGAAAATGAAGTTGGTCAGTTAGTTATAAATATTTCTCTATGTGGTATTATTGTGATTAAGTAGGTATACGTTAATTAAAATTATGCACCTAGCCAGACTAAAAACCTATCGCGTCAGGCAAATATTAATTTGTTGCATTTGTTTTTAAAGATTACTAGCAATGTGGGCCTGCGTTACTAGCAATCATGTTAACCCCTCTTAGCCCCCTTATATTAGGAATGGGTTCACGTCGGTAATTTAATAGGTAGAATTTTAATCCGCGACCTAAAGATTGCGATTGATGCAACGTCCAATGCCTCAACCATTAGGCTACTGTCTCCTTCTTATTTTTGAGTTGATGGTTATCTAGCCCATTTCCAAGCAAATTTCTGTCAGTGTTAAGTATTTATTGTACATTTTAACTACACAAAGACTCGATTTTAAGGATTTTATACATGTTTCAAAAAGGTGGTACTATGAAAATAATGATAGTCAGCGTTTTCAGTTCGACCACAAACACCGTGACACGAGATTTTTTTATCTATACTAATATTAAAGCGGAAGAGTTTGTTTGTTTAAACGCGCTAATCTCAGGAACTACTGGTCCGATTTGAAAAATTCTTTTTTTTTGGATAGCCCATTTATTAAGGAAGGCTATAGGCTATATAACATCGCGCTAAGACTAATAGGAGCGGAGCAGCGACGAGAAATGTTCCAAAAACGGGGAAAATTTACGCATACGAAGTTGCGCGGGACAGCTAGTCTATACTAATATTATAAAACTGAAGAGTTTATTTGTTTGTTTGAACGCGATAAACTGAGAAAGTACGAGTTCGAATTGAAAAAATATTTTACTGTCGACTAGCCCATTTATCGAGGAAGGCTATAGGCTATATAACAACACGCTGCGATCAATAGGAGCGGACCATCAATGAAAAATGTGACAATAACTGGAAAAATTGACGTTTAAGAAGTTGCGCGGGTCAGCTAGTATTAGAATAAAACTGAAAGTTAAAATGAACTATGTACCTACACCATAAACTTATCCATGTATCTTGGGACAGTTCAGGAACTATAGACTCCATGCCAGTTTGTATCTTTGGGGAACTCACACATGGACATCTGTTCTCAGACTAGGTAAAGCCTTTACTATAGCAACCGGACAACTGATATAAATATCTGTTGTTCAGTTGTCATAATATGATATGTAATAATAATAATATCTTGGGACAACTCATGCAACGCTATCTGATCCCAAACTAAGCAGAGCTTGTACTATAGAAACCAGACAACTGATAAACATACTTGTATTTTTCTATATAACACCCAGACACAGAATAAACGATCGTGCTCACCACACAAAGTTTTATCCTGGATCCCCCGACCTATTGCGAAGCAGTCGGACACACGCTCAACGCGCCACAGAGGTAGTCAATATGTTTAACAGTTGTCCGGTTTATTTATGTTTAAAATAAAATGATTGTCTGTAAAGTCGGCTCGTGGATGTCACCGGAACGTGAGCGGTGACGTCACTCTTTTTCGTGACTGCAGCCGGTCATCGATTTATAAGACGTTATCACGTCAAAATTAAATATTTAAGCTCGCACTGGTGTCCCAACCATGTGTCGCGGGGGATTTTACAAACACACAAAACACGAAGACAAAGTACACCCACACTCGGAACAACAATAGCGAATCGAACCCGCGACCTCTGGCACAGCAGTCAGGTTCACTAACCACATAACCAACAAGCCAGTCATAACAGACATGCAACACAAATATTAAAATATACAGCCAAAAACATGTCGCATAACGACCTATTATTTTATACATTTTTATTACAGTCTCTGACAAATAAACATAAAGGACAGCCATATTGCAATAAAACCGTTATTTAGCTTTATTTGACATTTGACGTTTGTCGTATAAACTTATATATGGCGGGTAGCACGACCGTTTTGAGGGCAGTAAAAATTTTTAATGTTTGTCTGAAGGTTATATGGGCATGTTAGTTTTTAACCCCCAGTTTGAATGTTAAATGCAGTTATAGTTTTTATTTTGTATACCTTCGCAAAAGGAAAAAAACAATATAAAAATAACCTTTCTTACAGCATATATAGGTAAATTTGTATGCATTTGACATTAAGTTGCAAAAAGTTTTCTCTAACTTCTATCAACTTAATGTCAAATCCAATCATTTTTTTGCTGCAAACATTATATATTTATAAATAAGCTGTCCAGCGCAACTTCGTTTGAGTAAATTTTCCCCGTTTTTGCAACATTGCTCATTGCTGCTCCGCTCCTATTGGTCGTAACGTGATGTTATATAGCCTATAGCCTTTCTCGATAACTGGGCTATCCAACAGTAACATATTTTTTTAAATTCTGTTCCGTAGTTCCTGAGATTATCGCGTTCAAACAAACAAACTCATAAGCTTTATAATATTAGTATAGATGTAAACTTTTGTCTAGCTAGACCTCACACGCTCGTAGCCACGAGCTAGTTGTTCTAAAATATTATGTATCTGTTAAATTTAAAAGAACAACGTTTTTTATTAAAATTATTGGTATTAAGATATCAACATAATCTTAAAACAATGTTACCAAGCCATTTATATTTCTAATAGAATTTAATATTTAACGAAATTGAAATAGCACGTTCTTATTTCAAACTGATGAACGTTAAATTAACTTATTACACGTTTATTTAAATTAAGAAATATATTATAACGTTTAATTTAAGAAAATTTGAATTAATTTATAAATGGTTTAATAACGTTTTTGTGTAATTTGAATTTATTATGACAGTAAAATATATCCATTGCGAGATTTGCGAGTCGGTTGGGACTTTGAATACGTGATATTTTAATAGGATTATTAAATTTGGTTTTGATCTCAAGTTTTATGTTAGATTAACTGATCTCTTTGTACAGTAATACATGTAATGATTTTGTTATTAATCCATGCTAATTTTATAACAAGTTATTTTATTAAAGTGTTTTTTTTAAGGCATTTCTTGCCAATTACTTTAATAATACAATAATTGCATATTTGAAAGATAGAAAAATTTGAAGTCAAGACCCAGGAATCGAACCCGAGACTTCCTTATCTGGTCTATGTTACTAGGCTTCAAATTTTTCTATCCATTTCTCAACAGAAAAAAATGAGGTCTAGTAACATAGTCCAGAGGTGGTTCGATTCCGGCCCCGGTTTGACATACGGAAGCCTCAGGTTCGATTCCTGAGTCTGGACTTAAAATTTATCAATCTTTCAAAAATGCAATTATTGTATTAATAAAGTTATTTTATTGAATTTATAAATTTAGCTAACTCATTACAGCTAAAGTCTACAGAATTTATAGTCGGCAAAATTACTGTTCCGATTTTGAAAGGACGATGTCATGATTCCTGAGTAAAGACTTGTACTTAAGAAATGGGTATAAATAATTTAAGAAAATATTATAAGAAAAATAAAATTCGGAATTACAAATAACTAGCTGTTCCCCGCGGTGCACCCGCGGTTTATTCTTATCTGCTAATCCAGGGTGTCAGCTAACTCCATACCAAATTTTATTAAAATCGCTCTAGCCGTTATTATTTTATTTTGGACATCACTGAAATAATTAAATACACATATTATTTAACGGATGGCAAATCGAATGTTATTACATTTTATTGTAAATTTATTTCCGAGTCTATTATTCTATGTATTATTTGTCCAAATGTAATCCGATTATTAGCAGCTGTTTCCAAACATATCACAAAGAACAACAAATAACATGCTTCCAGCAAGCTTATATCATCACTCAGATATAACTATAACCCGACCAAATCACATTACCTCGTCGGACCAACAAATTGTTCCCAAGAACCGACATGTCGTGGCAGTATTCATAATGCAGAGGACAAACTTTTTATCGCCTCTCGAAACACTTTCCTACCGGGAAAATAAGGGATTGCAAACTTTGCCGAAGGTCAACGAAGATTTACGAAGGCTTATGTTCTAGTTTTGCACGTTCTTTTTTTGAACTTTATTGTGGCAGTTTTTTTTATTAATAGGCAAAGGTATCTATTAAACCCATGCCTAGAGTTCTTCTTGAAAGTAGCTTAATTAGGTTTTCAAAAAAATGATAATGCTTTTGTGTCGTGTTTAAATTATAGGCAAAGGTATCAATTTTAATGGCTCTATGATTAGTCCTTAAGAAGAGCTGTATTCGGGAAAATTAATTCTGTCAATTGGGAGTTGTACAAATGAAGGTGAACTGACATGTCGCTATTTTTACAGCTTCGCGTATATCGTGTAAAAATGTGTAAAATATACATGAAATACGTGATAACTGGACAAGACTTTGTGATTCAAAGAAGAAAACTAGCAAGAAATTAAACTTGAAATTAGCGTATGCACAGAATGTGCTATCCATACATGTGTGACCATTTGAAAATGACACAGTTGTCTATGCCTCAGAGAGCACGATATGATGTCGGTCCTGCGCGTAATCTCTCTCTCTATCTCTTTTCAGATTTCGCTCCCATGAACTATGGAAGTAAGAAAATAGAGGAACTCATGCACTATAATAATACCTTACTTTGGTTTGACATTGGTAGTGCGTGTATTTCCTATCATTTTTGTCTTTCTTTATGCTAAATTGGACTCTGAATCATGGCCTGTTTGAACTAAATTCCTTACGTTTGCCGTTCAGTAGGTACCTAACGTTATATAATTTTATAAGTTACGGGTCTTAATCGCGTAAATATTTTATTTTAAGGCTAAATAAAAAACCTTTGTTTATTGCCCGACATTTCGACCGTATTGCAACGGTCGTGGTCATTTTTACATGTTTATCACTCACTATTACATACGGCACCGTCGGTACTTCGACACACAACATTAACGACATCTGCACATTTGCGTGTAATGTTTGTTCGGCGTTGTGTACACTTGACCACGATGTTGACAAACGATATCCATCTTCTCGGTTGAAATTGATGTGATTTTTTATTTCAACCGCTTCCCGCGCCATCCTGGAGTAATAGTGACGGTCAGTGGAGAGGACCTGTGGTTTATGTAGTTATTGTCAATAGCGTGTGAGCATCCCGTACATATTACATTTTACAACAACACTAGCTGACCCGCGCAACTTCGTCTGCGTATTTTTTCCCCGTTTTTGCAACATTTTTCCTTGCTGCTCCGCTTCTATTAGCCGTAGCGTGATGTTATAAAACCTATAACCTTCCTCGATAAATGGGCTATCTAACAGTAAAATATTTTTTCAATTAGGACCCGTAGTTCCTGATTGCGTTCAAACAAATCGGTCGGTTTCATAAAAATCGGTCAAGTCGTTTCGGTGGAGTAATGTAACTAACATTGTGACACGAGAATTTTATATTTAAGATATAATAATATGTTATAAATCAATATAATCAAAACATACTATAAGAAACAATATTTTCAAGAAACATCTCCCATCCATTAAAACATTTCCGACTTCGAAAAGAAGTCAACCCATAAGTGCAAACGTGAAAATAGAAGCGCGTCATTTTCGTCTCACAAACTTTTATTTATTCCGTAACTTGTTTCATTTTTGTTTTGCACCACATTTGAAAGAATAAAGCCGGTACACATAAATAACACCGCATAAAACATGTATGAGGACGGACCCACTTCTAGAATTATTTACAAGCCTGACTCGTGGGTTCTTTTCGATTTTTTTGACCCTTTTAAACTATTCCTTCCGTCGTTCCGGATTAAGGAGGGACTTAAAACTGTGGTTACATTTTAAGGAGGTTTTGTGGCGTTCGTGTTAAAAAGTTGCCTTGAATTTTTTGCAAATTGGCTTTTAGGTCGGACCCTATTTTGTTTAATAGCATGTAAGTTTTTTTATGTTGGTAATATTGTGTAAGTTGGTGTAAATTTGTTATTAGTTTGGAAATTTATAGACTGTTGCAACAGGAATGCAGTAAAGTCCTTATTTGGGTAGTTGATTACAATAAAAGTAAATTATTTTAAACTAATCAGGTAATAGTAGATATTATAATGCTCTGAAAATAACTGTTCTTATACATTTTAACACGTTTTTGAATTTAAAAGCATGAAAACGAATACTAAAAGTAATGATTTGACGATAGGAACTTATGACGTCATAGGTTCCTATTGCATACACATTTGTATAGTTTACTTGTCGTTTTGACATTTCATAAAAAAAAAGACTGATTTGACTTGACAGTTAACATCCCTAGGTATTATACTCAATCTCAGCTAATGTTAGGTAAATCTGGTTTTCTATTTTGTGTCTGTTGACTCAGATAAGCCAAGTTTTCATCTGATCAAGTTTATTGCACCCTGAGTACCTACACAAAAATAATTTATATTTTATATTCCATGTATTCAAGTACTTTCACTGTTTCACACACACACACACACACTTTCAAGTACTCACAAATGATGACAGGTTAGATGTCGCCATTTGCAAATCAAAACTTCTAAGTTTTTTCATTTTTGCAAAATAAATAGATACACATTCTAAATTTAAGTAAATAAATCTATCACTGCCCGCCAATGCAAATTGGCATTGTCAAAGGAAACCAATAAAAAATAAATCTCCATTCGAATTAAGAACACCATTTTCGAAGTCCGAGAAAAAAACAAACTCGCAGAAATCTTTGTACGAAAAATTCAACTATTTCAATTAAGAGTCTCGTAGCGTTCCATTTTCGAAACTTTGTTTTAAATTGCAGCGCCAGAAGTCGAGTTCCAAAGTCATTCCAAACGGTTCCATTGGACGTTCTGCGCCGGTAATAAGGTTCCGACACGTCCCGACCTTTGGCGATCTTTAACGAAGTAATCGTTCTTGATCGCTGATAGGAAAAAGTGTGCAATTATCTTTGGATGCCTTTTCGTGACTTAAAAGCCGTATTGTGGTTGGTAATTATTGAGTGAACAACAGATATGGATTGTGTTTAAGAACAGATAATGTCAATAGTTATGAGCTAGGTTTGGTATTCTTTATATGAAAATAATGATGAAATTATGGTAGTCACTTTGTTATGCTTAATTTTAGCAATACGCATAAATAGCGACTTTCGCAGGCACTGAAACAGACTATCTGAAGTCAAAATACTTGATGAGTTGTTGGTCTAGTGGACTAACCCTGATTGCTAAGCCATAGGTTCGATCCCTATCCAGGATAAAAATTTGTGTGATGAGCACGATGGTTAATTCTGTGTCTGGGTGCAACGGTGGTTATGTATACTAATATTATAAAGCTGAAGAGTTTGTTTGTGTGAACGCGATAATCTCAGGAACCATTTGTTCGAATTGAAAAAATATTTTATGGTTAGATAACACATTCATTGAACAAGGCTACAGGCTAACATCACGCTACGACCAATAGGAGCAGAGCGGCAATGAGAAATGTTGCGAAAATGGGGACGCATACAAAATTGCGCGGGTCAGCTAGTCTATAAAAATTATGTATGTATTTAGTAATAAATATGTTTATCAACTATATTATAGTTTGGAATCAATCAGCGTTATGTGAGTTGTCACTAGATTTTTTTACTCTCCTAGCAGTAAGCAACTGGTCCAAGTTCCCTAAGTTTGTTAAGCACATAGAACCGCAGACAGACGCCACAACAGATGTTAATATCGCACCGGGGAGTCACTTGAAATTTGCGCTATCTAATGAATTTTCATAAGTTTCACTCCGTTCTTAGACCCTGGCGATATTGCTTAGTTTACGATGCAAACATTTTTTACTTAAGGGAACAAATAAAGGGAAATTGTAAGGGTTGAAAATAGGTAGATACTGTTATAACCCTTATATAGACATAGCCGAATACTAAAAAAAAAAACGTGATGCTTGAACATTAACATAGTGCATTTCTGAATATTTTGGAATGGTTAGGTAATAATTTGGCACGAATTGCTATATTTATAAGTAAAAAAAAGTACTATCATTTATGTAGTTAAATACAATATTCATCTATTGCGCTATATTACTTAATAAAAATTAACACTTTTTTTGTTATGCTGTATTACAATACACACTCAGAGTGAGAGAACATTCGCGCAAGCGCAAACAGCGGGATCAGGTATACATTTTCGCCGCGCGGAAGAAAGAGAGGGGGATATTACTTCCTCTCCTATGCCGCGCCGGCGGTCTACTCTCCCTCCATCTTACGAATTTTCGATCAGGTCACGTGTCCTGACGCGAGTTTAACTTTTTTTACACAAAAGTGCACAACGCCGCTAAAGAAGTTTTCACTTCAAAAAAACTTTTGCACAAGTTTATTCTATGGTTGGTAAGGACGAGGTTCGACCCCCAGATGGACGGATGACCTAAGGAGGTCGCTGGGATGAAATGTGGTAAGCTGGGGACCGGGTATCGTGTGTACATTAGGACCGGCTTATATCCAGCAGAAGACCGAAGGTGATGATGATTAATTCATTATGCACACTTATTGCTCTAACACAAACAGCACAGTTAAGTATGTTGTATGGTGGTAAATTGGAATAACATGACTACTAAGGTATAATCGTATTATTACCGGCTTAAGAATAGTAACACCCCATCTCTTCCCGTGGGTGTCGTCAAGGCGACTAAGGCATTTCCCACCGAAGGACGGGCAGCAGCGTCCTAGGAGTACTTTAAAGCCTTACTGAAAAGAAAAGAAAGAAAAGATACATTTATTCGTTGCATTACATTAAGTTACATAAAATGTTGTGCCTCGCCGTTGCAACGAATGTGTGTCCAGTTCAGCATAAGCTAGACTTAAGAGCCTGGCGCTGGTTTTCAACTGGAACCCAGCGAAACGTGTTCGTGTGTGGAGATGTTAGCATTTACATCAGCCAGCTCTCGCTGCGCATCCAAAAGATAGGATCCTAACCTAGTTCTGAAAATTGCCACAGAGTTACTACTGCGATTACCAACCCGCTCGCCAAGCATCTATTTATATCAACTTTTGTGATGTCCCATTCTCTAAAATCGCTTCGCAAAATACTATTTATATAAACTTTTATGATGTCCCACTGTTGGACACGGGTCTCCACAGTAGAACCTACTTATTATAAAATTAAATAATCGCCACGCTTGGCGAGCGGGTTGGCGATCGCAGTATGACTTAAAATACCTGCGTATTTTAAGTCATACTGCGACGCTACTGCCCGTCCTCCAGTGGCAAATGCCTTAGTCGCCTTGACGACACCCACGGGCACTTTAACGTATCCATAAAAACTACACTCTATATAACGATTGTGCATATTTTTTCTGAACGTAACTTTGAATAAGAAATATGAAACAAGTTTTTGCATAAAATATAACTTTCGCGAAGCCTGTCGGCCGTCAAAAAGGATATTTAGATGTATATAAATATGTACTCGTGTGTTTGTTACTAAGATTTATATTAGACGCGTGATATTTTTCTATATTATAAGTCTAAGACATTTATAGCCGAATATATAATTACATCTAACTTAGTCAAGAACGATACCAATTTTAACAAGCTCTCTTCTAAAATACCAATTTGTCGGCGTTGCTAATATGTATATCCATGACAACTGTGCATGACATATGTATAACCTTGTAGAAGTAAGGGTCTTTGAGCTAACCTGGGGACAGACAGAGACGAACAGACGGACGGCGATATAATCCAAGCGCACGCTTTGGAGCGCGCGTTCCGTTTGTTGTTGGATTTTACGTTTCCGTAGCCAAGTTTTGCCATTTTGGGTTTGACCTGTCATCGTGGATGACAGGTCAAAGCCACCGTAAGACCGTGACACAGTAAAAAAATCATTAAATTTCTAAACTCAATCCATAAACATATTAAATCCACATTTGAAATTGAGGTAGTTAGGTCGTTGGCTTTCTCGATGTGAAAGTATCGCCGAAACCAAATGGTACCCTCGGACACACAGTATACCTAAGACTCACTCACACCGATAGATATGGACACGCCACCATCCGCTCCACTTACAATCCGTTGTAGCTTCCTTAACTAACAGAGCATACGACCTTTGCGACCTATTGTGAACATTTGGAGGGTGAACATGCACATTTTCGGGAGGTATTAAGAAACAATGGATACAGATGTAACCTAGATGTCCACGGAGCAGGAAACTAGAAGCAAATGCCGAGAGAGTGCCAGCTTTTATGCCGTATATTAAAGGAGTGACGGACAAGATTGGAACAGTATTAATACATTACTCCATTACGACTGTATACAGTTGACACTCTAAGGTCTCGAAGCTTTTGCGAAAGGCAAAAGATGTTATCCTCTTCAAACACCTGGCCTATACAAGATGGATCGCAATTGCGGTAGTTCCTATATCGGATAGACCAAAAGCACAATCGCAAACAGGGTCAAGGAACATATCGCCTCTATTATTCCAGGATAGTGCCTAGTAATCGCCTCTATTATTTAGCGTTCTTTTCTCCGGCTTTACCTATTGTTTGCAAACTTGGCATTACATGTACATGTAGAATCTCGACGTATTACAAGAGTTGTTTTGCATCCTAAGTAAATAAAAAAATTGATTTTTTTGAAGTGCATGAGGTGTTCATCAAAAAGTACAAGAATTTTAACCGAAAAGATGGATACCCGCTCTCATTATCGTGGAACCCATCGAACCGTCAGGTAAATAAAAGGTTACGTGCCTTTAAATATTTTTCGCGATTAAGTCCCGATATTCTGCACTGACAATAATCGATCGCCAATGGAACGCTTGGCAATGGATCGGTCTAGTGCGATCCGCGATCCACGCCCTACGATCCTGAAGCGAGGATCGCGATATCACCGCTCCAAAATGGATCACATTCTTATAATATTACTACTATAAAGAAGGTAGGCCCCATTAGACGAAATTAAACCTAATGTCTGTATTGATCAAGATGTTTCAACAGAGTTTCATTGCTGTGTGGAGTGGATAATGCTGGAGCCGCCCACACGGGTGCGCCGTACAGAGCCGTTGATCGCATCACCCCCGTGTAGAACCGTCTACTACAGGCACTAGACCCGCTCAGATTCGGCAACAGCCTCCCCAGAGCTTAGACGCCAAAATGCGAAAGTGCTCGTCGAAAAGTCACCGCTGGTCTACCACTAGGCCCAGATACTTCATCTGGGCCCGGACCTGTACGAGGACCGAGCCGACGGCTATCGAGGCACCAGCAGGTGGACCGTGACGGGGCCCATGGAATAATTGGGCCTACGTCTTGGAAACGGCTATCCAAAGCTCCAGCGCCTCAATGCATCCGACCATTTGGGAAATCACTAACCTAACCATTTATATTTTTCTGGAAATAAATGACTTTTCGTTTCTTTCGTTCTATTTATAATATGTCATATAGGCATCAAACCCATTTGGGTTTAACGCAATTACCTTTCCTACTAACTATTCCATCTTCGAACTAAACTGACGAGCAAAAGTTCCGGGTCACTTACAAACAAAAACCTCGATATCTTCCAAAATAACAAGCATAGCCCATTAAAATAAGTTATTTGTGAAAGAGAATTTACAAGGCAGTAAACTAAACTCTTATTAAATTTATTTTTCTTTTTGTACTATTCTTAAAAATCCATTAGTTTAAAGCTTGTTAAAAATAAGAACAAAGTATTTTTATAATGATTACTACGCCTGTTCTATTTAATTATCTGCTTATAAATTGTATTTGCTGAATTGTAAATTTATTGTTTGTTTTATTTTTTAATTGTTTGTAATTTAAAGTTTTGCGTTTTTAATTTATAGTAGGGTTTTATATTATACTAGCTTTCCGCCGCGGCTTAGCCCGCGTGGATGTCGATTATCGCGATAAAAACTATCCTATGTTCTTCCCCGGGACTCAAACTATCTCAATACCAAATTTCACATTACATCTAAATCGGTTTAGCTGTTTGAGCGTGAAAGCGTAACAGACAGACAGACAGAGTTACTTTTACATTTATAATATTAGTGTGGACAGCTGACCCGCCCAATTTTCCCGATCTTCCCAATTATCCCCGTTTTTGCAGCATTTTTCATTAATGCTCCGCTCCTATTGGTTGTAGCCAATCTCAAGACATCTTATCAGAGGGAGAGAAGTGGTCCAAAATTCACCAAAATCACCTCACGTAATTTATGGACACCCCTTTATAGCGATAAAAACTATCCTATGTTCTTCTCTAGCGATATCTTATCAGAGGGAGGGAGGAGATTCAAAATTTGCCTTACGTAATTTTATGACGCCCCCTTAACGTGATAAAAACTATCCTATGTCCTACCCCGGGTCTTAAACGTCTCCATGCCAAATTTCATCTAATCAGTATAATGGTGTAAGTGTGAAAAAGTAGCAGACAGACAGAGTTACTATTACATTTTTAATATTTGTATGGATAATTCTTGTATAGGCACGAAAGTGTCTCAGGGCTGACGACGAGACGTAGAGTAGCCACTGCACAGAGCATACTTTTAATAAGCTACTGCTTAAAGTAAAGCTTAGTCTGACTGACTGTTTCCCGGTATGTAGTCTATGAAACCAACATTTTGTGCCGTATTTATTTCATTCTCGGTAACCAAACTGTATCTCAAAATTAAATCGATTGCCTCCATCTATTATAAAAAAAAAAACTTTTTTCATAATTTAAATTCATAAAAAGAACATGTTCGATGTTCAAGTCTTAAACATTTTATTCCTATACAAAATCACCAATTTTAATTTTTTTAGCTACTTTCTTGCGTTTTTTCCATTTTTTTTTAAACCTCTGCATGAAGCCGAACAAAGCAAAAAAAAATAGTTATTCAAATCGGCAAAGTCGTTAATTAGTTATGCCGTGACCAAGCGCAAAGGGGATTCATTTTTATATTATGAATATAAATAATAATATAAAAATGAATCCCTTTTATTTTGATAAATTTATATAACTAATATTTTAAAGATTATAAGTTTGTTTGTTTGAACGCGATAATCTCAGAAACTACTAGTCCTAATTTAAAAAATCTTCCTTACTGTTGGATTAGCCCGTTTATCGAGAAATGCTATAAGCTATATAACATCACGCTACGACTAATGGGAGCGGAGTAGCAATGAAAAATGTTGCAAAAACGGAGAAAATTTACACAGAGAGTGCGTGATACACACAAAACCCTTCCAACATACTTTTTATTTCAAATTTATATGTTGCACATTTTAGGAATAATCGATGTTTTCTAAGTGACCCAGAACTTTGGCTGGTCAGTATATTTGTCTTAAACAAACATTAAACTTAACTCAAGTGCAGTGCTCCAGCTATTTTGAAAATTAAACAGAATGGGGATCAAACTCAACAGAAAATGGCTCAAGTGGTATACAAACATGGTGACATAACACTACGCTACTAACTCGTTGATGAGGTAGGCAGGTTTTAGGAGACAGAGTCGTAAAGTAATTGACTCAATATTAGTCGCAGCACCTTACCCCCATATCAAGTTTATAAACATTCAAACATTGTAAAATTGGATTTTTTTTATTGGAAAAGACTGGCCGCGAGTTTTTATTGCCATGTTATTTTCTCCGGCTTTACCTATTGTTTGCGAACTTGGCATTACATGTACATTTAGAATCCCGACGTATCACAAGAGATGTTTTGCATCCTAAGTGAATAAAGAATTTTGAATTTGAATTTGTAACAAAATAGAAAAAGTTTTTTTTTTAATTGCACGGAATAACCTACGCGAAACTTAAGTACGAAACTTTAAGCAAACTTTAAGTTTTTTTTTTTAAAAGATCACTAGCAATGTGGGATTGTGGTTCCACATTACTAGCAATCCTGTTAAGCCCTCTAGCTAAGCTCAATGGCATGTGTTAGGAGAGGGTTCACGTCGGTAGTATAATGAGCAGGATTCGAACCCGCAACCTCACGATTGGGAGACCGATGCCTTAGCCATTAGACTACTAGACTACGCTTTAATAAGGTTAGCGAGAAACGAAAAAAATAAAATTAAATCGAATCGTCAAAATGTGAACAACAATAGGTTGTTGTTTACAGTTTTCGTTAACTACAGTTCGCAAGGGCTTGCCGCAAATACGGAAAAAAGAACATGAATAAGGACCTGCTCCCTTCCAGGTTTAAAGGAAATACCGGCTGTAAAGCGTGAGAGAGACAAAACAATCCTGCGGCCAGTAGTTGTCTCTTTCTAATCTGATTGGTCCACGTCACAGGCTTGCAAGAGTGGAGACAGATGACATAATGCTAGAGACAGAACAGATTTTGGTCGTACAGTCATGGACCCCAAGTGCGTTTTTGAAAGCGCATGCACGTATATGCATGCGTTTTATCATACGCGCAACTAGTACAATCGTTGATGCGCTTATAAACTCGTATAAATTTCTTGAAACGACTGTATACAGGCAGAAAAAAGCGCTACTCTGAAATTGCCGTAAATGGGCTGAGTTAAACACTGTTATACCTACGCATCATACAATTTGCTCCCGGCACAGAAGCTACCGGAGAGGTAAAACCTTACTTAGACATTTTGACTACCTCTATAGTGCGGTGGGAGTGGGTCCGACTGCTACGCAAGAAGTCGTGGGTTCGATTCCCACACAGGACACCACTTTGTGTAATCCACAAATTGTTGTTCCGCGTCTGGGTGTACTTTGTGTTTGTGACTTGTATGTTTGTAAAGTCCCCTGTGATACAGGGCTTGTACTCTACTGCAGGAGTCGTCTTTTATAAAACAGATATAAAAAAAAACAAAATTCAAAATTCATATTCTTTATTCACTTAAGATGCAAAACAACTGTTGTGATACGTCGGGATTCTACATGTACATGTAATGCCAAGTTCGCAAACAATAGGTAAAGCCGGAGAAAAGAACCTAGCAATAAAAACTCGCGGCCATTTTTTTCAAATTGCCAATTTTACAATGTTTGAATGTTTATAAACTTGATATGGGGGTAAGGTGCTGCGACTAATATACTATACACCATGTTAAAGGACTAATGCAAACTGTATTAGCAAAAAGTTGAAACATGAGATAAACCAAAATCAGCCTTAGTGGGTACAATATAGTAGGAGCATCTACTTACAACAAACGGAAAAACTATAAAATTAATACAGTGGAGCCGCGTTAATTCGACAAACGTTTTGCAAGACGTTGTCGGACTATCGCATTTGTTGGATTATAGAGTACTGCCACAGACCCCCTATAAACCGGATTTTTTTTAAAGAGAGTACCTCGTAATCCGGCAAATAACTAATCAAAGGTTTATACAGTGCCACAGGCCCCCTATAAACCGGATTTTTTTTGAAGGAGTGTACCTTGTAATCGACAAATAACAAATATCATGCATAACAATGTACAGTAATCATGCCGGATTACAAGGAGCTCCGGATTAGCCAGGGTCCGGATTACCGGTGGTTTACTGTATTATCAAAATAAACATTACATACTTTCAATGTATGTAATGTCAGAATAGAGAGTGCAGATGTACCGTTTTTAGCAGGTAGGTAGGTACCTAAGAAATTACTGCTCCAAGTGCTCTTTTATTTCAAAATACGAATAAAATTCTTGAGTGGAATCCAAACAGAGGTTGAGTAGGTACTGAGGGTACTTCTCGAAGTTTTCAGGAATGAGGAACGCATACTAATCTTCTGAATCGATCGTTCTAAGGCGAACAGAAGTGTAAAGTTACCCCAACATTTTACATACAGATTTTAGTTCTGAAATCTAATTTGTTTTTAATTAGTTTTTAATTTATATGATTTACTAGCTTATGCCCGCGGCTTCGCCCGCGTGGATAATACGTAATGGTGGCAAAGTTTCATACTAAAATTTTACCCCCTTAGGGGGAGAATTTTTAAAAATCCTTTCTTAATTTCTTTACCTAATGGCTAAGGCATCGGTCTCGCAATCGTGAGGTCGCGGGTTTGAATCCTACTCATTATACTACCGACGTGAACCCACTCCTAGCACAAGCCTTTGAGCTTAGCTGGAGGGGTTAACAAGATTGCTAGTAATGTGGAACTCGATTATAGATATCTTAAAAAAAAAAAATCCCCTTGTTATAAAAGGAACCCCTAAGCAAAATTTAAAGTTTCTAACCCTTAGGTATAGTTTAGGCCATGCGTTGATATATTAGTCAGTCAGCTTTTCCTTTTATATAAATACTCGTAGAATATGATTGCTTACGCTTCAATATATCTGATGATAAGGAATTCGACTGGTTCCAGACCAGCCCATGTAGTAGCTACGGACCTCCTAAGGAAGTCAAATCAGCTGCTACCGTGTGGAAGAGACCTAGTCTCTCTATGAGATATTTCTTGACATATTTGACATTATATTTTATCACTAGCTGTCCCGCGCAACTTCGTATGCGTACATTTTCCCCGTTTTTGCAACATTTTTCATTACTGCTTCTATTAATCGTAGCGTGATGTTATATAGCCTTCCTCGATAAATGGGCTAACCAATAAAAAGATTTTTTCAATTCGGACCAGTAATTCCTGAGTAATTTCTTCAAACACACGAACAAACAAACTCTTTAGCTTTATAAGATTAGTGTAGATTATATGATTGTATTAGTATAAGGTATCTATTTACTCTTTTAGATGTTATGTATTGTTATTAGCCTATCAGCGAGTGGAATCGTCATTCGCGTTGCTTAGCTTTTTCATGAATGCAGCCGGTCATCGATTCATAAGACGTTATCACGACAAAAACAAATTTAATTAATTTAGACTATTCACGTTTATTCTTTCACATTCCAAAACATTTCGAATCGATTCATAAAATTAATTAAAACTAGTATAAATAGTGCTAATATATGTACTAACATATATTTATGAATGTACAAATACATTGCAAGCATAAAGCAACTGTCCAGTAATAGCTATAATTTTCTGATCGTATATAACTCTCTGTCTGTTGTCTTTGTCTATTGCAAATAATCTAAGTTAACACGCTTTTTTAAACGCACTTTTTAACCCCGGGACAAAAAAAAACCCTCTTTTTTAACCTCAGTCTCAGTGTAATGAAAAACCGTTAAGCCGTTTTGAAAATACATTCTTTTTTTTTTGTCTCACGAGTCGAGGGTTTTTAATGTTACTAAACAATATTTATGCATAGTCGTGTGCAAACGCAAGCTTTGTAAATTGTACAAAACATGTATTGTAACAGATTCACTTCAGTGATGCAAGTTCTTTTGTCCGGCTTAACCTATTGCTTGCGAACTTGCATATAGAATCATGAATTTTCATAAGTGTAGTATTTTGTTTCCTAAGTGAATAAAGAAAAAAGAAAAAAAAAATGTGGCACTTGGGGACTGCCGCGGTAAAGCTATTGCATAGCATTTTTTATCAACTAAAAAAAACAACAAAATAAAATTAAAAAAAAAAAATAACTACATCAGTTAAATAATATATATATTTTTTTCTTTTCATTACATTTCGGAGCAGCTCGTCTCGATCCGTGCGAGATTCGTACATTCGTACCATATACATATACGTTAAGCGAACGCTCGGCCGAGCTACATGGTAGGCGGAGTAGGGGATGTTAGGTTTTATTTTCGTTACGGAATTTCTTGATTCGGTCGCCACGTTCAAAGCCTGCGATAAAACTATGCAATAGCTTAAAAACGTTCCTAAGCACTAAGCGCTATTGTAATTTGGTATTATGTATCTGCTGCTGGAATCTAAACCTAACTTAGTTAATAACATTTAATCTGAAGGGTTTATTTGTTTTAGCCTGACTGGCGCCCTCTTGTCTTGACCTTTTAACATTTTCAATCAATTAGATTCAAAAAATTGCAAAGCTTTGATTGTTTTTATAATAATAAAATTGAATACTAGATCAAAAAATACACATTTTAAGAATTTCTAATATCTTAGGTTTTTTGCGACAAGTTGTTGGTCTATCATTTAAACAGGGTTTAGATTTTAAATATCTGTACCTTTCTCTAATTGACTCACTACAAAAGCCAGTCAAATATTTTTAAGAATGGATTTATTTTTAGTAGTTAATTAAAAGGCAAATGTCCCATCGCATTTTAGAATCAAAATCTTTCAAGATGTCTGCTTATTAAAATAGTGACTTAGAATATCTTTATGTTCCCGTGGAAAACAAAACAAATAACAATAATGTGTACCTACTTTAAAAGCTGATTTATATAATGTTGAATTTTAATTATTAAGAAATTCTTTTATATTGTTGTTTGCCGCTCATGTCACTAATCTTAAAACCGCTGTCAATTTAGTAAACAAGCCCTTCAAATAGAACCTCTTATAAAACATCTCAATCAAATCGGTCATTTTAGAAAATTTTAGTTTTACTAGCTGTCGCAAGCGGCTTCGCCCGCGTATTGGATTTTACTCCCTTAAGGGTACCCGCTAGCGGTTTAGGCTCTGCGTCGGTGAATCAGTCAGTCAGTCAGGACCAGTTATTAGATCCGTTATATACCGTTTAATCAATCGTGGTTCGATTGATTGAACGGTAAATAACGGAACTCTTGACGGTCTCAGTGGCGCGTTGGGAGTGTGTCCGACTGCTACGCAAGAGGTCGTGGGTTTGATTCCCACACGGGACACCACTTTGTGTGATCCACAAATTGTTGTTCCGAGTCTGGGTGTACTTTGTGTCCGTGACTTGTATGTTTGTAAAAGTCCCCCGCGACACAGGGCTTGGACCATAATGCGGGAGTCGTCTTTAAAAAAAAAAAACTTATGAGATTATGTACTTACTCTTAAAATATATATAATCGCACATGAAGAAAGGAATATACTTTTACGAACCTTTGTCATTCGATTGAATCACACTCAGAAAAGGGTTAAATATCATGCTGTTTCTATTAGTTTAAGGTGTGGTGTTTCTATTATCAGCGACAAAAATGATTTGAAAGGGTCTCAAACTAACAATAATAATTCGGAGTTAAATCATTAAAAGTACTTAAAAAAAAGACAACTTATTTTAGCCATAGTGTAAGTACCTACTTCTAATAAAATAACGTTTTTATAAGTAGCTTGATGATGAAGCAACATTTACGCAGTTAGTGCGTTTGGCACGTGACTTTAAAGCACTTTCAAAGTACCGCAAGCAAACATCTCTTCTGTGAACAAGACGTTTTATTTCAATATTGATTTTGTTTGTAGATTTAGGTTTTGTATCGTCACGTTCTGTGATGTAACGTTCTTTCGCATTTTTTCATTGATTATTTGTCTGGTAGATGAGTAGCATTATGGAGGTACCAATAGAAGATCGATTCAAATGCTGAATCGCGATATTGAAGTTCTCACAGCTGCTATTTATATATACAAGTTCCCAATGTTAATCAAACGGCTGCAGCTCGCCTTGCACAATCCCCTCGCTCGAAAGGAGGATTCTCCCTCAAAGTTGAAGGGATTCCGGGAGTTATCCGACTGCTACGCAAGAGGTCGTGGGTTCAATCCCCACCCAGGATAAAAGCTCTTTCGCTGTGAAATGAAAATACATTGAGTCATTATTTTACAGTAATCGTGAAGAAGATCAGAGTGAGGTTAACGACCTATGACAGAAACCCAGACTATTTAAATAGAGACGCAGTAGAACCATCTTACTCACTTAACAAACTAAAGCATACGAACTAACAAAGCTATATGAATATAAAATTCGACGGCTTTATTAACAGAGCTTCCGCCGCTAGGGTGGCAAGGCAAGTGTCTAATTTAACTAAGACTAAGTTTGTTCATTAAATATAACAAGATTTTGTTAGGCTACCCTTTGAGACGCGCACTATGCTTAAAATATTAAGCGAGAGGTTTTTAAAAAGGTACCCTTTTGAAGTAATTGCTTTGCTGGAGTATTTTTAGTTGAGTCTTTTTGCATGGCTTGTAGTGTTAGTGGACTTTGAGGGATTAATTATAGGTTTAATCCAAAGATTTATTGGTTTTGTGTAAATATTTAAAGTGAATTTAATGCTGTATTTCGTTTGATAATGTAATTTGAAATAAAGACAGTGTACTTGAGATTAAAGAAGGTCAAAAATTGATTAATTTCTTGTGGTAATTTCACAGAAAGCATTATAAATAAAATAGATTTGAATCATTTGCATTGTGCTCTATATAGTACCTACAGGGGTTTTTCATCATTCAAAATTGATTAATTTACGTATATTATAATTCAAAATAGATTCAATAGTGAAAATTACTGAAGCGTTCATGTATTGTACTTTATAAAGTGACTAGCTTCCTGCCTCGGTTTCGCACGGATGTCATATAGTAGTTTTTTTACAATTTTCATAGGGATCTTGGACTTTGAATGTAGCTTTCCATTGGCAAAATATTTTTTGAAATTAGTTTCGTAGCTTTTAAGTTTATTCGTTACACACAAAAATACAAATCTTTTCTCTTTTTAATATTAGTATAGATGAGTGAGCGAGTGAGTGTTCACTTCTACACAGGTTCTGCTCGCTAAAGCGTAGCTTATACAGCCGACTTACTTAATTTGAACTAAGAAAGTCCTGACCCCTATCTCTCTACGGTATTCATTATTCTGCAGTCTAAGAACCACCCCAGCAAACGTTTAAACTGTTTATAAAATTACAAAATAAAGGTGTCAACGTAAAATTTTGCATTGTGCATACAACATTTACAGAAACTCCAAAGTATCTTAACAATATCTTTGCGGATAAAGTCTTGAAAAATATCGGGGGCGGAAACATTTAATTGCTTTATTTAACAATAAAAGTTGTTGAAACTGTCCTGAGTTGGACCGACTTTGTGGTCGCAGGAACCGGTTAAAGAATGCAAAGAAAATTTTAAAAAAAAGTTAAAATTCTTAGTCTGTTGCAAAATTTGCATCTTTCTGCAAGTAATGATTTTAATTTGTATGCCAGTTTTTCGGTTATTCCACAGATGCCAGTCAAATAAAATGGGAAAACGGAAAGGTTATTCAACTCAGCTGAAAGGATTAAGGTATCCAAAAGTTTGGTTAAATGACACTTTAACCAAACTCTTGTTTTTTGCCTGGTTCTGCTGAGATTAGATTATATTGACTGCCTCTGTGGCGCAATGGGAGTGTGTCCGACTGCTACGCAAAAGGTCGTGGGTTCGATTCCCACCCATGATAAAGCTTTGTGTGATGAGCACGATGGTTTATTCTGTGTCTGGGTGTAATTTATCAATAATATGTATGTATTTAGAAATATATAAGTATATTTATCAGTTGTCTAGTTACCATAGTACAAGCTCTGCTTAGTTTGGAATCAGATGACGTTGTGTCAGTTGTCCCAAGATAATATTATTATTATTATTGTTATTATATCTAGCAAAACCACATACCTAATACCTACACATTACAATGTCAATACTGGTATCGGGGAGTCTTGAGTCCCTTACACCTTTCCTTTCTGCTACCCCTGGATTCCGCAACTTAGCCTAGTTATTTGCCTAAGTAAACAAATTCTTTATTGTATTGGTCAAGAAAAAAAAATACAAACAAACAATAAGTACAAAAAAAGTAATTATGTACAAAGGCAAGCTTAACTCAAAATTGAGTTTTCTACCAGCAAACCTTTGAGCTCTAGAGTAGAATGATATTTGAAACTAATCAGAAATGTAAAAATCAAAGAAAAAAAAAGAAATTAAACCATATATAAATAAACAGTAAGTACATACTTACATACATAAACGTATGTTAACTTCAATGTCCACCAAAGTCATTACGTCACTCTTCTTAAACTACTTCATCCTACTTCTTATATATAGCAAGTATGGTTTTGTTGTGGGTATAAATCATAAATATACTATACCTACCTGCCTAACAAGTGGCCGCTACTAGTCAGCTGCTACACCATACACCATCTATACCAACTTTTCCAAGAATCGGTTTTCTCCCCTCTGTGGTTCAATTATGTAAAATTCGAAAGTACCTACGTTATTCATTGATTTATCAAATTAAATTTCTTGAAAACCTGACCGAAATTACCAAATTTAAGTAGGTATCTACGAGTACTACAAGTATAATTAGAACGCGACCGTTGTACCGCTCTGTGCCTCACTGGGTCTTCCTAATATCGTCGCTCAAACTATATCAAATGTTTGTTTTAGACCTTTATAGGTACTAGAGATAATAATATCTTATAAGAGCTTGTATTATGGAAACCAGACAACCGATAAACATATTTATTTCTAAATACATACATATTATAGATAAATACCACCTAGACACAGAATAAACCATCGTGCGCATCACACAAAGTTTTATCCTTGGCGGGGATTGAATCCACGACCTTATGAGTAGCAGTCGGATACGCTTCCACCGCGCCACAGAGGGATGTTACGGAGGTGGTTTTATCGAAACCGAAGTCGGAGTTTTAAAATTTAAGTTTGTCGAATTCAAAATCGGAGTCAGAGGTGGTGGGATAAGATAAAAAAAAAGTACGTGAATAAGGATCCTGAAGTGTTTTTTCTTAAAAGCAACTTATTACGAGTATTTTAAAATTAATGTTTTTCTGTTAATATTTATTCCTGTTAATTTCCGAAACCATTGAGCCGATTTTGACGAGACTTTCACTGTTAGGTTGGTTGGTTAATTGTAGCCAAGCATTAAATGAGACCTAACCTTTATATTTTTTCTTGGCTATAGTCGCTGTTGGAAGCTAGTCTATAAAACAAAACGCGACACCAAAAATAAGCAAAAAAACATTATTTAAACCAAATAATCACCAAATAATCCCATTACCAACACAATGCCATCGTAATTACCGCGCCCTTATCCACAACAAACAAACTACATACTTTACCATCTCCATTCAATAGCGATTCATATTAAAAAAACATCAATTCTCTACGATTCTGAGGAACAGATGTCGATGAAATCCGAACAAGTATAGTATTGGTTCACAAAGAAAGCGAGGCTAAAGTTCGCCGAAACAAGCGGCAGTCCCTTTTAAAAACCATTATCGTTCAAAACGGAGCCACTCTATGCGAAACTTCACAGCAGTGGTAAGGTAGGGTGACTCTGAGAGCGGGAATATAACAAAGAGAACACTGAACATGGAGGACCATAATGACCAGGAAAACGATCCTATGTTCTGTCTTGGTGGGTACCTAAAAGTGCCCATTTTATTCGTGAAATAGTGATAGGTACTGACACATCACTGTGTTTCGGTTGAAGAGCACTGTAGCTAGTGTAATTACTGGGCAAATGAGACTAATGAACTAACGTCTCAAATGATAACAGCTTTTAGGGCACAAAAAAAAAGTGTAAGGGCTATAGAAGGCGTAGAATATATGGAGAGCTGTATACCTACCCTTATTTAAGAAACACCAAATTCTGCCTTTACCAAGTCTATATATTTATAAAATCTGCATATTTGTATATAAACACCCTGATCTCTTTGTAAAACAAAATGTCAACAGAGAAGGGAGATATCCCTAAAAATTACATGTTCCATGACAACGTACAGCACTACATAGTAAAAACTCCTTTTGTATGGCAATACGAATTTATAATAAACTACCGAATGAGCTAAAGCCTCTTAATTTCGTTTTGTTTAATAAAAAAATAAATTATAAAAATAAAAAAACCCGCCTGCACAAAAAAGATGAAAACAAGATCCCCTACATGATTATATAATTTCATGCAGTCGGAGGCGGGTTTTTCTTATTTTTATAATTTATTTTTTTATTTAATACTTTTTAGTAGTTGTAGTATGTAACCGATGTAACAATTAACTTTTATCACAGCTATTGTCAAGTATTGAAAATTGAAAAAAGAATGGTTGCTAACTAACTTTTTTAGTACTACAGTTATAATCATGTTATACCTTTTTGAAATGCTTAAGATGAGCCTTTTCATTTGATACCCATATTGCAGTATTCAAAACACACAGCCGCCATGTTTGTTTTTTTCAAACGTCACATATCTAAGAACACTCGGGCGATCAAGACGAATCTAACGACGCGACGTCTTAATTGTACAAATCCGTTCAGTGGATTGTGAGATATCAGGTAATAAAGAATATTACATACATACATACAAACATACATACATACAATATACGCGCGAAAACATAACCCTTCTTTACAGTCGGGTAAAAAAAAAACTATTTAACCTATTTAATATAAATGTTACTATAGTATAAATGAGTACTTAAATGATATAATTGTTTAAGTTTATTATGTGCCAACGGTTTTTGTTATAATGATGCTCTGTGTATTTTTTATTGTTATTTTGTTGGTATTTCATAAAAAAAAAAATCTTCACCAGATCTGGTAGAATATAAGCACTAAGACTTTGTAAACACCATTACTGTACTATATTCTGAGAAATAAACTATTCTATTCTATTCTATTCTAACATTCAGACATTCAGATCTTTCCCAAACAAGGAACTTAGGTACCATCTGGCGCACGACCTGCTCGTCTCCTCATTTCGTGGTAAACAAAAAAAAAATTTAAAAAAATGTCTAGCTGTAAACTGAAAATGACAGTCCAGTATAAAGTGGTTAGTCACTGCCGCGCTGTTCTAAGGATGCCTCATGCAGAGTCGAAACACTTGTCAAAGTTTCAACTTGTGGAAGTGGAACGTTGCAAGTCAAGGGTCCGAAGGTACCTACCATTCGAGCTGGTGAGAGTAGGTACCTGTCATTGATTTCCCTTGTTGCAGGGTCCTTAAACACGTAGCAAGCCCTGCGCTTAGAAATGCATCAACGCGCATGCGCGACGGACATGTTTGAGCGCACCTGCGCACATGCGCTAAAAAAATGCGCTAGAATATAGATTGTGAATAAATATATCTCTTTTTGTGGGTGTTCGGCCTCCTCTGAGGGCATTTCCTTACTACATTAATTGTTGTGATTCATAAATTGAGGGTGAGTGGTGGGTTCCTTCTGAAATTATAAATTTAGAGATAGTTCGACAAAGTAGATTAACATAAGAAACTTCTCAAATTGTAAACTCTCAAGAAATCATAAAAGAATTTCAATTTTCAACTCTTTCATTTCTATTGATATCGAAAAAATCTGAAGCCCCTTAGTTCTAAGTTCGGAATGATTAGTTTAGCTAAAGAAATGCACTGACTGGATAATACTCTTAACGCGAGAGGAGATTAATTTATATTAAACTAGCTGTCCCGCGCAACTTCGTCTGCGTAAATTTTCCCCGTTTTTGCAACATTTCTTATTGCTGCTCCGCTCCTTATTTCTCCACTATTTAATGGATGTTATTATACATATAAACCCTCCTCTTCAATCACTCTATCTATTAAAAAAAACCGCATCAAAATCCGTTGCGATTTATGCATACATAGGGATATAGGGACAGAGAAAGCGACTTTGTTTTATACTATGTAGTGATAGTGATTGTGAGTTATTGGACATTAAGATATGTGACTAAAAATATATATTCAGCAAAAACGAACTGCAATGTTAAAAATAAAATCCACCAAATAACTTACAATAATCTAGAACATACGTTACAGATTTTTGATCAATCTTTACCTTTAAAAAGTGTGCAGATGGCATTTTTTCTAAATAGGTTTTGGAACGTTTCATTGCAACTTTTTGTCATAGAATTACCTATTTAACATTGAATGGGTTAAAAATCCCAAGCCGCTTATGAACCCCACCGCGCACACAAGAAACCAACATTGAATTAATAGCAAAGAGCAATTCAATAATGCTTCAATGATTTTTAATATTCGAACAATTCGCAGCCTGATGTATTGTCCATTCAACGAGACCAATTTTTGGTCGTTACTATCAAACCGGTCACAATAAACTCTAACTGGATTAAAATAAAGTTGATATTTGGTTGTGTTTCAAAATTTAAAATGGTGCCCCGTGGTCCCGACACATGTGTGGATGGTAGGAATATTTCACGATTGATCGGCCAACATCATAAGACCAGATAGAATTTTTCAATAAAGCGAGTTTTAAAATCGTTCACGCTTGTTGCACAAGTGAAATGTGCCTTAAAATGTTATTAAATACTAACGTGTTTAGCCAAACTCGAAATTGTTATGAATTTGTGAATTTTGTGATACACGATGAGCGGTCTGAATTTGTGGTTTTTGGGTATTGGGCAGATGCGATAATAACTCTGTGGTTGGGTTAGAATTCAGTAATTTGCTTTTCGTTATATTATAATCGTAGTATACGCATCAAAATTAAAACTAAAAAATATTATGTAAGTATAAATAACAGTATTTTTTGACGTGACAACGTCTTATAAATCGATAAAGTGTAACGTCACGTTACGCTTTCGTCTGTTCGCCTGCTGATAGGCTGAAGTATTGTGGCCGTCGATCTACCCAAAGCTGTCACATACATGGGTGCTTATTACAATGTCATCAATGCTTTGGCGATTGCAGCGACATGCGATAGAATTGGAAATAAAAAAAATTAAAAAAACTAATTTAAAAATATCATATGACGGTATCACGTAAAATTATCGTCCGTAAACCGATTTTACAGATAACCTTTTTTTTTATTATTTGGGTAGGTTACATAGATGGGTACAACATGTTATTCCTATATAACCTGTTGATCATGTTGTGAAACTCTGTTAGTGGCTAAAGTGTACGATTATTGTAACCATATCATTGTTTTATGTAAAAAAGCTGTTGAGTTTCCGAAATAATAAATAAATAAATAAACATTTACAGTGGCGTTACATTTATAATAGGTAGGTACAATATGATTCAAATTATTGCACGTCATATCTGTGGCAACGAGGCTTCCACATTTAGCATATAGCTATGTTGTACCATGAGCCGCAACACAGCGCTGATTTTCAGTAAAGCCCCGGTTGACGTCCGAAATCATTAAATGACATACCAATAATTCTTAATAAAATTGTTTTTAACTAATTAATTAGCATATTTAGAGAGTCGTATTTAAAATGAGTAGAACGAAGATGAAGAAGATGCATGCCAATTTGAAGTTAAATATAGACCGTGATTTATTTTAGATGTCTATCTTTTGACTGCCTCTGTGGCGCGGTACACAACCACCACGCCACAGAGGCAATCTGACTGCCACGCAAGAGGTCGTGAGTTCGATCACCACCCAGAATAAAACTTTGTATGAGCACGATGGTTTATTCTGTGTCTGGGTATTATTTATCAATAATATGTATGTATTTTGAAATATATAAGTAGGTTTATCAGTTGTCTGGTTTCGATAGTAAGCTCTGCTTAGTTTTCACTAGCTTAGATCGGAAAGCGTTGTGTGTATTGTCCCCAGATATTATTATTATTATTATCTATCCCTTTCGTATATGAATTAAATATAAACCTTTTAATATTGGGAATATTTCCGTCTATTCTGTCCAAACCATGTACTGTATAATTCCAACAAAAAAATTTAAAATAAGTCAATTAAATGCAATTATTGTATTTGTAAATTAAATAGTTGTTAATTCTTCTTTTTCCTTCTATAATGTATGTTTATGTTCTTTAGTCCAATTACAAAGCTCTAAACATGTAAGTAAGACTGCCTCTGGGGTGCGGTGGGAGTGTGTCCGACTGCTACGCAAGAGGTCGTGGGTTCGATTCCCACACGGGATACCACTTTGTGTGATTCACAAATTGTTGTTCCGAGTCTGGGTGTACTTTGTGTCCGTGACTTGTATGTTTTTAAAGTCCCCCGCGACACAGGGCTTATAACTTACTGCGGGAGACGTCTTTAAAAAAAAAAAAAGTAAATCGAAAAAATCTATATATACACACATCAAAAGTGTCTAGTGATCAAGCATTTTTATGCGGATTTCTTGAGATTGAGATGTGGCTTTGTAATAAATTTATGATTTTATAAATTTATATGGATCCTTTTTGGTGCATTTCATAATTTGAATCAGGAACTGTGAATCAAATTCGAGTAAAAGATGAAAATCAGCTGTCAATATTTTCCCTATAAAAACATACAACGCATTGAAGACATTATTAGTGCTACTGTTTCCCTACTACTGATTAAAACCAACGTTATTATGGAGCGGCGACGTCATTTAAGCAGGGAAGAAATGCTCAGAGCCGTGGGAATGATAGAAGCTGGTTCCCGGCAACGTACTGTGGCTTTAGCTCTGAATACAAGTCAGAGTGTTATCAGTCGACTTTGGACACGTTACCGAAGCACTGGTACCGTGGCTGAGCGCCATGGAGGACGGTATCGCTGCACCACACGGAGACAAGACCGATACATTCAAATCTTAACTCGAAGAGGTCCAACAATAACCGCCATGATGTTAGCCGTGAGGCTTCATCACTCTTCAGGGAACTTAATTAGCGACCAAACAGTCAGAAACCGCTTGCATGAAGTGAACCTTCATTCCCGAAGACCGCTACGGGTACCACCTATAGCAATGCACAATCGTAGGATTCGATATCAATGGGCTCTTGAACACAGAAATTGGGCAGAAGAACAATGGCGTTTCGTGTGCTTTTCTGATGAGTCTCGTTTTGGTATGAGACCGGATACAAGACGTATACGACACTGGAGAACCCCTGGACGCCAACAGCGATTAAAATCCTGCCAGAAGGTCCATCCTTATAGTGGTGGAACCATCATGGTATGGGCGGGTATTTGGATCGGCGGAAGAACTGAGTTGATTTGGATCAGAGGCAACCTCAACGCTCAAATTTATGCTGAGACGATTGTATCAGACGTCATCGTTCCTCTACAAGTGCAAATCGGTCCCTTATTTCAGTTAATGCATGATAATGCACGACCGCACACCGCAAGAGTTGTAAGACAGACTCTCGCCGCAGCTAACATCAATGTCCTGCCCTGGCCTGCTCAGTCGCCAGACTTGAACCCGATTGAGCATGCATGGGATATGCTACAGAGAAGAGCTCTGCCGAATATGGAGGGTATCCAGTCGCAAGAAGACCTTTTTTTGTTGTTACAACGAACATGGGCGGCCATTCCACAGCGTGATTTGGATGAACTCATTTTGAGTATGCCAAACCGATGTTCTTGTGTTGTTAGTGTTCGCGGTAGAAACACGGATTATTAATTGTTTAAGTTACCCAATAAAATTTTAAAGAAAACTGTTATTTCAGTCTTTTTTTCGAACTTTAATGTTAGTGGTTCAAATGTCAAAAATCCCTTTATTAGGAAAATGGCAAATTTCTTTATTAATGCAAAGGTGACTTGGTTTATCGTTACTGTGACAAACGAAAACACTTTATTTGATGAATCCTTAAAGAAATAAAAGAAATAAAATCAATCAGGAGAAAAGTTATTGCAAAAATATATGTTGATCCCTAGACACTTTTGATGTGTGTATCTACTTTGTCTGGAAATCCATCCAGAAGTGACGCGACGAGAGGTATAAATGCTCTACCAACGTCACATACGTTGACTTTAAGTAGGTATTCATATTAGGTACCCAATTAGATACTATCTTCATAATATGGTTACACTACCACATTCTTCTTCTTTTTTTAATATTTCTAGTCCTTTTTTTGTTTTTGACATAATACTTTGCCATTTTAAGATTGCTTACGCTACAACATATCTGATAACAAGGAATTAGTTCCCTGTCAGTACCGGCCCACATTGTAGCTACGGACCTCAAAGTCGTTTTTTTGCTGCATTCTATTAGTTCCATGTATTGGGATTATCATATTTGTCACTCTTACTACACAAAGACCCGGTCCAATTGATTTTTTATAAATATTTTATGTATTTTCACACAGTAAATTCGGAGCTTTGAAAATGTTGTGTGTTCATAAAAAGCGTAATAATTAATCTATATTAGTTATATTTCGGGACTTAATCGCGTGAATTATTTAAAGGTACGAACCTTTTATTTATCGGTGCAATTCGATCGAAACGTCGGGTAAATAAAAGGTTTAAATAATTCACGCGATTAAGTCCCGAAATATAACTAATATGTATAAAAATCGCGAAAGTTTAAAAACTATAATTAATCTATGTGGTGAAAAGTAGCACAGCAAAGAGGCCACGTTAAATGTCTGCAATGAATATTACCTACTTATTATATACAACGTTATTCTAGGTATAAACCAATCCTGAAAGTTGTTTGCTGATAATCAGTAACACATTCCAATGAGGTAGTTTAAAGACCATGTTATATTTTTCAATTAATTAATTTTTTCAATCACTAAATAATTCATTATTCATTCTACAGTCCAAATCCTGTTAATTCATAATCATAAAAAATCAGATTCTGTTACATGTATGGTGTGCCCCTTCTAAAAATATTTATTTTTATTATTAAGCTATCAGACTAAGTCTAAGCTAAGCGGCTACTACAAGGCACCCTTTCACTAAATTTCTAAATTTTAAGTAGTCTTTGAGTAAAATGCCTGTGACATACCTGAGACAGACGAAACTACAGTTGGATCAATGTAACTTGATCGGATTGAAGTTAGGTTCTTATCATTTTCGCGCATGACGTAGAGCTGCGACCCTAAAATTACTTAGGAAAACGATTAATTATGTTTAATCGATTAAAAATACTATATTATTATTACTATATATTATACTATATATATTATTCATAAAAGTTTAAATTTAGAACGGTTACAGTAAATACTAAAGAAAGTTTGAAAAACTATTTATATATGAAAAAAATCACAAAAGACATGAGATAATAATACTAATTACGACAATGTAATGCGTAATCGCATCTCTAATTCTCTTGGTTTAGTTACCGCCCCCGCCCCCGCTTTCTGTCACCATTTACTACTAAAAAATGCATCTGCGCAACCACTTTTCACCAACTTCAATCCGTCAAATTACGTTGATTCTCCTGTATATGGATGGGTTCAGTTTTTGCCATTTTGGCTAAGGAAACCTAAAATCATTTGCTGTGGCAAACAGTACATAATAGTAGGTACTTCGGACTTCTATGAGAGAGTATGGCCACGTCAGGGTTTTGAACCCTCAATTCACGTTCATTTTATTGACGTAGGCTCAGTAGTAACTATTCTGACTGACGAAGTCAGAATAAATGTTGATAAACTTTCGCGATTTGTACACATTATTAAAATATATATATTACGGGTCTTATTCGCGTGAATAATTTAAGGTAAAATACCTTGTTTATTGCCCGACGTTTCGACCGTATTGCAACGGCCGTGGTCACGGGAAGAACGTCGGGCAATAAACAAGGTATTTTACCTTAAATTATTCACGCGATTAAGACCCGTAATATATATATTTTAATGAAGTCAGAATAGTTACTACTGAGCCAACACCAACAAAATGAACTTGTTGACCTTTTCAACTTCAAAACTCACCAAATTCGCACTTTCAGAACAAATCATAACTAAGATAAAATAATAATTAAAGAATCGTTATAACTTTCAAAAGAGTAACTTTGCATCAAAGACATTCTTCTCAGAAATATTCTGAAAATATATATTTTGAGGGCAGTTCATTTTAGGCAATGTTAAAGTACAGAACAGAAAATAGCCTAGGCATAGAAAGGTTTATTTTCAATAATGCATACATACCTACTTTATACACTATAATTTACATTAGGTTTGTATAAAAGCAATTCTTCAAGATTCGAGAGCGATAGTCGGTTCTAAGTTGTTGTTGTGACTCAATTTTATCTTTCTGCGGTATCACAATGAAAGCGCCTTTACTGCCAAAGGCAATAATTATAATTGTTACCCGACTATGGCGAAGCCAAAAATCAGCCTATGTATGCAAAATGCATACATATTTATGTTTGTTCAAATTCAATTAAGAACTAACAGAAAATCGCTGGTTAAAATGATTATTGTAGTCTCTCTGCTCCTAATTTCTGTCGCATCCATCTCGCTCACAAGATCGTTCTATCCTTTTTTCTCTATTCTATGGTTAATAGGATGCGTTTTGAGCTCGTAGTTATTCATACGAATATAATTGCAGTTCTAGTTATTAACTTTGCCGCAGTATGTAGCAAACTTTATGAGATTTTATACCTGAATTATGAAAAGTTGACGAGTTCTTAGCCTCATTTCAGAGGCTAATTTTAACTTCAACTGAAATTTATTCTTTGAAAAAGAGGCTGAAATGACCTGCGACAAAGGCCGACAAAGTAAAAAATTAAAAATGCAATTAGTCTTCATGGTAATTGTCATTATGCTGTGGATATTAAGTATACAGTTGTGTGCAGTTTATATTAATATAATTAGGATCTTTATTGCTAGTGGTATTTCTAACAATGTTGCAGGACTTGAATAACATATTTTATTTTTAATGCTTGACGCGAAATAGGAAGTAATATAGGGGTATAATAAGGGGTCAATTCGCAGGGGTTTTTGCATTTCCGTTGTAGTTAAGTTTCGATTACAACGGCCATTTTTGTATTCTTGTAACATTGAGATCGATCTCAAATACGCTTGCGTCAAGTATGCGTCTCGAGAGCGCAATAACGACATTCTAATACGGTGTGCAAGCGGTTTTGAGATCGATCCCAAAGTTACAAGAATACGAAAATGCCCGTTTTAATTGAAACTTAACTGCAACAGCACTGCAACTGCACTGCTTTAAATACGTTGGCCTCCAAGTAATAGTACTAAATTCAAAATTCTTTATTCACTTAGGATGCAAAACAACTCTTGTGATACGTCGGGATTCTACATGTACATGTAATGCCAAGTTCGCAAACAATAGGTACTACAGTAGTAATATGTTTACAATTTAAGTTAAACGAGGCGTAGCTAATTTAGGCGTTTTTTTATTATTAGAATGCTGGTTTAATCAATGGTCCTGGCCTTTCTTGATTCAAATTCGTTCAATCGTTTCGACTGGCCTGTAGGTCTAGTGGTTACCCTGACTGCTATACGAGAGGTCGTGGGATCAATCCCTATCCAGGATAAAACTTAGTGTGATGAGCACGATGGTTTATTATGTGTATATGTGTAATTTATTTATAATATGTGTACCTAAGTGATAATTTTCGTGCTTTTTAGAAGGTGGAAAGGACAAAATTAAGTCAATGCGGTGTTCGTTTAACGAAAGCCTTTTTAGACGTTTAAAAGCTTTTTAACAATACTTATATAATAAAAAAGTTTGTTTGTTTGTTTAAACGCGTTAATTTTTTTTTTTTATATACGATCAATTTTTTGCAATAATTTTAAGCTTAAAGGTTTTTTTTTGGGATAAGATGAAACCCCAGGCAAAATATTCTAAGTATAGAAATTAGCAAGACTGATCTGTTGGTCTAGTGGTTAGTGATCCTGACTGCTAAGCCAGAGGTCGTGGGTTCAATCCCCACCCAGAATAAAACTTCGTGTGATCAGCATGATGGCTTATTCTGTCTAATATGGATGTATTTAGAAATAGGTATGTTAGTACAAGCTCTGAGTAGTTTGGGATCAGTTGGCGTTGTGTGAGTTGTTCCAAGATATTTATATATTGTTAAGTATCTATCTAATATATCTACCATTAGGTCTACATTTATTATTAGTTATAAACGATTGTATTTTATAACTCAGTAAGAGTTTTGCCATGCATCATCATTAAGTCTGTCTTCCATAAAATTTTGAAATTAGGGTATAATAAATCATTGTTTTCGAAAACAGCTTAAATAATATAATTGAACAAATTACTGTTCGGATGATTAAGGGAATTATCAAAAAAATATGACTTAAACTATTTTTGCCTCCGGCCTGTTAGTCATTATCAAGGCATTTCGTGTAGAAAAATGTTTCTTGCATCTGTTTCAAGTTTTATGAATGTTTATTTTAGAATGCTTAATCAATTAAACGATAATATTATAATTATTTAAAATTTATAGCTGATAATCACATTCATTACACAGATATACGATTTTTCTATGAAAAAACACTATTTCATGCTGAACATAAATAAATTTATACCTTGGCAACATTATAAAAACATAACCAACAAATAGTTCATAACTTTTTTTGAAGCAATGGTAGCCGACAACAGCCTCGAATGTGAAACATAAATTCTTTAAAAACGCACATTAATAAAGGTGAAACTATAAAAAGGACGACAGTCGCCTGCTGTTCCTTTTTTTAATTTAAAATAATTTACGTTCGGCAACGCGTTATCTTATGTTCTGATCGGATTACGAACGTGTAAATGTCATTTGGTTCATTTTTTTAAACTTAAATGTAGATGCCTGCGGCTAATAAAAGTTAGTTAATTAAATATGCATTATGTTTCCCTAATTTTATGTTAAGCTTCTTAAACAATTATATTTTTGACCAGGCAATTATTTAAATTTTAAAAATATAATGTGTATCTGTGCCATCGTAGCCCCTAACGTACGGGTATGCATGCAAGTTTTTTATATTAGAAAGCTACTTTAATCGAGCCATTTCTTAACTTTGTTACATGTTTATTTTTTAGTAGGTAAGCTTATTTAATTGAGATATTTCTTATATTAGTATAAATTATAGTCTAAGATCTGGTCTAAGAAATATAATAATATACCCTCATCTGTTATTCGATCCTGACGAAGTTTACCTAAGTATATGTTAGAAATAGTCTAGATTGATAAATCGGAAATGGGTTGCCTAGCTAAATCGCGTGCCTAAGTTTTAAACTGGCATTATTAATATACATAACTTAACTATTTAATTTTTTGAAATAAAATTAAATGTTTATTGTTGTGTATTCCTTATTCATCAGTATTAGAAAAAAATATATAAAATTAAAAAAAATACCGGTTGAGCGCTAGTTGGGCTTACTCACCTAGGGTACCGTACAAACTTGTTTTTCTTGTTATGTAACAACAATAATATGGTTTTTAGTTTTATTTTTCTTTTTTTTTAACTAGGCCCGGGTCGACGGCGCGCTAGTGTTCCACGCGCGCCTCAAAGAGGTGTCAGGAAGTGACGAGGCCCCATTGGGTAAGAGTTACCGTGCTCCCGGAACACCAGGGCGAAAGCAGGAACACATTAGGGGTTTTAGTCAGTAAGAGTCTGACACGCCCTCCCGCTCACACCCATAGCGGGAGAAGTCATGTGATGATTTCCCATCTATATAAAAAAAAGGTTTTTTTTCTTTAGGTATTTGTGTTTTGTGTCATTGCTTTTTGAAAAAAAATATGATTCTAGATGAACAGGAAATACCCTTTAAGTTTTGATTCACCGTATTGGTACGTGATTTAGCTAGGCAACCTATTTGCGATTTATCATCTTTGTTTGGATCAAATAACAGATCAGGGTATATATATTTTTTAAACCGGATCTCGTACTAAAAGGAGATCCTCACTTTAACAATAACTGCATGATTCCATAGCAACTGTACCGTGCATACAAATCGTATCAAATAATGAACATCGTTTTAACAAAAGTAAAAAGTTAAAAGGCAAATAGAATACGTTTATTCTCTACAATATTATAATTGAAATTTAATTACAACTGGTTCGTTAGCATAACAAATAGTTTAACTTTGTATTTTAAACAATCTGCCTTTGAATGTAAAAATACAGTTGTTAATACAAGTTGATTTGAATATTGGATTGTTTATTTTAATCGAATATTGTATTGACTGGTTGATTCGTAAGTTTTATTCGATAGTATTATTTTTCACGGATAAAATGGTTTGTTAGGTTAATCAATATTGTCGTGGTTGACATAGATTTGTTTTGTTTTCATATAAGACAAGAAACCATTGGTTAGGACTTTATAATACTAATCGATCGATTGTTGATCAATTGTATCGATGTATGGTAAACTAATCGAATAGCGTCGATCAAGAGGTGTTACCATTGGCGTATAGACCTGGACTGCATCATAACCTCACAAAATAACCCAAACTCTAGAAAGGGACAACGCTACTTTGTGGACAATACCCGTCAAAGAGACAGGGCCGCACGAGGTTTAAATAATAATATCTTGGGACAACTCACACAACGCTATCTGATCCCAAACTAAGCAGAGCTTCTACTATGGAAACCAGACAGCTCATAAACATACTTATATATTTCTAAATACATACATATTATAGATAAATAACACCCAGACACAGAATAAACCATCGTGCTCATCACACAAAGTTTTATGCTGGGTGGGGATCGAACCCACGACCTCTTGCGTAGCAGTCGGATACACTCCCACCGCGCCACAGAGGCTGTCGGTTTTGTTTTCGCTTTCACGCTTTGCAGATAATATTTACTTTTTAATAGATTGAGTGCTACCACATCAATAAATCGATCATCTTTCTTTAAATTTTATCGATTGACATACAATACACAATAGTGTGCGCAAAAACTATTTTCCCTGATTTTCATTAAACATATTGGGGCAGTATTTCAACTGACTGGGCTGTTGGTCTAGTGGTTAGTGACCCTGACTGCCAAGCCGGAGACCGTGGGTTCGATCCCCACCTAGGATAATGTGTGATAAGCACGGTGATTAATTCTGAGTCTGGATGTTATTTATCTATAACTAGCTGTCCCCCGCAACTTCGTTTGCGTAAATTTTCCCCGTTTTTGCAACATTTCTCATTGCTGCTCCACTCCTGTAGGTCGTAGCGTGATGTTATATAGCCTATAGCCTTCCTCGATAAATGGGCTATCCAACAATGAATGATAAATGAAGATTTTTTACAACAAGCTCTGCTTAGTTTGGGATTAGATGAGGTTGTGTGAGTTCTCCCAAGGTATTATAACTTTCGGAGAGACATTAGGTGGAGAACCGACGGTATTTTGATAAAGGCAATGTCGCTCACCTTGTTAGTAATACAAACACATGGTTACATAAAAAGTGCCTTATACTTATATCCCAAGACATCTATGTTGTCCCAAGATATTATTATTATTATTATATCAACCCATCTGAAATCCCACCGCTGGCCTATATAATAATTTATTGGACTGAAATTATTGGACATCATTTTGTAGTCCAATAATTTCAATCCAACCTACTCTGAAATGCTTGGCGGTTGATTTTAATCTTTATTATCATATACCTATAGTTAATTTCCACTTGACTTCAAACCCAAACTCGTCTAATTTGGTCCCGATTATGTTATCCATTTGACTAGTACTATGTAAGATCGTATCAATTGATCTGATATGTCAAAAGTTACCCTTTGAATATCTACTAAGTGTGTGGTCACTTTTGATCTGTTACCGAAAGTTGATCCAAAGTTTCAATAGATGGCGTTGTCAGTCTTTATATCAACTTTATGGTAACTAAGCAGCAGTTGACTAAAGAAAACTTGGCCGAAAATTAGAGAACTCTGACGTTAAGGCTTACTATTTTATGCAAGTTTCTACAAAATCCCTTTTACATTTTATAAAAAGGAAAACATAAACGCACGCGATAAACAAATTTAATATATTAAAATTGAAGTTTCTATACGTAAAGTATGGTAGGTGATACCTTACCTGCTACCAAATTGCAACACACCTACTTATAAATATTCTGAGTATATCCTTAAGTTCATATTAGGTACCTACCTAGCTATGTAGCTAGGTAGGTACCTAATATGAACAAGTTGAAGTTCAGTACCTTTCGCGACAAGACCTTGGACATTCCTCTGTGAGAAAAAACACAGAAATAATGTTAGAATACAAGAAAATCCACACAAGTTGGATATATACTAGGAAAGGACTTCATTGGTACATGCTGCGGATTTTAATCTCCAAGACAGCTGTAAGGAGTTGGTCTAAAAGGTAGGAACATTGCTTTTTACATTAGGTATCTGTTATTGCAATATCGAAACGTTATTTGAGTTTTATTGAGTTTTACAAGTGTTGAGTGACTCTCAAGTGATTTTTTATTAATTTTATTTTTATTTTATCTCAAAAATGTTGATGAGATAAAATAAAAATAAAATAAATAAAAAATCTATCATTGAAAGTAATCTTTATCATTACTATCTTGATCTCAAACTAGTAACGATAGGAGCTATTTGTGTTATATTGAACACTAGATGACATGCGCAACTTCGTCTGCGTAAATTTTCCCCGTTTTTGCATCATTTTTAATTGCTGCTCCGCTCCTATTGGTCGTAGCGTGATGTTATATAGCCTATAGCCTTCTTCGATAAATGGGCTATTCAACAGTAACTATATGGCGACGTTCGGTAGCTTTCTCATGTTGCGGCGTCCGTCCGATCCGGTCGCCATACATTCGCGCCGTGTACCCGGCGCCGGACCGGATTTTTTTATTTTTTTTTTATTTTTACTTTATTGGAAAACAAACAATTGTACAATAATAAATTACATAATTTAGATGTTACACTAAAACTTAGATAAAAGTACAATCCACTACGTTTCCACTTATTACTATGTTAGTTAAAAGGTACAGTTAAGTAGGGCAAGTAAGTAAGGTGAAGCTAAGTTGGTTAAGTAATACTTATACTAGATTTAATTAATAACAATATAAGTAATGTTATAATATTAAAGTCTTATGTTATTCTAAGACTATGAAGAGCAGCGCTTTTAAATGAGTGGCGGCTTGTAAAAAAAATATCTAATTTAATAAAATTATTGTTATAGATTTTAACTAAACGTTGGAGAGGCGCCCGTTTACCCGCGTTTGTACGACTAGAAGTTGTAGCAAAGAGCGGATAATCGCGCGCCCCTCTTCTCATAACAGTTCTGGGCACTATGTAACAAATATTATTTATTAGTTCATTTAGGATTGAAACCGGAACGTGTGAAAAGGACCAAATTGGAGAAAAAAAATGGTTATCGACAGTACCAACCTACATAGTAGAAATATCTATACTTCTATACTATTATAAAGCTGAAGACTTTGTTTGTTTGTTTAAACGCGATAATCTCAGAAACTATTGGTCCGAATTGAAACATTATTTTACTGTTGGATAGCCCATCAACTGAGGAAGGCTATCATTACGCTACGATCAATAGGAGTGGAGCAGCAATGAAAAATGTTGCAAAAACGGGAAAAATGTACTTAAACAAAGCGCTGGTCAGCCACTAGGCTACTATCCCGCTTATAACATTGGTTCTTATCGTACCGAGATTATAAGCATTAGGTACAATCAAATTTAAAGATTTTCGGAATATTTCTTCTATTCAGTTTTCTAACCAGCTCATTCTCAGGAAAAAAATAAAGAATATCAATTTAAAAAACAAAAGAACTATACAGAAACTCCGCTCTCAGTTTACATTTGAAGCCCCTTCAACACAGACGCTTCTATGGCGAAAGTAAGCGATAAATCTTGCCATTGTCACCGGCAGATGGCGCTCGCGTCCAGGTTTTTACCGCTATAACTTGCTAACAAAGACCGACTGCTTTTTGTACCCACCTGCCTCTACGGCACTTACTTCTGATGTTTCACTTCGGCTTTTCGAGATTCGATTCTGTTATTGTGAAATATTGCAGTGTATACGTAAGAAACCGGGCAAGTCCATGGCCACGCACAATGTAGGGTTCTGTAGTCCCCCCATCCAAATAATGTGCTTAAGAAGTGGGTTTTCTGTTTATTGAGTTTACTTACAACGTCATACCTACATAATTATAATCCTCAATAGAATTCGTATGAAACTTTTGTTACTTCTCATTTGATCAGCTGTCACTCGTCAACTTGTAAAGCCTACTTAGCTGTGATAGTTTTTCTTTTTATTTTACTACCGTGGTTTTTTCACATACCCAACATCAACCATTTAGCTGGCAGGGAGGGTACACTTGACTCTCACAAAAATTTGCAATTTAAAGCTTAATATTTCACAAAGGGATCCCTAAATCTAAAAATGGTCTATTTAACCCCTTAAACGTTTTTAAAAGATCTATCTAATGATATCCCATACGATAGGGTAGGTAAGAAAAAATGTATATAACCACACTTTACATATTTATGTAGGGGCGGTACCCTCAAAAAAAATGTTTTATAAGATGTTATTCCTTCCCTTTCTTGGCGTAAGTAATATGTGTATTCATGCAAAATTACAGCCTTCTAGCATTAACAGTCTCTGAACTAAGCATCGGACTTGCAATCGTGAGGTCGCTGGTTCGAATACTACCCATTTTACTACCGACGATAACCCACTCATAACACAAGCTATTTAGCTTATCTGGAAGAACAACTGCTAGTAATGTGGAAAAAAAAACAGACAGATATGAGTCATCCCGGTCAAACTTACCAATTAATATCGGGGAAAGTTATTGATTTTCAACAGCATATCTCTTTAAGCGTCAGAGGTCAAAAACATTTTTTAAGAAAGTTAAAAAAACAAAACAAATATACAATACCCATAAACGCACTTAGATTTAAGTACATCCACGTCAATTAATCAGTTAATTACTAATCTTAATCTTTATAACAGTAATTATGCACCGTATCAACGGGTGGTCCAATTAGTAACTCTATAAACTACTTGTCTCTCTTTCCATCTTTCAAAATTAGACAAGGATGGCAATACAAATCCAGGTTCGAATGCCGGTAGCTTGAGTAATTGGAAGTCATTACAGACGCCATATTGGTTTTATTTCAGTTATAAATTAAGTTTTTTATCTTTCTAAAGGCTATTTTAATTGATATTAATGTTTTATTATCGTTTTCTCTTTAGGTAATGGGCTAAGATGCTGAGATCTACGTCAACAAGAAATTAGAGCCTTCGGATGATACAATTCAATATGACTCAACAATACTCACTATTCACTAGCTTCGCAGATGTTAAAATAACTTTCCGATAACCCCTAGCCAAAATAACAAAGTTCGAATTTTTATTTAATTGTTTTAAGTGAAACTTCTATAGCGGCGTTGTGCATTTTTTGGTATGGGCAAAAAATATTAAACTCGCGCCAGGACACGTGACCTGATCGAAAATTCGTAAGACGAAGGGAGAGCAATGAAAAATTGCTTCAATATCATTAGAATACGAAGGTAAATTTCGCCACCATCTACAATATAGCTCCGGTGGGATATCGGGCTGTCCAGAAACCAGAAAACCCCAGTTCGAGTTCGAGTAACGATTATTTGTTTCCCTTTTTTGTTTTTATTTTTGATTTTGGTTTTTTGATTTGTGATTTATTATTTCATATTTTTTTATAATTATGTCAGTAAGATCGAAAAATATTATTCAAATTTCATCAGTATGTAATATAATGTTTTTTTTTTTACATTAGATGAGTGTATTGCTAAACACATTGGATTACTATTTTTCATACAACTAAATGAAGATACGAACACGTCGCAAGCCTTATGGTAAGCGTCAAGCCAACATAATCTCAGCAGCATCAGGAATTCCTTAAATTCTTGTTCCTCAAAGATCAGAGCGTCACTGCACTGCGCTTCGCATTCTGAGATGAACCTAGTAATTACACTTCGAATATAACCAATAATGTGTACCTATGATTGACACAGCGTTGATACCAGGATAGTCCATGGCTTACGCCTGGTCCTACCGGTTGAAATGGTCTCCTTATAGCATAGATGTATATAGTTGGTCACGTCTGTTCCAATCAGCCGCAGGACTAAATTATTCATGCTTTTGTCTACGTACTTTTTAGGGTTCCGTAGGCAAATGGCAACCGGAAACGGAACCCTTATAGTTTCGCCAAGTTCGTCCGTCCGTCCGTCCGTCCGCACCTTTGCTCAGAGACTGTTATTGCTAAAAGGCTGTAATTTTGCATGGATACACATATTACTTATGCCGACAAAGTGAAAGAATAAAATCTTAATAAAATTTTTTTAGGGTACCTTTATGTAAAGTACAGATGTGTTTTTTTCTCACCTACTCCATTGTGTGGGGGTCTCACCTATCCGTTTGTGAAATATGAAGATATAAAGTGCAAATTTTTGTTAGTGTCAAGTGTCCCCTTGCCCCTGCCAGCGAAATGGTTGATGTTGAGTATGTGAAAAAAATCAATCAAGCTGATCAAATGAGAAGTAACAAAATTTTTATTTTTTATGAAACAAAAACAACAGAAATCCCACTTTATATGCCGCATTTAATTTACCCATTTATGTATAAACCCTGATTTTTGATACTCGGGTATTATTACGTCACTGCCTCTTTCAACAAAATTCTTTAAACACATAATACGCGAACAAAAGCCAATAATCCAGGCAATTTTCACTCAACCATAAACTTACAACTTGAAAGCAGGGATAAGCAACATTTTTACAAAATAATAGCAACGAGACCTAGTTTCTGTGAAAGCGTTAATGAACCCATTGAAAATGTTGCGCACCCCACCTAGTACCCCGTTTCAAGGAGAAAAATAACTGTTCTACTGATGGAAATTCTAAATGGAAGAATGCTTTTATCCAAATATAAATATTATAGAATTTGGTTTTTACAAATGAAATGGAAAAACAGTCAAGTTTTTTTTTCAATAATTTGAATGTGAATTTGAAACGTGTGAATTAAGATTCAAAGTTAATTAATTTCAAAACTGCTAAACAGTTTCTCATAAAATATAGTGAAGCTGTATTTCTTGTAGGTAATTCTGCTTTGTACTGACTACAGTTGGCAGTTAATGAAGATAATCTCTCCTAATATGAAAAAAAAATCTAAACATTTTTATTTTATTTTAATCCTATCGCCAACAAAATAAATGATGCACAGAGCTTATACATTAATAAAATTACCGATACTTTATATATAGGCAACAGCTAACAATTTAACGCAATAGGCCTAATAATTTAAAAATACTAGGTACATACTATAAAAAAATGACTTACAATAAAATACATAAAAATTTATTTATGCAGATAATAAAATCATGGTTTGGTCTTAATAAATGCCAAACAAAAAGAATCGCCCCCGGGTGGGCTCGAACCACCAACCTTTCGGTTAACAGCCGAACGCGCTAGCCAATTGCGCCACGGAGGCGGATGGCGAGAGATGCGAAATAGTTGTTCGCTATCTATAGACGTCTCAGCTCGTTCGTATGATGTCATATTACTCTTATCAAGTTTACAATATGGTAATTTTAGTTTAGCAAATATTACTTTGATAAGAAAATGGAATCACTTGTATCAATAACACATAAAGAAAATAAAAAGAAAAATATAAGCATGACTAAATTAAAAATATTTTAAACACCACTTAAACAAAACGAAGCGGCGCAGCGGTAGCCTAATAGCTAAGGCCTCATGAAGCCGCGGGTTCGAATCCTATTCATTATACTACCAACGTGAATGCCCTGCTAAAGTGTTTGCTGTTAGTGCTAAGTTTAGCTGTAGGGGTTAACAGGGTTGCTAGTAATGTGGGTCCCACAATTCCACATTGCTTTAAAAAGTATACAGGGTGTAACAGAAAGGTGTGGTCATATTTAAGTGTTGGTATTAGCGCATGATACTGAGTGCACATACCTAATTTTATCAAAATCGGAGTACCCTAAAAAAATATTTATTATTTTTTCATTCGTTTATATATGAGTGTTAAAGTTATAAATAAAAAAAAGTACGACTTAAAAAGTTCTATGCCATAATAATCCAATCGAATTCTGTACCAGGGGAGGTATAATTCTTATACCATACGCCTTTCACTACTGAATTTTGACAAGAAAAATATGCTATAACTATGTAATAAAAATGCAACCAGCCATGGCACCATGGCAGGTGCAATACTGATAACATACCCTATCCGCTGCAGAAATTTGACCACACCTTTTTGTTACACCCTTTATATTAAATAGTAAGTAAATTAAAATAATGATGATTAATTAATTGAATTAATGTTCTGCGTAATTTCTCATTTAAAATGTACTTATCTCGTATATTAATTATTGTGGTTTTGTGAGCATGCAATGACATGTAATTGACTTTTTAATCTATAGGTATACTCTTAATAATATTAAAAAGCTGAAGAGGTCGTTTGTTTATTTGAACGCGATTATCTCAGGAACTACTGGTCCGAATTGAAAATTTATTTTACTGTTAAATAGCCCATATATCAAGGAAGGCATAACATCATGGTACAACCAATAGGAGCGGAGCAGCAGTGAAAAATGTTGCAAACACGGGGAACATTTACGCAGACGAAGTTGCGCGGGTCAGCTGTGCCTACTTGTATTATTGTTATTAAGTATATTAATAATTATTATTATTTTATTTACTTTTGATACTTTTACATATGTTTTGTTGCTTTTGTAGGCCCAAGCCGATTTAATGCATTTTACTTATTTTCTTTCTTACTTCGTTCTTTTTTTAATTAAAAAAATTATAATAGTAGTATAGCGAAATTAACAGTATTATAATTTTAGATCAATGCTTGAGTACTTACATACGCAGGTAGATCCTACTCATATTTCACATTTTTGCTTCGAATGTAGGTACTCCACTAATGAATTCTGTAAACTGGCTAGTACCTAAAGTAACGAATTAGGTATAGGGAGAGTCCGGGTGAGATGACCCACCCTCTACCAAGATACCCATATTTCTTTTTATACTAACAGATAGCTGGTTTCAATTAATTGTATATTAAGCTGCACTAGAGGCTGGGGGAGGCCTTTGCCCTCCGTGGCACAAATTGATTTAGAATAAAATTTACTCAAAATGAAATTAAATGAAATATAATCAATAATAATAGTTACATAATTAGTTAAATATTAATAATAGATATGTACTTAGAATAATTTATGTTAATTTTAATAGAATCATTTATATTTTGTATTGTTATGTGCATGAACTTTTGCGTGCTAATTTTATACATATATTTATAATAATTATACTTACTACAGGAGGGCTTATAACAGAAATAAATAAATAATTAAGCTACATTATCTCTTAAGGATGTTTGGTATAGGTACCTACTTTAAATAACTTGCCAGTTATTTACGAATTCTCCTAAAAATGAGTTTGGCTAATGTGTCTCGCCTGGGTTGGAGACATTAGTCGGGCTTAAAAATAGCTGAAATTCTAATTAAAAACCATAATTTTATTTTAAAAATCATATATTTATAACAATGCACTTAGTATTACATAATACAATGAGATAAATAGGAACTACGGGTAACTTTATCTTCTATTGTGAATAAGTATTTGAGATGTCATAAACTGGCTTCCTTGTTCGTTTATTTTGATTTCCCCACGTTTGGGATATTGTGGATAATGTCTACCAACCCATGCCAATCTGTTTTCTGTTCCATTATTATAAAAATCCACACCACATACTTAACTTTATACTGTAAGTGTTAGGTACTAGGATAAATACACTTGCCAATATATAGAAAACAATTATGTAAAATCTTATTGTTTAGACTATTATACTATAATGCATCTGTCTGTTTCCCAAATCTATCCCTACTAATATATAAATGTGAATGTAAGTTTGTTTGTTACGCTTTCACGCGAAAACTACTCAACCGATCATCATGAAACTTCATTCTTGGAGGTATGAGAAGTAACATAGGATTATATAAAAAAAGGGGACAATTTACGCAGACAAAGTTGCGCGGGACAGCTAGTACATAAATAAATAAAAATACATATGTTTATGGGTTACTTGTTTGAATGCCCGGCTACAAAACAGCATAAATAAAATGTTTAAAAAGAAGGAAACCTTTAAATAATTCACGCGATTAAGTCTCGAAATGTTTTTAATATGAAAAAAAAAAAACTTTCTAGACACAATTGATTACTTCGCAATTCAGCCTTACTGCCGAACGCAACGCCGTTGCGAGAGTGAACAGGGAGAGCGTGGAGGCATCTAAAAAGTGCTGCAACATCGCAATACGTGGTAACACTAAAATTCTATCAGCAGTGGCTATTGTCTCCCCCCTGCTAAACTGCTCCGGACTCCTCTACTGGCCGTTTTTGAAACTGACCACAATTTCTTCAAAACTGACGAGTTAGACAAACCACTACTACTTACCAATTTAAGAAAATGATACCTAAGTCTCGACAAGACGTGTGTGATAAAGAGTTAATGTCTTCAAAATTCTACTACTTATCGCATAAAACACAGGCAAAGGTTACTTGGCTACAGGCTATATAAAAGTAAAAAAAAAAAGAAAAATATATTTTTTCGACAAAACAGGAGAAAAATGAGTTTGAGTAATAGTACGGGTTCCCTAGAACAAATTTTAAAATGATACATATCAAGCTGGAATTGACATGGTAGCTTTGTTTCGTCGAGACGCCCAACTTTATGTATACGACAACTTTATATAGTGGTACGTTAGTGAAAAAAACAGGTGTTAAATATTACAAACTTAACTTTGCTGTTGAAAAACTATTGTCCCCATACAGCAATATAGGCCGCAGTTAGTTTACCAACCGCAAATAAAATTGTTATTAAAAAATGAATTTCAAATTGCAATGATTATGGGTTTTACTTGTGCTAAGTGCCATGTAGCTTGTAGTAAAATCCATAATAGTTGCATCACAAAAAATATTTTTTATTACTAATTTATTTGCGGTTGGTAAATTAATCGCGGCCTATGTTGATGTATGGGGATAACAGTTTTCCAACGCCAAAGTTAAGTTTGTAATATTTAACACCTGTTTTTTTCACTAACGTACCACTATATAAAGTTGTCGTATAAATAAAATTGGTCGTCTCGACGAAACGAAGCTACCATGTCAATTCCAGCTTGATATGTATCATTTTAAAACTTGTTCTAGGGAACCCGTACTATAAACATGGACATGAGATAACAAAGTAATTTATAATATATATTTTTGTATTTCATTTTATTTGGGAAAACAAACAATTGAACATTAATGTTAATTCTAATTCTATCTAATAAATTAAATCTACGTAAATGTTTACCACAGCGTTTCCACGTATTACAATTATAGTACACTATTGTAGATATTTAAGCAAAACATCGTATAAAATAAGAAGTAAAATATTGAACAATTTTAATTGAAAACGGCTAGACGAACATAAAACAAAACCAAGTAGGTACCTTCTAGAATAAACCAGTTTTTTAATACAAAAAATCTAATTCAAACTCGGTTCCATCTTAAAGGGGCTATCATGTCACAGACATACATACAAACAAAAACACGTTAAACTTATAATTTGGTAATACAACATATTACAACAGTAATGAAATTATATGTTGACACATTTAATTAGTTGCTTAATTAAATTATAATTAATCACCGACCATTTGAATAGATTTACATTGCATCTAATTATAATAAATAGTGATAGAACAGCAGCATATTTGTAATATTCATAATTATGTGATAGATAATAATCTAACTACGTTTTATAGCCGCAATAAATTGTATTAATATACTAGATGAGTTAAATTCCATGTTATTGTTGTTTGAATAAGACTGGAATAACAGCACATTAAGCACTTATTATACAATAACTTTTGTAGACTACAATCCTACAAAACTAACCACTATCTAGTAAGAAGACTTAAACGGACAAAACCATTTGAGTTAGTGTAGTGATATAAGCCATTTAAGTGTACTGACAAGTGTTGCCTACAAAGAACACGTGAACAAAGTGTCTTCGCCTTAACAATAACTAAGAAAAAGTGTTAACGGACGCATTCTTAGACAAATGTTTTTATAGCAAATTAAGTTAGTATAAAATTACTTATCTAACCACTAGACCAACAGGTCTAGTGATAACTGACCCTGACTGCTAAGTCGGTGTTTGTGGGTTCGATCCCCACCAAGTATCAAACTTTGTGTAATGAGTACCTACGATGGTTTATTCGGTGCCTTGGCGTAAATCATCTATAATATATATGTATTTAGAAATATGTTAGTATGTATAACAGTTGTCTGGTTGCAACAGGTTCTGCCTAGTTTGGGATCAGATGCAATTGTGTGAGTTGTCCCAAGATATTATTATTATTATTTTTTCGTCGGCTGCGCTAGAGGTCAGACAACCCTAGTTAGAGCCTGTCAACTAATAATATATAAGACCAGCCCAATGTGTACCTACCTTTCACAATTACGGGAGGGGGTGGGTAAATGGATACATATAAATATACTCTAAAATATTATCTTCTTTCTGGCATTGTTGGGTAATATTTATTGTTTTAGTAATTTATACCAACATCTAGTGATACAATACATGTTATCTCAATTCATCCAACACCATTAACATTTGTTTATATCACCATAGTGGCAAAGTTTCAATTAATTCTATGCGCCAACTCTAGGAGCCAAGCCCAAGGAAATAACATAGAGTAGTTAAGGGGAATTATTGAATAGGTTATGATTTGAAAAATGCTATGTAATACTTATTAACTTATTTAGGTAGATAGTTGTCCTTTGCAGAGGCAGAATTCAGCTTGTTGTTATTTTAAGTTATAGAATCAGTAAGTAAAACCCGCATCACGCAGCGTAGCGTGTGTTAGATATGGGGCTATATGGCTATGTTAATAGCCATATATATAATCAATCCATGTATTGGATATTGATCTACTATGTAGATGTGTTTTGGAATATTGATTGTTCCAGTTTATGTGATGTTGTATAAAACCGAACGAAGGTTTGATGGAACTGTTTTATAAGTTTGAGAGGTGGTCTGGAGTCTGATGACGGTGTAACCATCACAATGTATTGACTGGTTATCATAGCGATGATTATAAGATCATCCGTGTCTGCAAAACTATGTTTGGTAGTTATATTATACTGTATGAAATACCTACTTGTGGCACAGAACAATTCAAAGATCTAATAAACCAATTATTTATATTATAGATGTACCCACAGATATTTTAGGATGATGTTTGTATTGTGATTAATACTGTGTCAGTTGTTTATGATGCTTATGATATTAGATATGAGAATGCATTGCAGATGTTGGAATGAATATACTAAATGTAATTGCAACTGATAATATCAATAACGAATTAGACTAGACTCTTTTACCACAGATGTACTTATTAAACAAACTCTAATGTGGGATCCTACCCACATATGTAGGTATTTGATGAAACAATATTGTTAATACAGTTAATATTTGTATTAATTGGATAATGTAATCTAGTGTCTATCTGTTTTATATAAATTGTTGTATAACGATCTAAATGTTAAATTATGTTAGAAAACACTGCTAATATCAATAATGTACCTAAATAGTTATAACTGTGGGATTCTACCCACATGATAAAAATACGAGAGAAGCCTTTATAAGCAGTGTAACATTCTGACCTAGCCTCTTTTTCTCTGGTGTCATTCGACGGCGAAGGTACGATCATTATTCAAAGTTACTTTATATTGTTTCTATTGTAGTGTATAAATAGTGTTTTTCTATACTGTGTATAATGTTTGTGTATATTAAGCTGATTGACTGATGAAAAGATATTGCAATGTGTTCAATTGTCTATTGTCCTGTAAGTTATGAATCATCTGCCTTGTAGTAATATAGCAAGACATTGCAATGGTATATCTAAGTCTCAGTCAATTGGTTACATTGCAGATTCCTTATGTAAATATCATATTGCAAATGTATATGGCAAACGTTTTATTAGGAGACGGCCTAGTTTTCTTATCACTTCTTTTCCTAGGCAATAGGTCCTCTTGGAAGTGACACTAGCATACCTCCCTGCTCCAATTCCTTGATATAACCAGAGCCAATTGTATTTTGACAATATAATGCTGATTGCCATTTGTTACTTTGTATTATTCTATACTACCCTGAATAGATACCCCGACAATACTGAACTGAGTGATAGGAACCTTAAACAATATACAGACACACACATTACATCCTGACATTTCTTGAACAGAACAAGGTCTTCCAATTATGATACTGTTCTGTAGAACCATTATCCCTCAGTAAGTACTGGTTACGACTCATTAGGCTACATTCTCAAATGACACACAAGTAGTCAATATTCCTGACATGAGATAGTATATTGTAGTTCTAAATCTATACAAGCTTTACATACATACAATTGCTACGACATACTCGTAGCAATTCTATCAAAGCTTTTCTTATAATTATCAGCTTACACTTTCTACAACCTCTACGTTCCCTACAAGCTTCTAACACGTGCAAGTACGGGTTCTTGTGTTGCTTGCAAGGCAGTATCTCTCTTTATATTGAAAATATTTACATGAAAAAGATAAAAATGTTACCTAAAACCTTGATGTACTACATTCTGACAAATAAATTTATCTTTATCTTTTTACTTAACACGCATAGTGCAACACACAGAAAACGCATTGTTTACGTGCCTACATGCAGAGACTGCCTCTGTGGCGCAGTGGGAGTGTGTCCGACTGCTACGCAAGAGGTCATGGGTTCGATTTCCACATGGGACACCACTTTGTGTGATCCACAAATTGTTTTTCCGAGTCTGGGTGTATTTTGTGTTCGTGACTTATATGTTTGTAAAGTCCCCCGCGACCCAGAACTTGTAAACTAATGCGGGAGTCGTCTTTTTTTTTAAACACGCCTTCGCATGTTTGTGAGAAGTTAGTGCGAAATCTGCACGATAATGCAGAGCTGCACTCCTGCAACCTCGCGCGCGTTTCCGTTTCACGCACCCTGCAGTGCAGTGCGGAGCAGTCTGCAAACCGCTTAAACATACAAAAATTAAAACTATGAATTACAGAAAAAAATAGAATAACTGATACTTTGATGGTACCAATCAAGACGGACGGTTAGACTTACCACTTCAAAAATAGCCTACAATATAATACTTTTTAAGTCTTGGTTTTGCACGCGCGTCGCCGATTTGTCTTTCTATAAGATTACTAACTGATCCGCGCAACTTTGTTTGGGTAAATTTTCCCCGTTTTTGCAACAGTTTTCATTGCTGCTCCGCTTCTATTAGTCGTAGCGTCATGTTATATAGCTAATCATAAATATAGCTAAAAATAATAGGCTATCCAACACTAAAGTAATTTTTTTATTCAGACGAGTAGTTCTTGCAATTTTCGCGTTCAAACTAACAAAAAAACTCTTAACAAACTAGGTATGTGTGCGTTGTCCCAGTGTGTTTGTACCGTCTGCTTAGGTACCTTCTGTATCTACTTTTAGTGTCCAACGTTGCAACGATTGTAGATCGTGACCACACGGGGCAATTTCATCAAAATTCACGGGTAGAATGATGTAAATAAACTTGTTAACAAAACCAGCGGTATAAACAAAAGCCACCCATCCATGAATCATCCTCACAGCCATTTAGGGGTCTTTATAATCCGTGTATGTTCTAAGAATGGCACAGTCTCGATGACTGTCCAATTTATTTATTGCATCGTGAATGAGGCTCTAAATCACCTGTGAGTAAGCACCTAGGAGGTAGAAGAATACTTAGATTATTAGTGTTGGAATGTCTGCTGTATTAAAGATGAGTGATCTATACTAATATTATAAAGCTGAAGAGTTTGTTTGTTTGTTTGAACGCGATAATATCAGGAACTGCGGGTCCGAATTAAAAAAAACTTTTACTGTTGAATAGCCCATTTATCGAGGAAGGCTACAAGCTACGACCAATAGGAGCGGAGCAGCAATGAAAAATGTTGCGAAAACGAGGAAAATTATTTATTATTAGCTGTCCCACGCAAATTCGTCTGCGTAAATTTTCCCCGTTTATGCAACATTTCTTATTTTATGCTCCACTCCTATTAGTCGTAGCGTGATGTTATATAGCCTATAACCTTTCTCGATAAATGGGCTATCCAATAGTGACATTTTTTTTCAATTCGAATCCGTATTTCCTAAGATTACCTCGTTCAAACAAACTAACTGTTCAGCTTTATAATACTAGTATAGATTACACCCGCAAGCGAAGTCGCGAGCAACAGCATAGTAATTTATATGCCTAGTCCCTTTTTGAAAAATACTTTATTATGTATTTACCAACAATAAAATGCATTACAAAAAAGAATAAAGTTCAGATCCAGGAATCAAAACATGAGATATTCAATCGACATCATCGTGCATCGATATTTCGGAGATTTGAGGCATTATTCTAGTGCTAGTTAGAATAAGTCTAATTATCTTTCTATTCATGAGATTTTATACTGAGTAACGGTACTATTTAAAACTCTGAAAACTAATCATAAGCTTACAACTACAATACCCATTATTTTACAGTGCTAAAAGGATATTTTAGCGTTTGGATGAATTTGACATGAGCCCTCATGTCATGTAATTCATGTCATTGTAAATTCATCCAAAAGAATTTACAAGACAGCGGTGTTAGTTCTGATTTCGGCCACGTGGTGCCAATTGCACTTGGATGACATTGACATGAGGCCGCTTTGCAAGATGGCGGTGTTATTTCTGATTTCGGCCACGCGCCAAATGATCTTTGTAGCACTGTATTTAAATAGAATAACTTTTTTTTTACTTTCATGTTATCGCTTAACATCAACCTAAGAAGATTAGCTTACTTAGTTTAATTCTTACAGTGTTTGAAACTATACATATATATTCGTCGAGTTAATAGCATAACTTTTCTTAGAAAAGTTAGAATTTTCTTATCCAACAACAACAAATCTATGAATAATCCTTACCTGTGATTTGTGCAAATCATTCTTCGTTGATTTATTTCAATCGCCCACGTTGAGGTCTCGTTGGTCCATATTTATATACAAAGATACCTTACAAATATCTAACAAGGTAAATTCTATAAATGCGTCACGATTCAAGACTGTAATTAGATTTTGTTTTGAGTTATTTTAAGAATAGTAAGGCAATTAATTTTTATAAATTTAATCTTTATTTTAGGTGGAAGACGATTTAGGAAATTGAACATATATTTAGGGTACCTAACAATTGGTAGATAGAGTTCGTGTTAATACTCAGGGTTACTTTTAACAACTTTTCACAAGGTCTAAGAACCCCTTTAATTGTTTACTTTGTGAAACTGTCTTTAGTAAAGACGACAATAATCTTATATTATTGTAATCCTGGAATATTGATCAATGTTAGGTACAAAGATGTAGAAGGGTTACCAAGTTGTTGATGAGCAATACGAAAATCAATTTAATTGTGTGTACGGGTTAAATGCTCAGATAAGTAATTTTTGAAACGTTATAGTCCAAGAGGAGAACGCCAAAAAATGCAAGTACTTTATAAAGGCTGATCTTTTGATTAGCCTTTATAAAGTAGTTGATTACGTGACATTAGTGAAGTAAAGAATAATTTCGTTTCGTCAGTCAGCTGGATTCCTTAGCGTTTTGCGCAGAGGCAAATTCGTTTAGATACTGCTTTCTAAAACTTAAAAAATAGTTTTCTAGCAGTATATTAATTCAGATTAAGTTATACGTTGGTCACGCGGTAACGTTGTATTTTTGAATCATGCTTGATATGCGCATGCACAAATGATACATTCGATAGCACTATACGTCTTTTGAAATTTAATATAACCAGCGATGAATATTATCAGAATGACATTACAATCAGTTAGTGAGCATAACTTTATAACAGATGCCGTCAGTTGCCTATTAAACCTGTACTTACGCCAAACGTTAAGAAATCCAGTTGACTGACGAAAAGGTATTTCTCACCTCCCGTAATGTGACGTAATATCAAAAAACCGGGCAAGAGCATATCGGTCCAAGCTCAGTGTAGGGTTCCGCAGCCTTGAATAATTGCATCAGCTGAACAGCGTGTGTTCATGACACTTACGCCTTTTTGTTGAGAACAAAATTATAAGGGTTCCGTTTTTTACCATTTTGGCTGCGGCACCCTAAAAATCAGCCTGTATAAAGTACTTGTATTTTCTGACGCTCTCCTCACGGTCTATTTTTTTTTATAAAAAGATAACTAGCAATGTGGAATTGAGTTCCACATTACTAGCAATCTTGTTAATCCCTCCAGCTAAACTCAAAGGCTTGTGTTAGGAGCGGTTTCTTGTCGGTAGTATAGGAACCGAACTTGTCGGTCGTAAAGGGTAGGATTCGAACCCGCGACCTTACGATTGCGAGACCGATGCCTTAGCCATTATGCTACCGCCGCTTCAAACATACATTCGTAACAACTTCATTATTTCGAGAACTTTACTTCTTCTGTGTAATAACATTAATATTCAGTTAACAAAGTCATTACTACGATAATTAAACTTTGAAGTTCTTCACATCTTCCAACATTTTTTCACCTGCGAAAATATCAAGCAAATTGACCAAGAAACTACGCAATCAGAATGGCTCGAAACTTGGATTGCACCCAACTCGTATGAGTTATAGCCAGCTTCGCTAGGTCCCCAATAAAATAGTTGGAATCCCCTCCAAATCCGTTCACTCCCAGACCTCTATGATTCTCCACTTTTTGACATTTCCATACAACTTTATGAACCTTCTATTTCCTTAATGCATGAGTTTAGATATTCGATTCGACTGCATCGTCGTTTGATAGAATAAGTTTAGGACGGTGTCTGAATTGAATCCAAACATAAATATAGCTTTACTAGGTTTGTAAAGGTACTACATTTAATAGGTATAGAAAGCCTCATACTGTATGTTATAATATGTTAAATGCCTTTTTAGGGTTCAAGGCAGAAACGTCATGTTCGTCAATTCGTCATGTCTGTCTGTCCATATGTCACAAACATTTTACTCAAAGACTACTCAATGAATATTAATGAAATTAGGTGAAAAGGTGTCTTGTAGTAGTTGCTACCTAGTTTGTTAGCTAAATAATAAAAATATATATTTTTAGGGGCGGCACGCCATACATATAACAGTAAACAACGTGTGGCACATCATTCGACAGGTCTTTTAAAAAAGTTTTCTTCATACTTTCTATTAAAGTTTTTAATTGAGTGAATGTTTTCGGAAATAATCGCTCCGAATGTGCAAAAATTGTGGGTCCCTTAACTTTTGAACCGTGTGACTAAAAAATATAATAAAAATCAGTCGCCAACCTAAAATTTTGGGCATGATGATTTATCGTCATTGAGTTATTGGCGAAAATCTGCGTTTCTCAACAAAAAGGCGTAAGTACCATGAACATACGCTCTTCTGCTGATGCAATTATTCAAGGCTGCGGAATCCAACACTGAGCATGGTCAAATATGCACTTGCCCGGTTTTTTTATTCCCTGATGTTTCAACCGTATTGCTACGGCATCGTGATATTAGTAAATAATATTGTAAATCTAAAAGAGAGATTGCTTATTTGTTTATTAACATTTTCTCGGCTGAACAACCGAACGGAAAAACAGCAGAATTAAAATCTTTGGTAATCAAACTGTACCAAACAGGACAACGGTTGGTTACTTTAAAATTCCACTAAATCACTTTGAGATAAAGGCAACCCTTATGTGTCTTTGAAAATAATCAAAAATCCCGTAATTACCTTAAAATCAACTGTGTGACCCCTATTACATACATACCAGGCAGGCAGCCTCTCATTTGCGAATTAACACACCTTTGTAATCATCTCCATTAATTTCAACATCAAAACTTACATAAACACAACCAAAATACTGCACTCGTCTGGCCTTAAACCCTAAAACCTTGGCACACTAAAGAGGCTACAAAATACCCCTCACTCAATTACGGCCATTCTTTTCTCAAAATAAATACGAACAATAAAAAGGGAAAATATATTAAAGGCTCCGTGAGGCCAATCGGGTTATGACAGGTGACGGGGCCAAAGCCAAGAAACGGCTAGTCATCGCCAAATGATTATCGGCCTCTTTAGACGTCGTCGGATCACTTTTCTTTATTGGCCTGAATTGAAAAAAGAATTCTATTTTTATACTTTGGCTTTAAATAGTCTGTTTGGCCTGTAGCTTTGATCGGTAATTCGGGGCATGCAGGCGGTTAAAATAAAATTGTTTGAAATCTATGATTGTTTTTTTGTTGTTGCTGACACTAAGTTATTATGATAGTTTTTCTATTTTCTTTTAATTTGTTGGTTTATTATCTTACGAACTGATATCTATTACATATTGAACGTATTGTCTATTAATGCCAACAAGTTAATATAATATTATGTCAAAATAAAGGATAAAAAAGATATATACTTAATTATTAAATTATTCTTTTTGTACAACAACCAAAATATCGAAGCTTACTAAACCCTTTATGTAAGCTTCGATATTAAATAAGATCTATGAAAATAGCAATCATCTCCTTTCCAAATGAAGATCGCAAACTACTCAACCTATTAAATAAATATTAAAGATACCCAAGTAGTTTAAGAAATCCAAAACAAATTTAAACATTTATAAAAGCGAAACAATTTGGTTAATGATCATAACTGATTAAAACACAATGATTATGCTTAATTAAAATCCTGGCCTTTCAAAAGTCGCCATTGTGGCTCCTTATTTATACCTTAGAACGTTATTAAACCTGACACCGACGATAACGGCCTTATAAAGGCCTCATTGTGCCCTACCAACCCTTGAACCTCTACGAACGTAATAGAAAATATTGTTCGCGAAATTAAGTTATTTTGACTTAAGAATAATTTTAAGAAACTTTCGGCGTTATTAAAATTAATGGCTTTTTACCGTTCTATGCAGCCAGTTAGATTTAATATGGTTAAACTTTTTCAAGACTTCTTTTTGTTAAATTTGTTAATATTATTATTAATTATGCCTAGTTTGTACTGACTTTTTTTTAAATTTTTAACTCTGTTTATGTTAATGGTTTTGTGTAACGTTTAGTTTTTATGACTTAGTCTTAATATTTTTGTTTCTTTCTACTTTCATTAGCGTAGTGACGTAAATTTTATAAATGACTCTAAATTTGCAAAAGTTTCCACTAAAAGTCAGACAGATTACACGGTTTTAGACTTAAAGCGAGGTAATTTAGCACTGAAGTTATCTTAAAAAAATACTTGCTTACCCAAATTCTTTAACGGTTATATTACTTCTTATTTTTGAGATGGTAATATTCTAGGCTGTTTTCTAGACAAAGTCTGTCTTTAGATGTTTATGTTATAGTATTTTTCTTCACTGCATTGTAAAGAGATGACAACTCCGTTTGGCGCCGTTTTCTCAACTCCAAAAAGGTTTTATTCAAACTACTTTATGACAATAATGGCCACTTATATAACGGTAATAGAAAAAGAAAAAAATATATATACCGCCAAATATTTTTCTGCTTCTAAATTTAAAAGTAACGATTCGTAGTGTGTCAGAGAAGTTGGGCGATGTTCGGACGATCCTTATTGGAAAAGTTTTCGCTTCTAGATGGTATCCGAACGAATCAGATATTATTGTAATCGTTCTCCTTGAACGTACTTTGATTCAGCTTCAACATTGTTTTTCGGATTCGAATACATTTCTTCACTGTTCTGGAATTTTGGTCACAAAATGTTTACCTGCTTATAGGCACAGTATAATGTTTAGTAGAAGCGCTTTTTATACATAAAACGCTGTAATAGTTGTCCTCTGTTGTGTTCTGATATTGTGGTATCTATCTATTGTATTTTTATACCTTTGAATGAGAAGACAAACTGGTCTCGAGTCTGATAACAGGTGTCACGCAAGCCTATGGCAGCATCATCATGTTTGTTTATATTGTTTATTGTATTGTTGATAAATAAATGCTTGTCTGTAAAGATTGCTTTAACTTTATTATTGTTGTCATTAAAATAATGTTTTTAATGCTAATTAAGTATTAATTTACCTTTGTATATTTATCTATCTCTTTAAGTCTTCCTCCCAGGGTTTTAGTTGTCACCCTTTGCTCCTTATCACATCTCTGTCGTTCCTCTCTCGTAACAAATGTCCTGCCCATTGCCATTTTATTGTATAAGTGGATTTTTTTAGAGGAGGCCTATGCCGAAGGACGAACTGGGGAAAAAAGTAATGATCCATAGTGCTACATAAGAATTAAAATTAAATAAATAATTTAACTTGTAATCTCAGCAATAAAGGCTTATTTCATTTATTTGTTTATTTTTATTTATTTAACTATTGCTCAAATTAGATCGATTAATGGCATTCGTGTATCGTTCAACGTATTGATAAAGCAAGGATGCTATTGATCTATGTCACACCGATTTAGTTTGTTAGCAATTTCACATATCTATTACTATTCGTCATTCCATCCGATTTAATCAATACCTGTTTTATACGTTTTTTGAAAATCATGGAGTGATTTTCTGCTCACCCCATTTTGGGAGACAAGTATCAAGATAAATGACACTGTTTAAAATTTTGACAGTCATTGTATTTAGACGTGCGTCGATCTCGTACGGGCATAGAGTTTGTTGACATTTTACTTTCGTTGGGGGTCTTTATGATTGATACAATATTTATTCAAAATTATATTTATTTATGGATTTGTTGTGTTATTTAGTGAATCCTTTTACTCAAGTTGAAAAATGGGACCAAGAAAGAATTTCTGTACCTAAACAGTCGTTACGGAAAGGGAATCAACTTGCTTAAGAATGAGTTTTCGCAAGTAAAGAGATATTATAAACTAACTGTCCCGTGCAGCTTCGTCTGCGTATATTTTCCCCGTTTTTGCAACATTTCTCATTGCTGCTCCGCTCCTATTGGTCGTAGCCTCAATAAATGGGCTATCCAACAGTGAAACATTTTTTTCAATTCGGATCAGTAGTTCCCGAGATTACCGCGTTCAAACAAACAAGCTCTTCGGCTTTATAATATTAGTATAGATGTAAACAATAATAAATTCAAGACACGAACATTTATTTAACGCATACGACATTTAAAATTTCGTTATTAGTATCAATACTTAAGAATGGCGACCTCTATTAGATTATGCATGACAAGCTTACCCGCTTGCCCGCGGCTTCGCCCGCGTCGTTGCCAGGTTGTTACAAAATATTTTACCGGCAAAGTGTCATACTAACTTTGCACCCCCGCTTTACCCCCTTAGGCTTAATTAAAATTTTTAAAAAATCCTTTCTTAGTGCTCCTCGCCATAAGTTCTGTTACAAATGAAAATGCATTTTTTTAAACGAAGTAATGAAATATTACTAAAACTTATACGTACATATTTAGTCTCAGCAAAAAATAAAAACAATATTCTATTCAAAATGGCCACCTTTGGCTTTTAAACAGGCCTTTTATCTGTCTGGCCACGAATCTATGAATTTACGCACTGTTTCCATGGGAAATTTCGCCACTGCTTGCTCCATAGATTTTTTTAAGAGACTCAATGTCACCGTGTCGTTTAGAGCAAGCCATGTTCTCTAAAACTGATCATAATTTGTAATCTAAAGGGTTGAGGTTTGGGCTAGATGAGGGCCAGTCTTCAGCTCTTATAAAGTCCGGAACTTAATTTCAAGCCAGGCTTGGGTAGTTCGTGCCTTGTGACCAGGTGCAGAGTCATGTTGCAAAGTCTACGGTACATTTTTAAAAAGTGTATTGCTGAGAGGTTTCCAACACGATCCAAGACTGTCTCTTGATACACTTTGGCTGAAGTCTGATACAGTTTGGCTGGTGAAGAAGACTCCTTTTTCACAAAAATGTAACTTTGTGACGCCTTGATAAGACAAGCCCCACCAAACCATCACTGACGCAGGATGATGACCACGCCGACCACTTGAGTAGCTTCTTTAGAACTGTGAGCGTTTTGATCGATCCACTCTCTTTAATTGTAAAGATTGATGCAGGGCATGTCCTGTATATCGACGATAAGTACCGGGCTTTAGGTCTTGTTTTATAATACGCGACAGAGTCCTAGCGGGAATCTGTGATAAGATTTTTTGCTTCCTAATGGGATTTCGACGAATTCTGGCTATAACAGTATTAACAGCGTTTGTAGTTCTAACATCTCGCGGCGAAATCTTTTATGGTCTTCGACGGAGGAAGTGTTGTTGTATCTGTTAATAGTACGATATACGAACATACGGCTGATACCAAGCTTTTGAAGTATCTGGAATATGACCGACGCCAACGGCTCCATATCCACTTTGTGCAAGGCGATCAACGTAATCCTATTTTCTTTAACACCCCAATCCATATTGTAATGATTTTTTTTTTTAACTTTTGTGAATGAACGCGATCTAAATTCAAAGTAAATAAAAAGTTGAAAAAAAAAAAAGAAAAGTTTTTATGTAACAGTATTTATGGCCGGACTAGTAAGAGTAATACGTAGATAGTAGATACCCTTAAAAAAAGGATATTCTCTGATTTATACCATTTATCAAATTCAATTTAGAAAAATCGATCATTGGAATCAACCATTTTTTTTGGGAGGGACTAATTCAAAAATTTCAATCATCTTGTTAACGGAGATTGCACGAGACAGCGGTCTCGATTAAATGATTCTGCCTCATCATTACGTTTTCATTAGCGGTCTGTTGGACCATGATCCTTATCTTATTGAACATTATTTTGGTCTTTAGCTGCCTGTTCTATCTTAGGGTTAATAATGTCAGCAGAGGGTTAAACTTATTAAACATACTGGTTCATATCATCAAAATTTACACATTACATTTTGTTCGAGTGTATCATGGCAATTTCTTCTCATTAAAGCTTCACTTATTGGAACTGCCGTGTATCTTCCGAATTCAACATTTTGACTATTTCAAATTATCGTTTAAAAATATTATGAATTTGAAATTGATGTCTACGACTTGAAAAATTTTCAATTTTAATAAAGAGAAAAAATGCTTTAGAAAATATTATTTTAAACCTAGGTATTTGGATTTTAATATCAGCAATAGCTTCTGCGCTGTAGAGATCGTACGCCAGTATGGGTGCTGTTTTTAATAATAATAATAAGAATTTCTTTGGACAACTCACACAACGCTATCTGATCCCAAACTAAGCAGAGCTTGTACTATGAAAACCAGACAACTGATAAACATACTTATATATTTCTAAATATGTATATACATAATATAGATAAATTACATCCAGACACAGAAGAAAACCATCGTTATCATCACACAAAGTTTTATCCTGGGTGGGGATCGAACCCACGACCTCTGGCTTAGCAGGGTCACTAACCACTAGACCAACAGGCCAGTCAAAAAATATGTACTTCTTAGAAAGTTTTATATTTTCTTTCTTTTTTAAAAATGACACGCATCGGTTATGTATTTAACAAAGAGCCTAATTATGTCTCTAACGTCAAGTCTACCTTTACAAAATAAGTCTTCCATCCCTCTAGAAGTTCTGTTCTCTCTACTTTCAGCTACATTTTTAACGAAACAGCATTCTTCGACAACCATACAAAATATTCTAGTGGGTGTACGTACGTTCACGGAGAAATTCTACAAATCCTCCATAGAACGTGCAAACTGCGAGGTTGCATGTTACATCTGTACAACAATATTTTAGCAAACTATACTGTTACTTTATAAAATACTGTATATCCTAATATTATTGCTCAACAGAAAGCAGTTACTGTTTCGCTCTTTCAAACCAAAAGCTAATATCTTATTTACTACTGAAGCAAATAATATAGATATACATGTGTAAGCCGGTGCAAATAATATAGATGCACTTTTGTGTGTTAAAAAAAAGTGGACGCGAGTTTTTTTCTTCGGCTTTATACTTTAAACAATAGGTTTGTTTGTGAACCGGCATTACTTGTTCTTGTAGAATGGACCTTTCACAATTGTAGTATTTTGCTTCCTCCTGTAGTGTGAGTGTGAATAAAGAACTTTTATTATTATAATTATTATTTTAGGTACTTAAAAATAGCTAATTATATAGGTAGGTACTTTTAATTTTATTTTTTTCGGTTACATGAAATTTTAAAGGTAGCGGGAAACAACTGGACAGAAAAAGCGATAGGCAGGGACAGGTGGAGAATAGTGGAGGAGGCCTTTATTCAGTAGAGAGGTCCTTTATAGCGATATATATATATATATATACATATAAATCAATGTTAAAACAATACTTAAATATTTGTTAAAATTAAATATTCATAAAATAAATTATAAGTTAAAATTTGTACATAAAATTAAATTGAATATTATATACCTAGTGTATAGTGCATGAAATTGATTGTATTCTTAATGTTATAATAATTGTATTTATAAAGGATAATAGAATAAAACGAGGCTTTATTATTATTACTTTTAATTTTATTTTTTATTCAATAAACTAATAGTTACATTGGGATATATTTTACACGTAGTTCATTCGAGTTTTAATCAAAGAAACGACTGTAGTTTTTATGAAATAACAACGGGCTATTAAGTTTATACTTAGACGGTAAATATTTTTTAGCTTCTCTGGTCGCCCGCGCAGAAACCAAGAAGCATATTCACTAGAATTCGCTTCTTCAGGTATAAATCATAATTTGATGGGGCAATTAACCGTCTAGATCTTGTTTTTTTTTTTAATAACAGTATGTGTCATCGTGAGTCCCAGAGTGACATTTATTCAGTAAAAACAGCTTAACTTTGCTAATCTTGATCTGCTCTAGCGCCAATGAGTCACGGTCCCCTTCATACACGGTACACTCCCTTTAAACAGCCAGATAAACATTATTCTACAACATTAAACAATACTTCCATCACTCTAAAACAATCCCTTTTTAATTAAAAAATGAATTCCTCACATCCGTTTCATTCGGACCCTCATAGTGAGTTGTTCCTATAGATCCCCTAAGCGATAATATCAGATACAGCTACTGATAAGAACCCTACTAGAACCGAAGGACCTTAATTGACTGCATGAGTAGTCGAATTCTTTCAACTAGTAGATGACTCTTGATTAGAAGCCGTGGATAGAATTGTTTGATTAGTTGACGTGGAATAACTATTGTGTATTGTCGGTAGTGTTTTGTTTATTCTTGTATGGTAATTTATTTGGATGGATGCATTTGGACGATCAAAGTTACCATATTTCTTCCGTTACTGTAGTGTTAAGAAGGTTAATTATAACTTTAAAGTTAGAAAATATTTCATGAGTAAATTTCCGTAGGTATATTTAACCCTATTTTCTAATTGTTAACATATTTTTATTGTGCAATCGGATTTGTTTAGTAGTTAATGGTTATTTTTATTAAAAAATAACAAAATTTATCTAAAATCCCATTAAATTTTAACGTATTTCCATGATTTGTCATGTACCTATATTGTATACTAGCTGTCCTGCGCAACTTCGTCTGCGTAAATTTTCCCCGTTTTTGCAACATTTCTCATTGCTACTCCGCTCTTATTAGTTGTAGCGCATGTTATATAGCCTATAGCCTTCCTCGATAAATGGGCTATCCAACTAAAAAATATTTTTTCAAATGGGACCAGTAGTTTCTGAGATTAGCGCGTTTAAACAAACAAACAAACAAACAACTTCTTCCGCTTTATAGTATTACTAGCTGTCCCGCGCAACTTCGTATGCGTAATTTTTCCCCGTTTTTGAAACATTTCTCGTTGCTTCTCCGCTCCTATTGGTCGTAGCGCGATGTTATATAGCCTATAGCCTTCCTCGATAAATGGGCTATCCAACAAAAAAAATTTTTTTCAAATCGGACCAGTAGTTTCTGAGATTAGCACGTTTAAACAAACAAACAAACAAACAAAGAAACAAACAAACAAACAAAACTTCCGCTTTATAATATTAGTATAGATCTATACTAATATTAAAAAGCGGAAGAGTTTGTTTGTCGCCTACAATATCAATTCCAAACAATCGTTCGCAAAAAAAACAAAAACAATGTTTATGATCTCCACAGCAACCGCCAAATTCTTAAAAAAAAAAAAATCCGCCATTTTGTTTCGTTTTCAACATGGTCTTAGAATTCGCTAGATTAGTGATCTATAGAATGGAAAAAAATAGCGAAGATACTGTCAATAGTGTAGCTTATCTACTCATAGACTTGGATCAATCCAAGTCTATGCGTAAATAAGCTGCACAAAATGTATGGAATTGAAATATGTCACGTGGTTTTTGTACCTACTTTTCCATAAACGACATCGCTCTCGGCCCTCAGATGTGTGTAGATATATACGAGCTTTGCCAACTGTATTCTTCAATTATTTCATGGTCGACATAAGATTATGCGATCGCCTATGCAAGTTGCGAGTGAATCCGTTGTCCTGTGAACATAACGAACGTGTTCAAGCGGACTTACAATCAGGATTACGTACCAAAGAAAACCACACAACAGCTTTCCTCAACAATATAACTGTGATATTTATACCTTTTATATAAAAATTGCCCACACAATACGCTATCAAATCTTTTAATAAAATAAATACGGGAGTGGTACATAAACAATGTCGCCATTGTACCCGGCGCCACAATGTGACTTAAGAGCTTGATGCTGCTTAATCCCCAGTGAAAGCTTCAGAGTTCCTGCCACGGTCTTTATTTTATTTGATGTGAATCGTATTGTGAATGTTGTGTGCGCACTTTGAATTGGCGTGAATAATTGACTCTCTATTTGTCTAGCTATAAATGAAAATATATTATTCTTTCTTCTTTAAAATGAGACTTTCGTTTTGCATGATTACAATTACTAAGCATGTGGGGATCATGGCGATCATTGCATTGTTTCCCCTTATGATGGTTTTACCAGGTAGCAACGAGCGGGGTTACAATGTGTCCACTCAGTCTGTTGATTATAATAATGCAAGATCGCGTTAATTCTCGTTTTTGTTTTGGTTTGTATCTACTTGTCGTTGTGTGTAAAAATAAGCCGATAGTTTTCATGAAATCAATGATGTTTATCTATACCTATAAGAATATGATATTATGATCCCAAAAAAAAACACTCTTTGGATTTATTTTTTAATAAGCAGCCCAATAGGTAATGGTACCAAATGGCTGGGTCTTCAAAAACCTTGCGTTCTTGGTGATGATCTTAAAAGTTTAACTAACATGTGATATTTATAATGCTTGTGTAATAATTATTTGTGTCAACAACACGTCTATGTCTCTTCCCAATCCGAAATAAAGTTTGAGGAATGCAATAAATCGGTTACTTACCAACAAACAACGCCAAAAATTATAACGGAACTCTTCAGAACTTTAAATAGGAACGCAAACCAAACATACGCCAATTCATCCCATCCTCACTTGAGTTCTAAGACAGGCGGGTCGCACCCTCTCGCCATAAATCATTATAAATATTTCCAATATTAATGCCCCGCGATAGTCGGTAGACGCGACGTGTTGCGGCGTGTTTAGCAAACGTGTTTGTATTGTGAAAATGGTCGTATAATGGAGGGTGTATACGGAGACATGTTTGCACGTGCTAAGCTGTTGGATGTTCCTGCAGCTTGGTTCATTAAGTTGACATTACTGTTTTAGAAAGCTATCTAGTTGGGGTTTTAGTTTTGATTCTGGATGTAAAAAGTATGTACCTAGTTCTAGATGGGTAGAAACTTACAGATTCGAATATTTATGTTGTTGTAGCCATATACCAGACCTTATTAGTCTTACGTCTGTGATTTTATTCCTAGTTGAAATTTTGAAAATGACGTAATCGAACATGTTGCTTTTCAGAATAAAGATGCGTGTTATAACTTCAATATGTATAGGCAACTCGTTAGCTATTTTTTGCATTCTAAGCTTTAAATCTTTGGACGGATTTTAATGCAACAAAATAATGTATAGTATAGTCCTAGCAAGATTTGTCCAGCTCTGCACAATTGTGCACCCTATATTTCAATATTAACAACCGAGAAAATGTTAATACGACCTATATTGTAGAAATATTTTGATTTATGACACAAAGCCACTGGATTGTGCTCACCCCATTACTGGGGAGGTGTGATAATTGTAGTTTATTATTATTAATAGTTACCATTGTTTATATAATATTGTTTTGATGAAACAAGGAAGAATATACCTAGTCTAGCCATAAATATTGTTACGAAGAAAAAACATTTTTTTTTATTGCAAATAATATTTATTACTTTTACAGTGTGTTTGTTTAATACATAAATAAAAAACAATTCAAAATATAAAAAGCTTATTCGAAGTGGTCTCCATTGGCTGCAACACAGTCCTTTAAACGTTGAGGCCAGTTATCAATAGAAGCACGCACTCTTTCCATGGGAAAATTCTTCACTGCCAATCGTATGGATTGTTTTAGGGACTCCAAATTATCATGGCGTTTAGAGCAAGCCATACTCTCTAAAACTGACCATAAATCATAATCCAGCGGATTAAGATCGGGACTAGACGACGGCCAGTCTTCAGCTCTGATGAAGTCCGAAACGTTCACTTCCAACCAAGACTGCGTGGACCGAGCTTTATGACCCGGCGCTGAGTCTTGTTGGAAGGACCATACTTGGTTATTGAACATGGTGTTGTTAAGGGGTTTAACTACCTTCTCAAGAATGGTATCTTGATACACTTGTGCCGATGTTTTGATACCTTTTTCACAAAAATATGGCTCAGTCACTCCTTCATAGCTAACACCCCACCAAACCATCACTGAAGTCGGATAATGCCCACGTTGCACTCTGTCGACTAATTGGGAAGCTTCCTTAGAGCTTTGAGCATAAATACGGTCATTTTGTTTGTTAAAATGTTGCTCAACTGTAAAGATTTTCTCATCCGTAAACAAAATTTTTCTGTGACCTCCCTTTGCGTACCGCTTCAGTAGTTGCTTCGATTTTACCACCCTATTCTTTTTTAAATTATCAGTTAAAAAATGACCAGTGCGTCTCTTATAGGCTGCAAGTCCTAAGTCATCTTTTAAAATGCGTGACATGGTTCTGGGTGCTATCTTCATCTCCCGAGATAAAATCTTTTGCTTTCGGACAGGATTTCTTCGAATTCTTTCCCTTACTGCTTTGACCACCATTTTCGTACGAACACTACGTGGACGGCCAGATCTTTTTCTGTCACAAACAGAGAAGGTCTCATTGTACCTATTAATAGCCCGGTACACAAACATTTGACTAATACCAAGCGTATGGAGAGTTTTAAAAATTACATTCGGCTCCATACCAACTTTGTGTAATGCAATCACAGCGATTCGGTTTTCTTTATCACCCCACTCCATTTTAATATAGCAAAATATTGTACAATGTATTGGCGCCAAAATTAGAAAATACAATGAACAATCGTATAAAAATGACAGATTCCAAATTCAAATGTAATATCTTTCTTATTTTTAATTGTAACAGTATTTATGGCCAGACTAGGTATAATGGTATAGTATGGTATGTCCACAAGCGAATATGTGCAAATTAACCCTGACTGGTGCCAGAAAGTTACGCTACGAAATCCTTTACAAGTTTGAAATAGTTTGTTTTATATATTTTTATTGGCGTGATTCGCAAACTGAGGTTCTTTAGGCTGCCAGCCATGCCGAGGGTTAAAAGACCCCCAACATATGACATAAAAAGTTTTTAATTACGTCCAAATGGATTTTAATCAAATATACCGATTAGGTACACTAGCTTTCTAATAAAAAAAAACCGACACAAAATTGGTCTTTTTTTGGGAGCTGAATGGCACAGACGCGTTTTGCGTGATCTCCGAATAATAAAAATCAAATAAAAGGACATGAAAAAAACACAACATAATTTCGGACGCAGGCATCCAATACCTATTAGTTGATCTAGGCTTTTTTTTAAATATTTTCAATAGTAGAGAAGAGAAGAGACCATAATAAGATTTCTAATGCAATAGCGACGCATCTATATATTTCTTAGAAGTAAGGTAACAGCTGTTTAGAACCTTAAAAATAAAAATCTTAATTGTCTTGTTAGAAAAAGAAAGAGAGAAAAGTAGAGAAAAATATTGACCTTCATGCTTAATCAGACCTTCTTCCTTTAATTGTCCTTTATAGTTATCCTATCAATGCCGGTAGGACAACGTACCTAAATCAAAAAACTGGTGACGTAACAAGCACTGCTATAGAACATAGAGCCTCTCTCTATTGTACTAGGCCGTCCGTTCTCTCCCTAGTTATTGGTCGTCAAAATCCAACAATACTGCTTTTGAAGCATGCAGGTTATTCTGCAAGATATAAACGATATTGCTTAACTTTGCTACCTGTGGTTTAATTTGCAGAACCTCCGTTGCATATCGCTATGATTTAACGATGCAAAAATCCGCCTACATCACTTGCGTTTAATACTACAATTGTGTAGAATCTCGATCTCGCTACCAATCAGACAAGTAAGTATTTTTTGACCTTGATATTGAACAAATCTGTGCGTAAAAACAAGTGTACGTGAAATTCCCCTATCCTTAGGGACTCTGGGCCCATGGCGAGACAATCACAGCGATATTATCGTTGTGCAAGTGCAGCCTATTTCTATACACTGTCTTAGAACGTGTCTCCACACGGCAATTTTATCGCTGTGAGAGCGCGGCGAACGCGCCTTCTAACGCATGCTTCCCGCCTCGTAACTGTGACGATTCCGTCGTAGACACGCAGGGATTACGAGTCGCGACGATACGCTGGCGGATTAATCGCTCGTTCGTGAAGACGCGACGATAGTAGAGCAGCATTTTTGCGATCCTCTCGCCCGCGAGGACGGTTTCTAAGACTGTCTGTCCATTGAGGCGATACGGAGAAACGAGGAAATAATAACTATTATGATTATAATAACAATAATATTGACAATCCTATTGTTTATTTTTTTTTCATTTCTTTGCTTCGAAGCCTCACTCCACTTTAATGGACAGGCAGCCTTAGAGTCAGATTAAACGGAAGTATAACACAGCTGCACATATTCCTTTTTGAGGTACGAATCTTTGCAATATTTTGAGAAAACTCAGACTCATCTATATACCAACATTACTGAAATCCACCTATATAAACAGAGTAAATAGACAACACAATGATTGTTTAAAACTGAAATGAGTATTTACGTTTAGAAACTCGTAACGATGTCGTTGTCGTCCCAGAATACTGAGGCAAGTTTCTGTTTAGGATCGGTCCATGTCCGGCTTGTACGCTCGGGGCTGCACTCCTGCGGACATCTCTGTTAGTTGCTCCCATACAATACGGCTGCAAGGAATTTGTGTGTTCGATAACTAAGGATAAAATATACTATATAAAGTCTGTATTTGTGTAGTACCAACAGAATTGATTTTTATAATGATACCTCAGATTAATGCATTTAAATTCAGGTTGCTCGTGACTGCGGCCGAGTGTGTCGGGAATTATCGCAGTAGTTAAGTTATAGCATATGTGTATAATTATTTACTAAACTGTATAATGAACATTAATGGACATTAATGGACGTTTACGTTTCAAGTCTGCTGCAAATTTTCTGCCTAAAATAGTAAGTGAATTCCGTACCTCTATTCTCACAAACTTTCACTTACATAATAGTTATGAGTTAACAATACTGTTATATCTACATTATTTAATAAAATATTGTAGTTAGATTTATTTCACAGTATTTTGAAGTAGGATTAAGTAATTGCGAAGATACTTTAGGTGCAAATTCAATGTCTTTGTTTAGGACTTAATTACGGCAAAATTCGTACGAGCATTAGCAAAATCAAACTTAAACAATTTTGTATTATGACTTCATTGTTCTTCATCTTTTAAAAAAGTGAAAATATATTTTACTTTAAAAACAGCGCTTTTAAATTCAATAGTTTCCGGTAAATGACTTTGTTGCTTAAATCTTTTGTTTGTTCGTTTGTGTGTGCTGGAAAATAGATTAAAATAGCCCCGAGCTGAAAGGAGCCTCGCTGTGAAGGCATGCAGATTAAAACACTGAAATACTTGTATTTTTTTAAACCTGAACAAAAGTACAATCCGTTGCAAGAGCGCCTTTTAACGCAGTGAATCATAAGGATTCGCAAAACCTTTGAAATGGATAATGAGAATGCAGTTTTTTTCTAATTTAAAGCCGTTGATGTTATGACTAAAAAGGTTTTTAAATTGAGAGGTGGATTAAGCTTTCGTGAAAATGTTGTATTCTGATTATAATCCCTGGATGATTTTAAATGAAAAATGTAGGTGGCCAGTTATTTTTATGCTAATGGAAAGTTAATGGCTGTGTATGGCGGGAAATTCGTACTGACATTTAAAATTATAAGTACCTACTGTTTTTTTTTTAAATATGATTCTCAATGTCACAATTTCAAGGTGTGTAGGTATAAACTGGTAGTATAGCCAAAACCTAAAACATCTATTCCGCAAGGATTTTATCATCAAAATGAATTGAGAAGTAAAGCTCTGTCTAGTCTCATAATAAATTACGGTTTTTTTAAATTTGAAACTGGAATTTAGTATATCGTTAAAAATATTAGCTCAATCCGGAGACACCATCAAAGAGCTCAATTTAATAAAATTCCTAAATAATTTCATCATACAATAATAATGAAGCGGCGGTAGCCTAATGGCTAAGGCATCAGTCTCGCAATTGTGAGATCGTGGGTTCGAATCCTGACCATTATACTGCCGACGTGAACCCACTCCTAACACAAGCCATAGAGCTTAGATGGAGGGGTTTACAGGATTGTCAGTAATGTGGGGCCACAATTCCACATTGCTAGTTATTTAAAAAAAAAAAAACTTTATCACGCCGTCACAGATTTACATTCTTTCACGCCATAAAAATTCAAATTCCGTTCAATCCCAGTCAAAACTCGAACCATCGAAGCACATCGAAGCTACCAAATTGTCCACTGTGGTCAAATGGGTCATCGTTTTCGCACCATCTTCGGGTTAACACGAGGTTAACCGAAACGCTACGTGGGAAAAGCCGAACCGATCTTATTCTCACGACATGAAATGCATTCATTTGCATCTAGACATAGAACAATAATATCTGCCGATCTATACATCTGTCACAAAACACAGTGAATACAGAAGGAAAGCTACGTTGCTCGAGCAAGTCTAAACTTGCTCGAGTAACGCCCACGTAGAAATCGTTCACGAACACGAAATCTCGGAACACGTGGTCCGAAGCGTAACGTAAAAAATACTAAGAGCATAGAACATAACCTTTGTAGAACGCACGCTTGACATTCGCACACATACACATTACTCATCGACACGGAATCTCAGACCACTTCTACAAAACAATATTAATGGTCTCCTAACTGCGCACTATTAACACGGGTTGCCGCGAAAACGGGAAAAAAGAATGTGAATAAGGATCCTGATGTCCGTTATGGCGGCCTATCTTATTAGAGACTTGGCATCTACGCAGGAGATATTATAGTGCACAAGTATATGCGCAGACATAAGTGCACTGTCTATTCCCTTACTCGCATAGTCCGATGGGATATAAATCTAACACAACAGGAGAGTGACTAACAAACCGAAAACGGTCACCCATTTATGGACGGATAGTGGCAACGTTGTTTAACACGCACACAAACACATTTTTCACAAAAAAGTCGGACTACTTCAGTATCGCTTAGCTCGAAAGGCGTTCTGAGATTTTGTGCCCGTGAGAATGTCTATGTTTGAATGTGTCCAGAGCGCATTCTATAAAGGGAACCTTCAATGCTCTCAGTATTTTGTGATACTTCGAACCACGTGTTCCGAGATTCCATAGCCGTTAACGATGTCAATGCGAGCGTTGCTCGAGAAAACTGCTCTTGAAGCTTTATGTGCGTTGCTCGGGGGGTTTTTGTAGTTTTCCTTGTGTACTTGCAATGTTTTGTGTTCGAGATATTCAAATTAAGCAACGGTCGGTTTCAGTCTGTTAAGGATATCAGTTATCCGGAGCAAAGGGTAATGAATTTGGTGTGAGTCTTCTTAGAAGGATTGTGCTTATCTACACAAGTACATCAGGATCTGTTTAGGATTTTGGTACTTACTTTTCCTTAGTTAATTACTTTGTAAGGTGTACTTTTGAAGAAAATAAGGGCTCTAGAGTAATTCGCTTTAAATGTTTAAAAGCTTTTTTTGCGTTCTTTTGTCGGCGTAGAGGGGTTGCATAGAACTGGTGTGCAAGAGGTCATGGGTTCGATTCCCATAAGGAATAGACCTTTGTGAGATTCATAAGCGTTAGTGCTAAGTTTGAGTGTAAGTACTTTATGTTCGTTAATTGTTTATTTGTACAGTCCTTCACGACACAGAGCTTGAAACCCAGTGTAGGAGTTGATTTTTAAAAATACATCTTAAAAATAAATAGTTAAAAAAAACATTTTTAAAACAAACTTTTCTAAAAGAAAGAAAGCAATCACATACCGACTATAATGAATTTCTCACAAATTTTAAACTGTTAATCCATACTTCCATACCAATGTTATAAATGTGAAAGTACCTAACTCTGTCTGTCTGTTACGCTTCAAGCTCAAACAGCTAAACAAATTTAGATGAAATTTGGTATGGAGATAGTGATAGTCTCGGGGAAGGACATAGGATAGTTCTTATCGTGATAACCGACATCCACGCGGGCGGAGCCGCGGGCGAAAACTACCTAGTAGTTAATATAGACCTACTAAAGAGTAGGTACCGTTCCGCACTTTTACGTACATTGTTATAACGATTTGTAAAATCATACATGTAAAAACTATAAGGGTTCCGTTTTGCTATGTTGGCTATGAAATCCTAAAAATAAAGGGGCCCGGTGTGTTTTGCTTAGGCAGCAGTCTCCCATACTAAAATGTATAATACTTATTATAAGAATGATAAAAGGAATAAAAATTGTTGTGTTGAGTCTATACGAACATAATTACTGTTTTTTTTTATTAAAAAAAACATAGTTATTATGATAGCTTAGCAATGTTGGATTGAGTCCCACATTACTGGCAATCTTGTTAACTCCTTCAGCTAAGCTCAAAGGCTTGTGTTAGGAGTGGGTTCACGTCGGTAGTATAATGATAGGATTCGACCCGCGATTGCGAGACCGATGCCTTATCCATTAGGATACCGCCGAAAAATGAAATTATAATGTTAAAGAATAATTATCAAATTAATACTTTAATGTAAATTTGATTTAAAATATAAACCGAGAGACTATTTAAGAATCTACCAAATTGGTCTACACCTTTTGTGTCTCACCACAAATATAAAAAAATATAAAAGTAAATCTTACCAAAACGGGTAGATCACGGGATTACGAGTAGACCAATTTAATAAGCTGCCTTCAATTTCATGGTCACAAACATATCCAACCTTTAAAAGTAACCCCAGTCTTATAACCGTTAGAAAGCCAATGCTAACCTTCAACATGTCCTATAAAACCCTTATCACCAAGCCCTCTATCCATTATCCTTTAATGTTAAAAATCAAGTCCACAACTGTCATCAGCAAGTAGATAGGACCCGGCTATGTTTAGTATTCATCCCGCGGACTCGCCCGCATCACCTCGCCCAATATCCTCAATACGACAAAGAGAGATTTATCGCATAAAGTTGTAGACAGTACACCGATATCATGTTTTGATGTTAATGTTGTGGGCAGAAATTTTTATGATTTGTTTCTTTTAAAAAAAGTGGAAAGAAATTGGAATGTTATAAATGTGAACTGGGCTACAAATTACACATGGGTATAGGTATAATTTACCAATCATAATACTAATCTGAAAGATGAAAACACAAATAATGTAGCAAACATTAAAGTAAAATTAAAAAAAATAATTATAAAAATTAAAAAACCCGTCTGCACTCATAATTATATAATTTCTGTAGGAGGTATTATTGAATCTCGATGAATTTAGTGAAGTGTGGAGGCACTGCATGAAATTATATGATTATGTAGAGGATCTTGTTGCCATGTTTTTTGTGCGGGCGGGTTTTTATTTTTATAATTTATTTTTTTATTTATTACTTTTTTGTAGTTGTACGATGTAACAACTAACTTTTATCACAGCTGCTATCAAGAATTGAAAATTAAAAAAAAAATATGGTTGCTAACTAACTTTTTTAGTATTACAGTCATAAATAAGTTATACCTTTTTGAAATGCTTATGATGTGCCCTCTTTATTGTGACATCTCACAGCCATCATGTTTATTTTTTTCAAACGTCACATATCTAAGAATACTTGGGCAATCAAGACGAATCTAACGACGTCTTAATTGTATACATCCGTTTAGTGGATTGTGAGATATCAGGGAATAAAGAATACTACTACATACATACACACATACATTCATACATACATATATAGAACAAGATACGCGCGTAAAACATAACCCTTCCTTACAGTCGCGTAAAAAGTAAAGAAAAATAATGATATTACGGATTCTCATAAGGATTTTAATCTTTCTAATCTACATTATCTGCCTACGCATTACGTCACACATTTAGAGTGTATACCTACAGCTAAATAAGAGCGACCCGTTCTCGGATAAACTTTTAGTTCCTTTGTTCAACTGTCACGAAAAGACAAGGAGTTGTTTTACTCTAAGCCGGAAACCCCACGGCCAATTAAATTTCGACATCTTAGAAAACTTATTCCAAGGATTAGAATTAGAATTAAAATTGAAACTGTTCTTGTAAATTCAAAAGTAAGTTTTTACCCAACGCCACATCTTTCCCTTGGAATCCGTTTTCATCGCGACACTCGATAAGTTTGCGCCCTGAGGGCCAGGAAAGCCCTTCCTCAAACTTCTTACGAAATTATTTGAACAAGAGTTCCTATCCGACCTTCTAAAGCGAACGAACTATAACTTACTCTCACACGAAACTGGTCCCTAGAGCCTCAAAGTTACTGTTGACTTCTGTGATGAATAACACACAATTGATAAAGACTATTTTGGCGTACACGACAGAAAGAATAGAAATAAAATAGTGGGTTAAATTGCCAGTGCTTACAGTTCCTGTCGGAATGTGTGAGACAAATACCAAATATGAAGTTGAAGTGAAACTTTGGATAGTTTTGACAAATTTGATAGTTACTAGGTACTTGTACAAAAAGACTGGATTGGTGTGTGACAGATTTGCATTTGCACTCGTACCATAAGAAGGTAGGTATTTTCCTTTCGGACCGTTAGGTTGAAATCTTAAATTGAATTCTCTGTAAGTTGAATACCAAAATGTTGAATTCCTTTGACTATTATTATTCGTTTCAATGATTTATTTCGGAAGTCTCAAGAGAACTGGTACGAGCATCTAAATGTGAACGATTGTTAAAAAAAAATATATCCTATAATAATCTTATCCTATTTTTAGAATAGTAACGATTAATAATAATAGATTAATTTAATCTATATTATTAAGATCTCCTCTGTGGCGCGGTGGGAGTGTATCCGACTGCTACGCAAGAGGACGACCTCTTGGGTCAGGGTTCGATTCCCACACGGGACACCACATCACTTTGTGTGATCCAAAAATTGTTGTTCCGAATCTAGGTGTAATTTGTATGTTTGTAAAGTCCCCCGCAACACAGGCCTATTGCGGGAGTTGTCTTTTTTTAAGAAAAAAAAAAGATTATGAGTCAATGTGGTCATAAGTTTACTTGTCTATATTTATATCGTATCTTAACCAACTTGATATAAGGGAAGGGTCTTCATATACCTATAGTATCCTTTAAAGCTGTATTTTTATTAAAGTTATAGAGCAATTTACCCGCTAGTCTAGATGTATGCTTACTCTGAGTTCAAATATTGACGTAGCACAGAGTGTTGAACGTAGCAACATTTTAAATTTATAACACCAACAATGTGTACAGCTTCAAATTATTCCACGTACATTACAGTGCGCTTAAAAAATTCATTTGATTCAAGATTAAAGTGAAGTGGGAGACAATATCATACTCGTAGCTCATATTATATAGGTATTACATTGGACGTGTTGTATTATGTTGTTAGACGCGAGCTTTTTTGGGTGCCGACGAAGATGGGAGCTCAGATGAAACAGAAAACGATCTTGATAGTATGTTTAGATAAAAGAAACAGTGATGTGAACGGACAAAGCAACATGCTATTTTAAAAAGAGTGGGTGTAGTCTAGAGATTTAACATGGAAGCATAAAACAAAGAAGATTAGCGCGTCGCTTTGTGAGTTTCATGTAAAAACTATGCGATGAATTTTGGTATATTTTTATTAAAATTGAGATCTTTTAAATTTAAATCTTAATAAAAATTGTACAACTTTCGTCCAGAAAGTAATGAAGATAATACACGATATTTTCATTAATAGATAGTCGGTAAAAGAAAGTCCTAGGGCTGAGCAGGTTGCTTGTTTTATTACATTTAAGTAATGTAATAACCATTCTACTCGTATATAAATACACATTTTGTATTCAGAATATAAATAACACGATTTAACATTGTTAACATAACTATTTACATAACCGTTAACATTAAACGCCCTCAGAAAATATAGGCACGAAATTTATTCAAACAATAATTACAAATAAAACATACATCACAAGCGAACACCAATTACAATGCCCAAACATGGTAAACTAAACGTCTGATAATCGCTTAGCCTTTCGATAAGGTTGAGCATAAACAAAAAAGGACTCACAAAAAACCTCAGTAACAAATTCATTACGAACACAACACGATACCAATTTTATTCACAGCTGGGCCATAACAAGGCTATTTACGTGCATATATGTAAAAAGTCCCACCGTTGAGTCCAGTGTCCCGCAGGGCTCTCTTTTGGGCCCCCGCTTTGTTAATGTGAAAATATGAAGTAATGACACATAATAAAATTCCTTTTAGACCGGACACGGGCAGGTCGCTTTAATAAATTGGTCTAAAATTTTAATTGTGCACTCTCATTTTTATTGTATACAATTTTACATGTTTTTAAAATGTGTAGGTACTTAAAGTTTAATCTTAAGAAATGGGTTGAAATTCTACAAAGGAGACTGTGACTTTAAAGATTTACAAGGTATTTTACCTTAAATTATTCACGCGATTAAGACCCGTAATATATATATTTTCATAATGTAAGTAACATTAACTTGTTACTTTATTAACATTAAATTCATTATATTACAAAAGTTATAAACAAAAGGTGAAAAAATCTAAAGAACCCACAACTAATTTAAAAATAACTGATCGACCTTAATATATTGAAGTAGATAGCAAAGGCAGTAATTATGAAAATATATTTAATAAATAGATATAAATTTCTTGGATGTAATGACACAAATAGATACAAAAATATGAATGATGTTCCCTTCTTTGTCGTGTTATTCACATGTGGCGTTAATTAGGCGTTGACGTAAAAAATACCGGTAGTTGCTTGACGCGTACTGCTACTACGAATAATATTTTTGTACCACGTAATTTTAATTAGACATGAATAGTTCTTGATGATGATGGCGATGATTTATTTTCAAGAACGCTTGAACCAATTTTCATGAATTATGAATTGAATCGTTTACGTACATTTGTATTTTTTTTATTAGTACACGGAAAATTTACAGCCAATACGGAAATAGAGGGCCAATTAAAAGTTTTCACAGATAAATGACAAATGGCCATACTTACCATAGTTGTTAATTGGGAAAATTAAGGCCTGTACAAGCATGGTTTTGGTTTTAATAGGTAGAAAATTCTGTAACTTTTTGACTGATGTTTGAGATTTGGCATTGCCAGTATTGAGCGTAGCGTGTGAGCAAACTCAGATCTTTAACCGTCGGGCTAAAAGGAACTACCGTTTCATTATAGATCACTGGTCTGAAAGATGGCATGACTATTCTGCTAAACATCCTGGAGCTACCTATAATGATCATGATGAATCAGACCAATTTTTGATTTTATCTAGATTTCAGTTAATTTCGTCAATTGCTATTATCACAAAGCAACAGTTAGAGCTTTTCCCTTGTGACAGATTATAATAATATAATATCTTGGGACAACCCACACAACGCTATCTGATTCCAAACTAAGCAGAGCTTGTACTATGGAAACCAGACAACTGATAAACATTCTTATATATTTCTAAATACATACATATTATAGATAAATAACAGACTCAGAATAAACCATCGTGCTCATCACACGAAGTTTTATCCCGATGGGGATCGAACCCACGACCTCTTGCGTAGCAGTCGGATGCACTACCGCGCCACATAGGCACTCGAAATTCGTCGATTAAAGTCCGAAGAATGAAAATTATTATATTTTAAGTCCACAGACAAAGAAAATAAAGTCAAGAGACAATTTACGAGGGTGAAGATGTCGTGAATAGGTAGTTAAAAAAAAGAATAAACATAAATGTCTTAAGTTCAAACTGTCAGTGGTTGACCGGTTGTCAACGTCTCAAATCTCAAATTAGCGTCTGACAAATAGTGAAGATATCCCGTCTTACTAATTAACGCTCCGTAGAATCAAGTAGAATCAACAATAACAATTTAATATATAATGCACACTGGATTTGCAGCATTTGGTAAATTGTTACAATAAGCTTTTATTTTTCGTGGCGCGTTGTATTTGACTTTGATATTAACTTTGAGCTTTACACCTGTTACTGGTTTAAATACATGTAGGTATTATAATCTACTTTTGATTAATATTTCTTTTTCTATAGATAAGAATGTGAAATTATTTATTTGGATTTAATCATCAAATTGTGTGGTTTGAATTGTTAATTTTATATAGGTACTAGCTGTCCCGCGCAACTTCATATTGCGTAAATTTTCCGCGTTTTTGCAACATTTCTCATTGCTGCTCCGCTCCTGTTGGTCGTAGCGTGATGTTATATAGCCTATAGCCTTCCTCATTAAATGGACTATCAAACAGTAAATTATTTTTTCAATTCGGACCCGTAGTTACTGAAATTATCACGTTCAAACAAACTCTTCAGCTTTTTAATATTAGTATAGATGTTTTTAGTTGAATCGCAGTATGTGTTAGACGTATTTTATCTTTTCTTCGATGCAAATACAGGAATTGTTAAATTTCATTTGATTATCCGTGTTTATTTGTGGCATTTTTAAGGATAATTAGACCGATAAACTTTGGTGTGACAGCAAGGACTGCCTCTGTGACGCAGTGTAAGCGTATCCGACTGCTACGCAAGAGGTCGTGGGTTCGATCTCCACCCAGGATAAAATTTTGTGTGATGATCACGATGGTTTATTCTGTATCTGACTGATATTTATCTATAATAGCCGATAAACATACTTATATATTTCTAAATACATACAGTATTTAGAAATATATAAGTATGTTTATCGGTTATCTGGTTTCCATAGTTGCTTGTTATTGGCATTTAGTAATGTGTTTTATGAAACTATTTGTACTATAGCTGTAAGCTCCCCGCATAAAATAAAATAAAATAATAAATAAAATAAATATCAGATAGCGTTGTGTGAGTTGTCCCAAGATATCTAAATCTGGTTCAATCGGGATGACTTGGCTTTATTCGATATAAAGCAATCATTTTAAAGATATACAACGTTGTTTTTAGTACACTTATTATTAGATTATAGTGAAATAAATAATTAGACACAATCATTAATTGCGGCTATTTTAAATTTCCTTTCCACTCGTTAATCAAAATGTGTCATGTCAACCAACCAAAAAAACTAAACTCAATTCCTTTTCACTCAACTAAAGAAGTCATCAAAACCATACATAACAAAATATTTTAATTACTCGTGCATCGAACCCGCTACAAATAAATCAAAGCTGTCTTCGGCAGGAACGAGCTGTCTACTTAGATAATGTGTAAGATTTAATTAGCTGGTGAAGGATTTAGAACGACAATCCGATAAATTGAGTAGGCAGTTCTTGTGGATATAATCATATGATTGATGTTAGCAGTTTCCAGGTAATTAATATTTTGAAATAATGCTGATTTGTTTGTATGAAGATGATATCTTTATATCTTCTAATATATAAAATTCTCGTGTCACAGTTTTCGTTGCCATACTCCTCCGAAACGGCTTGACCGATTTTGATGAAATTTTAATTAATTTTATCCGGTATCTATGAGAATCGGCCAACATCAATTTTTCATACCCCTAAGAGTTTGTTTGTTTGTTTGAATGCGATAATCTCAGGAACTACTGGGCTGCACTGAAAAAAATATTTTATTGTTGGATAGCCCATTTATCGAGGAAGGCTATAGGTTATAACATCACGCTACGACCAATAGGAGCGGAGCAGCAATGAAAAATGTTATAAAAAAAAGGAAGAAAAAAGGGAAAATTACAATCTATTATTCATGCCCCTAAGTGATAAGGGTTATCCACCCCTAACATTTATAACTATACTATAATATTAGAAGAGAGAGAAGAGTTTGTTTGTTTGTTTGAACGCGATAATCTCAGAAACTACGGGTCCAAATTGAAAAAAATATTTTACTTTTAGATAGCCCATTTATCGAGGAATGCTATAGGCTATAAAACATCGCGCTACAACTAATGGGAGCGGAGCAGCAAGTAAAAATGTTTGCAAAAATGGGAAAAATTTACGCAGACGAAGTTGCGCGGGTCAGCTAGTAGTCTATACTTATGTATATTAAAAAGCTGAAGAGTTTATTTGTTTGTTTGAACGCGGTAGTTTCAGGAACTATTGATCCGAAATCAAAAATTATTTTACTGTTGGATAGCCCATTTATCGAGGAAGGCTATAGGCTATATAACATCACGCTACGATCAATGAGTTTGAGAATTTGAGAAAAATGTACGCAGTACTCGCTTTTTCTGTCTGTACGCTTAAATCTCCTAAAGTAAAGCACGCAACGGGTATTGATGCGGTTATTACTGTCATTCAGATATTTTTTTACGGATGGTTTACATCTATACTTTAATAAATTACAAGTACTTTCGCCAATAATTAAGCACATAATATAGTTTTTACTTTTGTTGTAAGTAGATACAAAGAAGGAAGGAAGAAGGGTTGCAACTTTTTAATAATATAATTCGCATCTGTCCTTTAACATGGTGTATAGTATATTAGTCGCAGCACCTCACCCCCATATCAAGTTTATAAAGTTGTGTTGTTTTGCATCTTAAGTAAATAAAGAATTTTGAATTTATATTGAATAATATAAAGCTAAAGAGTTTGTTTGTTTCATTAATAAAAAATATTTCACTATTGGATAGCTAATTTATCGAGGAAGGCTATAGGCTATATAAAAACACGCTACGACTATTAGGAGCGGACCAGCAATAGCAGACGAAGTTGCGCGGGTCTGCTATTTATGTACTGGGTGGCGCAAAAGTAAAGACCCTATTTGGTTCAGCTATAACATTTTTTCTAAATTAGAAAACTAGATTTAGATTTTTTTAAATGTATATTTGTGCCATTAAATTTCGTACCATTAGGATTTAAAGATGATGTCTTTTAAATGGTGACCTCCAGAGTTGATACACATTTGAGCCCTATTTATGACATTTTGCATAACTTGCCGTAACACTTCCTGCGATATGTTCGTTATTTCTTGACGAATGTTTTCTTTTAGAGCTGCGAGAGTCTGTGGCTTGTTCACATACACCCGAGATTTCAAAAAACCCCAAAGAAAGAAGTCTGGACTGGTCAGATCGGGTGATCTTGCAGGCCAAGGCAAATCGCCAAAACGAGAGATAACTCGGCCTGGAAAAGCGTCCCTCACTAAGTCCATAGTGTCGCGCGCTGTGTGTGCCGTAGCGCCGTCTTGTTGAAACCAGATGTGCTCCAGCCCCAATTCGTCCAAACTGGGTATCAAAAACTCACGTAACATGGTTCTGTAGCGTTCTCCAGTGACAGTTATCGCATTGCCTCCAGCGTCTTCGAAAAAATAGGGTCCGATCACTCTGTCAACACAGATGCCACACCATACAGTAACTTTTAGTGGGTGTAGAGGTGTTTCTTGAATAATGCGCGGATTATCAGTGCCCCAGAACCGAGTATTCTGCTTATTGACATGCCCTGAGAGATGGAAATGCGCTTCGTCACTCATAACCAATTTTGAAGGAAAATCATCCTCTTCAAGGTTGAGGTTTATGACGCGCTGGCAGTAATCTAGACGAGCTCGGTGGTCAGCAGGCAGCAGCTGATGAGTCATTTGAGTTTTATACGGGAACATCTTTAAGTCTTTCACCAAAATACGCTGCAGGGTCCGTCTGGAAATGCCCAATTGCGTGGCACGTCGCCTCGTTGATGTTTCTGGACACTCTTCCACATCTTCGCGCACAGCATCGATATTTTCAGCTGAACGGCCTGTTCTTGGTCTCCCAGACTTAGGTCTATCCAATGTTGAGCCAGTTGCTTCAAGGCGTGTGGCAAAGCGTCGAATTGTGCGACCAATCGGTGCCGGACGGTGGGGAAATCGTCGACGAAATTCACGTTGTGTTCTTATCACTGATGAATTATTCCGTAAGAACATTGACACAATTATTCCACGTTCTTGGGGAGTAAAACGGTCCATGTTTATTTTCAGTGTATTTTAAATTTGTTCACTACACAATTTTCAACAACAGAATGACAGAAAATGTCATATAAAAAAAAAAAAAGTATTTTCTTTAGTGCCAGTACTTTTGCGCCACCCAGTACTTATATAGGTAGGCGATAAATCTCTGCGCGAATCCGAAATGGACTACTAGTTTATATCTACACTAATCTATACTAATATTATAAATCTGAAGAGTTTGTTTGTTCGTTTGTTTATTTGTTTAATGCGGTAATCTCAAGAGCGACTGGTCCGAATTGAAAAATCTTGTTTTGTTGAGTAGCCCATTTATCGAGGAATGTAACACATCACGCTAAAACCAATAGGAGCGGAGCAGAGATGAAAAATGTTGCAATAACGGGGAAAATTGACGCATACGAAGTTGCACGGATCAGCTTTAATTTATATTAATGTTTAGATCTGATCAAAATTTGACCAGAATAAAGTTTAACAATGTAAAGTGCAAAATGTGTATTTTACTTTGACTTTTTTGACCATTGGTCAAATAGTCACTCGACCTTAATTTTTTTTATCCTATATGTTTGGGTCGGTAAGTTAACTAGGTACATAAAAATTAGTATGTTCTAGTATAATTAAATTAATTTTAATTTTATGAAAATGTAAGAATAATTAAAAGTTTTATAGAATTAAACTTGACTAAAAATAAGTAAATTAAATTTAAATAAGTGTTCAAATAATTTAATTATTTTATATAATTTAATATAATCATGAGCAATAACTCTTGAATGAATGAACCGATTTCCACGCGGTTGGCAGCATTCGACGTAGTTTTTTAAACCTCATTAAAAATCTCTAAGTTTAAAATGATCGATCGAGGAATTTCGAAGTAATTCAGAAAAAATACTTTCTTCGGTTTTCTTTTGACAACGATAACTCACGAACGAATCAATCGATTTCGAACGGGCTGGTGGCGATCGACGTCATTTTTTGATGTTAAGAGCTTAGTTTCTAAAATCGATCGATGGAGCCGTTTAAAAGTTATTAAAAAAAAAAACATTTCAAAAAAAAATTTTTGTAGTTTTTTTTAGATTTCTCAAAATCTACCGATTCGAATCGGTCCAAAGTATATTCAAAATTTAAGTTTGGTCAACTACGAAGAAATCGGTCAAGCCGTTCAAAAGTTATCAGAGGGTCACGTACATACATACATACATACATACACACATACATACATACATACAGACATACGGATATCAACGCGAAAACATTCAGGGAAGCTTCCTATAGGACCTCAAAACATCGAGATCTGATAAGAACTCAGTTTTTGAAAAATGCGGTAAAACCAATAACTTCCCAACTTCCCGATTTTTGAAAATTTTCAATTATCTTAGCGGGAAGTTAAAAATTCAGTATTTTACGGTATTAAAATCGGCAAACATTTACCATTTTTTAGTTTAAATTAAAAACAAACAGAAACGCAATTTTTTTTTTTTTTAATTTGCACTCTAATTGATAAAATAAAATTATTCGTCCGACTTCTGTACGAATAATAATAAATTGTTTGTCCAGTACCCGTATTAATAATTATAAATTGTTCGTACGGTAACCGTATTAATAATTATAAATTTTTCGTACAGTACCCGTATTAATAGACTCAGCCTAAATTCTTTGCTATCCTATAGCCGTATTAAAATTTTAATTATTAAGCTCCATACAATATATGTCAAAATTCCTTTTCTAGTATCCAAATACATTGATAGATAGATTATTAAAAACAGCCGTTAGTAATTTTGATTAATAATCCTCTAAAATATTAGATAAAATCAAGAAGGATGAACGGATTTTAAAAGCATATAATAATATTATCCAAAAAGAATCCAGGTTAAATGCCGAAAGCGGCGGTAGCCTAATGGATAAGGCATCGGTCTCGCAATCGTAAGGTCGCGGGTTCGAATCCTACCCATTATACTACCGACGTGAATCCACTCCTAACACAAGCCATTGAGCTTAGCTGGAGGGGTTAACAGGATTGCAAGAAATGTGGAACCACAATCCCACATTGCTAGTTATCTTTGAAAAAAAAAAAAATTAAATCTATTTAAATCCATCCGTCCTTCCTTTAAAAAACCCTTTTTCTAAAAACCCAAACCCTTTTGGGGAAACTTCATAATACCACTTTAATCAGAGAATAATAACGTAAAAGGCAATTCCGATATAGTTTTACAAGACTTACGGCAGGTCTCAATAACTCAGAACTAACAAAACATTAACTTTCGATACCGTCGATATAATATAGAAAATCCAAAAGATTTTCTATCTGCCGACGGTACATATTATGTGAGTTTCGCTACTAGAGTTAGCTATTTAAACAGACAGTTAACGGTAGATAAGTTATCGAAAGCTTAACTAACCTTAATTGTGAACTTGGCATTCAAGTTTGACTTTTCGTTCAATTTTATTTGACTATTTTTCTTGTTTTCTATAACTGTTCGATTGACAGACATGCTACTTAGACACAAATACCTCATAATTCTGTCACATAGTTACATCCGAAATTATCCCTATTCTCAAAAACGAACCCTTCCCTCAAAGGTAGAATTTCAACATTCCTCTGGCGAGGAGACGTTCCGCCCCAGTGCGCCTCTTGCCTTATTTATAGCGCATCACTCCACCACAAAATAGATAGGTACATTCAGAAAGCCGGATCACAGCCCAACAAAAATCCACACACACAGACTCGCACGTACGGATGCGTTGTCTCCGTTGACATTCGACCAAGATATGTGTACATGCACTTCTGTGTGTGCGAGAGCCTGTCTTCATTCGTTGTAGGGAGCCGGAAATCTGTATTTGCCTAATTTGTAACTCGACTGGCACCAGATGTGTATCTGTGAATAAATTAAGTTGACACCTCGTGGACCGAACAAAAATTCAAGGGATTGGGATCAAAGGAAATGGTTAAAGTGAAAGATATATTGGACCACTATTAGAATATATAACTTCGAAGAATTTTGGTATCCTATTTTATTATGCATTTTGGAATGAATTTGGATGTTTGATATTAAGACAGCCAAACGATATGTCAATTTGGATGAAATTAACATATTAGCTAAAACAAAACGAATGTTACGACGCAGACAAAACTTTACCTACAGAAATTCCTGTCAGTGAAACGCTGTCTCGATTGCATCTTGTTGTAATTTACTACTTACTAACATTGTTTTGCTAAACTCGTTTACTAATTTGGAAAAGCTAGGTTTTTGCTGTGATTAGGACCGATAATTGGGGTCCGACATACCTATAGACACAATGGACCGAAAACGCGATAGACAGGGACAGGTGGAGAATAATGCAGGAGGCCTTTACTCAGTAGAGAGGTTATAAATAGCGGTATAAATAAAAAAATACATTTTTTTTTACATTTAATTAAATTGAATATTAAATAGTGCATGAAATTGATTGTTTAATGTTTTTGTAATTGTATTTATAAAGTAGTAAAACGAGGGTTTATTATTATAATGCCTATAGACAATGACAGGTCTACATGGCAATCAGGGTATAAGCTAAGACAGAAAAGACTAATACAATAAATGTTAGTTATGTATCCGTGCATTTGTGTACTAAAAGTATATGTCTACCTAGCGCGGAGTACCTATAGCTACATAAAACATTCTGCCACTAACAAAATTAGCAATGCCAACACATGCAACGAAAAAACTTGCTATGCGTTGCGATTCAGGCATTCAGATTAAAAAAATCATCTTTATCACTAACGAAATAAAGGTCATCTCAAGGTACCTATATCCTTTGCTTGTTTTGGCTCTATGTTCATTACTAACGTGGAATACAAAATTCGTCACAGCAATACATTATATTCTAATCAGTAAAAAATCAAACATTCCTTAAATATTAGTAGTATGCGTGGCGCCCCAGCGTGCACCGAGCCTTATTTACGGCGCATCATTCGACTACCAGAATAATAATATAACTGAATAAATTAAGCCGCGAACACATGCGGATGACTTTTTAATGTGGAACTGATTGTCGGTGGAATGACTAAAGATGTAAATACCCTCTTTTGTTCTTTTAATTGTTTTTCTTAGGAGTAAAGCTGCACTCTCTCATAAAAAAAAACGAATGAGGGCATTTGTATACCTACAAGATGATTCATTTTCATAGGTAACGTTTATTAATTATTTGCTTTAAATATTTGATCATGATAGATGTCGTGTAGTTCACAAAGAAATGCGTTTTGATTTGCATAAAATAAAAGATTTTTAAAAGTTCAGAAAATGGCTTGCTCAATTTGAAATTAATAAGTCAGTTGATTTTGAAGATCCAAAACACATAAGCCTTACCGCACCAGCAAAGTTCTTGTTGTCTGTAAATATAGACTCGTATAGGGATGGAGTCCTGAGTAGAAAAGTAGGTGTGGAGGGTCTTTAGAAAACAATACTTTTTGATTTCCCCTATAATTCTAATAAATATTAAAGGCACAAAGAACCATGTCTGGCAAGATATAACTTTGTATCGAGTTACCCCGGAAAATGTTACTCTTTCGCTTCTGCTGAGTAGGTCATAACAGCTCTATGTAACATCCACGCATCTCCCGCCACAGTTTGTCATAGACTATCAATATCGTATTAGTGGAGGAGGTATGATAATGTACCGTGTATTAATAGCCTTATATAATTTGTAACGCGCTTTAGAAAAAAATATTTAATGAGCGAGATAGATCGTATTTTGGTTCGTAAGGTGGATTAATTTTTTTGTTGATGTTAGGAATTGATATTAGAGTTTAAGTAGTTCTTGTGACTTTGACAGTTGGAATGACGGTTATCGAATTTAAATAAGTTGGTACGAGTATTTAGTAATTATTTTTTGAGTCGCAATTGTGGTGTGTTATGTATAAGCTTGTATTCGGTCGAGATTAGATATTTTATAAGTGTAGAATTATAAAATCCTTATTGTTGTAATGTGTCAAATATTTTCGATTTGTGTAATATGGTGTTGATTTGTTGTGTTGTTACATTGAATAAAAAAAAGGAAAAATAAATACAATAAATGCATTTTTGAAAGATAGAAAAATTTGAAATCCAGACTCAGGAATCGAACCCGAGAAGCGAACCACCTATCTGGACTAGATCTCAAATTTTTCTGCCCGTAAAAATTATTTTATGAAAAATAAAGTTTACGAAGAAGATTGCGATACTTAGAATTTGTTAAAAACTAGTAGTGGACGACAGTCAGACAAGTCAGACCAGTTTTTAACTAATTCTAAATTTACTGTAGTAATTTTGAATATTTTATGAGCCATTTCATTTTATATATGTATATATATATATATATATATATATATATATATATTCATAATGTGTACAAATCGCGAAAGTTTATCAACATTTATTAACAATTAGTAAGTTAAACTGTTACATTACATTTTCATGAAATTTGACAAGATGATAAAGGTATCTGGAGACATAAGACATCGATATCTGAAATAAACGTTATTTAATATATAGATGACCGCCGTTAGTAAATTAACAAATTATTTATTTACTCATCATTAAGTGAATATATAAGAATAAAAAATTAAGACCGAGAATCAATCAAATCAAATAACTTTATTAATTTATGTCAGACAAAATTGAATATATATATATATATTTTCATAATGTGTACAAATCGCGAAAGTTTATCAACATTTATTAACAATTAGTAAGTTAAACTGTTACATTACATTGCGAAGTAAAAAAATACATTTCAGAAGTAGGTATTCCAAAAGCTGTTACATTACATTGCTAAATAGTAAAAAATTACATTTCAGAAGTATTCCAAAAGCCCATTACGTACAATTTTAACACTTTTACAGCTGTTCGCGACAATCTTTTCATAATCCTTTTCAAACGACCGTAAACATATTCATTAACATACAATGTTACTTTACTAGTACCGTTACTATGTGTTACTTTGTTACTCGGGGAATGTAAGCTACTTTTTACACTTTATAGCGTAATAAAAAACCATAACAACTTTGTCAGTTGAATATTTTGTGTATGTTGTTTCGTTTTATGATGAGTTGAGACTTAAATTAGTACTGAAATATTCGTTTTGTGTAGTACCTAGGTGGTAATAGAGTAGTATTTTTGTACTAATTTTGAATAAATTACTATAAAGGTGAAAGTAAGTTTAATAATATTTTTGTTACTTTTTCTCGACTAAACTGCTTAATGTGCCTTAGTGAAATTCGAATAGAAGATGATGGTATCTGGACATAAGACATCGATAGCTGAAATAAACGTTATTTAATATATAGAAGACCGCCGTTAGTAAATTATCAGATTATTTTTTTATTCATCAATAAGTGAATATATGAGAATGAAAAATTAAGACCGAGACTCAATCAAATCAAATACCTTTATTAATTTAGGTTACGAATGCAACGCTTATGAACGTCAGACAAAATTTGGAATAGACTGATTCTACATTTAATGCCAAATTCGCAAGAGTAAAGCCGTGAGAAAAGAACTTGGCTATAAAAAGTCTTTTTAAATGGCCACTTTTTTAAATGCCATTTTTACAATACATTTTTATATATACAGTTATGCCCGTTGTAGCACTTTAGTGGCATACTCATACACATAAAGTCATGCAAGCAATAACCATAATACGTAAACTGGTATAATCAAGTTTTAAATGAATTAGCCTCCTACGGTGTGGATGGTAGCATCAACTTATAAAAATATAAAAGAGGGTAAAGGCAACATGCGATGCTGAACTCTCTTGCAGATGCAAGACAGTCCAACATGTGCCTGCCACTTCGTCATAAAATGCTAAAGACACATCTCACACACTGCCGAACTATGGCTCTACACAATAAATAAAAAGTAACAGTGCGCACGCGACATGACTTACAAATAACAACTATATTTGGGTTTGTCTGCCAGGAGCCCAGGGCCCACGGCACTGAGTCCTCTCGGTGAGGGACGGACACGGCGCAAATAGAGCCGGGCCCCAGGGACCCATCCGTTTCGGCCGAATGGCAGCGGTTAGGGCCCGAGCACACGGGACGGCCTGTTTAATTGAGTACAGACACGACTTTAGTTATATTGTGTTTTGAATTTCTAATAGAGATTATGGAGGACTATGTAGGACAGTTTTTAATGAGTTATTTCGTCCTAATTACTAATGGATGACCTCGGACTTAGCCACTAACCACTAGACCAGTAGGATCTAGAACAGAGTCGAAAGTTGTGTTAAGTTCAATCAGTAACTAGGTACCTACCAATAGACAATTTATACTCGTGAAAGTAATTCTGGGTCTATTTTAGTCTGTATGTTAAATTGTATACGCTGCTCCGCGCTTTCGGTTATCGTGATAAGAAATATTCTATGATGCTCATCCCCTAGTTCATCAATCTCGTTGCCAAATTTCCTAAGATGCTCGTCCCCTGTCGAACAGACAAAGATACCATCGCATTTTAACTTAGGTATGGAATGATATCACCTACCACAAAATGCATTAAATGCAAATTAAAAAAAAAACACTGCAAATATAACCCTTTTAATGTAGAAGTAATTCAAACTCGCGAAATTCTGTCTTTATTTTAGCCTGTATGTTAAATTTTATATGCTGCTCTTTTCGTTATCATGATAAGAAATATCCTACGATGCTCGTCCCCTGGTTATCATCTATCTCATTGTCAAATTTCGGAACAGACAGAGATACCATCGCATTATAACTTAAGTATGGAATGATATCACCTACCACAAAATGAATTAAAAGCAAATTAAAAAAAAACACTCCAAATATAACCCTTTCAATGCCGAAGTAAATAAATTATTACCATCACAATTAATACTGGAGTTATTTGTACAATTTTAATGACCAAAAATGCTCTTAACTATTATTTGCAATCACAAACGAATTAATTTGATAAACTTCGGTACGAATGATATGATGCGACTGCCACTTTCATTACTGAACAATTATCATTTTATCATAGGCGAGTATGAAATTAATGAATTCGGAAATTCGTCAGGCGATTGATGAAATTTCAATTTTAAATTGCAGTAATTTTAAGTAGTTGTAAACCTCATTTTAAGTTTAAATTGTTTGTTTAATGGACTGCGTAATTAAGGCAGTTTATTAATTAGGTCAGATATCGAGATTTTTTAATAAAGAGCTAGCTTTTGCTTGTGTCTCTGCTTGCCTGTATGTAAGATATTGCCTATAGTTAGTCCGCAACAAGTCGACGAGGTCATTTTAGAATATATATATATTTTTATATTAATAAATTTTACAGTCTTCCCGTGACCACGGCCGTTGCAATACGGTCGAAACGTCGGGCAACAAACAAGGTATTTTACCTTAAATTATTCACGCGATTAAGACCCGTAAGATATTTAATTTATTAATAAATTAATTTGACGGAAACTAGGTATTGCAGTCTAAGTTGATACGGGCGGGCATTACGAGGATTTAAAACCGTTTTGATATTCGTCGTCAACTACTCTCTCTCCTCCTATGTTGTGTTAATCTGATGTATAAGCTACAAAAATCACGAAATAACTACTAAAAGGATTTTGATTAAAGTTTGTGTTTTGTGAGGATGTATGTATGAATATGTATGATGTATCTTTCATCCAAAATTCTCAAGCTTATAATAAAAAAAATGAATAAAATTTTCCCTAAAAAAACTAACAATAACAATCAAAGTTTTATTCGCACGTATTACATGTTTTAAATAACGACCAGCACGACACTCTTAGGTACAGTACAGCGAATATGAGCACACTTATCTTTAAGAACGAGACTTGAACGTTAAATATATCTTCGTCGGTTTTTCTTACTGATAGCATTTATTTTTATGCGGACTTTTAGTCTTTTAGAATCTTATAGAAAATACTAAAAGTCCTAAAGCTTTAAATAATCGGTCTACCAATTTTTGTCCATGTCTTCGTTAGTCTTCAACTCCCTAAACATAGTTTAAACTAAACATTTTGAAGTTGGTGCCTAAAACATAAAACTACATTTTCTAGCACCAACTTCAAAATGATTAATTGTTTTTCGTTGTTGTACCTATATTATTTTTTTGCGTTTTAGTTACCTTATATTTATTTTTTTGAAGTCGGTTTTATTTTGTTATAAAATAATTTTTATAAATCGTCTGCGTAAATTTTCCCGTTTTTGCAACATTTCTCATTGCTGCTCCGCTCCTATTGGTAGTAGCGTGATGTTATACAGCAGTAAAAGATTTTTTTAACAAACAAACAAACTCTTCAGCTTTATAATCTTTACTAATATTATAAAGTTGAAGAGTTTGTTTGTTTGTTTGAACGCGGTAATCTTAGGAACTACTGATCCGAATTGAAAAAAATATTGTTTTGTTGGGTAGCCCATTTATCGAGAAAGGCTATACGCTGTATAACATCACGCTAAGACCTATAGGAGCGGAGCAGCGATGAAAAATATTGCAAAATCGGGGAAAATTGATGCATACGAATTTGCGCGGTTCAGCTAGTAATGAATAAAGTAAAATGGTTAATTTATACTCGGACTACGATAATCGCATCACTAAATGAATTTGGACGAAATTTAACATGTTATTATAACCTAAACTAACACATGTGGTACCAATACCGACACAAGCAAAGCCGTAGGCAAAAGCTAAAAAGTTCATTTATAAAAAATTAATACAAATTTAAAGAGCAAACACGAACAGCCCTCAGTAACAATGTTTCAACCCTTTCTGAAGGGCGGGTATCATTTCCGTGGGTCAATTTAAATTTTATATTAACCCTGATTAGTATAGTCTGTGATGTATGATTTAAGTGATAGGGGAAGGATTGATATAGGCTAATAATATAACAGGGTTTGTTTGTAACTTATAGAAGTTAAGTTATAAAAACATATTATATTGCTGAGTTAAAGTTTTATTGTCTGTTAATAATATATTGTAGATAGTGGCGAAACTTAACTTCGTATTCTATTGACATTGTACCAGTTTTTCATTGCTCTCCCTACGTCTTACGAATTTTCGAACAGGGTCACGTGATGTACGAATTTTCGAACGGGGTAACGTGATCCTGATGCGAGTTTTACATTTTTTACCCATACCTAAAAATAACAAAAAAATAATTTACGAGTAATTTGCTAGTGTTGGTTTTGCATACCAAACACTTTCAAAAATTATTTTCGTAGAATTGATGCAAGATCACGTCATGAAGGTACCTTAGCGTAAGCGAATCTATTGCATGCCTAATGAGGTAAATTATGTTGCATCAAATTTCTTTTAAGACCATATTGACTGCCTCTGTGGCGCGGTGGGAGTGTATCCGACTGCTATGCAAGAGGTCGTGGGTTCGGTTCCCATCCAGGATAAAACTTTATGTGATGAGCACGATTGGTTTATTCTGTGTCTGGGTGTTATTTATCTATAATATGTATGTATTTAGAAATATATAAGTATGTTTATCTGTTGTCAGGTTGCCATAGTACAAGCTTTGCTTAGTTTGGGATCAGATACCGTTGTGTGAGTTGTCCCAAGAAATTATAAAGAAAAACATATTTTGTAATACCATTATTGCAATAAAATTCATTTCATTAAAATAATTTTTCACGCTAGCCCATATCAGGATCAGCACCATCCAACTCTTTGTTTTAAAAGATCTGAATGTCATAACATTAGTACGTAGGTCTCATTTGCCCAGTAATTTGACTAACTTCTGTGCCCTTCAACCGAAACATAATAATGTGTACTCATCACTATTTCATGGAAGACTAACTGAGACGTAGTGGTACCCACTAGAACGGCCCATGCCTTAAACCTGCCGCTAGTAAAAGTATGGAATTATGAATCAGTGAATGTGTGTATAGGGCAGGGCTATCATTCTTCGTTCTACTCTGTGGTCGTGTCGAACTATGAAAGTGACGGAATAGTTAGGTTATCTTCTGCGTTGTTGGCCAGTCTCCAGGGATTTGGGCTTTATAACCGAAATAGGTTAGAAGGACATAATACGTAGACAATTAAAACGGCTACTACACTATCCTGAATCAGGACCCTAAATCGAGGTGGCCTTGAAAATTTGTTAGAGAATTAGGGCCCTAACTCTTATTACACCTCTCTTTTAAGGGTTTAGGGTCCATTATTTAGTGTAGTAGTAATAAGCGCATAAGTAATATTATGTTAAAAAACTCGACAAATGCGAGTTGGACTAGCCAACCGATGGTTCTGTACAAATATGTAGGTATTTATTAGGATTTATACCTAACTAGCTGTCCCAGCGAACTTCGTACCACCTCTTTTTTTGTGTATCAGGTTCAATTGTGAATCTAAACCATTATCGAATACACTGGAACACACACAAAAAAGTCATTCAAATCGGTCCAGCCGTTTAGGAGGAGTTCAGTGACATACACACATACAGTAGAAATATATATATATATATAGATGTAATCGTGTCTCGCAGTTTTTTAAAGACTATATTTTTTGTGACTTTTACCTATATAAAACGGTATACTATATATATAAGTTTGTTTATTTATTTATAGGTACTATTTATACTTGTAATGTAACGTGTGTAAAATGTGTCAACGGAAAATCTAATATATAAAATTCTCGTGTCACAGTTTTCGTTGCCATACTCCTCCGAAACGGCTTGACCGATTTTGATGAAATTTTGTGTGCATATTGGGTAGGTCTGAGAATCGGACAACATCTATTTTTCATCCCCCTAAGAGTTTGTTTGTTTGTTTGAACGCGATAATCTCAGGAACTACTGGGCCGCATTGAAAAAATATTTTATAGTTGGATAGCCCATTTATCGAGGAAGTCTATAGGTTAAAACATCACGCTACGACCAATAGGAGCGGAGCAGCAATGAAAAATGTTGTAAAAAAAAAGGAAGAAAAAAGGGAAAATTTACGCAGACGAAGTTGCGCGGGTCAGCTAGTACTCTAATTTTGATTCCTTTACAGTGTCGAAATGTACGTTTTTTTCTACCATAACGGCCGTATCTTTTTTTTTACGTTTACTTAGAAGTTTAAATTTTTTTACAGCTTCGAGGAACTGCAGACTTGAGTATAAGTTTTTAATTTCAACTTGATACCTCCACGCGTTCCCAAGACAAAGGGTTTTGACAGACAGACGGACGGACGGGTGGATGGATGGAAAACAAAGTGATCCTATAAGGGTTCCGTTTTTTCCTTTGAGTCATGGAACCCTAATAAGTAACAATCTCTGTGTGGCAAGTCTAAGCCTTGAATCCAATTAAAAATTTGTGAATAAAAAAAAATTATGAGTGTGATTTTATACATAACCATAATAAATTAGAGATACGTATCAAATCATATTTAAGTTTGACATCAAATTAAATTAATTAGGGAATTATTAACCGGTAAAATCTATACTTATATGATAAAGCTTAAAAGTTTGTTTGTTTGAACGCGATAATCAGGAACTACTAGACCGAATTGAAAATTTGTGCAGACGAAGTTGCGCTGGTCGGCTAGTAAATAATATATTGGGCGCGAAAAATACTAAGTGGACGAAAATAATACAAAATTATCAAAAGATACATACTGCTTATAATTGAATGCACTAAATCGATTCGGATATCTTAGTGTTCTTATTTACTATGTTTTATTTAGTTTTCGCGGCAAGCCCGCGCGTCTTACTGTTAAAATCTTGTCTTAATGGTAAATAGAGAGCTGCGCTTAGAAATGCATGGCCCATGCGCGCGGACATCTTTGAGCGCACCGCGCATGCGGTAGTTCGGGCGGGTTTGCCGCGGAAACGAAAAAAAAACAGTGAATAAGGACCTAGGTTAGGAGCACATAAAACATTTCGACCCCGGGACCTAAATATTAACAACTCACTCTTTTTATCATTATACACGAGTCCGTGTACCTTTGCATAATCTGCACATACTCCCAGTAACCTTCTTAGTGCAGAGATTGATGGACTCAACAGCACCATATCGTCAGCGTAACTGATACTATTGATAATGTGCCCGTCAATTGAGCAGCCGACACCGGTGCTACTGAGTTCACCAATCAGCTGGTTTATATACAGGTTGAAAAGCGAAGGTGAAGTCAATCCACCCTGTCTCACTCCACATTCTAACCCATATTCATCTGATAGTTCACTAAGCCATTTTACTCGGTTAGTTTGATGGCCGTACCAGTACCTAAATAGGTTAACCAGTTCCCCGGGCACACCCTCTTCAACTTTTTAACTTTTACTCTAATTAATAATAATATAAAACTCTACTTACTCGTTAGTATTTGTGTAATAATTTATTTCTACTTCAAACACTATTGTTTTAATCCGTCTGTGTATAATCATCTATTAGGTATACGGGAATAAACGCGCATTATTTACCTTAAAATTGCTTGATGTTTCAACCAGGTTGCACCGGCCGTTGTCACAAGCGGAAATGATTAATGATAAAAAATCCTATTAAACCCACAATTTAATCGGGACTTAATCGTTGTTAGTAAAAATGCTAGTTTTATTTACTAATTAATCTTTTGGATATAATAATGGCGGTCTGTGGAGAGAGTTTGTGGACTGGAATCATGCAACGCGAACGTTTAAATGTTATAAAATTTTATAAGCTGCGGGCTTAATTGCGTAAATATTTTATTTTAAGGCTAAATACCTTTGTTTATTGCCCGACGTTTCGACCGAATATATATTTAAACTTATAATATATCTATTTGTATTTAAGTCTATCCATCCACACAGCACTTACCACATCACGTCTACGAGGATCTACGCCGTAGCAACAGACACTAACAAAGATATAAGAAAAAGCACTCGATGAGCAAAAACCATGTAATTGTGTCTTCGCGATCGCAATTAAACTTTTTGTCGACACTCTCCGACAATTGCAACTGTCGCCGGTTGAATGATTAAAAAAGTTCAGCGTTGAAGAAAACAGAGGGTTGATCTTGAGTTTTTGGATTTTTCTTTATGAGGTTTTGTATATAATATATATTTTTTTCTCAAAAAGGACGACTTCTATATTAAGGTACAGGTCCTGTGTCGCGGGGGACTTTACAAACATAGTGTCCTGTGTGGGAATCGAACCCACGACCACTTGTGAAGCAATCGGACACACTCCCACTGTGCCGTACAGAGGCAGCCAAATTTACATAAATATTGGTAGGAATTTCGCAAACTTTTTTTAGCAACGCCGTGGAATACCTTTTCTTATGAATTATATTTGATATGAATGACTTATGATACATCGTGTTGATTAGAGATGTTGCATTAAACCGTTGCATTTACCAAAGTGTGGAAATCTATACTAAATAAAATATATTATAGGAATTTTTATTTTTAAAATAAACAACATTTTTTGTCAATTGATCATAATGACATTAACAATGCGCGAATGCCACTAATCGATTCCGACAGTACTAAGTTGAGACAATGCCTTCAATAAAGCTGTTTAATTCAAGTAAATGAACTCATTTCAATCTAACTCTTATTACCTCATAAAGAGAAAACAATTTTAAACTATCTTCAATAAATAATGTCAACTTTAAACATAATTCAGTGAAAAATAAGTGAACAAAGTTACCTGTGCAGTAGGATAAATCAATATTCCAACATAATTTAAAATACTGCTAAAAGACTCGCACTGAATCGAAATCTAACCAGTTAAAGTACGGACAGCATACAATATAATATTATTTTTTTTAACCTATAAATTTAAACGATTTTAGCTTGAGAGGTGAGGAGAGGTGTCGTTGTCGTCTCAGTTGTGAAAGTGACATGGGATACATCAAAATTATAAAAAAATAAAATAGAAGATTTTTGGCGACAAATTAACTTCAGTTATAAATGTTGATAAACTTTCGCGATTTGTAGACATTATGAATATATATATATATATATATATTACGGGTCTTAACCGCGTGAATAATTTAAGGTAAAATACCTTGTTTATTGCCCGACGTTTCGACTGTATTGCAACAGCCGTGGTCACGGGTAGTGTACCCGTGATCACGACGCGACTAAGACCAGTGATATAGGTATATATTTTCATAATTTGAGTTATTTGTTTTAAGCAATCAAGATTTTGTTTCGTAATAATTTGGCTTGTTCAGTTTCCAATTGCGATAGTATTTAATTGTATTTAATTTATCAACAAATAGCAAATAGAGCTCTGAATCCTTGACTCTAGAACATAGATATGGAGATATCAATATTTGGCTAACAGTCTACAGGGAAAGTGATCTTCCAAGCTATCCCATACCCAGTTATCAATATCAAACACCAACTTAAAAGGTGTGAAGAATCATTAAAAATACAAAAAATAATAATAAACTTGAGTTCATCGACCTCATTATAACAGAAACGTTTAATGCCCTTTAACCCTCAAATGTTATAGTAAATAAATACAATCGCTTTTTCTTCTATCTGTACTTATACACGTGAGACAAGACGTAATTCAATTTTATCATAGTGATATTAAGTGTCGCGACACCTAGACAACGTCTTATTCACACCACGTCCACAGTATCTGAAAGTTTCTTTTTTAATATTTTTACACCGCTAAAATATCTTGGTATTCATAAAAATGTAGTAATAATAAAAGTAATGTGTCTGATATTCACGAATTTGGAATTTATCTAGAACCTATAATTTCTGAAGCCATCTGTTACATTTGATGGATTTATGTACTTTATTACTTTGAAAAAACTAGTTTTGGATGTTAGTCAGAGAATTTTGATATAAATCTTTTGGATAATAATATTACGATTAACCATATTTGTTTTTTTTTCTAATACGTCTTTTTTTCAACGGCTATATCCGCGTTTTTATTAAATGATTGATTTTAACCCCAATTTTAACGTGTAAGGAATAGAATTATAAATAAAGTCACGGTTCCTTATTAGATATATTTCGGGACTTAATCGCGTGAATTATTTAAAGGTACGAACCTTTTATTTACCCGACGTTGACCACGATCGGTGCAATTCGATTGAAACGTCAGATAAATAAAAGGTTCGTACCTTTAAATAATTCACGCGATTAAGTCGCGAAATATATATATACTAATATTATAAAGCTGAAAAATATGTTTGTTTGTTTGAACGCGGCAATCTTAAGAGCTACTGGTCCGAATTGAAAAAATATTTTTCTGTTTGGTATTTATCGAGGTAGGCTATAGGCTATATAACACCACGCTACGACCAATATGAGCGAAACAGTAATAAAAAAATGTTGCAAAAACGGGGAAAATGTACGCATACGAAGTTGCGCGGGACAGCTAGTATCTAATATGTATAAAATCGCGAATTTTAAAAATAATAATCACGGTTCTTTTTTTTAAAATACACCTAATAATATTAACGGTATCTTCACATTAAACCTTCAGGTAATTTTGGATGCGTGTATAAATACCGTAGATGCTGCTGTTTAGGTTTGGTTTATAAATTACTTTGGTTGACCTATTGTTGATTAAGTAGCGGTTTTAATCAACACAATAACAGTCTTAAATTTGTACTGTTAATATAACAAACTTCTAACATTTTATTTTTGTAACTTATCGTACCCCTTTCTTAATATAAACGTACCAATTACTCATACACTCTATACATCTAAATGCAAAAACGAAACGCCTCTTGCTGCCTCGCTTTTTAATTTGTTCTCCGAATGTTAAAACGCAGTTACGTTTTTTCCTAGCAAATGTTGGAAATAAAAAAGTACGAGAGCAATATACGACTACGAGTAATTAAATTAATTAAAGTCGACGCGACTGACGGACACCGTGTGTCCTTTTCTTTTTAAGACGTCATTTTATTTAATTGGTGGGTCTTTTTGACCCACGACCGCGACTGGGGGGTTGGATGTGTAATTGGTTGTTACACGATGATTTTATCTGTGAGTGTAATGAAATGGGATCGTCGTTTTTGTTGTAAGGCTGTGTTCTGGTGGTATTGGTCTGAGGGCTTCCATATATCTTGCACCTTTAAACGGGCAATTCTTGTATATACCTATATATATACAATCTAAATCTCGGCAATGGCTCCAGTCATTTTCATGAAATTTAGTATGGGGTTTCGGGGGCGATAAATCGATCTAGCTAGGTTTCATTTTTAGAAAATGTGGTTTAAAATAAATACCGAGTGAAGCTCGGTCATCCAGGTACTTTTGTTTATAAAATAGTCTCAATCAGAAGAATATGGTTTATTATTTTTTTTCATATCATAAAGAAAGTATACCTACTTAGTAAAAGGTGTATATGACATCATTAAAAATGGGTAAAAGTAACTATGTAAGTACTATCTGTCAGAAAAATGAATTTTACTGCTAAATGGCTCAATTGATTTATTTTCATTGTTGTATGCCCAGATAAAACACAAACTTTCTTAAAAAATAAAAAATAAATAGGTAGGTATTACATAGGTTTAATCTACATATACTAATATTATAAAGCTGAAGAGTTTGTTTGTTTGAACTCGATAATATCAGTAACTGTTTTTCCGAATTGAAAAATATTTGACTGTTGGATAGCCCATTTATCGAGGAAGGCTATAGCATATTTAACATCATGCTAGGAACAATAGGAGTGGAGCAGCAAAGATAAGTATTGCAAAAACGGGGAAAATTTACACAGACGAAGTTGCGCGGGACATCAAGTATATTATATGTGTGAAAAGTTAATGTACTGTACGTCAAATTTCAGAAATAAAACAAACCTAATGTCTAAGGTATTGGTCTTGCAATCGTGAGGCCGCGGGTTCGAATCCTACCCATTATACTACCGACGTGAACCCACTCCTAACACAAGCCTTTGAGCTTAGCTGGAGGGATTAACAAGATTGCTAGTAATGTAGGACTCAATCCCACATTGCTAATTATATTTAAAAAAAAAAAAAAACAGGCTTTTGTAAACCAAAATGACAGAAGGAGAAGGTACAAAACCAATGAGTACAATATACTCCATAATTATTTGACTTCTGGTGTCCCCTCGTACCAATATTTCACGCTTTCTGAAGCGACTTATAATTTGCGGTTTTAAATCACTCTTTTTCGAACAGATGCGCTTGCGCACCTGTCGCCTTGGAAGGGTTAGGTAATGGACCTTAATAGTATATTTGGAATTATTTATTGACAAATTGTTATCTGTTAGCATTTTGCCAACGAGTATGCGAGTCTGTTGCATAAACTTTTTTTCAAATGTAAACTACTTTGTTCAGGGTCCTTACTCACTATCTTTATTTCGTTGTCGTGACAAGCCCGTGCTAACTGGCGCATGCGCGATGCGCTCAACGAACTCACGATTTTTTTTTTCGTTTTTAAAGATAATTAACAATGTGGGATTTTTGTCCCACATTACTAGCAATCCTGTTAACCCCTCCAGCTAAGCTCAATGGCTTGTGTTAGAAGTGGGTTCAAATTTTTTTGTTAGTTAAATTCGAACCCGCGACCTTACGATTGCGAGACCGATGCCTTAGCCATTAGGCTACCACCACTTCATAGTGAATAAGAACCCAGAGGTACAGGGGAGGTGTTATTAGCTGCTTAATTTGACTGCCCCTGTGGCGCGGTGGGAGTGTGTCCGACTGCTACGCAAGAGGTTGTGGGTTCGATTCCCACACGGGACACTACTTTGTGAGATCCACACATTGTTGTTCCGAGTCTGGGTGTACTTTGTGTCCGTGACTTGTATGTTTGTAAAGTCCCCCGCGACAGTGCGGGAGTCGTATTTAAAAAAAAAAATATAGGTAGGTACTTAATATCTACAATCGTAACACCTTCTTTTGTATCCTTGCTTGGACCTCTTTTTTTTGCATCAGTCCTCTAGTATGGTGTATAATATAATGGTGGCAGCACCTTACCTGCATATACAGTTTATAAACAGAGAAACATTGGCAATTTGAAAAGAGTGGCCACGAGTTTTTATTGCCTGTTCTTTTCTCGGGCTTTACCTATTGTTTGCGAACATGCATTACCAGTAAATGTAGAATCGACTTTTCACAAGTGTAGTATTTTACTTCCTAGTATATTATTATTATTATTAAAAATAGCACATTCGACAACTTTGCGATTAAAGCCGTTGAGACGGGAACTAAAAGACATAAGGGATGTCTTTTAGTTCGAGTTTTTATTTCAAGCGTAGTTTTCATTTACATATTCAATACAGAGGGTTCTTTCTAGTAACATTCTTGTATTAGTCGACTTCGCGATATAAATCCAGCGTCAAACGTTTAAAGTCATCACACAAATATTAATAATATCTTGGCAAAACTCACATAACGTCATCTGATTCCAAACTAAGCATAACTTATACTATGGCAACCAGACAATTGATAAACATAGATATATGTATACCCAGACACCGAATAAACCATTGTGATCATCACACAAAGTTTTATCCTGGGTCACTAACTACTAGATCAACAGGCCAGGTAAATATGTTTATCTGTATGTTAAGTTTCATATGAAGTCATGCAACCAAATCTAAATACCATCCCATTTTTTTTTCAAAAAAAGACGACTAGCACAAGCACTGTGTCGCGGGGGACTTTACAAACATACAAGTCACCGACACAAAGTACACCCAGACTCGGAACAACAATTTGTGGATCATACAGAGTGGTGTCCTGTGTGGGAATCGAAACGACGACCTCTTGCGTAGCAATAGGATACACTCCCACCGCGCCACAGAGGCAGTTATTATTTAGTTACTAGCTGTCCCGCGCAACTTCGTATGCGTAAATTTTCCCCGTTTTTGCAACATTTCTCATCGCTACTCCTATTAGTCGTAGCGCGATGTTATATAGCCTATAGCCTTCCTCGATAAATGGGCTATCCAACAAAAAAATAATTTTACAAATCGGACCAGTAGTTCCTGAGATTAGCGCGTTTAAACAAACAAACAAACAAACAAACAAACTCTTCCGCTTTATAATATTGGTATAGATTACAAGAAACATATTCATATCAACCACAAAACAATTCATCAATAATGTCTTTACAACCATTTACAAAGAATGTAACAATCGTTCATGAATGGTTCACATGTAATTTGGAACACTGACAGCCCTATAATTTGTTGGAGTGAGCTCTAAAAGAGTCGTTATAAAGAGAATTGCAAGCGATTGTTAACATGTGGCTTGTGGATATAAAGGTAGCTATCAACTCACCTGAAATGATATCGCATAATGATTCTGCGTTCTGTGTTTGAGAAACTTTAAGTTTAAGTATGCGATGGCATTGTCGAAGTTGTATCTTATTTTGTGTGCTGTTATTTAGTATTTTTTTGTTTTTCCATGTGAAGTATACATAATTTGTTAAAAAAATTAGGTGTTAAAAAATTATATGTACAAATCATTAAAAGATAACGAAATTGATTTATCTTAATAAATGTGCTTCTATGCGGTATTTTTATTTATAATTAACTATTTAAAGAAATAATGAAAACGCCTAAAAGCTGTATCTATAGTGTATCGCCTAAAAGCTATATCTATTTATAGTGTCTCAGAGCAGGAATTTAATGTAATCATATTGTTTTTCAAGTTTTTACATGTTCGCACATATCAGATATAAACTTAAATTAACTTCATCGCGAAATATTTAAAAAAACGATACCTTTTATTTACCCTTCGTAAATAACCTCTGATTTCCATAATTGACTTTCTCAGTTGTTGTTGTTCCAACAATAAACACAAAAAAGTCACGAATTTGTCATTAAAAAAAAAATATTACCTCACTAGTGGGAGGACCGTATCTACAACAATCAAACACAGCCCCTGGTATTAACAAAAAAGAGAAAGCTGCCAGAATCTTGTCATGACTATCAAAAACGTCCCTGCTATCCCTTATCCCCACTATCGCTATTGCAAGGTAAATCCTCATGCAAAATTTCGCGACTCATCATCCATAAATCTAATGTACCGCCACCCTAATTTTCTCGCCAACCATCTGCCTTGTCCGTAAAAAATAAAGTCGCCAGCGGTTTTCGAATTTCGAAGACTAATTTGCATTAATACCAGTCTCTTTTATAATCGGATCCTCTTTCTTTATGTTTTTTTTTTCCGTACTCCTTTGATTGTGGTCTGCAATCTGTTTTGTTTTCAAAGTGATTCGAATTTTAAAGGCTGTATCATTTTGCGACATGTCGCACATTTTTTACATTGTAAGGTTTATTTTTTATTAAGACTTTTGTTTTTTTTTTTCTCGTCTCTTTACTGTCATGATAGATTCTCATTGGACTAGTTTGGTCGTTGATTCAAAACCTTTTTTGATTATATATTTTTTTAAATCATTCATCTATACAGGGCTTGTAATCTATTGTAGTGTGTTGTTCTTCATTAAACAACTAGCATTTCTTTACAGCTTCACATGTTTTATGTTTGACTTTTGTACCCTATATGTTTTTCTAATGTTTAAACTTGGTTTCACAAAAAACCGTTCAGTAGTAGAAATTTGACTGCCTCTGTGGCGCGGTGGGAGTGTATCCGACTGCTACGCAAGAGGTCGTGGTTTCGATTCCCACACGGGACACCACTTTGTGTGATCCATAAATTGTTGTTCCGAGTCTGGGGGTAGGTATTTAGTGTCCGTATTTTCTATGATCTTATTATTATTATCTTTCTAATATATAAAAATATCGTGTCACGGTGTTTGTGGTCGAACTCCTCCGAAACTGCTCGATCGATTTCAATCTTTTTTTTTATTTGGTAGGTAGGTATGAGTAAGTAGTCTTAAAGTATTTTATTTTATATTACGAGAGAAAATTGAGGCAGACGAAGTTGCGAGTCTGCCTCAATTAAAAAAAAAAAATTGAACACGGTAATCTTAGAAACTACTGGTTCGAATTGAAAAATATTTCACTGTTGAATAGCCCATTTATCGAGGAAGGCTATAAGACTATAAAACATCACGCTACGACCAATAGGAGCGAAGCAGAAATGAGAAATGTTGGAAAAACGGGGAACATTTACGTGGACGAAGTTGCGCAGGACAGCTAGTAATGTATATAAAGAAGAGTTCTGCTTCCTTTAGTCACAACAAAATCACATTTTGCTCAGTAACTAAATTGCACCTCTGAGTGTCATAACGTACGCGTTACGCCAAGTAAGGGGCCTCCCTGAGGGGTTTGACTCACCATAAACAACTGGTCGAAGATGTGCACGGATTACTAGATCTGTGGTAAGTACGTGCCATTTATTTATTTTGTTTATTTTTGGGTGTGTATAGTTAAGGGTTTAAAAACTTTTTTATTAGGTAAACCAACTTGATAAAAATAACAAAACAGTAGTAGAAAAAATACGAATAAATAAATGGAAATGGGCAGGCCATATATGTAGAATGGAGAATGACAGATGGACTAAGAAATTACCTGAATGGGTACCAAGAGAAGCACAAAGACGTAGAGGAAGACCAAGAAAGCCATGGGAAGACATATTTATAGAAAGACTAGCTGTCCCGTGCTGCGTGTCTGCGTAAATTTTCCCCGTTTTTGCAACATTTCTTATTGCTGCTCCGCTCCTATTGGTAGTACTCGTAGCGTGATGTTATATAGCCTATAGCCTTCCTCCATGAATGGGCTATCCAACAATGAAAGAATTTTTCAATTCGGATCAGTAGTTCCTGGGATTACCGCGTTCAAACAAACAAACCAACTCTTCAGCTTTATAATATTAGTACAGATGTGGTCCAGACTAGAGAAGACCAGCACGTGACAGAGAACACTGGAGGAAGCTGGGGGAGGCCTACGCCAAGGAGGCGACATTCATTATTGTAAATGCATGAAATTTTAAAATAATAGTAAATAAATAATCATAATTAATATTAATGAAAAATATCGAGTGTAAAGTAAATAAATCAATAAAAATAATGATAATAATGTAATGGTTGATTAAAGGCTATTTTTATTTTTAAACCAACTTGATACTGACCTATTGTTCCACAAGGCCCGGATTTTTTATCCACTCATAATCTATCTATCTAATGATGCAAGAGGTCGTGGATTCGATTCCCACACGAGATACCGCTTTGTGTGATCCACAAATTGTTGTTCCGGGTACTTTGTGTCCGTGACTTGTATGTTTGTAAAGTCCCCCGTGACACAGGGCTTGTATATCTTTTATAGAAAAAATGAAAGAATATATATTTATATTTTGAATCTCGGCAACAACTCCAATGATTTTCATGAAATTTAGTATTCAGGGGGTTTCGGGGGCGATCTAATCGGTCATCTAGTTACTAAACATAATACTAATAAATATTATTACATATGGTATTCTCTATATTAATTACCATTTTCTCCGTTTTTGCAACATTCTTCTTTGCTGCTCTGCTCCTATTGGTCGTAGCGTAATGTTATATAGCCTATAGCCTTCTCCAATACATGGGCTATCCAATAATATAATTTTTCAATTCGGACCAGTAGTTCCCGAGATTATCGCGTTCAAACAAACAAATATGTAGTAGTAAAGATTAAAAAATATATAAAGAATACTGTATCTAAAATAGTTCTTGATTTTTTTTTTATATTATGACGCATATTTCTAGTTCAACGCCCATGGCCCGATCTGATTTTGCCGTAGTCGAATAAAAACTCATGAATCGTCTGCTTCGTAAGTTTTAATTATATGCCATTCTTTTTTAGCTGGCTCGTATATTAATTAATTATATCCCGAAATTACCACACAATGATCAAAGCAAGGTGATGTCTAGACCAGCTGTGACGAATAAGATGAAATACAAAAAAATATCAGATATTAGACTTACAAAATATCTACAATATTTCAGTAACAGCTGTTCTTAGTCGAAGCTGCATAATAAACTGCAAATCAATGACAATACAGGGTAATTTTCGGGTCGTGTACCTTCTGTGTTTTAAAAAGCTGATAAGTGCCAATGACCTTGTATTAATGTCACTTATTCAGGGTTCTAAGTGTCAATCTGTAGCGATTAGATTTACTTGTTTTTTTTTTGGAACGAAGTTCCTCATCGCGCGTTGCGAAAGGGGCTAGACGGAAAAATTAAGACCAAAAGTTGTAACGACACTTTAAGACCCAAAGTTGTAACGACACATTTTGCTGTAGTTGTAAGTCGTGCGGCGTGCGCGTGTTTCTCTGTCTGTCTCTCTCTCTCTCTCTCTCTCTCTCTCTCTCTCTCTCTCTCTTATAGAAAGCAAGTCAGTTATATTCGTTTCGTCTTTCTATTTCGCTTTGAACAGAGTGGTGTCGCGACGATTATTTTTGTTGAGTGTGTACATAATAAATAATAAAAAATAATAAAGGAACTTCGTTCCATCCGGGTGTCCCTTGACACCTCTCAAGTTTTTTTTTTTGAAAAGACTACTCCCGCAACTGTATACAAGCCCTGTGTCCCGCGGGACTTAACAAACATACAAGTCACGGACACAAAGTACACCCAGACTAGGAACAACAATTTATGGATCACAAAAAATAAAACTTTATTCACTTATGATGCAAAACAACTCTTGTGATTTGTGATACGTCGAAAATTCGCAAATAATAGGTAAAGACGGAGAAAAGAACCTGGAATAAAAACTCGCGGCCACTCTTTTCCACACAAAGTGGTGTCCCATGTGGGAATCGAACCCACGACCTCTTGCGTAGCAATCGAACTCACTCCCACCGCGCCACAGAGGCAGTCAAATAACAGTCTGTAATAAAACTTATATTAAAGTTATTTATTACATGTAAAAAATATATCCTTTTGATTAAATCGCCAGACTTTGTTTGGACAATGGTTTTTAGTAATATTAATACACCAGCTGTCCCGCGCAACTTCGTATGCGTAAATTTTCCCCGTTTTTGCAACATTTCTCGTCGCTGCTCCGCTCCTATTAGTCGTAGCGCGGTGTTATATATCCTATAGCCTTCCTTGATAAATGGGCTATCCAACAAAAAAAAAATTCAAATCGTACCAGTAGTTCCTGAGATTAGCGCGTTTAAACAAACAAACTCTTCCGCTTTATAATATTAGTATAGATTATACTTGTATATAAGCAAGAATTTGTAATAATCCACGCTTAGGGAGGTCCAATAACTGTTGACAGGTTTTTTTTATCTTTTTGCTTAAAAATAAAGAGATACATGGTGCTTTGAAGCGACGGTAGCCTAATGACTAAGGCATCGGTCTCGCAATCGTGAGGTCGAGGATTCAAATCCTACCCATTATACTACCGACGTGAACCCACTCCTAACACAAGACATTGAACTTAACTGGAGGGGTTAATAGGATTGCTAGTAATGTGGGACCAAAATCCTACATTGCTAGTTATCTTATTTTAATTAAAAAAAAAATAATTAAGAAAAACATGTTTTACCACTAAGAAAAATCAATTCCCGAGGGGGTAAATAAGAGAAAAAAAATTGTTTGAGTGCATGTAATAATCCAATATCCAATGTAGGGAAAATAATAGTAATAGCACCCTAAAACCAAATTTTACAAGCTTTTATACCTACAGTTTAGTGTTGTAGTAAATTTTATTTATTGTTTAATGATTTTATTATCCAGATATAGTGATGTGATGTTGTTCTAATCGATTTTATTGCCGGTTTTATTGTATCGATTTATATTGAAGGGTGAAAGGACATGCAACGGGTTCTTGGGATTTTATGGGGGCAATTTTTTTTAAATGTGTTTTAACTAAAAGTAACTTAATGAAATAATGTTTAAGTATTATCTATACTAATATTATAAAGCAGAAGAGTTTGTTTGTTAGTTTAAACGCTCTAATCTCAGGAACTACTGGTCCCATTTGATTTTTTTTTTGTTGGATAGCCCATTTATCGAGGAAGGCTATAGGCTATATAAAATCGCACTACGACTAATAGGAGCGGAGCAGCAATGAGAAATGTTTCAAAAACAGGGATTACGCAGACGAAGTTGCGCGGGACAGCTAGTTTAATATATTGGGACAATTTACACAACGCCATCCGATTCCAAACTAGGCAGAGCCTGTACCATAGTCATCAGATAACTGATAAACATACTTATTTTCTAAATACATTATATTAAAGATATATTACACCTAAACACAGAATGAACCATCGTGCTCATCATACAAAGGTTTTTTCCTGGGTGGGGATGGACCACGACTCATGACCTCCGGCTAGATCAACAGGCCAGTCGTTTTACTTCAATATTTGTAATTTTGTGCTTATATTTTTCTTTTAAACACCTCTTTCTAGCAGTGCATCAACAGATGCTGAAAATGGCTTTTTGTATTATGATAAAGTACCTGGAATTAAAAAATGACCGAGCTTAGCTCGGTCATTTTTCAACGTATTTTCTAAAAATGAAACCTAGCTAGATCGATTTATCGCCCCCGAAACCCCCTGCGTACTAAATTTTATGAAAATCGCTAGAGTCGTTGCCGAGATTCAGATTATATTATAACATAAATACAAGAACTGCTCGTTTATAGGTATAAGATAAGCATTATGAAAATAAAAATATTACGGGTCTTAATCGCGTGAATTATTTAAGGTAAAATACCTTGTTTATTAATGTTGATAAACATGTGGTGCAGTCTACCCGTGACCACGGCCGTTGCAATACGGTCGAAACGTCGGGCAATAAACAAGGTATTTTACCTTAAATTATTTACGCGATTAAGACCCGTAATATATATATTTTAATAACCTTGTTTATTGCCCGACGTTTCGACGTATTGCAACGGCTGTGCTCACAGGTAGACTGAGACTGATTCACGCGATTAAGGCCCGTAATTTTCATAATGTTTACGAATCGCAAAAGATAAGCATTTATATATCATTTATTTTTTTATATTATACTAGCTTTCACCCGCGGATCCGCCCGCGTAGATGTCGGTTATCGCGATAAAAACTATCCTATGTCTTTCCCCGAGACTCAAACTATCTCCATACCAAATTTCATCTAAATCGGTTTAGCTGTTTGAGCGTGAAAGCATATCAGACAGACAGACAGAGTTACTTACACATTTATATTATTAGTATGGATTACTTTAGCACAATTGTATTAAGCTGAGTATTGGTAATAACAATAAAAACTCCTTATTAATAGCGCTAATGAGTTTATTGGTTAATGCCAGGTCTATTCAATGATTTTATAATAGTTGTATATTGGGCATACGTTTTTTTTTCTTTTCCCTCCATTACTATTCGGTAGGGATTATGGCTCGCACATTCTGTGCATACTTCAGTTTCAAGGTTATTTACTTGCTAGTTTTCTTCTTTGAATCACAAAGTCCCGTTCTTGTCCAGTTATCACGTGTTTCAAGTATATTTTACACTGTTTTACATATTAAAAGCGAAGCTATAAAAAATTGTGACATGTCAGTTTGCCGCCATTTTCACAACTCTTGGGCATACTTCAAATTTACCTGGGTGTTATGATTATTGACCTATTAACAGTCCGTGACATAAAGATAAAATAAAAATGTTTTATAACATAAAACAAGCCAAGCCCAGCCAATAAAAAAATCTGATTTGAATAATTGCAGCAACAGAAGAGCGTATGTTCTTAGCATTTACGCCCTTTTGTTTAAAAACGCTGTTAGTAGTAATAGTTTTCATTTAAAGTGTTTGTTAAGCGCTAACTTTTTGTTTTTTTTTTCATACTTTTTGGTCACCCGGTTCAAAAGACATGGGGGGGGGGACAGTACATGTATGCAACTTTCTTACTTAATTAAAAAAAAAATATTAGAAATCTTAAAAAAATTAAAGGCCTGTCGAATGATGTGCCATACGTTGATGTATGCCCAAATTTTTTTTCTGCTTATGTTACTTGTATAGAGTGCCCCCCTATTTCTACAATACACTTTTTTATCAAATTTAATCAATATTAATACGGTAGTCTTTGAGTAAAATATCTGTGATATACAGACGGACATGACAAAACTATAAAGGTTCCATTTTGTCATTTTGGCTATGGAACCCTAAAAATGGCATTAATGGTGGTTTCCAGTACGAATGTCAGGTCTGTATTTAAATGCTTATAATGCATACAAATTATCACTTGTCAAATATAAAGGCATAATAAATTAATATCTAATAATAATAATATCTTGGGACAACTCACACAACGTCGTCTGATCCCAAACTAAGCAGAGCTTGTACTATAGCAACCAGACAACTGATAAACATACTTATATATTTCTAAATACATACATATTATAGATAAATAACACCCAGACACAGAATAAACCATCGTGCTCATCACACAAAGTTTTATCCTGGGTGGGGATCGAACCCACGACCTCTTGCGTAGCAGTCGGATACACTCCCACCGCGCCACAGAGAATTATAAACCAACCTCTTTAAACACACGTAACCATTGTTCAACATACATTTCAAATCATTAATAACAAATCGTTAGCTATTAATAGGAGATACCATGCTATTACACTGTAATGTATGGAGCTCTTAGGGAATTTGCCTTTAAGAGCTGCCGCAGGACTTAAGAGGTAGCTGCTTGCATAAAGTTCGCAATTTTTACCATCTACGCAAAATGCAATGTTATAAGTCTGCAGCCTTTGGGAGAAAAAAAGATACAGAGGTAAGGCTGTCTGTGGCATCATTTCTCTTATAGCTAATTTAAATGCATACTTCTTAGGATTCCGTAGCCAAAATGGCAAAACGGAACCCTTATAGTTTCACCATGTCCGTCCGTTCGTCCGCAGCTTAGATCAAAGATTGTTACTGCTAGGAGGCTGTAATTTTGTATGGATACACATATTACTTACGCCGACAAAAAGTGAAAGAATATACCTAATCTTGAGAAAAAAAATTTTTAGGGTAGATATGTATGTAAAGTGGGGATGTGATTTTTTTTCTCACCTATCCAATCGTGTGGGGTATCATAAGATGGGTCTTTTAAAAACGTGTCGAGGTTGTCAAGACTATTTTTAGATTTAGAGATCCGTTTGTGAAATATTAAGCTGTGTTGCGAAGTGCAAATTTTTGTTAGAGTCAAATATCCCCCCCCCTACCCGCTTATTAGTTGATGTTAGGCTTTACGAGTGACAGCTGATAAAATTTTCATACAAATTCCATTGAAAATTAATAATAACATAACGATGTAAGTATGAAATAAAAACAACAGAAAACCCACTTCTTAAGCCGCACTATTCGTATGGGGGGAGACTAAAATGGACAGACTCAAAAACATGTCCAGTAAAACTAAAAAGAAAATAAAGAAAAAACGAACGTTAAAAGAACAATTTGTGAATCACAAAAAGTGGTGTCACGTGTGGGAATTGATTGTTGATTTCCATTTTCATAAATGGATGAAACGATTGTAATACTTACGATAAGTCATTAATCAAAATTTATCGTTTTAAAATTGAGAAATGTATAGTATTAATAAATGATTTCATTTTTGCATTCTTTCTATTCTACATGTTGGTACATTTAATGGCAAGTTCACAAAGTAATAGGTAAACCTGGAGAATAACACATTTTAGAGATTAAAATGATGTGTAGGGCAGTGCATACAAGAGTAAGTAACCATGACCTCTTTGTGTATTACAAAGTGCGTTTTACGCCCCTCCTAAAGGGTTCCAAGTATACAAATTCGAGATTTTAAAAGACTTTTGAATGATGGAAAATAGGATACTACAATATATGTTATGTATGTAAGCATACGTATGTGATGTGTGTATATTTTATTTTTTATAATGAATTGTTTATATCATATACTAGCTGTCCCGTGCAACTTCGTCTGCGTAAATTTTCCCCGTTTTTGCAACATTTCCATTGCTGCTCCGCTATTAGTCGTAGCGTGATGTTATATAGCCTACTAGCTGTCCCGCGCAACTTCGTATGCGTAAGTTTTCCCCGTTTTTGCAACATTTCTCGTCGCTGCTCCGCTCCTATTAGTTGTAGCGCGATGTTATGTAGCCTATAGCCTTCCTCGATAAATGGGCTATCCAACACAAAAAGTTTTTTTTAAATCGGACCAGTACTTACTGAGATTAGCGCGTTTAAACAAACAAACAAACAAACTCTTCCGCTTTGTAATATTAGTATAGATAGTATAGATAACCTTTCTGGATAAATGGGCTATCCAACAGTGTTTTTTTTAATTCAGATTAGTAGTTCCTGTGATTACCGCGGTTAAACAAACAAACAGACTCTTTAGCTTTATATTATTAGTATAGATCAATAGAAAAATATAACATGATATATAAACTACCCCATTGGATTGCGTTACTGATTGTGAGCAAATTACTTTCAGGTTTGCACTATACCAGGAATAATGTTGTAGAAGCAGCATTGGCTGTCAACAATCTGCCTCAACATAATTTTATTTTACATCACCCAAAGGTTGACTGGTCGAGAATGCTTTTAGCATTAAGTCCGCCTTTGTACATTATTTTAGCGCATAAAGTCAATAAATAAATAAATGAAAAAGCTTTCCACCTTTACTTATACTTATATTATAAAGCTAAATTATTTGTTTGTTTGTTTAAGCTGAGGGATCCGTAACTCGGGGGCGACCGAGCAGTTCGAGATATCTGCCAGGTAAAGCAACATTACCATTGTCGGTCCATATATACCTAGATGGGTGACCGTTTTTGAAAATTGTCACACTCCTTCGTGCTTCGGAGAGCACGTTCCGCCGTCGGTCCTGCACCCAATCGAATTAGATTTCCGTCCCTTCGGGCTATTAGAATAGGTACGGGAATAGAGAGTGCACTTGTGTCTGCACAAACACTGCGTAGTTGGCTAGTCTCTGATGTGATTGGCCGCCGTAACCGAAATTGGTTAAGAGACCATTATAAGCTGACCTCTGATTTTCGCAACATTTAATACGTAAGTCACTTCAATCTTGAGATCCTTCCTTTTTACAATAAATCTGATATTCAATTTTTTAAACGTCTTATAAATCGATGATCGGGTGCACGCACGAAAAAGTGTAATGGTTTGTCACGTTCGGCCTGCTGATAGGCTAAGTGTCACGGTCCGTCACGTTCCGCCTGCTGATAGACTGTAATATTGTGGACGTCGGTCGCATGCACGTCCTTCGTGGACGCGCTATTAAACGCGATATTAACTGTCACAGGTATTATTGATAATACAATGTCTTCAACGTATTCTTATGACGTTATCACATAAAATTATCCCCCGTAAACTGACTTTACAGACAACCAATTCTTAAAAAGATAACAAGCAATGTGGGATTTTGGACTATTAGTACTTCTGTTAACCCCCCAGCGGGTTCAAGTCGGTAGTATAATGGGTAGGATTCGAACCCGCGACCCATTGGGCTACCGTTGCTATTGAATCTATTTTAAAAACTATCCTTTATTTTAGGTTGCCATCTATTTCCTCTAAATAAACAAATGTATAACATCCATAGACCACAGTCTCACTAAATTATAACATATAAATAATATTTACAAAGAAGATCTACTCCTTAAAACACAATTTTTCTCTGCAATCAGTCCTCTATAACAGTCTTATTAATAGAACATGAGTTAGGGTAATTATACCAATAATTGCCTTCGTCCCACCGGGAACCATTGCCCGCAATATTAGCGGCTCCTTTTGTTTTTTTGCCACAATGTTACCGATAATACTCAATAATTATGAGGACAATTATTGTGCGAATACCCTACTATTATAGCTGCATATATTGAAAGAAAAGAGTGGCAATTTGTCACAATATATGAATGTAAGTTAGGTATACAGAGTGATAATGTGTTGTGGGATGTAAACCAGCGTATGTGAGTGCACACTAATTGTGATTTCGTCATCGTTAAATAGGAAAGATTCTTCAAAATTAGTTTAGTGGTTTTGTAGATTTGCTGACATAGACGTTATAATCTCATTGAACCAAAAACGTTTAAATACTTGTAAATATTCACATACATTTAGTAAAAACTTTTTATTTGGAATTTGCAAACTACAATCTCACAACGCTATCTGATCCCAAACTAAGTAGAGCTTGTACGATAGAAACCAGACAACTGATAAACATACACATATATTTCTAAATACATACATATTATAGATAAATAATACACATTCATCACACATAGTTTTATCCTAGGTGGGGATCGAACCTACGACCTCTTGCGTAGCAGTCGGATACACTCCCACCGCGCCACAGAGGCAGTCATATGCGTGGACGTCTATATAATTAATTTTGTTTCCTCTTCTAAAGAAATTCCTATACATACAAAAATTGCTCTCAGCAATAGGGTATTGTTATGCGCATATTTGTATTAATATTTAATGTCATTTTACTATGTTGTGTTAGGTACAACCATTGACGTAGAGACCAGAGTTACGCCATAACGTCACAAAATTGACCACTCTCTAGAAAGAGACAACGCTACTTTGTGGACAATACCTGTCAACGCTGCACGAGTTTTTTCTCTCTATCACGCTTTGCATTCAATATTTACTTTTTAACTGAAAGGAATGGTGTGGTCCAGGTCTATACGTCAATAGATACAACAAAGAATTTTCTATCTATCTCATCTGTATACTTCTTAAATAAGGGTAGGCATTCAAGCAAAATACGCCTCCACTTATCCCAAGCTTTAAATAAACAAGGACACTTTAAACATAAATTACGCAGTTGAATTACTAGAATTACGTACACAAAACAATCGCACATAACGAACAAAAAGCAACCCTCCACACGCTAGCGATCAAGATAAACGCACACACACAACTGTCATAAAACTTGAACGCACAGATTAGACCCTCGTCACGGCTACTATCATAAATCACAAGTCTACCACGAATTATTTAAATGCCATAATGACTCACGGGTAAAAGTTAAGGGAAGCACCCAGTATTTATCACCCCGGACGCGGGATCTGGAAGGGTTAATAAATGTGAGCCGCCATTTTGGTTTTTTATTCGTTCGAAATTGGAATTATGAGCGGTGATTCGTCTTTGGTTTTTGTGAGCTTGATCGATGTTTACGTGTGGTCTATTTGTCTGATAAATGTTGTTTGTCTATGTAAATATAATGTAAGATCTTCGTTTATTATCATTTTATATTATTATTATTAGGAAATGAGAAATAGAAAAATTAAAATAAGGATAAAGAAATACAACATTTTATACTGCGAATAAATATTGTACTGCTGCACAAGAGGACACCACTGTGTGTGATCCACAAATTGTTATTCGGAGTCTGAGTTATTGTTAGTGTTATAATAATAATATCTTGGGATAACTCACACAAAGCTATCTAATCCCAAACTAAGCAGAGCTTGTATGCTATGGAAACCAGACAACCGATACACATACTACATATTTTTAAATTAATACATATTATAGATAAATAATACCCAGACGCAGAATAAGCCATCGTGCTCATCACACAAAGTTTTATCCTGGGTGGGGATCGAACCCACGACCTCTTGCGCAGCAATCGGATACACTCCCTCAATCGGAAACATACATACCCGCGAAAAAAAGCCTATAAAAAGCTTCATAGGTAGCTAACCCATGGGTTAGCTACCTATGAAGTACCTAAGTAAATAGGTACCTATTTTTTTTCGGCCTATTCCTATCTAATACCAATAAAACAACTAAGCAGCTAACAAATGCAATGGATATTAATTTCTAAATAAACAAATAAACTACATACTATCAATGACATTTGTTTATGTATTAGAAAGAAATAGGTATTTTTTTATAAATCTGTGTACTTACTCGAATATTTATCTTTAATTTTTGACCACATATTATTTCTATCACTTGTTGTATATTTTACTATAAACCTAAGGGCCGTCTCCTCGGGCGAGAGAATCACAACGATATTATTGTCCTGTAACGTATTTCTATACACTCTTTTAAAAAGTGTCTCCACGCGGATATGTTATTGTTATTCACCGGGCGAATGCGTCGAGTGGTTCAGCGAGAGAGAAATGTCATCGTCATCATATCACCGTGCGCTCGCTGCGGAACGTGGCGCTCTCGCAGTGAGAGTGCGGCAAGCGCGCTGTCAAACCGTAGTCGCGGATACGCGGCTATTCTGTTACGAGTCGCGACGATACGGTGGCGAAATAATCGCTCGTTGGCGGAGACTACCCGGCGATAGAAGAGCGGAACCGTCGCGATCCTCTCGTCCGTGAAGACGGCTTCGTAGATACCTATCGCTCTAAAAAAAAACAACTATCTCCAATCTCCCCATAAATTAGCACCAATCTAAACCCGATGTGTTCTCAACAACTCGCATCACGTGCGCCCGAGTGCGGTGTTGTGAACCTTGCACCTCGTACGACAGTATTTTTTGCACAACAGTTCGCTACACGGCGATATGTTCTGAATCTATTCCAGGAGATGCGATCGTGCGCTTTGGGTGTTGATGTGAGAAGTGTGGATGCGGTATTCGACAATCAACCTGTCGTATCTACTAAAATGAGATTGTAGTAGATTCTACAGGTTATTAAACTATTTACGATTCGATTAAAGTGAGCATAAGGAACGTGATAACTTAAAACATTATTCTGCTTTCGATTCATGATAATTTCGTAGGTATTATGAAGAGCATTATAATTTTACCTTGCCTCTTATTATTTGTATTGCGTATACAGGCGCAGGCTGTGATAATTATCAGTTAATTATATCGTTCATTAAGAAGTCGAGCAGTGTTAAGGTGAATAATGGATGATATCTTTAATTTTTGTATTTCGATTTATCTTTAGCTTTTGTTTTTTGTTATCAAACATCACTCGAAGATGACCTTAGAACTGACCCCAATTTTAGTCAAGAAAAGTAAGTATTTTAGTCGACTACTGCTACGTAGTTTGTAGGCATTCGAAAAACCATGCTGATAATAAATATTAAATGAATAGTAGTTTAAAGGTAGATTACTATGTTTAATGGTTTTTTCAAACACTCCTTGTATCTTTGGCAGTTATATAATAATGAACCTAAAGGTAGCTTCAAGCGATTCGTATACCCTCGTGAGCTCCATTTGCCACCTCTATTTTGTAAAACCTTAGCACGTTGTAGTCGATCGCTCGGTTGCATTGGCAAAGGACTGCGGCGAGTACGTGATCGCCATGTCTATTACACTTATTTATTCGATACTTCTCGATTCCGCTTCTCGATTCTATTCCTCGATTATCGAATGTGTTCGGGGAAAGTGGGCGCGGTGCAACACTAACCACTGAATAAGTTATTCTAGATATTATTTTAGTTTTAAATAAGACCTTTGATATGGTAATAGATAATGCTATCATTGCGAAAGTTTTGAAATTACTTTGAGCAGAAACTTTGCAGTTCTTTAGAAAGTCTGCTAACCTTCACATTGGCAGCTCTTATGACCGATAGTACTGGTCTCCCCTAACCGGTATTTAAATATACGGCAACCAATCTCTTTCGATACTAGCCAACTACTTAGGAGATATTATAGTGGACAAGTGCACTTTCTATTCCCTCTCATAGTTTGGATGTGACGGTACTCCGACACGACCGGAGAGAGATTAGGCGCAGGACCGACCGACTTAACGTGCTCACCGAGGCACGTAGGGGTGTGAAAATGTTGGCAAACAGAAACCCTTCTATGGACCGATAGTGGTAACGTTGCTTAACGACACTGAGACAGAGGGGTCGCTGTCTCAGTGGCGACTGGCGACCGAGTAGATCGAGATATCTGCGAGGTGAAGCCAAAGCCCTGACTGCTAAGCCGAAGGTCGTGGGTTCGATCCCCACCCAGGATAAAATTTTGTGTGATGAGCAATATCGATGTTCTGTGATAAGCACTATGGTTTATTGTGTCTGAATGTTATTTATCTATTAGGAAATAGGTTTACATATAGTAGTTTATCAGTTGTACAAGTACAAGCTCTGTTTAGTTTGGGATCAGATGACGTTGTGTGAGCTGTCTCAAGATATAATTATTGTTACTGCATTCTCGAATGCCTGTGTTTTAATTAAGGATATGATCATGAAGTTTGCTGTGATATTTCGATTAAAGTGCACGAAAAATCTAATCGATAATATTTGTATAGTTAACTGTTTTGGTATTTTAACCCGAATGCCGGTTATCGCAACAAAAAACCGGGCAAGTGCATGTCGGGCCACGCACTATTTAGGGTTCCGTAGTAGTCTCCCCCCCTATCCGAATAATGCAGCTTAAGAAGTGGGTTTTCAGTTGTTTTTGTTTCATACTTTACTTAAAGGAGGACTGCCTATGTGGCACGGTAGGAATATATACGACTGCTACGCAAGAGGTCGTGGGTTTGATTCCCACACGGGACACTATTTTGTGTGATCTACAAACTGTTGTTCCGAGTCTGGATGTACTTTGTGTCCGTGACTTGTATGTTTGTAAGGTCACCCACGACACAGGGCTTGTACCCTACAGCGAGAGTCGTCTTTAAAAAACAGCTGGAAGAATTACTCACACATTTATTTGGAGTAAGATGACTTTGACATTTTATAGCTACTCTTTTTTATAGTTCTGCAAGTATAGGTTTTTAAGATATGCCGATTAATCTGTATAGGTAAATAGATATAATCTGCATAATATCTTAAAACCTACGCTAGCAGAACATAACAAATTTAGGATTGTATAATCAGCATTAAGTGGTACTATGATATTTCACACATTTCTCTAATGTGTAGGTATTACGTAGAACATAGAGATTAGATATACAACAAATTGCCCAATACGTTCAAAGACTGGTTAAATAATTAACGGATATAAGAAATGTTTCTATGATTGGAATGAATTTATTACATACGGAGAATTAATAAATTGACATCAGTAATAAATAATAGGTCGCAATAATTGATTGATGCTGAAATTTATTATATTTTCTTTTCTGATCATAATTAAATTTATTATTATTACAATTCCATTTTATTTTTATTTTTAAATATATTACGAGTATTAATTCAATGACATTACAGGCTTTATAAATCATGACATCAATTAATTAATTTAATGATAATCATAATTATGGTTAAGTGATTATTTAGGGAAATGTGAAAATAAAATTATATTTGCACGCCTCATAGTAGCAGAATGTAAATGGACCTATTTAATGTAAGATCTTACTATGTACATCTGTATTCTAGCAAAAAAAATAATTACTATTATTATTATTAAATTGATACGCAATGCTCCTTCTCAATATCAATGTGAACTGTGCATAAAACAAATGTTTTTAATTGCCAAAATTATTGAACTTTACAAGAGCCTAGTTTTCAATAAATTTTATTTAAATCGTACATTTTCCAAAACTTCTAACATAAAACGAAGGTGGTACAGAGGTAACGTACGAACTTTATTTGAAAAAAAAAAGTTAACAGCTGTGAACAGATAAATTTGGCTGACACACACACACACAAAACTTTGTGGGGAACATTTAAAATTTTATTCCACCAATAAACTTTATTACACAGCCTAACCAAACAGAACTCTAAATAAATTTATAAATCAAACACCCCGACAATCGGTAGGGTTGGGTGAAAAAATAAAACAAATTCCTTCGAAAAAATATTAGAGAACCAGTTTCAACTGGTTTGTAACCCTCAAACGCCGGGCTTATTGAGATATCAAATAAAAAATCAGCAGTCTCGCGCGGAACGGCTAACAAGGCCCCCCTTCAACAATGCTCCTTGATTTAGTTCAAGTTTATTGTGCAACTTTATTTATATGTCCGTATTCCCTACAAGACGCTATCCGATATTATCCTTTGAATATCAACTCAACACAACCCTAATTTTTGTACATGCAGAACTCTACCTTACTGTCATACAACTTAGGTTGCTTTTTCTATTGGGTTAAGTCTTGTCTTACGTCAGTACAATCGCGCACAAAAATTTTACCAACGCATTTTATTATGAATCTTGAGTGTATGTCGGTCGGTGCGGTTTGATTGAAAATATGCTTACGGTTGTTTCGATGAGCGGTCATTGGATTACGTTTGCAGCGGATGATTGCAGCCGAACGTAAGAGGAACCGCTTTGATTTTTGAATAGAGGTAGAGTACTTATGAAATTTTGGTTTTTAGTCTTTGGATTTTTAAATATTAAATTTAAGTATTTCTTAACCAGTGGGTGCAATTTGGTATGTTAACCTAAACCTTATTCTAGTTAAATGTTATGCATATGTCCGCCTGTAATAGTTTTACACATAAAACGCCAAAAATATGGGTCTTGTGCATGGTTCTCTTAGTTATGGGACCTTGTAACTCTAACTAAAATAACTGACTCAAATAGAGAGGAAGACGCAATCACAATAAATTATTGAATATGTAGTTGAGTATACATGTCAGGGCCAAATAATTAAAATAAACAATATGTCCAGTAAAAAAATTGATACACGCATAGGGCATGCGTGGAAGAGCTGCTGGACGTATAGAGAAGTAATGAAAGACAAAACAATGAAAGTATGCCGGTGTCAAATAGCTTTCCTTTAACAGATGGTAAAGGAAAGCTATTTAACACCTGCATATACCCATACCAGGATGAGTATATTTTCAGACGCTAACAAAATCTCAGCAAACCAAACTTCAAACTTGTCAGCGAAGCATGGAACGAAGTATGTTGGGCAGGAGAATAAAATCGACCATAACATCATTAGGAAAGCTACATAGACACAAGATGTTGTGTTAAAAGTAAGGACACTAAAATGGAGATGGGGTGGCCATGTACCTACATAGCAAGGGAAGTGGACATAATTAGTAATAGTGTGGTACCCCAAAGAGGGAAAGAGAAAGAAATAAAAACCTTCCCGAAGATAGGACGATGACCTAGTTAAGACAATGGGGAAAACCTGTATTAGACTGGCACGAAAGAGAGTAGAGTGGAGAGTGTTGAAAGAGACCTCAGCCAAAGAGTACACAAAATAATAATATGTAATTATAAATTAGTAAAATCAAATATATTGAAACATATAATTCTGAAAGAAGGCTATAAACGAAATAAACAAAAAAAAAACTAACTAAAACGGTCAATACTGCAGTGATGTCAGTTTCGGTTACAATTTTTTTTATATAATAAAAGATAACTAGCAATGTGGAATTGAGTCTCACATTTCTAGCAATTTCGTTAACCCCTCCAGCTAAGCTCTTGTGTTAGGAGTGGGTTCACGTCAGTAGTATAATGGGTAGGATTCGAACCCGCGACCTCACGATTGCGAGACCGACGCCTTGGCCATTAGGCTACCGCCGCTTAATAACATTAAAATAATAATGTCTTAAAGTTCTGTATAATTATTGTATTGACGAAGGCATAGGTAATGCTTAAACTTTGTCATTAAACATTTCAAATACATTTCAGCTTTAGTATAGTGCGGAATTTGTCAATAATGCCTTGTTCTTTTGTTATTGCTTTGTTTTTTTCGGCTATACCTATTGCTTTGCGAACTTAAATATTATTATTAATTATTTAATGTTCAAATAAATAACATGTACATTAATACAGTTTTCGGCATATATAAATCATATAAAGATATTTCAAATATGGTAATGATGGAACATTACCATATTTTATATTTCTTTAAGTGATCCTAAAGCAATATTCTGATCTAAAAAGTTAGTTAGTTAGAGTATAGGTACTTAGACATTAGCCTTTTAAAGAGATGAAAACCTTTTTTTTTAAAGACGACTGACGCAGTAGGCTGCAGCCCTGTGTCGCGGAGGACTTTAAAACATCCAAGTCACGGACACAAAGTAGGCTCAGACTCGGAACAATAATATATGGATCACACAAAGTGTGATGACTGGTGTCCCGTGTGGGATGTGAACCCACGACTTCTTGCGTAGCAGTCGAACACACTCACACAGCGCCATAAAGGCATTCAAATTTCAGTAGTCAAATTTTAGTTGTCAGTCAAAAAAGTAGAAAACTAGCTATTGGTTCGTAATCACGATTCGATATTTTTCCATTCTATAAAATAACCAAAAAACTTTTACTCATGTACTCTATTATGAAGTCCTCTTTGAGTGGTGCCAAATAATAGAGCACTATACGAAATACTAAAGCACGCAAGAGCGGGATTGCGGTACCTACATTATTAATTTATAATTTATAAAATTACTAGCCGACCCGCGAAACTTCGTCTTCGTAAATTTCCCCCGTTTTAACTTTTTTTGTTGTAAGTATTTAGCGTAATGTTAAACCTTAGCTGACCTTTGTCGATAAGTGAGCTATCCAATACTAAAGTATTTTTTCAATTCGAATCTGTAGTTCCTGAGATTATCGCAATAAATATCGATAAGCAAACCATACAGTTTTTTTCCATTTTGAATCCAGTTACTTTAAAAAAAAACCGGGCAAGTACATGTCGGGCAACGCACAATGTATAGTCCCCCATCCGAATAATGCTGCTTAAGAAGTGGGTTTTCTGTTGTTTTTGTTTCATACTACTAACAAAGACTACTATTAATAAATTCGTCGCACAACCGCCAAATGTTCCAACAAAATCAAGTTATTACCAATTACATTACAATGGCATTAAAAAGGCAAAGTACAATCACACAATTAACCTGTTGACAAATATAACCTATATTTTTGACAGGTGTCTCGCCTTGACGTAGTGACGTGACGTTCAAATACGCGTCGATTTAATCGATAAGTACAAATCGATTATTAAAGCGAACACAAATACATGCCTCAATTTAAACCAAAAATGTAATTACAATTGCGTCTGTATTCTCCATAACAACTTCACGTGAACATAAAGTACAATGACGGCACTTTTTTAACTGTTACCTTTGTCTCAATTACAGACAGCCATTAAACAATGGTGCCCATCAATCAAATTGAAACAGGAAAGCGACGGAATCGAATTAACTGCTTTTATAACATTTAAAAGCAACTACCACACATTTAGGGCTACCCTGAATAAAAATTAAATTGAAATATTGTGTTATTATAGTTTCGAATGAGCAGAATAATGTCATACTGTAACTTTAGAATAAATAAACACGGCATGAGACACTTAAGATAAGTTTTATTTTTAGGTATTTTTAAATAAAAATAATTTATTTTGAATAAAAAATTAACACCACAAACTGTCAGTTTAGACCATCAAAAGTATCCTGCGATAGTGTTGCCTAGTAGTGAAAAATAAACGCTGCCTTATGTCACGGGACTTTAATTAGGTGTCATCAAACAATATCATGGCAAATTATAGTTTATAATTTAAAGGTGCTATAAAAATAATTGAAATCAGTAGTTGGTAGCCCTAAACACATTTTTTTTTGCAAACACTGCGCGTACTGTCACTAACAAAAGTGCGCCACTGGCTCCGTGTGTATTATTAATTAAAAACCAAAAACGTTCCAGTTAAGCCTGTGAGTGTACCGAAATCGAATCAAAGAAGTAATTCGAATGGAATCGTCGAATGAATTGATCGAATCCGTACGACTGCATCACTATTGCTGCATTCAAAAGTGAACCTTACGACATAAAAACAAGGTCTAATTTTGAAAACTGAATCAAACATTAAAATTTTGAAGTAATTTTAAAGAACTTTGGACTTTATGCCGAGTGAAGAGAGTTTAGTTTTTGTTGGTACTATAAGTTCGTAAATTTTGATGTACCAAACGCAGTTTACGTGTGTAAAAGAGTTGTGTTCGCAGCATTGCCGATCGATATGATTCAGTTAACAGATACAGCATACCTTAGAAATGGAATTCATAATTATTGACTTTTTTTGAGGCTAACAAAAATAAAATATAGGCTTACCAGAACACCAAGAAAGAAAAGAAAAGAAAAGAAGCATTTATTTGTTGCACCATGCGTCACAACTTTACAGATTAATATTAAAAATACAATTATAATAAAAATATAATTAGAATAAAATACAATCAGAATAAAAATACAATTAGAATAATTTAAAATAATAATAATAATAATAAAATATAATCAAGTATAAAAAAAATGAATGATTACCATTTATATATACTTAAAATTATGAATTATTTATAATTAAAATAAAAAAATAAAATAAAATGATTGTTGTGCCTCGCGGTTGCAACAAATGGGTGTCCAGTTCAGCATTATGCCAAGTTGGCAGGACCTGGCGCTGGTTTTCAACTGGAACCCAATGGGACGTAACGAACGTGTACGTATGCGTGTATGTGAGCGTGTGTGTATGTGTGTGTGTATATGTGGGTGTGTGTGTGTGTGTGTGTGTGTGTGTGTGTGTGTGTGTGCGCGCGCGCGTGTGTGTGTGTGTGTGTGTGTGTGTGTGTGTGTGTGTGTGTGTGTGTGTGTGTGTGTGCGTGCGTAAATATGTGCCTTAGTGCTGTAATATTTGTGTATTCAACCCTTATGGTACTATATAATGGAGATGTTAGCATTCGTGTTGGCCAGCTCTCGCTGCGCATCCAAAAGATGGCACCGTAGTCGTTTTTTAAAGACTGCTATGGAGCTGAGGGCTCTCAGTGGTGGTGGAATGTTGTTCCATATTTTGGACGCGGCGTAACGAAAGCTGCCCTTAAACGAAGCCGATTTGTGTGGCTGTATTGCTAACTGTTGCGAGCACTGCCTTCTCTCACATTCTCTCCCGCGAGTTACCCAGTTGAGCTTATCATGCAAGTACAACGGTTCCTTGTATTTGATAACGCCGAATAGCAAGCAAGCCAAGTGTAATTTGCGTCTATATTTCAGTTTAAGCATTGAGTGTTCGTTGAAAAATGGAGTGACATGGGCTCGCGATGGTATGGCAAAACAGAAGCGTGCACAGGCGTTGTGTACTCTTTGTATTAGGCGGTCAGTTTGAGCGAGCAGTCGCGGGCCGTACACAACGTCTGCGTAGTTTAACTTTGATAGTACTAATGTTTCGACCAGTCGCACTCTGATTTCCTCAGACAGGTACGGTCGCATTCTATATAAAACTTTGAGTCGATAAAAACAGTTTTGTACCGACTCCGCAACCTGCTTCTCAAACCTTAAACTTGAGTCAACGTGCAACCCTAAGTTGCGAGCTTCATTTACTCTAACTATTGGCTCTCCCATAAGCGTGATATTCAACGATGTCGGCAGACTCCCGATTTGATGTTTGGTACCGAATACCATATATTTAGTCTTTAAGGGATTTAGAACTAAGCAACTTTTATTATATACTAACTTACACATTATTGTAAAGTATTCGCATCTTCTTCTTCTTCGTCGTTACACTTTTGGCAGAGTGATCGTGGTCGTCTTGTCAGGGTTGGTTATCATTTTTGGTAGGCGTGTCCATTTATCAAGTTGTCACCATTCCTCTCTAGCTGCAGTAATTACTGTACATTTATGAAGTGGACTATTTAGTGCCTCTTTGATTTGGTCTGTCCAACGCATAGCTGTTCTGCCGCGTGACCTTACGCCTTTGACTTTTTCTTGCACCATCAGTCGATCCACATATGTATAATCTTGGCGTGAAATGTGCTCAAAGAATATCAGAATACGACCTTGCACGATGGAAGAAAGACATTGTATTTCTGGAGAATATTATGTAATCGTTTGTACGGAATTTATTCCACTTTATGCCAAGCACTTTTATCTAGCACCACACCTTCTTTTTCTCACTCTCTCGCAATGTCCATCCAAACACTAATCCAGACAAGTCGAGTTTTTATGGCTTTTGTGATGTTCCTATTTTTACCCGACTGCAAGGAAGGGTTATGTTTTTCGCACGTATCTTGTATGTATGTTTGTAATATTCTTTATTACCTCATGTCAAAAAAGTCAATTAAAATTCATTCATTTTTTAAATTTTCAATACTTGGCAATAGCTGCGACAAAAGTTAGTTGTTTCATCGGTTACATCCTAAAACCACTAAAAAGTATTAAATAAAACAATAAGTTTTAAAATAAAAAACCCGCCTGCGCAAATAAGATGCGAACAAGATCCCTTACATATGTATACCATGCTGTAGGAGACACAATACTAAGTTCAACGAGATTCAATGATGCCTCCGACTGCATGATATTACATATGTAGGGGATCATTACGATCATCAGCCTATCGTAGTCCACTGCTGGATATAGGCCTCTCCAATTGCACGCCATTTTGTTCTATTTTCGGCTTCTCACATTCAGCTCCTGCCAGCCGTTTTGCGTAAATCATCACACCACCTGGCCTTGGGGCGTCCTACACTACGTTTGCCGAGACGCGGTCTCTACTCAAGAACTCGTTTACCCCCACTGCCACTTCAGCTTGTAAATCCGGTGGGCTATGTCGATAACTTTGATTCTCTGTCGAAGTCTAAGATAAACTCCGAGCATAGCCTTTCCATAGCCCGCTGAGCGACTTTGAACTTGTGGACCACCCGTACCGTCATTGTCCAAGTTTCGGCTCCGTATGTCATGACGGGTAAGACGCACTGATCGAAGACTTTAGTCTTAAGGCATTGTGGGATCGACGATGAGAAGACTTGGCGTAACTTTACAAATGCTGCATGTAGGGGATCTTGTTTGCATATTTTTTGCGCGTTGTCCATGGCTGATCTTGTGATGAGTAAGCGGTGCTTAATTTCACTGCGCATCTATGAATGTTTGAAATCAATGCCCCAATGTAGACGTTTGATTGAACGACATCACAGTTTGAAATGTTAGTAATTTCCGGCGAGTTGTTATTAGCCCGGTCCACAGTCATAATCTTTAACTCAAAAAGACTAACCTGCTTCATTTTTCTCAATAAAGATTCCATATTGTTGATGCTTATAGCAAAGAGAGTTGTCCGCGTGCCTCACATTTGAAGTTATCGTATAAGGCCTGATTATTTTAATATTCTTGTCTGATTGTAGATCATCAATATTTTATAAATATATGAAGTTATTTTACAATCGACGTAGTAACTAACATTCACTTATGTGGTTAAGTGTACATACGTAAAAATTATTATCTTTAAACGGATGTACGAATTTTCATTGAACTATACTAGAAATCCTCACGAATTGCTTCTAATAAGTCCATCAGTTTGGATGCTACGATTCCATAAAAAGTTAAACTTTTAAAAAGCACAGAGTTTTATTTGCACCGTCATTTTTTCACAGCGTTTATACATGTCTAATACATCAAGCAGAGAGAACGAAAAGAACTCACCATCTCTATCAAAACCTCGATTATTTTTTAGCGGGAAAAAGTCTTTTGTTTTTTTTTCACCCCAAAACGTTATCATACTATGTAACGTTGTACGTTGAGTTCCAATTGGTATTCATGAACAGCAAATCTGTGAAGATACGTTCCGAATCTTATTTCGGCTTCGGATTTTTATATAAAATTCCAAGAGATACGAGAAAATATTATGCGCTCCTCTATAGTTTTCGTCATTTTATTGTTTTTGCTGTATAAAATGATGTTATTGTAAGCGGTGGAATATAAAGAGTTATTTGAGAAATAAATGCTGGTCTGTTATGATTTGCTTTTTCTATGGCGTGTTGCATATCTGTAAATATAATTACTTTTAACAAAAATAATAAGAAGAAGAATGCATTTATTTGTCCAAATATGGGTGTATAATGTTGTTGCATTACATAGTAGGCACTAGCCATATATGTATTACTATTAATTGGTGTACAAATATTGTTCTTAAATCTACATTGAGTACGTATAAATGTAATCAAATTATGATACAATGAATATATACTAAATTAAAATATGATTTTATTACTATTATTTAAATATGAGTTGATTATTTAATAGATGAATAGAGAACATGATTATTTAATAGAGAACATGTTATAGTAACTCCTTTTTCCAGGTATTCAACCATAATTATTCCTTCGGCACCCCAGAAAACGGACAACATACGAGTAACCTTTACCCGCAGAACTTAAAACTTTATATTTCGCCGGTGTTGGTGAGGATGGCCTCTTCCATGTCATGGACTGTTGTTTGGTCTCAGGATCGAAATGGCGAATCCATGTTTCATCCATAGTCACAAAACGGGTCAATTTTTTTGGCTTGATCAAGCTTGGAACTTGTCAAGATTGACCCTGTAAATATTTAATCGCTTTTTCTTTTGCTCGTCGGTTAACATTTTTGGCACCCAACGCGAGGAGTCCTTTCTCATCTTTATTTCACTAGTCAAGGTCGTCTGAATGCTATCATATGAAATCCCTGTGATCTCAGCTAAATGTCGCATGGTCACTCTTCGATTAGCTAACTAGCTAACACGAGATCTTGAACTTTTTTGACATTTTCCTTAGAACAGGGTGTCGATGTTTATTCTTCGCGATGTTCAACTTCTGTTGATGTTCTATCCATATTAAACTCCTTACACCAGCGTGCAACTGTATAATATGGAGGAACATTGTCCCCTAGCGTTTCCGATAAGTCAGCATGAATCTCTTTGGTAGACATTTTTTCAAGCAGAGGTACTTGATGACGCTTTTTACTTCGTGTTTCTATTTCTCCATTTTCGTCATTTCTGCTCGTACGCGAATGACTACAACTCGTCGTAGTCATCTCACGCCCTTCCTCAATGGGCGGGCGGGAAAACCATTTGGAGTCTACTCCTATTGGTTGTATTCGTCGCGGCTCGTTACAACAAGCCAGTCCTTAGGTAATGACTGTCAATCTTCAAATCTCATTTCAACTCGTTAACAAGTAAATCCGTTCATAAATGATCACATGGTCTCATTTATACTCTCGAGAGCTCGAGATGGAAATCGGGATTTGACGTTAGAAAGTAATAAAGAAAATACATTTATTTCGGTCTGAGCAAACAAAAACAACAAGATAAGGTAGTGAAAAAAATTTTTTTTAAATAATAGACACCTAGCGCTGATTTTCAGATGATAACCTTGGTTAAGTGACGCACGGACACATTTGCTAAATATCTGTGTCATACTGCCGGACAGACAGACAGGCGGACGGACACGACGAAACCATACGGGTTTCATTTAGCCCTTTTCTCTATGGAACTTTAAAACCCCTATCTATACTAATATTATAAAGCTGAAGATTTTGTTTGTTTGAACGCAATAATCTCAGGAACTACTAGTTCGTTCGAATTTTGTATGGGATAGCCCATTTATTGAAGAAGGCTATATGCTATTTAACATCGCGCTACAACCAATAGGAGCGGAGCAGCAATGAAAAATGGGACGGATTGCAAAACGGGGAAAATTTATGCATACGAAGCTGCGCGGGTTAGCTAGTGTAGATATATAACAGAACTTAACGTTAGACTAAGTAAGAAGATTCTTCACCCGCACAGCACCCGTTCTATCCAAATCTGCATCACTTTCAGTCAGATGTATTTATTAATTTTCCTCCGTCCATTAGGGTCCCCTGCTTAAATCTCCTTTATTTAGATTTTGTTGTCCACACAGATCTCCTTATCAAGTGTGATCCCCTGGTGGATTTATAAGGATGCTTCCGTCGTATTAAACCCGTCACTATTTACCTAACTAAGATTGTTTTACCGACTGTAATAAAAAAAATCACAAAAATAAAGCAAAAGGACTAATCGCAAAATAAAAATAAAACTATTTGAATACTATGATTTGTGCCATGAGCCGAAAGGGTCGTGGGACGAAACAGTAAATTAGTCGCGAAACGACTATGCGGCGTATTTCGTTTTGTTACTTTATTTAATGGCGGAATTAATCCATTAGACTACAAATGATCAGAGTATAAAGCAAGTCAGAGCCTTAAAACCCAATACATAACGATTTATTTACATTAATCTTACATTTGAATTAAGTCCGTATCGGATCGACTTCACACAAGTTGTCAGCAACAAGTAAATTGTTGGAGGTTCTGTTCCGAGTTTGTGCAATTAATGTTATGGATTAATTAATTATTTTATAAGACCAACTTTTAGTTTTACAAAATTTATTATAAGGACACCTAGAAAGCTAGCTTCGAATCTCCAAAGATGCAAATTAACTTGCAAGTTTTTTTAATAGTCTGGTCCGGCTATAAAAACCGCTGCGCTGCGCCACCGGTCTCACTGAATCGGAGAATGTAGTACTAAAGGTACAAAACACACAGGACATGGCTTTGCTATGAATTTAAATATTGGTCCAGATACATTTTTTTTTCTAAAAGAAGCTTACGGCTACATAGATACGTAGTCAATTACAAGCTTCCACTTAAGATAGTGATTACTCGTGAAGCAATGGAAAATCACACTAATATTATAAAGGCGAAAGTTTGTGAGTGTGTATGTTTGTTACTTCTTCACGTATAAACGGCTGGGGTGATTTCAATAAAATTTGGTATGGAGTTAGCTGACACCCTGAAATAACACATAGGCTAATAAACCGCGGGCAACACCGCGGGGTACAGCTAGTATAACATATATTTAAGCTATGTCAGTAAATTAAGTTCGCTTTATAAGTATTTGTGTACTACAGATAATTACCGTTAAACAGGTCGTTTTCGCATTGAGGCAACTTATTGAATAGACGGCAAGTCATTGTCCACCTAATTTAGCTAAGTCATTTGACCAACTCAAGTTTGATAATTCATTTCAAACTGATCTAATCTGTCTTTATTTTAATTTGATGGACTAACTTTTCTGTTCAAAATTGTTCTTCTAGTGCTTCTTCAATATATGAAGGTTGGCAATCAACTTCTTAAACTTTTCTCAGTGCAGCGCTAGTTGGAGCAGCTTTTCAATAGTCTAAAACCCTGTCCATTCATTGATGTTACGGAGCTAAGACATCTTCCGTCTTCCAACTGTCTAGAGTTATTAGTTGATAATATATCTTTTTTTTTTAATGATGCCTCCCGCATAAGGGTACAAGCCCTGTGTCGCGGGAGACTTTACAAACATACAAGTCACGGATATAAAGTACACCCAGACTCGGAACAACAATTTGTGGATTACACAAAGTGGTGTTCCGTGTGGGAATCGAACCAGAGACCTCTTGCGTAGCAGTCGGACACACTCCCACCGCGCCACAGAGGCAGTCTAAGGTTATTTTATGAGACTAAGGTTATTTTTATTTATTTAAGACTTAATGTAGAATTTGAGGGCAGAGACGGACTTAATGCTAAAAGCATTCTCTGCCAGTCTACCTTTAGGTGATGTAACAATTTAAAAATAATGTAAATTATTTTTACGAAGAATAAGAATGAGAAATAAATTATTTCGACATATTTGCCATTTTACTCATTAATACGAAAAAACATACGTAAAACAATACGTAATGTGTAAAATGGTAAATATGTCGATGTCATCATAAAATGACAACAACAACACATTAGCAATAATAAAATAAAAATATGTACTTATATTTTATATTTATTTATATCGAAAATAGAACCTATATTAGCATATGCCGGGCTGACGCCTGACGCTGCTTTTCAAATAGGCCCTAAAATAATAGTTTAAATGATGGCCTCGGTGATTAACCCTATAGAGAATGAGGAGTAATTTGAGTACCTACTAAATAATGTCTAAGCTATTGTACATAACACCTATCATCTTTTACTGAAACCTTTAGATGATCCTGCCCATTTTTTGTGGAACATATTTAGCTTATATACGGTGCTAGTGGTATGTATTAAACGGTGTGAAGATGTATTTCATGGAGCAGGAAACGAGCCGTGTTCCTGCCACAACGCGGACGCCCATCGTATATGGTTTGTTCTACTTTGAACTTGTGATTTAAACTATCTATTTTCGTAAAATTGTGACATATAATCTTAAAGGTACATAACGTAAAACAGGATTAGGCTCTGTTAAAAATTCATATTTAAAACTTAAATACTAGAACACAAAAAAATGTGTGATTAGCCAAAGAGTTATTCTAATAGTTGAAAAAAAATTCAAGGATAAGTCTTAATATTAACCCGTAAAAAAGTTGAAGTTACGAAAAATGCAAAAACGAGGATTTTCGTATTTTCAAGGTTATGGTGTTTACAATGAAATGTATGTACGAAAGATTATTTTGTCCTGCGCTCCTGCACACTGTGAAGTAATGGTTGTGTAAAAGTACCTAGCGCTAAATTAATCATTCACTCAGCGTCATGCCCCCTAACTTAACTAACAAAACAAGGGTATTTTTGTGGATTTATGTGTAGTTTTGACCATAACATACCGAAAGTGCAAATGCATGCTTGAGCAATCCACACATAGACATCGTTCATGTATTCGATATTTTGGACCAATTTGTTCTGAAAGTGGTCCGAAATTTCGTGTCCATGTGTTGCTTGACCGAGTATGTATTAAGTTTCTTTTCTGTTCATCTTATTGTTTTATGTCTTGACTGACTGCATTCTTGTATTTCCCTAATAATGTCTCAGTCACCATCTGCCTATCACCGTATACGAATTAATATGATGAAGAAAAAACTGTCTTTGCCAATTCTCTGAGCTTTATCATTGTGAACCGAACCAAAAGACGTAAATTATAGAAGTCAGTGCTAATAACTTGTGTCTCTTTATCATGTGTCCTAGACAGTTAATTATATCGATAATCTTTATTATAACCAATATTGATTAAATTTCCAGCAGTCTAGGCAACGGTACTGAAACAGTACCCAAAAAAACAACAATAAGAACAAAAGGTAAATGCCATCCTCATTTTTCTTAATTCCCATCGTAATTTATATCTCCCCATAAATCATAATCCCAAGAGATAACAAATAAGAAATACCTACAAATTAACTTTTCTTCCCAATTTTATTTCAATAATTAAATTTGCCCGTTTTTTCCAAATGAAATATATATATAACAGCCGCCAAATGATTAAGCAAAGACAAAACGTGATCTGAAATGAAATGCATTGGGAGTGAGCAACAACAGCTGATACAGGCATATTAGTTAGCGTATACCGTAATGCCCTTATGAGAATTAGGTAGCAAGTGTGAGAGCTGCGAAAATGCGCCAGCTACATGCATATGTATTTATTTCTTTAGGAGCGAACCATCTCGAGACAAGTGGAGCCCTCCTAGAATCTCAGAGCACAAGCTTTTAAATATTTTCCCGTCCTTGATTTATCGTTCGCCTTATAAAAGCCTCCCGCAGGGCTGTATAGCCTTCCACGGAGCGCTTTTCGGCATTTTTTGCTTTAATAAAAATCGCGCCTACAGTTTGTTACAGGTGAATTTTAATTTTTCTGTCTAATATTCTTGTTAGAATATTTTCATTCGGAAGATCGGTCACTGTGAAATTAACGAGAAAGGAACGACTATTGCGGTTGTAAGCGGAGTATATCAAAGTGTAAGTGACGGTCATATTTTGCAAAAATCTTTGTACCGAGTGAATTTCATGAGTTTGCAGAAATGTAAAATATAATGCTAGTATTTATGGGAGACGTTTAGGTTCTTAGATTTTTAATATCCCGCGTTTGGTCTTACGTAACGTAGTTACAGATTCTATATCTCAGTTCACTTTGGTTCTAAAGTAGATGATTTAGAAATTTGTTTATTTCGACTACCTCTGTGGGTGAATGCTGTGTGTAAAGAGGTCGTGGATTCGATTCGCACAAGAAACATAACTTTTGCGTGATTGACAAAATGTTGTTCTGAGTCTGGGTATACGTTTATATATTGACTGACTCGGTGGCGCGGTGGGAGTGTGTCCGACTGCTACGCAAGAGGTCGTGGTGTGAATTCCCACACGGGCCACCACTTTGCGTGATCCACAAATTATTGTTCCGAGTTTGGGTATACTTTGTGTGCGTGACTTGTATATTTGTAAAGTCTCCCTTGACACAGGGATGGAAAACTACTGCGGTAGTCGTCTTTAAAAAAAAAGTATTTTTTAAAATACGATTCAGTTTTAAATAAATAAACCAAAATATCACATAATAATATATCAATTACCTCCACATAGCTACTTGAAATGAATGAGCCATTAAAATGGAGTCGGAAGAGACAAAGAGTTGTCGCAATACAGCTGTCTGTGACTAAACTACCCTCGTCTTAAGGCGCACTATTAATCACAGTTGGTATTGGGATGAGGAGCGAGAAACTTTGGATGTGGTACATTTATTTAATTTACTTCTAAACGATTGGTTAATTACGCAAGAGATATTATATTGCACAAGTATCTCTACTTCTTCGCTCTCATAGTTTGAGGGGGCAGGAATCCAAAACGGTCCTAGAGATTTGTTGCAGGACCAACGACTTCACATGACCTGAGAGGTAGGAATGGAGATGTGTGATAATTATTCTAACAGTCACCCATCAATGCACCGACAGTGTTAACATTGCTTAATCTCGCTGATCTCTTAATCTGATCAGTCGCTACTGAGAGAGTAGGCATCTCAATTGAAGCCAGTTTTCTTTCTTGTAATTTACAAGTCCTACTGTCTGTACGTTTTCACAGTCTTCCCGTAACCACGGCCGTTGCAATACGGTCGAAACGTCGGGCAATAAACAAGGTATTTTACCTTAAATTATTCACGCGATTAAGACCCGTAATATATATATTTTAATAACGTTTTCAGAGAGATAACGGATTTCAGCTGGGTCCTTCTTCACGATCTTTTTTTCGTGTCCACGGCAAGACCGTGCGACCTGTCAAAACCATAATGACAAAAGGGAGCTCTCCATTATGACAACATTTTGACAGTTCATGAATAAGGACCCTGGAGTCAATTTTCTCGCTGAATATTGACAAGCAATTACAATTCACACATTTAGCTTCTTGATATGTGTCATTGTACATGTGCTGCGTCGTTTCGGAATATAACTGTGCACGTTAATATTGTAGTATGCAGCTTACTACGATATCAACTTGCCATCACAATTTGTTGATATTTTTTCAATGTATAAATACCACATCCAATTTAATTTCAGTCTTCATGTCAAGTACAAACTTAAGGGCACTTAAACACTTATTAAAGTTACTTAACACTCTGAATTATGAGTTGACTACACATTTATAGAAATCGAACCCGTTTGGGACTTGCCTATCCCTATTTTGGTTAACGACTAAATAATAGAAGTTCCTTTAACTAAACTTGTGTTAGTATATTTGTTAGTTGTCAGTCTGTTACTGTAAATAGTACATTCTGGGGGTGTTAAGATATTTTAAGTTAAATAGAAAGTTTGAATCGATATAGTGTTGTACAATTTTTTAGTAAGCTATTGAACTTTTGGCTAGCGTTGAGAGCAAGAACCGACTGTACCTATATAGCTTATTGACTTTATACATGCCTTTAATTATGCCCTAAAGCAAGAGCTCGTTTTCAAAATTAGATATCGTTTTTAAGAATAGGTATAGAGTTGAACTGGTAAATACATTGTAGGTACCTACCTAGTTAATGATGTAGTGTAGTAACATAGTAGTATCATAATAGTAGAGTAGAATCTGTAGCTAGTTCTCATGGAATATGAGAACTAGCTACAGATTCTACCTACCTAAACTTATCAAGAAAAATTATGACTATGACAATGACGATGTACCCAGCTACTAAAATAATCGTCATTACATGAGATCTATATACAATTACTACCTACCTAAACTGAACAAGGAAAAAAATAAGTATTTTAAAAATCAGTTGCCAACAACTGATTTTTAAATATACTTATTTTTTTAGATAGATCATATCTATAATTATAATATAAAGAACCTATATCTAAGTAGGTAGGTACCTACTTCTATGATATCAATTTACTCTGTCATAAACCTATAAATGATAAATTTAATTGATTTTTCACGTTACTTAAGACACATGTTTAAATAAATTATGTCCATGTCGCCATATCTAACACACTCTACAGCAACTTAATCTAACTACAAACTTATTACAAGAAAGATTTTTTGTTGACTTCTGATTTTTTTAATTTACTTATCAGCTTCACGAGGATGAGGTTAAATATTAAAAACCTAATTAGCGACAGTGTTTCTCAGTGTTTTTTTATTAATATTATAATTATTACTTTTTGCTTAATAACATAATTCTGTATGAGAAATAAACAAAATAAGTTATCATTTGTTTATATTTAAAGGAGATTTTATATATTCTAAACTACCAGCTTTAGCTTTCATGTTTTTAGTAATAGAGAGACAAACTTTCACATTCATTACAACAGTTGTAGTAAAAATAGGCCGACTGAGCTTTGCGTGAATCAATTAATTAATACTTGGGACATAAGAAGCGATCATTACCTTAAGATAAGAATCTTAAAAAGTACTTCATTTCGAGAGTATTTCCACACCTACTTGGTAACAATAAATCTCCCATTAGGGTCACGATGAGTTCACCTTTCATACCCCACAACCTTCTTACCTACAAATTAATAAATTATGTGGGTACAAACATTACTTAAAAGTATTTCCGTGGCTACTATTCACTATAAAATGACAGAGACAGCATGAGACTAGTGTTGGGTCACTATCGATAGTTAATGTACTTATAGGAACTAGAATTCAAAAGCTAATTATACTTTTTTTTTTTATAAAAAAGACGACTCATGCAGTAGGGTACAAGCCCTGTGTTACGGGGGACTTTACAAACATACAAGTCGCGAATACAAAGTACACCCAGACCCGGAACAAGAATTTATGGATCACACTAAGTGGTGTCCCTTGTAGGAATCGAACCCACGACCTGTTGCGTTGCAGTCGGACACAGTCCCACCGCGCCACAGAGACAGTCATACTGCACCTATAGTGATGATACTTGTATCTATCTAACATTATTTTAGGTAATACTATTGATAATGAGCAATACTCCCTAACGTAACATTAGTTTCAATACGTCTTAAAATATTTCTAACGGAAAGCAATAGGTATAAAAACTATAGAAATGTTACGCTATCTATAGCAGTATCAACAATATTATCGATGATTCAAATTTCTGAATACCTAAGACATAAGACCACAGAAATGAGACTATAGTCATTATTTTAAAAATATGCCAATACTTTTAAGTAGGCACCGACGATCGATAGTTTGTACTGTTGAAATTGATTAAACTTTTGCGATTTGTACACATGATAAAATGATATATACTACGGGTCTTAATCGCGTAAATAATTTATGGTGAAATAACTTGTTTATTGCCCGACGTTTCGACCGTATTACAACGGCCAGAAAATAATTCACGAGGTTAAGACCCGTAGCATACATAAGAAGCATTACTGTTGTAGTTTTTATTTTTTTCTACACAAACTATCTTTAAAAAATAATGTAAAAGTGTCGATACCAAATCTTCGATAACTTGTCGATAATCTATAAATATTGAGGCACCACTACATGGGACTTACTGGTGTCTTGGACGTACGTTTGAATCTTCGGCGTTTATTACCCAATTTTAATATATCATGTCTGTATACCACTTGACGGGAGAAAGGCGTGATGATAACGTTTATAATAGTAATTTTAGTAGATTAACTTTGAAACCAAAGATGAATGGCTTAAGTAGTCAAAGGGCACTAAAAGTGCTGTGTATTTTAATGTTCAGGTGGATTATTATTGTGTGAACACGAATCGATTAATTCGCGTTGGATAATAAAATGAGTAGTGTTTTAATGTTTTTCTAACAAGTACTGTACTAGGGAGTAGGTATCATTCCTGTGTGGTAAAGGAGTTTAAATAAAACAATTTATCTATAATAATATTTTGTGACACCTGACACAACGTCATCTGATCCCAAACTAAGCAGAGCTTGTACTATGGTAACCAACAACTGATAAACATACTATATATAATTGTTTTTAAGAATATTATAAAATTACTAGCTTTCGCCCGCGGCTCCGCCCGCGTGGATGTCGGTTATCGCGATAAAAACTATCCTATGTCCTTCCCCGAGACTCAAACTATCTCCATACCAAATTTCATCTAAATCGGTTCAGCGGTTTGAGCGTGAAAGCGTAACAGACAGACAGAGTTACTTTCACATTTATAATATTAGTATGGATTTATTATATCAGTCAACCCGTGACCATAATCGGGGCAATTCGATCGAAACGTCGGGTAAATAAAAGGTTCGTACTTTTAAATATTTCACGCGATTAAGTCCCGTTAATATTCTAATACTTGTAATTATTAGAATATTATCGGGACTTAATCGTGGAATATTTCCAAATACATACATATTATAGATAAATAACACCCAGATACAAAATAAACCATCGTACTCATCACACAAAGTTTTATCCTAGGTGGGGATCGAACCCACGACCTCCGGCTTAGCAGTCAGAGTCACTAACCACTAGATCAACAGGTCAGTCACCACCTATAGACACTTATCATGCGGAAAATATTTTATTTACGTGTTATGTATCAAATTATTTTTTTTTATAAACTTTTTAAATAAAAAAAAAACTGTTGCATAAATCTATGCTTACTACAATGTTCTAGATTGTCGTCGTCGGGTATAGTTTTTGTAAAACTTCTACCAGTTTTTAGTCTATCATTATGAGAAGAGACACACACACAGCTATATCATTCTAGGACCATTTTTGTCTCTCAATTCTACTATAATTTGAATTTGTACTACTTATAGTATTTTTTTTTTGAGGACAAAATAAATTTATTTATTTCTTCTTCTATAATAAGTTTGAAGTCATAGTCAAGCTGTTGAAGCAGTTTTTAGATTTAATCTTATGAATACAGAGCCCACGCGAACAAATCCTTTGTAAAATTAAAGCTTAAAGCTCGGCCAAAAACGTTTTACGAGATACAATTAAAACAGGCGTAGAATATAACTTCCTTGCTTTATCAGCTAGTATAGAAATCCTTATCAATACCCGTCATCATTACTTGGCTCTCTGCTTACACCATTTTGTATAAACATTGTGTATCAGATAATATTGTCGCATAAGCCTATTTACGCATTGTAAGGCGGCCCATTCACGGTGCGACCGTGGCGTGTCTTGTGGTCGAAGATCGACCGCATAATGGCACGACCAGACGCTCAGGCATGTACCACGGTATACAATTAGATAATCCTCTTGTGGAATATACTTCATTATGTTTGTGTTATCTTGATTACTGTTTATTAAATGCTGGGCATAATGGTTTGTTTATGTTTGGACTTAGCAAAATACTTACTGTTATACGCGAATACTCAAGGTACATACATACCTACTCGTACGAACATATTGGTAATATGTTCTTTTTAACACGCTTATATTAGCTTCCTTTGTAACTAACTAAGTAACAATGTGATGTAATCTTAGAAGTTATTTTATTTAAACCTACTTCTAATTATCGTATCGTAATGAAATCTTGTATGTGAATGTAGTTCGGAAGACAACACAATTATTTGGTAATTTGGAGCTGATCTGATGATGGAGTAGAATTTTGAAAATATTTCCATCTATTGAAAAAATAATGAATCAAGATGTGTCCTAGGCATTTAATTACAGTATTTCTTACGATAATTGTAGGTAGTCTTAGTTAAAAAAAATAAAAAAAATGCTATTTATGTAAAATAGGTTAGACTGGTAGAGAGATGCAAGAAGTTTTTTTTCTTTTCATAAGACACTTCTCGCGGGAGACTACACAAACTCATAAAATAATTTATACACAGTACATATGGAAACGAAGATACCTGTAGTAGTACTCAACTGTGTCACAAAGAAACTATTAAAGCTGCTACAAACGATGTAAAGAACACAACACAATGTAATCTCAACATTTTAAACCACGTCGTTGCCTTTTCTCATCTCACAGTTGTTTTCCCAGTTGATTTGATAATTTTGAGTGAAGAAACACGCTGCATACAACACTCACACAAAAAGATAAAAAACAAATTCATAAGTACATTTATACACAGACGAAGAAAGGACCAGTTATTTAGGACGTAACACGGCACAGTTTTAAATAATGTTATAAAAATGGTTTTCCGAACATAAATAAATAAATAAACTAGCTATCCCGCGTAACTTCGGGACTTCAAACGGGGAAAATTTACGCAGGTAAATTTTCCCTGTTTTTGCAACATAACTCATTGCTGTTCCACTCATATTCGTCGTAGCGTAATGTTATATGGACTATAGCCTTCCTCGATAAATGGGCTATCCAACAGTGAAATATTTTTTCAATTCGGATCGGTAGTTCCTGAGATTACCGCGATCAAACAAACACATTTTTCAGCATTATAATATTAGTATAGATGAATTATTCACAAATTTTCATTTTCATACGTTAGCACGAAAAATAGTCTTTAGATGTCAAGCAGGTGAATTGACTGGTTTTCAACTAGACTTTTTAGTGACAACGTTTGTCAATACTATCATCTGCTTATGGAGTCTCTCCATTTAGGCTGCTTTTTGCTAATTTGTGGGAAGACTTTAGCTGTCCCCTAGCTCTCATGTTTAATTTCGTTTAAGCAACCAATGTTGTTGTGAAGAGCGTTCAGACGAATTCTGTGCATACGTACCTAACAAAATAATCATATCACAATACCTACGCGTCGCGCCGCGAATGTCCCTCCTAATTAATAATTAATAACCTTTGTGGTAATAACACGAATTTCACTATACTTTCGTATAGATAAAATAATAAAGAAGTAATTTAGAAGCCGGGGTAGCCTAATGGCTAAGGCATCGGACTCACAATCGTGAGGTCGCGGGTTTGAATCCTACCCATTATACTACCAAAGTGAACCCACTCCTAACACAAGCTGAAGGGGTCAGGATTGCTAGTAATGTGGGACCTAAAATCCGAGTTTTTTTTTTGTTTTAAAAAAGACAGAACATTGCTAATTATCTTGAACTTAAAAACAATATGCTGTAGAAAAAGCACAGTTTTTCAAATTAAAGTCTTTATTAGATATATATTCTAATATCTATTTATTTTTATCAGATATGTTGAAGAGTAAGCAATCATATAAATCCATAAATAATTATAAAAGGAGAAGCTGGCTGACTGACTGATATATCAACGCAGGGCCTAAATTATAAGGGTTAGAAATTTGAAATTTTGCACAGGAGTTCCTTTTATAACGTAGGGGAGCAATAAGAAAGGATTTTTGAAAATTCACCCCCTAAGGGGTAAACGGGGGTGCAAAGTTAGTATGAAACTTAGCCGTTAAAATATTTAGGTAAAAATCTGGCATCAATGCGGGCAAAGCGACGGGCATAAGTTAGTCAATTTTGAAGCCACTAGCAGTCCCGCGCAACTTCATATGCGTGCATTTACCCGTTTTGGCAACATTTTTAATTACTGCCCCGCTCCTATTAGTTGTAGCGTGATGTTATACAGCCTATAGCCTTCCTCGATAAATGGGCCACCCAACAGAAAAATATTTTTTCAATTCGGACTAGTAATTCCTGAGATTTTCGCGTTCAAACAAACAAACAAACTCTTCAGCTATTTAATATTAGTATAGATTATCCCGTCAATATCATGCACACTGAGTGCTAGCTCTTGTTCAGCCAGATTCATGCTATTGTCACAGAATACCTAAACATAAACTTTGACCGCCTTATTACAAAGAGAAGACTAAATCAAGGTTTAGGCTAAGACTTTCAAGTCCAGGATTTAGTACTGTACTATTGGTCTTATTACAAAGCTTAGATAATCCGTGGACCAGCTGATACCAAAGGATCTTGCAATCAGCCACAGATTATAATCAATTTAGTTCATTCATTTTTCTTAACATTCAAAAATAACGTTCCGTTTTAAGCCAATATAATTTGAAAGTATAGTTTTCATTGAGAAAAAAATATTTAGACGTTCTATTAGCTAAATTATTCGCCAGGACTACGTAATTTTCAAAATATAAACCTGACATAAAAGTCCTCGGCCTGCAATTTACGAATAATAAAATAGATTCTGTCAGGATCGGAACGTTACATATATAGCTGTCAGTAGTACTAAAAATGTAAACAAAATGATGATAACCTAAATTTTATTAACTCACGACATTATTATGGATGTTATAAGTTTAATCTGAGTAATTATAGCGCCCAAACACTTATAGGAACTTGGATGCGAGTTTTTATTACAAAGCTAGTTTCATTGGAACAGTTCTTAGCATGGTTGGATGAAAATTCGTTCAATAGTTTAAGGATACTTACTCAATAAGATAATGCATTTTTAATATACTTACTGTTTTCTTTGTTGCACTCGTTGTTCTGAATGTATTGGGGGAAAGTATGCCTAGATTCAACATAGGTACTGAAGCTTCGGCTGAAGCACAACAAACAATTGAAACAAATTTTATGAATATATTTATTATTTAATATCAGTGAGCTTGCTATGAAATGAAATTCTCAAATAACTACATAGAATCATTATTTATTAGATACCATTTATTCTTCCTAAGAACAGAGTACATTTTTATGAGAATCATAAATATTATTATCTAAACTGTTAGGTAGCACTTATTAGTTATTCCATTTGACAACAAAATGGATGTTAACAATTTCATTAATCTGTAACCAATCTGTACTCCCTGTTCAAACTATGTTTGAAAAGGAATATTGAGTTTATATCCCTATTTCTTTATACATAACTAGCTTTCCCGCACATCTTAGTCTGCATAAATTTTCCCTGTTTTTGCAACATTTCTCATTGCTGCTCCGTTCCTATTGGTTGTAGAGTGATATTATATAGACTTCCTCGACAAATGGGCTATCCAACAGTAAAAAGTTCAAAAGAATTAGTCGTTCATGAGATTACCGCGTTCAAACAAAGTCTTCAGCTTTATGATATTAGTATAGTTATTTATTTTACAGTAAATTTTAAATTGTATGCATTTTTTGTTTATTATATAAACAGTGTTAGTTCATTTTCATGAGAATCTTAAATATAATTATCTAGTCTGTCTAGTTAAGTAGTGCATAATAGTTATTACATCACAATTTCAATAACCTGTAACCAATCTGTACTCTCTGTCTATGTTTAAAGGAACATTGTAGCAAAGTATTAACTAGCTGAGCTCCTATAAACATAATATTCAGTTCTTGGTACCTACTTATAATCTAAGTTTAAATCTGTTTCTAGTGACAGGTATACCCATGGTTACACTTTACCAACTAAATTTTAAATTGATCAATGTTTATTTAGTTCCACTATATAGTTCACTAGTAAGTTTTGGGTAAGATGATGTTTCTATTACTTTGTTTTGTGCATTTTGAGTATATTCAACATTGGTTTTTGCCGCACTACTCCAGACCACCTATCAGACATTCCAAATGTGATTTTCCAACTTCAATCTAATAATGTGACATATAAGTGCAATGCATCAGTTTGTTTTACATAGAGCACCAGTTAATGATAATATTGTCGAACAAAAATAATCTGTGTGGACCTTCAACTTTCCACACTGCGTAGGTACACTTCACGCCGAGTCTGGTTGACCCAAACATTGCACAGACCACTTTAATTTTAGGACATCTCTGAGTTCTGTATGTTAAATCTTCTCTCTCAATTCCAAGCTGTGATAAATGTTTTGAAAAACAATATTATGCATGTATTTTTAAATCTTTTGTCACACATTGCATTTCACTCGATTTTTGCGTTTATTTTGTTGCCACACTATATTTAGTTAGTTAATTATTTAAATTCAACATTCGTCATTATTAATTGAAACTAAAATACGCAAAATTGTAAATGGTCTAACTTTTAAATTGTTAAGTTTTTGACATTTTAAGGTTATTACCATAGTTAAACTAGGGTGATTGAAAGACTAAGCTATGGACCAAAGATGATCATCGATTAAGCGATGAACCTCGTTTTGTAATAAAGATTTTCGTAGATCCATGGTTTAAACTAGGATTTTCGTCAAACCAGGTTTAGTCCAGCTTTTGGAATAAGGCGGTGATAGTTCCTCTGCATTTATGAAGCCATTATTAGGCCGGCATTACAATTTTGTGTTCAGCTTTCGTGATGGCGCCTACAATGGTATTAGCTATGGTATGTAAGTTTTCACTGTGCATATTTAATGTGAATTACTGGGTGTGTATTCGTTTACGCTTTGTCTCTATGCTATGACTAGTTTTTCGTCGCGGCTTTGCCCGCATTATGTTTAATTTCTATAGCCTAATGAGCTGATGAATTTGTACCATTTATAATTACTAAATGCTACAAATTCATCAACTGGTGAATTTCGTACTATTTAAAATGACTGAATGCTACAAATTTATCAACTGGTGAATTTCGTACCATTTAAAATGACTAAATGCTACAAATTCATCAATTGGTGAGTTTTGTACCATTTAAAATTGAATACAATCACAAAAATATACCAATGTTGATTTTTTGGATTTTCAGCTGGTTTGTTGGCCCTATTTTTTAAAATTTTTAAACTATTCCAGCTTTAAAGTAAATAAAACAAAAAACGAAATCAATCAAATTTGTTATGCTGATTGTGAGTTTCTTTAGCGAGATTAATGAACAGCCATTTATTTTTACATACTTAAGAAGATGTGCTTTTCTTGTTTTTAAACTTTCGCGATTTTTTTACATATTAGATATATTTCCGGACTTAATCGCGTGAATTATTTAAAGGTACGAACCTTTTATTTACCCGACGTTTCGATCGAATTGCACCGATCGTGATCACAGGTCGACTGACTGATCGTCGTACCTTTAAATAATTCACGCGATTAAGTCCCGCAATATATCTAATATGTCCTTTCCTGGTAAAAAAACTAAATTACTCTTTTTGTCTCTGAGTTAAGCTAGTGGTTGTGCTTAGTTGTGTTTACTGAAGTAATACTATAAAACTAATACTAAAACTAACTCTGTCTGACTATTATGTTTTCACGCTTAAATGGCTGAAGCGATTTAGATAAACTTTGTCTTTAATTTGTCCCAGAAACGGACATACAATAGTTTTTATAAATAAATTAAATGTTTTATTTCGGCCAATTTAAAAATGAATATAATGTTAACAAATCAATAATTATGTCAATCAACCTGGGTATCGGTTATGACTATAACCAACATCTGGGCAGGTGGAGCCGAGGGCGAAAGCTAGTAGGTATATCATAAAATACCTGGAATGCAGAAAACCACACCACAAAATACTGAGAAACAGAAGTCAAACTTCATAGTTAACCTACTTCGCTCTATTTGGCTCTCGAAAAAATGTGGAGGGAAATTCGAAATTCGAACAATAGTATTTTTTCATTTAAATAATCAAATTTTTCACAATAGTTACAAGTCCCAAGTGCCTTATACATAAAAACTTTTTACTCAACCCTTTCTGAGTGGCCTGGTACATGGGCGTTCCTTCTGTACTCTCTTTATTTTGTGACAGAATCTTGGAACATTTTCGGTACAAAGTGGTCCGAGAGCGATATCTATGTATGTACGCGTGGCTGAAATGTGTTTGTATGAAACTTACCTTCTGTACCTAAGATTGCTGTTGTAAGCACATAAAAATGTTAGAAGTCGTGAAAAATTAAAAAGTCGTACCAATTGAACGATCTTTGAGCTAATTAGCGGGTAAGACATTATTTATGTTCGTCTTTGTACACCCGCCGGCGACAGTTGAACAAAATGTCCTGGGAGTTAAGATAGATGTATCAACTGTGACAGCGGTGCTCAAACTTTGGTTCCGGGAGTTGTATAATGTACATGTTAAGATGACGTGACTAATGAATTGAGATGTACAACGTACGATGAACAATATGTAATCATTTAACTATAGTCGTACACTTGTGGGCACCAATATGTACCTATGTACATTTAACGTGCCAGCACACTAGGAATGTTTTGTCAGAACCGAAGTCGAAGTCGGAGTTTTTAAAGTTGGTTTGTTAGAGTCGGAATCGGAGTCGGAAGTGGTGGTAGAAGACAAATATGTTGAAATAAGGATTCATGAAATAATATAGAAACATCATTTAGTCATATTGAATGTATGAAGAAAAAATCGCACGGGTGGGACTCAAACTTGCGATCATAGATTAGGAAGAACATAGATTTTCCTTCAAACTTTATTTTGCCATGTATAAATTAGCTTCGAAGAGTGGTTGGTGCACGCTAGGTACCGGCGATTTAAAAGTATCGGAGCTGAAGTTAAAGTCGGAGGTCGGAAATTCCGACAAAAGTCAGGTGTGATCCAGGTATGTTAATACTTGCACCACACAGCTGACTTTTCATGGTTATTATATTCAGGCTGTTTCTAAACCGATCTACTTTCATTGTTATCGTATCGTATAATTTATTATGATTTGACAATAGAACGATTTATTTGGGACATGTGCTTTTGAATACTGCAATTTATATGTACATTTTTGTTCTGCAAAAATGCAGACAGTGATTGTCCGATATATGCCACCACTCCTCGGAGTGTGAGGAGGAGGAGTCCTCACACTCCGAATTCTTGTTTTGCGTTTGAATACTTGTCGCATCGCATAATATGATCACATTGGTGAAAATTGTACAGGAAAAAAATCCCTAAAATTTGAGAATCACTGTATAAAGCAGACAAGGATAAATGGATGTCAAAACAGTATGATGGAAAAGGACAGATTATACCGACCTCCTTCGGCGTTTATCACTACTGACGGACTTCAGATTAGACCTAGGGCACACAGGAGCGGCTCAAATTAGATCACGTCCTCCGTTACATGTAAACGCGGATTTATAACGATGAAATATTGCTTTATTTTGTGTTATATTTCAGGATAGAATAAGGTTGTGTTTTGTGTTGTTGTTTCTTAAGATAAAGTGTTTACTTTTTAAAATATGGCGTGTGCCGAGAATAACGGTACAAATCTGGGAGGACAGTCGATCATATAGCCTGTCGTCGCAGCCGTTTCTATTTTGAAATGGACTCCAGACCGCACGCCGCGGGTATACAATTTTTACCATACCTACCTTAAAGCAAAATAGCAGGTCTGTGGAAGAAAACAGAAGGTGTTATGTCCCTCCAACACCAGGCGAGGTGCCCGTGTCGCGTCGCAGAGGTTAAACTCATGACTCAAACGTCTTTATTTGTTCCCATGCGAGAGGTCCCTGACTTTCTGGCTTACTATGTTTTTTGAACCCAGCTTGGCCTTTCCCTCTAGATGACCGCAGAACTGCAAGTCGCTCGATATCTAGACGCCAAAGATGTCGATTTTGGCTGAAGTTGTCAGCAAAGGGAGTTTTTTTTTGTGCTAAAACCTGTGTCTTCGTAGGGTTAAATTGGACTTAGTTTAGTCGGCCCCAATTCGACACCTTGCTAAGCAAAGTCCTAACTTCCGACACGTTTATTTGGGCACTCAATGACATGTTCCCGAGAAAGTCAAGGAAAGTCGGCATCAGATGCGTCTCCTGTGCTGTCGTCTGCATACCAAAAAATGCTGCGCGTTTGTAGCATGACATTGATATGCACAAGAAACAGTCTTGTGGGACATTAGCATTCACAAGTCTGGAGTTTAAGCATACACCGTTGACTAAGACCCTAATGCACCGTGCTGTGAGAAATCTTGTGACCCAGTCACAGTGTTTCTCGGGAAGCCCATAGGAAAATAGATATCAAGCAACGTTTCTTTCTTATAATCTGCGAGATCAACAAATGGAAGTTCTGTGGTCTGTCAGTGCATCTTAGTTGACAATTTTCGAAGAAACACACACTCGGATGTCTCTCGGAGAGCATGGAGGGATGGTGTGATCTCTCTCCGGTCGTGGGCCACCTCTGCGTCGTCCTATTGGGCTATGAGAATGAGGAAATAGAGAGTGTACTTGTGTCTGCGCATACACTTGTGTACTATAATATCTCCTGCGCAATTGGCTAGTCAACCAACACCGGATATGAGACCATTAACTTTAGTCCGCATCAGCATTGCTGTGGCTAGTGCGGACGCCGCCACGGCCGCTCGCTACAATATTGTACTGCTCGGAATCATTATCAAAGAAATTCATTTTGTTTTTTAGAGCTTGCTAAAATGGCAAAAACGGGTTATTTTACTAACATTCAATTCACGGATACAAAGTTCAACAAGACTCGATGAACAATTTGTGGACCACACAATGTGGTGTTCCGTGTGAGAATCGAACTCGCACTCTCTTGAGCAGCAGACGTACAAAGTCTCACCGCGCCACCGAGGTAGTCAATTCATTGACTTTAATGACTTTGATTTTAAATTACTTGCAACCTAGAATATTTAAGGTAGTCAGTTTGTTCACCTGGATGTGTGAACGCAAGATGAACAAAGGACACTAGTTATGTCCGCTTTGTTCACCCAGGTGAACAAGGTGGAATAAACCTTTGCAACTTATATCAGATTTGTTGATCTTTAAGATTTCTGACATTATTGCTAAACTTAAGGAGACAGTGATAACAGCAAATTATCAAATGTCTCTAATATAATTAACTTGTATTTTTTAAAGATAACTACCAATTTGGTTCGCTCATTACTGCCAATCTTGTTAACCCCTCCAGCTAAGGTATCGTTAAGGAAAACTGTCATTATTCAAAGTTTAATTAAATTACTGTTATTGACTAGCCGTTAAGTTAAACAAAATAAGTTCTACAACAAAGGCTGGATGATATTGTTTTATAATTTATAAGAGTTTTACACATATCTATACTAATATTATAAAGCTGAAGAGTTTGTTTATTTGAATGCGATAATCTCTGGAACTACTAGTCCGAATTGAAAAATTATTTTACTGTTAGATAGCTCATTTATCAAGGAATGCTATAGGCATATAACATCACGCTACAAATAACAGGAGCAGAGCAGCAATGAAAAATATTGCAAAAATGAGGACAATTACCGCGGATTAATTGCGCGGATCGACTAGTTACGTATAAAACTCTTTTGTCTATAATATTCTTTCACGCAGGTCGGTACCATTTTAAATGTGATGGTTCTGTTAAAGAACCTATTTTATTGATATCAACAGCTAATCAATGACGATATGTTGATAGTCATTTTATTAAATTTTAATAGAAAATAATATAACGTGTAACAGAGAGGTTTAGTAGACGATACTGAGTGCTTGTACCTTTCTACTTTTATCTAAATCTTAGCACCTTAAACTTTCGGTAATTTCATCGACTTAGGATATGGTATAACCTAAGTCTAAAAATAATTAAAAACAATAAAAACATAACACTTTAATGAGATTAGCATCTAGACAGGTACAATGGGGCAGTACTTATTCCATTCATGCTGCTACAATTTAGACACATTTTTCTGTTGTACACAGATTCATTAATGTTGATAAACTTTCGTAATTTGTACACATTATAAAATTATATATACTACGGGTCTTAATCGCGTGAATAATTTAAGGTAAAATACCTTGTTTATTGCCCGACATTTCGATGTAATACGTTGCAATACGGTCTAAACGTCGGGCAATAAACAAGGTATTTTATCTTGAAATTAATCAGGCGATTAAGAGCCACAGTATATATTATTTATTAGATTCATGTCTTTTGTTTCTTAATCCAGCATTATTCATAGTATTTCTGTTTCAGTACAGAGCTCTAGTGATAAATTGATAAGGCATTTCCTCGGATCTCGATTAGGCAAATAAAATTCCCTCTCTTTTATGGCTGAAAGTTGTACACCCTCGTTTTCCCCTAACTACGTGAGCTGAAGTTTAAGTTATGTTGGGTTCATCGACACCTTGTGAAACCATGGAAACTAGTAATTATGCCGATTGTTTGGTTTGTTTAGGTATGCGATGATTCTGGGGCGGAAGTTCGGGTATCAATATGGCTACGATTCTAATAAAAGGTTTATTGAGTTATTGATAAATAAGTACGCTGTAATAGGTAATTAATTGGAGGTATAAGAACTTGATTTGCTTGGAAAATCAGAGAGGTTAATCATAAGTTTTATCTATCTGATTCGATTTTCATGTTTGCGGTAGCCTAATGGGTAAGGCATCGGTCTCGCAATCGTGAGGTCGTTGGTTCGAATCCTGGCCATTATACTACCGACGTGAACCCACTCCTAATACAAGCCATAGAGCTTAGCTGGAGGAGTTGACAGGATTGCTAGTAATGTCGGACCACAATCCCAAATTCCTAGTCACATTATTTAAAAAAAAAATGTTATGTACTTTTGCAACATTAGGTATATAACTTTTTTTTTTTAGACTTCCTGCATTCGGGTCAAAACCTGTTCACGTGTTCATAAACATGAAATGTAACGGACACAAGTACCTTTATCTATATTCGGAAGCAACATTTACGAATCTCACAAAGCTCTGTCCCGCGTGGGAATCGAACCAACAACTGCCTCTGTGGCGCGGTGGGAGTATGTCCGACTGCTACGCAAGAGGTCGTGGGTTCGATTCCCACACGGGACACCACTTTGTGTGATCCACAAATTGTTGTTTCGAGTCTGGGTGTACTTTGTGTCCGTGACTTGTATGTTTGTAAAGTCCTCCGCGACACAGGGCTTGTACCCTAATGCGGGAGTCGTCTTTTATAAAAAAATAAATAAAAAAAACCTGTAGTAGCAGTTGTATCTATTCCCTCAAACCAAAGCAGTCTAAAAAAAAGGGTAAAAAAACCTCCAAAAAAATTAAAATATGAACACCCTAAGCATAATAAATATCCAAACATTCGTATTTAATTTTTACTATCAGCCTATTTTGGTAACAATAATTTAATTAATATAGGTTTTAAGTGAATTCCGTTTTAATAGACCTCTCAAAAAAGGGATAGTTGCCTAATGTGGGGGATAGTTGCCTAACTATAAAATTGGTGGCGGGGATACTTGCCTCATGGAGGGATAGACTCTTTATAGTGATTTTTTTTTAAAGAGAAACAAATGTAGTACTTATTTAAACAATCTAAATAAATGCCTTCCAAATTTTAAGTTAGTTATGTTTAGGTGACTTACTAAATTAAAGTTTTATCTACGAACGAAAAATATTACTCATTCTGGGTCGGTCGGGTAACAAGTTATAGTCACAAGAGGTTGGAAAAATAACCAAACGATAATTATGTAATTGCCCCTTCAAAAAAAAAAAATATCATCAATATAATTTCGACGCCCGTCCAAGTATCGCAGCGAAACATTTCTGCTCACAACAACTAAACACTTGCGCCTTCTCTGATGGTTTACATTGCAATAAGGTCATTTCATTGATTCATTAAGTTTTATCCAACTTTTAATACTCAGCTGTGTGTGTGTGTGTGTGTGTGTGTGTGTGTGTGTGTGTGTGTGTGTGTGTGTGTGTGTGTGTGTGTGTGTGTGTGTGTGTGTGTGTGTGTGTGTGTGTGTGTGTGTGTGTGTGTGTGTGTGTGTGTGTGTGTGTGTGTGTGTGTGTGTGTGTGTGTGTGTGTGTGTGTGTGTGTGTGTGTGTGTGTGTGTGTGTGTGTGTGTGTGTGTGTGTGTGTGTGTGTGTGTGTGTGTGTGTGTGTGTGTGTGTGTGTGTGTGTGTGTGTGTGTGTGTGTGTGTGTGTGTGTGTGTGTGTGTGTGTGTGTGTGTGTGTGTGTGTGTGTGTGTGTGTGTGTGTGTGTGTGTGTGTGTGTGTGTGTGTGTGTGTGTGTGTGTGTGTGTGTGTGTGTGTGTGTGTGTGTGTGTGTTCAGTTTCCTCATAACAGAGGGGTTTGATCCAGTTTATCGTATTTATTATTAAAGTAATAAACCAACTTACTATCGCATTTATAATATTACTGGAACATAACGAACCACTGGCTGCCCATCACTCCTTAAGATACAAACTCATAATCATGTGAACATTTCTGTTATAGCAATCTTAACAGAAGCTAGCCAATTACGCAGGAACACAAGCCCACTCGCTGACAATGCTCTGTCTCTAGGACAGAAATTCAAATTAATGAGACAAAATAGGCGCAGGAGTCATGGATCCATCGATATGCCTAATACCTAATGGCTAAGGCATCGAACTTGCAATCGTGTAGTCGCGAGTTATTCCGTTCGGATACCCCGTGTTTGATACTCCGGGGATCAATTTTATTTTATAATATTTTCTATCCCGGTCTGATATACCGATGTGCAGGGTATCACAAACCAATAAAAAAAAATACGGTTGAATAATGACCTAGTTATCTATTTTGGGACAGTCAGCAACAAAATATGCGTATAGGGTTTATAGAAATACACTATCATGTTTGTAATAGTAAACACCAAATTTGAATTTAAAAGGCCGCTGCATGGTTTCCGATATACATTTAATGAAAACATTAGAGGATGATTGTCTAGGTTTAATTAAACATTTTGAAGTTGGTGGCTTAAAGACTACTATTTCATGGCACCAACTTCAAAATGTTTAATTTGTTTTTGTTATTCTAGGTGTATTATTTTTAGCTTTTTAGCCGCTACCCAGTCCCAACCCAAAATGGCGCTAATACCATGGCCGTCACCGTACATCTGTCAAATTGACGTCAAACGTCGGCCGGGAAGGATACGAACGATATATCTTTAGAATTATGTATTAAACCTATTTAAATATATATATATAATTGTTTGTTGATAAATAAGCTATGAGAAAAAATATAACTTTGCACATACCACCTTGTAGAATTTTATCAATTGGAAGTTAAAGGCGCGTCACGTGATTTTTTCTCCTTTTATTTATAAAAAAAATCATAAATAATAATAAAAGCCATTAATTCAAATACTAAATAATTTATACGCAATAATATAAACCACTAAACAATAATCAATCATAAAAACAACCCACCTCATACATTTTTTTTACACCACCAGCCCACTTAAGACCGGCACTTAAGTACCTGATAAGAACGACCCGAAACGTAAACAAAAAAAATATTGTTTACTTTAAACTTCAATTGTAGCGTGCCTCGAGGTTCGAGTGGCTATAAATCTTATCTTAATAGCTTCAGTCGGTCTTTGTTCGTAACATAAACAGTTCCAAGTGCTATAATATTTATTATGTAAACAAACGAGTTCCAGCTAACTCGATATAGCGATAAGAGTCTTGTAATATGATACCAAAATGGAGGGTCTCACACTATTGCGTATTTATCGTAATTTATACAATTTTATTTTGCATGTTAATGTATATTCTTTAATTAAATGTTATTTACTAATTAAAAAATACAAAAATAGAGATGTTTTATACGAAAATATTAGAAAAATCACTGGTATTGCCTCGGCCCCTCGGACCCCCGGGGGTCCCTGAATTTCGTTTTTTTTTTATTTTTAAGTTTACGAAATATCTAATCGGAGTAATTCAAATGAAATGAGTGATAAGTCTAAAGATATGTATGTTATCGGTAATAGTAACAACAGTTTCCAGCCACAAGAATGTTTTTGCAATAAAACAATACGATTTTTTTTTTTTTGTTCAAAATGGCGGCCAATTTACGATAAAATGTAAAATTTGTATCCAAATCGTTATTTGAGACGTTGTGTTTGTATTAAAAAGTGTTTATGACTTACCTGTCGATGTTTTTATCACAGTATAACACTAAAACAACACAGTTTCACACTGACTACACCCTTCACAAACAACACAACAACACACAATACCATGTATAAAAGCGCGCCAACGGCAACTAAATACAGACGAAATAAACAGGTTTAATATGAAATTATGGTGTAACTGTGGTATTATTATGCATCTTTATCCAACGATCTAACATTCTGCCAAGTTTGAAAAGGATAGGTGCAGGTTTAGTAGGTTTGTTTGAACTTTAAAATATAGTCGTACCGCGACCTCCAGGAGGTCGCGGACAGTCATGGGTATTTTAGTCGCGACCTCCTGGAGGTCGCGGACAGTCGGGATCCCATCATCAGATCGTGATCTGATGACAATGGGACCAACTTGAGAGTATAGGTACCCTTTCAAACACAAAAAGATTTTTTCAAATCGGTCCCGCCGTCTTTGCGTAATCGGTGAACAAACATACAAAAAAAAAAATACAGTCGAATTGAGAACCTCCCTCTTTTTGAAGTCGGTTGAAAACTCGTAGTTCAAAGGCCGATGTTGATTGTTGTTAATAGATGTTGGACGCTTTGTTTTTGCTTAGGCAAGCTAAAATATCAGGCATATTATGCGTTACAGAGGTGGTAAAGTAACTTAAAATAGTGCATACCAAGACATAACGCCATAGAATTGGCATGCAAATGTAAAGCATAATTAAAAACATATAGATTAAAAGTAATGTTGAAACTAAAAATAATATCAATATTTGGTTTTTAATACTAGGTAATTACATTAGTTTTTTTATTTTTTTATTAATAAGAACAGTTATTTTCTTTGACTGCCTCAGTGGCGCAGTGGGAGTGTATCCAACTACTACGCAAGAGGTCGTGGGTTCGATCCCCACCCAGGATAAAACTTTGTTGTGATGAGCACGATGGTTTATTCTGTGTATGGGTGTTATTTATATATAATACTAGCTTTGGCCCGCGGCTCCGCCCGCGTGGATGTCGGTTATCGCGATAAAAACTATCCTATGTCCTTCCCCGAGACTCAAACTATCTCCATACCAAATTTCATCTAAATCGGTTCAGCGGTTTGAGCGTGAAAGCGTAACAGACAGACAGACAGACAGACAGACAGAGTTACTTTCACATTTATAATATTAGTATGGATTAGTATGGATGTTTCATCATCATCAGCCTATCGCAGTCCACTGCTAGACATAGGCCTCTCCAATTGCACGCCACTTTGTTCTATCTTCGGCTTCTCGCATCCAGCTCCTGTCAGCCGTTTGTAACATATTATCATCACTCCACCCTCAGGCCAGGTGGAGTGATGACAATATGTTTGTATTTAGGAAATATATAAGTAGGTATATTTATCAGTTGCCTGGTTGCCATAGTACAAACTCTGCTTAGTTTGGGATCAGAAAACGTTGTGTGAGTTGTCCCAAGATATTATTATTTCCATAATTATACGAAAAATACATAGTTTTGTGGTGTACAAAGTGTGTATAAAGTAAAACTGATCCCCCAGGGTATCAAATACGGGATCCGGGGTATCCAACCGGAATAACTCGTGGTCGCAGTTTTGAATCCTACCCATTATAGGTAATAACTGGCATGAACATATTCCTAACAGGATTGCTAGTAATGTGGGACCCAAAATCCCACTTTGCTAGTTATCTCTAAAAAAAACAATCCCCTGCTTCTGGTTTGCAATTTAAATTAGTTGCATCACGCCTTAGTCGCTGATCGTATAATGATACACATACGTGTAAACAAGATTCAACCAGGCAAACCTATCTACAAAATTACCAAAAACCGTTCATATTGTATTTGTATTATATGTACAACAATACGAATTATTTACGTAACCATTTCACTGCTATCTTATTTCTCAAAGTACCTACGCGTATTTATCGGGGTGACAGGAGACAGATTAGGCGCGTGTCGCCCAAGGCTGAGCGTCCTGCAGGGGTGACAGCAGTCTGCCACACTGAAGTGATGTCGAGATGTTGGAGAAACGATATGCATAATATAAGTCTAAGTTAGAGACGTGTAAAGTCTTTAAATGGTATATTTCATATTCAGCACCATGAGCATTGAATGTCGCCTATGATCATCACTTATAAATAAAATCGCGAGTGATTAAAAAGACACTAAATTATAGCATCATAGTCGTTACCTGCTCACTACAACCCAGACTGATTGTAATTAGGTACACCACCGTAATTACCATTCATTTTTAGGGTTCCGTAGCCAAAATGGCAAAAACGGAACCATTATAGTTATGTTCGCACGGAACCCTACACACTATGGTCCGACAAGCTCTTGCCCGGTTTTTTTTTTCAGTTATCCATACTAATACACTGACGGACTCATAAACTGCATCAAAGTTCAGGTTTACTCTAAAAGGATTTTTTTATAATAAGTATGCAAACTTTTTAGATTAAATTATATAAATATGGAAAGACTGGCTCTTAATCTTAAAAAAAAATTAAATTTAAAAATAGAACTGCGGTAAAACAAATGAATATAGCCGGGAAAAGAAAATTTACTCGTAGTATCAGATTTGCGTGTTATTTATAGCAAAGTTTTAAATTAATTCTCATTGATTTTTTTTGTTTGGTCAATTGAATTATTGTTACCAGCATAATTGTTGGGTTAGTTTTTTAACACATCGAGAGTTTTTGAACCATAATATGGATACTTCGTCCGAACAAGCGGCACAAATTGTAGCATTGGTGCGGGAGGGCTTGGATCAACGAACGATTGGTAGAAATTTAAATTTAAACCAGTCTACGGTTTGTAGAATATACAGAAGGTTTGTAGAGACAGGTTCTTACAGGAGGAGACGTGGTACAGGCAGAACTCGAGCAACCACAGGTCGTGATGACCGATTTATTGTTACAACTTCCCTGCGAAATCGTTTCCTCACGTCAGTTAACATCAAAACCGAGCTTAATGAAGTGCGTGGAAAAAACGTGTGTGCACGAACAATAAGAAGAAGGTTAAAGGAAGCGGCTATCACCCCTTTTAGACCAGCAAATGGTCCAAAGTTGTCTGCAGCTCACAGACAAGCTCGCTTAAGATTTGCGCGTCATCACCTGAATTGGACAGAAGAGCAGTGGGCCTCTGTATTGTTCACGGACGAGTGTAGGACATGTTTATATGGTGCAGATGGTCGCAGAAGAGTCTATCGTCGACGTGGGGAGCGATATGCTCAAAGTTGCATTGAGGAGCGTGTTCCTTTTGGAGGCGGTTCATGTATGGTCTGGGGTGGCATATCGATGAACGGGCGAACAGAACTTGTGTTCAGAGACATGGTCCGTCAAAACGGTAATAGAGGGGGTTTGACAGCACATCGCTACATAACAGAGATATTAGAAGATCACGTGGTGCCTTACATGGGATTCATAGGCGAAAATTTTACTTTAATGCAGGATAATGCCCGGCCGCATGCAGCTGCACAAGTTCAACATTATTGCGAAGAGGTTGGGATACGTACAATGAATTGGCCAGCACGCAGCCCGGATCTTAATCCCATCGAGCATGTTTGGGACAATTTAAAAAGAGCTGTATATGCGAGAAACCCTTCGCCTACGACAGTGGCAGCACTAAGAACAGCACTTTCAGAAGAATGGGACAATATTCCGCAAGATCTTTTAAAAACCCTTATAAAATCTATGCGGAACCGATTAGAATCCGTAATAAGGGCACGTGGGGGTAATACACCTTATTAAAACACAAATAAACCCTTGCATAAAGTTTGTGTCTATTGTTAAAACCAATTTTTTAATTAAACAATTTTTCCTTAAACTTCTGTTTTTTCTTCAAAAAAGGTCTTAAGGTCCTTTCCAGTACATAAACTTAAACTTAAAGATATGATCCTACGCTGTTTTAAAGTTCACGAACCAATCTAGAGGTTTCAATTTAAATCTGTATAGAAAGTTTGCATACTTGGTTAAAATATTTATTTCAAAGTCGTCTATTACTTTGATGCAGTTTATAAGTCCGTCAGTGTATTATAAATGTGAAAGTAACTCTGTCTGTCTGTCTTTCTGTCTGTCTGTCTGTCTGTTACGCTTTCACGCTCAAACTACTGAACCGATTTAGATGAAATTTGCTATGGAGATAGTTTGAGTCTCGGGGAAGGACATAGGATAGTTTTTATCGCGATAACCGACATCCACGCGGGCGGAGCCGCGAGCGAAAGCTAGTTAACTATAAAACTAGATAGAGGCAAAAGTATTTTCGTATTTTGAATGTAAACCTTTTTGGTTGTACGGAATGTAACTGGCTGGTTTTAATACCATTTAATGGTTAATTTTGAATATGGAATAAATTTAAAAAAAAACTAGTTCCCGCCATTTTTCAAGCAAGCAAAATGAACTATGTGACAAAGAAATTTGGTACATTTTAAAATTGTATCACAAAAAAGGTAAATATGCAACGAACACCGCGAATAACATTTGTGCGATTTACGGACCTAATGCGGTATTAATATCGAGTAGCACAAATGTGGTTGGGAATTTTAGTGTGAAGGATGAGGCTCGCTCTGGACGCCCTGTCATGGATAAAATCAGTCAAAATGAATCACTTACGAAAAGAATGTCCGAAAAGGTCGTGGTCGAAGCATGGACAAGCCGCATAGACCGTGGCAAAGCCCGGCCTAACTCGAAACAAAGTGATGCTGTGAGTATGGTGGGATTGGAAAGGAATCGTACACTATGAGCTTTTGCTCTCTTAGTAACTGATGAGATTAAAAGAAGCCATTGAGAAACACCGTCTGGAGCTGGTGAACAGAATGGGCGTGGTGTTCCATTAAGACAACACCAGATCGCACTATAGCCACTCAGCAAAAAATGAGAGAGCTTGGCTGGGATGTGTTGATGCAACCTTCGTATAGCCCTGATCTTGTTTCATCACATTTCCACTTGTTTCGGTCACTTCAGAACTCTTTAGGAAGCATAAAGTTAACTTCAAAAGAACACTGTGAAATCTACCAGTCAGATTTTTTTGATCAAAAATCTCAACATTTTTACAGCAATGGAATCATGGCACTACCCACAAGATGGCACAATATACATACATAAAAAAAATTCTTTGTCTGAAAAATACGAAAAAACTTTTGCCCAGACCTGAGAGAATGTATATTATATTTTGAATGTGAAAAAAAAAATTGCTGATACATAATCCGCCTAATAATGATCACATTTCAAAGAACTAAATACCTTACATATCGAAAAATACTGCATATGCATCACGCAGGTACGTACACATCACATCAAATTGCCCTAAACAATACGTGAAAACCCAAACCTTTATATATTTCCTATCATTTTTCGTGAGACACAATACACCGAGCGCGATATATAGCCACAGAATACATACGAACACATGGCCGGCTTCCTACTACAAGCGAAAACAGGCTCACGCACGTATAGACATACACGCACACAGTTTTCGGTCGAGATTAGTTGTATGTCAACCGAGACTGCGTCAGTTGAGATCGTTCGTAGATGGTTAAGTATGTGTGTGTGTGGATTTGTTGTTGACTTGTGAGTCGACTTGTACCTAGGTATGTATTATATTTTGTGATATGGCGAACACTCGAGACAATATCTTATTCACATTCGAATGTCATACTGGTTATTGTTGTCATCTTTGTTTAGATTTATGTTTGTAAAGAACGTTTGGTGTAATGAAGTTGGATCGCCTTATTTGATATGATACTGAGAATTGCTTGTTTGAAAGTAATGTTGAATTTAAGGCTGCCGACAGTCGCATTCGCAAGGAATTTTCGTTGATGATTTCCTTCAAGATTATATTAGAATATTAAATATTCAATGAATATGAGGATGGATTCTAGAGGCTTACACATTCTATGATTGCTCTACTTCATTCATCGTTGCTTCTTCTTATTTTGCTTCATTCTGTAACGACTTTGAATAAGCACCTAATAGTTATTTTTATAACCGATAATAAAAGTCCTTTGTAAAAAAATAGATATATCCAAAACAATATCCATCAACATCATTAATTAAATGCATCCAAATCTGCCCAAAAACAGATCTGACAGACAGTTATAGAGGTGAGATTTAGTTTATTTGTTTAAAATTATACCTACTAGTTGACCACTAAACTTCAGCTGCGTCAATTTTCCCCCATTTTTGCAACATTTATCATTTATGCTCCGCTTCTTTTGGTCGTAGCGTGATGTAATATAGCCTATAGCCTTACTCGATAAATGGGCTAACCTATATTACCTATATTATTGTGAGGTTTAGGCCCTCAACCTGGCAAAGATGACAATTTTACTCCAGGGTCTCTCAGATGTGTGGTAAATGTTTATCTATATCTATATAAACTTATACTAATTTAAAATATTATAAAGAGGAAAGATTTGATTGTTTGTTTGTATTGAATAGGCTCCGAAACTACTGGACGGATTTAAAAATTCTTTCATCGTTGTGAAGCTACACTAACCCCGGGTGACATAGGCTATTTTTTATTACTGTATTCCTACGGGAATGGGAACTACGCGGGTGAAACTGCGAGGCGTCCGCTAGTGTTAAATAAAATAATTTGTACTTTTTTTCCAATTTTTTATTACGAAGTTATTTAGTATTATGTAAAGAGACCACGAGCGGGATGTTATTATATATATATATATATATATATTTATATTATATACCCAATTATATATTTTTAATTGGGTATATATATAAATAATATATATATATATATTTATTTATATATATACCCAAACTAGCAAACTCTTCTGCTTTATAATATTATGCTTTAATAACATTCAAAAGAAGAAGTCAAAGCATTCTCTAGTTAAAATATATTAGCTTTCGCCCGTGGCCCCGCCCGCGTGGATGTCGATTATCGCGATAAAAACTCCTATGTCCTTCCCCGGGACTCAAACTATCTACATTCCAAATTTCATCTAAATCGGTTAAGCTGTTAGAGCCTGAAACAGACAGACAGACAGAGACTGCATCCACAGACTGCATCTCACAGACCATCCATTCAAATCACACCGAATATTCACTCAAAATAAAATCTTCCGTTGAATGTTCACAAAAATCGATCTGGCTGTGTAGGAAAGAGCAAACGTTAGATATTAAATTCCTACTAGACGTATCTCATATATCTTGAGTTTCATATGAGCGGTTAGTGTACAGAGAATTTCGGGAGCTTTCAGAAACATCGTACGAGTTTAAAAACTGAACCGTTTTGATTAATTTTTTGACGAAAATACGATTTAAGAATGTTTACGCAGTTGAAGAAGTCTCGGTGGATTAAAAATGAAATAAAAATTTTGTAAGTTGAAGTACTGGGTATGGGAAACAAAGATATCAGGGTTTTGAAGACTTCACTACTACTGCTGTCCCGGTGAACTTCGCACCACCTTTTTTTTGTGAATTGGTTTCAATTGTGAATCTAAAACATTCTCTAATCCACTGGATACAATAAATTCTTGATAAGTCACTCGTACATTAACTTAAAACCTACCGAAAAACAATGTTCGTCCATGAATTTAAAGTATTTACAGTTGGATCAACGTAACTTGACCGGATTGAAGTTAGGTTCTTATCACTTTCACGCATGTGATAGAGATGCGTTCCTAAAGTTACTTAAGAAAACCATTAATTATGTATAATCCATTAAAAAATCTTACAAAATTTTAATTCAACAATATAATATTACTATAAATATAGTCAGGTCAGTTTATTCATATAATTTAATATAATTGCACCTAATATAGGGGGGCTGATAATTATAAAATAATAGTAATAATAATACTTAAGAGTTCATAAAAGTTTAAATTTAGAACAGTTACACTAAATACTAAAGAAAGTTTGAAAAAACAATTTCTTTTTAAAAAAAAATCACAAAAAACATGAGTTAGTAATACTTATTATGACAACAAACCGCAACCCCTTTTCGCTAACTTCAATCCGGTCAAGTTACGTTGATGCTACTGTATAATAAACAAAAAAAAAACCTACGAATGACGTCACATGTACGGGTTGCGTTCGCGTTCAAATTCTATCATTTTGACATTTAAATAAAAGGTATTGATTCACTTGAGTGCGATAAACCGTCCCAGGTTGAATCCGAGTGAAGTCGGGGCCGGCCGTAAAGTTAACGAAAATAAACACACTCAATTTCAATCACAATAATTTACCCAAAATCTTCGAAATTTCCCACAACAATTATTTTTAAAAGATCCCAAAGGTTCTTTATCTTTACTGGCTGAAAGAAAAATACTTAATGCAAATCTTTTGCATGCAATAAATTCTATGTTGTGTTGTGTGTAGGTCGTAAATTCTATGCCCATTGATTGTGGGTCTAAGGGTGTGGTCTGACTGGGTAAGTGAGGGTCAACTCACGAGATACGGCAATGTGTTGTATTTAGCTTATTCATAATATTAATTCTGAGGGCTAGGACATAAGTCAAATAATAAGCCATCGTTGCCTCTTAGAATAATAGTCTCTATGGACCGTTACAAAAACAACTGATGTACACCCTTCAGAGATATGGACATTTTAGATAAGGAATTTCGTCCGGATCTAAATACGCTAATGTTGCTAAATGTCTCATTTTGTGGGCATATTCACTGTCGGTGGTGTATTTTTTGGCCAATCCTTCCTTTTGTATATTCTGGGACAAATGAAAATAGCAACATTTGTGTTTTGCTCCAGGAAAGGCACTGACACAGGCTTTTATGGCCGCTATTTCAAAATCCGTAATTATGAATTGCGGACTTAGCTGAATATTTAGGTTATTTAAAGTATACCTTACAACCATTTCTAAAAATATCGTGTAAGATCGTTGACTTTTATTTGACAGCAATCCGTAAACCAGCGGTAGGGTTTGCTTAGTACAGTTTTGTCCAACCTGGCCATGGATTGAATATAGCTGATAAAATAAATTTGGACAACATTTGAAAGTGCCATCCATTATCCAAAATTCAGAGGATCCTAAAAGACTTAAGTTCTTTTTGGTACTGAAGACAAGAATGACATCATTTTCATCTATGAAATGACCTATTAAAAATTGCTCGCCTTCGAATTCCGAATATTGTTCAGGGACAGTGAAATCGTGTAGGCTTTTGGGAAGGCTAGGCTCACTTCGTCTTCTTTCCCTATGAATTATCATCCGCATGGCTTGTTTAGAAGGCATATAGGGAGCCGATGTTGAAGGTATTTCCTGCTGGGTTGATGAATGACCTTCCATTTTCACAAAACAACTCAGTGTACTCATGGACTTAATAGGCACGGCAAGTTCGTTGCAAAATAGTTCGACATACCCTACAATATGTAATATTACAAATAAAATTAAATACTAAAATTTATTATTTACTGATTACTCAAAACTATGTTGTAGTATGTGTCTACGATTAAACTTTTCCTAAGAAAACCTTATTTTGTTCAATTAATTGTCATATTTTTTGACGTGAATTTATTAAATTAAATTACTGTTATATCAATTGACATTTTATTATTTACGTATGTATACCTACAGTGCAATGATAAATTTCATTGGCTATCATCAAATATCATATAAATATCCTTATATCTACATAATTACATTATTTTAACTTAAAAGTAATTCAGTACCTCGCGAGAACATTATTAATTAAGATATTCGTCATAGCAGGTTTTCGAAGTTCCGTGCATCGCTGTAATGAACATTCTGATGATCGTTATTCGTCAAAGCAAATTGTCGAAGTTATGTGCATCGCAGTAAAGAACATTCTCAATAAGGATAATCGTCATAGCATACTTTCTTACTAACGTTATTCTTACTCATGAACTTTATGAATACAGTGCATTTTATATATGTATATATATATATATATATATATATATATATATTATTACCGTGAATGTAAAGGCCCAGCCTTCGTTGAGGACAATCGATAATGTTGCGAAAATATTATAAGCCTTAAATTATGCACGCAATTAAGACCCGTAATGTATATATTTTAAAAATGTGTACAAATCGCGAAAGTTATTAAACATTTACATGGACATTTATTTTTCAAATAATATGATATTCGTTTACAACATGTTTTCCTTTCGTAGTGCAAGATTTTGCAAGATTTTTTAGTGCAAGATTCTGACCGCTTGAGTATAGGCTTTTAATATTTTTGCAACATTTTCGATTGTCCTCAATTGATCTTTACTTTAACACTCGTTGTAAGAAAACCTACACTTTTGCTTTTAAACAAATAGTCAGCGGCAAACTGTTAGCTAAAAGTATCTACTGCCCTAAAGCATATAAAGCATGTCCATTTGTTTGGTATTGACAAGGGAGACTGATTAAAATCACCTGTTTTGTGGAACCCGTGTTTCCCATGTTTTTGAGATAAGGCCCGAGGCTGTAAGGCTATTTGTATATAGGTCATGAGGTTCGTGATGTATTGGTCACCTAATCAAGGTTTGTGACACAGTGGTGACTGAACCTATAGATCGGCGGGGTTAAAGAATTTAGACCATTTTCTCTCTTTGTCTGTCTGTATGTAACGTTTTAACGCGCAAACCTTTGGATTGATTTTGACATAATTTGTTGTAGAGATATGAACTTTAATTCCTCATACACTACTTTTATTCAGAATAGAAAGAAAAAGTATTAATTATGGGTCGCAATTTTTTTTAAATATCTTTAGGTCAAATCTGTTCATTATGCTTTTTTTTTTTATTATTTAACTCCTCTTGTTCTAGCAAGCTTTCAACATCTAGATTTTGTGTTTTTTTTGTTGTTGGCGTGTATGGCAGAATATCTATTGATATGTCCATTTATTAAATATATCATCCTTTTACAGAATATCTTGGGGGCTCGTCTTTTTAATCTATTTGTTGTATTTTGGTTGGGTTTTGATTAGTTGTCTTGCCAATAAGTTAGGATGCGTTTTTTTTACGATATGTAGTAATGAATTCTTAATTACTTCTTTAACGCTCGTGATTTTTAGGTAATTAAGATGTTTATTATTTGTTATATAGGCTCCAGTTATCATGCGAAGGGTTTTGGATTGGAATCGTTGTAGAATTTTAATGTTTTTATGTGGATGCTGTGCCCCATAACTGCAAACCATAAGTCCTAACGGGTTTCAGTATGCATTTAAACAACAGGAGTTTATTTTCTAAGGATAGTTATGATTTGCGTCCCATGAGCCATTATAGATTTTTTAGCTGTTGCTATTTCATATTTTTGATATGTGTCTGTTCATTATGTTTAAAAAATAATTTCATTTAATCACGTAGTTTATCGTTAGAGGTATTCACGATGTAAAGGTACTTTAAATCATTGCTCTACATTAAAAGAGGATTGGAGTCATCTGCGTACTTTAAAGAGTTACTGCGATCGCCAACCCGTTCGCCAAGCGTGGCGATTATGGCAATCGCCTTTTAGGATCTGTAATAAGTACCTACCTACTACTGAGGAGACCCGTGCCCAGCATTGAGACATCATATGGGTTGATATTTGTAATAATTTAAACTTGTTAATTACTATATGATTCGTATCAGTGGCGGAGGGGCCTTAGAACACTATTACTTTCGGTTTCCCTTTGAATTGTAGTTACTTAATATTATAGTTAAAAAAAAAAAAAAAAAAAACCTCAGAAAAAATCAACCCTTCGCTTCAAATTCGTATGATCACAGGACGTATGACAATATATGGGTACGTATGGACCGATTGTGGTCGAAATTTGCATTGTTCATCAAAATCGGATGAGTGATTTAGGCGTTACAGCTGAACATACGTTAGTACATGCGTATAAAGACTGCTAAAATCTTTTTTTTTTTAATAACTTTATCAATCATTTACTGCTGAACACAGTAAATATTTTCGTGTCGTATTTCGTGTTGTTGGTTAAATGTCTAGTTCAGTATGTTCCGCCTGACGCAAATATCATTGTTATTATCATACAATTATTAAGATATTAAATTTTATATAATCACCCATTTTGGTTTTACCGTAGTATAGAAATTAACGCGCGCCAAACCGCTAAAAAAAACTTAGTTTCATATAAACCAAACAAAACTCGATGTATATCTCTTGGAAAAACTTTTTTCGGTGCCATTCTTTCCTGTTTTCTTTCATTCCTTTGAGCAGTTGGTGACAGCTCACTAATGGAACGGTATTTGGAATCGGCTCGTACTTGCGCTCAAATGAAATAGTACGGGCCTTTTGTTCGAGAACCTTTTTGTTACAAGTTTTTGTATTAGGAAACAATATTAGCGTTGTGTACCTAATTATATGAGGCTTAGGTTTGTTGTAGGAACGAGAGGAAATTATGTTGGTGTTCATTAGGAAAGTATAGTCTTAGCATGTGGTATAATGTATTATTACAGATTCCATACCACATACGTAAGTGTAGGAATGTATCCGACTGCTACAAGCTGCAAGAGGTCGTGGGTCTTATCCCTACCCAGGATAAAACTTCGTGTGATGAGCACGATGGTTTATTCTATGTCTGGGTGTAATTTTTCTATAATAAGTATGTATTTAGAAGTATATAAATATGTTTACTAGTTGTCTGGTTGCCATAGTACAAGCTCTGCTTAGTTTGGGATCAGATTTTTTGAAGCGGCGGTAGCCTAATGGCCAAGGCATGGGTCTCGCAATTGTGAGTTCGCGGGTTTGAATCCTACCCACTAAACTACCGACGTGAACCCACTTCCACACAAGTATTTGAGCTTAGTTGGAGGGGTTACCAACATTGCTAGTAATGTGGGACCCTATTCCACATATTAAAAACATCTTTAAAAAAAGGATTAATGAACACTAAACTAAAAAGTCGAAGTACATTAAAAACCAAAGCATGTTACTAACAGATTCTCAATATAATTAGGACAAATATAAATAGCATTATTTACAACTAACAAATTGTTTACAAAATATACACAAACTTACAATCGAATTTGCAATAACAAACAACATTACTAAAAAATTGGGTAAGACGGAAGAACGGGTCACGCGTCGTAATTTTCCTCTCCATCGATGTCGACTGGTAATGTGCCCAGAAGGCTGGCAGCATTGCCACGTTAGATGACAATGCTAAATCTATGTGCAAACAAAAAACTAGTCCTCTGGTCACGTAAAGAACTGATAAGCCGATTAAAAATATCCTTAGTCCTTAAAAAGAAGTCGGGTACAGTACCAGCGTTTTGACCCCAAACGGTTCGAATATTATAATCTCAGATTTACATATGTGCGACGTTTGGAAGTCTCCGCTGATGCAGCAGCAGCACATGCACAGTCTGAGGTGTTTGGAAGATGGGGAGGTGCTAGGGTATCGAGACAATTTGCGTTCCACACCAACGGCCTCGCGCAATGTCATAATTATGTCATCCGGTCTCTTGCCATCGTCGCGCGCCAAGCCATTTGGTTCAAGCATGGCTGGAACGTCGGCGGTGACAAGAGCCCGACGGATTATGTCGTTTAGGCTGGCGTGCCGAGATATACGACCTGCGCTCCTACTACATGATCGATGGTAGGCTGGGGTGTCCCAGGCCGGTGACCAGTTCTCCACATTGGCATCAATACGAAGAAATACACGAAGCGCCTAAACGTAGGCACGCAGCAATTGCAAATGTCGTATCGTCTACCATAGTGCCTATGTTGAGCGATGGAAGTGCCTGTAACCAAACCCCCGATTCCTATTCCCCTCGACTGATTCTATTTGACTGCTTCTGTGGCGAGGTGGGAGTGTTTCCGACTGTTACGCAAGAGGTCGTGGGTTCGATTCCCACACTGGATATCATTTTGTGTGATCCACAAATTGTTGTTCTGAGTCTGGGTGTACTTTGTGTCCGTGAATTGTATGTTTGTAAAGTTCCCCGCGACACAGGGCTTATAACTCCCGCAGTAGCGGGAGTTGTCTTTAAAAAAAAACCTTTGCCTATTATAAAGATGTCAAGACACACAACAAACAGACAATGGACACCATAGGATACTTGTATCGGTGATATATTAAATATTCCTTATTAAAATCTTTAAACACTGTCTATACACATTTTTGCAATATAATGTCACGTCCCGGGGGTTTTTTTACGATAACTAGCAATTTTGGAATTGTGGGTCCCACATTACTAGCAACCCTGTTAACCCTCCATCAAAATCCTGTTAAAGATCAATAGCTGGTGTTAGGAGTGGGTTTACGTCAGTAGTTTAATAGATAGAATTCGAACCCCTGACCGCACGATTGCGAGTCAAATGCATTAGCTATTAAGCTACCACTGCTTAAGCTTTAATATCAACCGCCATCGGCTTATTACCGCCTAAATTATAAGTAAAAGTTAACTTTGAATACACAAGGATACGTTTCACGATTTATTTACATTAAGACTTTAAAAAATTCATGAATACTCCTACATTCCTTTTTTAGAAAAAATATAAAGCCTTATAGCATGATACCTTTGCCTATCGTTTCCGCTACCCACTATTAAAAAAGAAAAACAATTACCAGAATTTTCGCGTTTGCAATTTGCAACTGCAACAGCCTCAGTATTAAGCCGCCCGCCTTACGGAGCGCACGCTGGGCGGACACGGAACTACGTGCATAACGTAAATGTGACGTGAACGTTTACGTTTTACGTTTGCGTTTCGAGAAGTTTTGAGTCGGTTGACTTTGATAGTGTCCTGTGTGTGTTTTGGACTGAATGTAGCTGGGTTTTGATGTATGTATGTTTTTTTTTTCAGTGAAGTATTTTTAGCTTAGGTATGCCTTATACAGCCTTTATTGATACAAACTTATTGACCATAATAATATAGAAACCAATTGTTTGTATGGAATAGTATTTAACACTTTAACATACTTCAAGAAAATTAATATCAGTAAAAAGAGACACAATATAAAAATGCTAAAAAGTTTAATCACAACATACACTTTTAGGAATGTTTATTAAATGACTAAAACATATATAATATTTCTTAGTTTTTTTTCAATGTACTGTTATAACAATCTTGAAAATATGAAAACGTAGTGCGCATCTTAGATGTGAACGACCGAAGTCTTTTATATGCAGCTCATTTCTTATGTCAGAGGAGACGTGATTAATGTCTTTAAATTCCATTAGTAAGCTGCAATCATTAATGCTAGCAGTTTTCCACAACTTTGATTCAATATGTTAAATTGTATGGAAAGATTTTTTGGGAAAATCCGATGTGTTATTGACGATGATTTTGTTTACAAAGTAATGTTTCACGTTGTGTATACTATTTAAGTCAATTGGTTTAATATTATCTAGCTTTAATGCTATAAACACAAGGATCATCTTAACCAATATCAATGGTATTTAAGTTGTATGAAAATTGTGTCGTTATAGTCTCTAATGTAACTGAATAATAATAATAATATAATATCTTGTAACAACTCACACAACGCTATCTGATTCCAAACTAAGCAGAGCTTGTACTATGGAAACCAGACAACTTATAAACATAGTTAAATATTTCTAAATACATACGTATTATAGATAAATAATACCCAGACACAGAGTAAGCCATCGTGCTCATCACACAAAGTTTTATCCTGGGTGGGGATCGAACCCACAACATCTTGCGTAGCAGTCGGATACACTCCCACCGCGCCACAGAGGCAGTATAGTCTTTTCATTTTTCATAATTGTGTCGTTATAGTCTCTAATAAAAAAAAAACCCGGTCGAAACGTCAAGCATAAGGTAAATAACTTTACCTAGATTAAACGCGTTTATTCCCGTGTCAAATTGTATTTATAATGCAACGCGTAAGTTTAAAAGTTATAACTTGATACATTTTGATGTTTACATTAATATTTTGTTCCTTAATTATTCTCTTGTACATGGACTTATTTAGGTAAGGTTTAGCATACCGTGATCATTGTTGGCCAAATTCTCATAAACTTGAAAACATTGCTAATAAAATTACTGAATAACGCTTTTTTAGAGTTCCGTACCCAAAGAGTGAAACAGGACCCCATTCAGTCCGTCTGTCTCTCTGTGTGTCTGTCTGTCTGTCACCAGGCTGTATCTCATGAACCATGATAGTTAACCAGTTGAAATTTTCACGGATGATGTATTTCTGTTGACGCTATAACAACAAATACTAAAAAAAAAAAAAAATTCAGAGGGGCTCCCATATAACAAACGTTGTGTAATTATATAGTATAGATAATGGTACGGAACTCTACGAACGAGAGTCCGACTCGCACTTGGCTAGTTTTTATTTGTTATACCTACCTAAGTATACGTTATTTTAGCATTTAAACTTTCACGTTGCCTGTGTATAATTCCTCAAACTACAAACCGGTCAAAATGTACAGCAATCTATAAGGTCAAGACTTACGTAGCATAAACGCATTTATTTAAACTGTCGAATTGTGTTTGTGAATGAATTCATACTGTTGCAATGAATAGTCAAATTATAGCAAAATAAATTAAGTCGCTATCACTTTTGAAGTTTTTAACGTATTACTTTAAAAAAAAAAACAGTTTTTCTGACATGAAAAGTATGGTAAGCGTGAAAGCTATAATGGTTAGATGTGCAGACTTCATTTTAATTAATACGAAGTCTGTGTTGAGTGCTTCATGTGAGGTAATACACTTGTAAGTAAATGAACATAGCTTGAAATCTTACATACTATTGTATGTAAGATTTCAAGCTATGTGTACACACCATCGGGCACCCAAAATAATTTGGAACTTTGTCGATTTGTTTAGGTTTTTTTTTTTAAATCTTGGGCAACTAACACAACGTTATCTGATCCCAAACTAAGCAGTGCTTCTAATCTGGAAACCAGACAGATAAACATACTTATATATTTCTAAATACATATTATAGATAAATAACACCCAGACACAGAATAAACCTTCGTGCTCATCACACAAAGTTTTATCCTGGATGGGGATCGAACCCACGACCTCTTGTGTAGCAGTCGGATTAGTTTTGAGTATCTATATTTTTTGGCTTTAAATATTTGTTGCATTTCAAAACCGGCGGTAAATAATAATTTGTTAACCGTTTTGTAGTAAAAATGAAATATTTTTTACTTTGACTGTGGCCAAAAAGATAAAATAACACACAAGACCCACTTTCTAAATATTTGAGGATGTTAACAACCCCTGTTGACGTCTTCTCAGAAAGCCAGAGTAATCTTCTATTATAAATTATATTGATTTACAAAAGCAATAAATACTAAAATCTAACAATGGGAAACAAAATGTTATTATTGGCATAATTTATTGTTATAATTCAGGTATAACGCAAACTTTGTATCCAGTCAATGATTGATGTTTGTATGAATAATTCAACCACGATGTTTTCAGTACTTGAAGGAATAACTCGAATAATTCTAAGTTATGTCTTCAAAGTAATAGAAACTAGACCAGTTAAGAAGTATGGGGTTAAAATAATTGAGCAACTTTCCTTTTGAGATATCATTCTCTTAATTTAGTTCTTCTTGATTAATTCTGTTCTTGAATTTAAATTTAAAGAACGTGTTTCTTAAAAATAGTCTCAATTTTGATTGTGTCTATTTGAAAATGACTATTATTATGGTAATTCAATTGAAAAAGTTATCAAGAGCATCGGACTCTGTGAAATCAAGCATCCTTTGATAGTTTTAAATTGCAAACTACGAGTATTTGCGTAATTATGAGAAAGTGAAGTATAACAAATTCAAAATGTCAAATAATATAGTAGTAATATTGTAGGTATTTAATGTAGAGTGGTATATTCAGCAGTGGTAGATCTATAGGTGATGACGATGACGATAGTGAGGATTTATAGCAAATATAAATAAAATAATTATTTGTATTTAAAACGGTCTATATTTGAAAGTTTTTAATCAGTCTACTATAACTATTTGTACAAAATACTTTCTTAAGAAACTAAATAACAAATCAATATAACCTAAACGTTTTATGCTTCACATCGTTACCTATATTTGTCAGAATGTAATGGCTTACGATATGGATTACTAATATCATAATCATCTCCTAAATACTTTTTTGAATAATCTCTGTAAGATTCACTATCGTATTTAGAAGGATTATATCTATAAGGTGTATCCCATTCATCATGGCTTCTATGAGACTTTTCTGCATCCAATAAACCTGAAGAATATTTTAAGTATCCATCATCTCCTTTACGTCCTAAATAAGATGGTTCTTCAAATTTACTAAATATATCTTTGTATTCTGGAGCAGCTGCAATCAGTTTTTTCTTCTTATCATTTTCTCTGTCTGAACTGTCATAATAACCATTTGCTGCAACTATTGGGCTTAGGCCATCATAAATATTAATTTCAGAAGTCATTTCTTCTCCTTTTGATAACATATCTCTGATAGGATATAAAGGTTCTTCAACATTCTCTTTATTTTCCATTTGGACAGCTTTGTTAGTTTTGCCTTGATTAAATTTGTCAAACATTTTATAAATACTCAGATCTGGAGTTTGGGAAGGATAAACATGGGATTTGAGAATTTTTGATAATCTATCAAACGCTTCATCAAGTGCACGATGTGGTGGCTCAATAGGAGAATCTTCATGTTTTTTCATGCCAGACGTTTTTTCACTATTATCATGACTCATGTACTTAAGTGCTCCCATATCAAGGAGGCTTTCGTCTTCTTTATGAAATTCTATTTCTTGTTCTTTTTTATTTATTGTTATTGGTATTTCAACCTGTGTAGTGTAGTCTAACGGCACTTTAAACTCTTTTATAACCATCGGTGTAACGGGGTTAAAAGGAAATTCTATTTTCTTACCAACTCGGAAGTCTTCTTTCTCTGATGTCGGCAGGACTTGCGGCGTTTTACTAAAATAATCAAATACATAAGATTTTGGTACTTCAGCTAATTTATAACTTTCAGCTTCTGGTAATAGTTTGATAACCACAGCTATACCTTTATGGTACCCAATTCCTTCACCATCAAATGGTTTATTCTTGGTCTTCTTTTTAGGTTTTTCCGTAGCATCTTCAACGGTCTGAAGGCCGTCTGAATCGGCGTCACAGTACATTTTGTTTAATTTTTCCGCATCTTTGTCAGAGATTCTTAACCGTTGTCCGATTTGAGCACCAGCCTGAAATTCATACAAACACAGCCACATAATGTTATAAATTATTTAATTTGCATACAACTGTCAAGATAAAAAATGTTACAAAGATTATATGATAATAACATAAGTATAAATACTTTGAGAACAAAAGTTATCTATAATAATTTTCTATTCATTTCTCAATTATATTTTTACTGAATTTATTCAGTAAAGAGACATAATAATAATAGAATAATTTTTGATTTAACACGCTGCAAGAGTGCAAATAAAAATGAAACTGTAGTCACCTGTTTCGGAACGATCGTGGGTCTGCCATTGATGGAGAAAGCCTTTCCACTATAGTGCAGAACACTGTCGTAATCGTACCCGACGCCAAAGTCCGACACGGAGAACGTGCTGTATTTTTGAAAGTTATGCCTTGATGCTAAAACCAAAAGAAATAAGTCAACAAAAATAATTTCTATGGATTGACAAATTGTGACATAATTTATGTTAAAACAAAGACGCACTTTCAATAGAAATCGAAAATTTTACTTCACACCAAACGCTTATTGCCTAGATAGGTGATAGGTTAATTTATATTCGCATTGTGTAGCGTTCACGTGAGGTGTCGGCCAATGGCGTTAGATAGTTGCTTTGTTTACACTTTCCTTGTTTTTTTTAAGTAGTATTAAGTTTAAAAAAGTCATAATCATATTACTTTTTAAAATGTTCTCCCAAACAATTTTCACGTAGTCGTCTCTGTCCGGGCTACTCTGCATGTGGAAAAATCCAAGAGTATGCAGCATTTCGTGTACGACGGTACCGTGACGGAAGCAGCCACGACCAACTGGATGTCGACTATTTAAGTTCAGAACTTGGAATCCTCCTTGGTAACCTACTTGAGAAAAACATCCTCTTCGATTACCCTAAAACAGAACATCATATATTGGATTATTGTTCATAAAATATTTAAAATCTAATATTTCTCTCAACTTTGACGTATGTGTTGCGATTCTTTTATATATTCGTAGAACAATCTATGTTGTGTAATTATATCTTTTAATTGCTATAATGTGACTAGTATTTCGAAATATATGCCACAGTTTACAACTGTTTTGGTTCTTATCACGAGAGTTGTTTTTACATCCTAAGTAAATAAAGAACTTTAAATTTAAAGTGGTTGCTTCATTTTCTATAAAACATTTGCCATTGATATGACTTAGTCTTGCTTCTGTACCTGTATGACAACAGCATCGCGATCTCCTTTCCTATATCTTCGGAACTTAACACATGATGCACGTGCTAAATCATCTATTCCTTGTAGAATAGCTTGCACTTGATCATTACCTGAAATATTAATTTAAAGTCATTGAAACATCGTCAGATGTAAAGATGTTTATTGCAAATTTGGTTTGTATTTGACTATTGATATACTCACTAAAATGCTCCACTTGAATAGCAAAGATAACTTCATTATCAGGCCATCTCTTAGCACCATCAATGATGCCATTTCTAGCTAGACCTTCGGCTACATTATTTACAATTAGTTTTTGTTGACGCTGGTTCAGTACAAGATCGCCTTCAAATTTGCCACTCTCTTCCCACGCATGTTCAGATATACTGTTGTCCTCTTCTTCATCGTAGTCTAAATCTCCAGTTCCGTCTATAAGATCAATTACAGTATTATATTTTTAGTAAAACATACACGAAGAGTAGCTTTTAATAAGATATAGTATATTTAGCAACTGCTACTCTTTATACTTGTGCTTTTAGTTATACATACAAAACTATTTGTTATGTTCCCATTTAAATTAGAATAGCAAATTTTCTACAAGTACAAAGTTAGTGGCTTATTGATTAAATAATTATATTTAGATACGGGAATATAAAAATATTTTATCGGTAGTTCTATTCAAACCATAGATTTGTTTACCTAACTGCTTTTGAATAATTAAAGAGATTTTCAGCTGTTTTGAAATAACTAGTTAATATGCCATACTAATGAATTGCAACAATACGCTATGAACGATAACAACACATGCGGGCTCGATATTTGTCGGTCTCTAAACGATCAGTAAGTTAATCAAAGATTTCTACTAATTTTATTTATTCAGACAAACACAATGAGTGGATTCACTCCAAGTATTCTGTGAGGTGGTGGACACTTCTTTAATCAGTTTCCCAAATTGGTCGAAGAAACTCGCTGTGAGCGGTGTGACCTACCTCACTTATCCGCATAAGTATAGGTATTTAATGTTACGGTGATCACTTTCACCTTCAATTTATGCAGCGTACAGTTATCCTCGTAAAATGTTTTCTACCTCATCCAAAAATCAAATAAATATAATCGGAGCTCTTCCTATGTCATAGCAATTTATATGTAGATTTTATTTACGTAACAGTTCAATGCTTTATTTTGCATAAGTTGTTAGGAAATTATCGACTTGTTTCAAAGACTTTTACTGTGTATAGTTATAGTTTCGATTGGAACAGTAATAAGGAAGGAGGTTTAAAAAATACTTACGTTTTAAGAATGGTGACAGTTGCGATGACTTCTTGAGATACTCCGCAAAATCCTGTAGCTCCGTATACGAGATCGCAAAACACTTAACCGCACAAATGAGCAATACAACAACAGATAACTGGTACCGCATCATTATGACTTATTAACCTTTCCCTAAATATTACAATTCCTCATAAACGCAGTACTGTTTTCACTTCTGTTTGTATGCTAACTCACACGAAGTACCGGGAAAAAGAATGCCATTTTAACTGTATTGGAACTTAATAAACATTTTTTGTGTTTTATATTGTTGGTTTAGTCTAGTGCCGCTTGATTTTGTGTGTAGGATAAAACCCACCGAAGTGGGACGAAGTTTAATATAGCTTCGGATACGACCATTTCACAAGGTGTTAGACCGCAACTGCGCCTGCGCTGTCGCAAGCTGTTGGTGACAGTACCACGCCCCGCCACCACCTATAACGTGCAACACCGAGTTGCTAAATTTGCAGGCTCCAGTTATTTTACTCTAACGTCCTCTAACAATAACACCAACTTGTTATTTTTGTAATTGGATAAGTGAAATACTAAAGGGAAAGCAGTAGTTGTCCGTGACGGAGAAACTATTGAAATCGCATATAATACCTTTGTACCAATCATTTAATTGTTATAATGTTACGGAACTAAATATACACGCAAGTTTTTTGTCATTAGACAGAATATTTGTTACACCAATTTCTGCAGTTATAATATAATTGAAGAAATCGGTGTAATAACATTCTACTTCGTAGGTAGTAACAGTGACAGATAAAATGGACTCAATACCATAGCGAGTTTCGTAGATCTAATTGAAAAGTCGATTTGGAAACGCTTCCTTAAAAAAACATCCCTGCCATAAAGAAAGGAGTACCGCAAGGATTAATACTGGACCCCGTTGAATAAACACATTCCTAAGTGTGAAATAGGTACCGTAGGTAGTGTAGCACAAAGCCTAACATCCAAATACTACCGCCTATTGTCCAAAATGCATCGGTCTTAGATGATACTTATCCTGTAGGTACACTCGCCGAAACGACCTTGTGCTAGTTGATAAAGCATCATTTGAGTTCTAGAACTTCTTAGCAAAGAGTTTTATTCCGGTATCAAAATCACTAGTGCATCCTAAAAAGTAAAAGAAACAGTTTTGACCTTTCTTTCTACATGAAACGTATACACTACGTTCTAAACAAGTGATGCAAAAATTGACGTAGAGACCAGGACTGCACCATAACCTCAAAAAATTGACCAGTCTCTAGAAAGAGACAGCGCTACTTTTTGAACAATACCTGTTAAAGGCCCCTCGAGTTTTTTTTATCTTTTACGCTCTGCAGTCAATATTTTATTTTTAATTGAAAGGGATGGCGCAGTCCGATTTATACGTCAATGGATGAAAATCACTTGTAATACATAATTATTTGACATATAACTTGTCAGTCGGGGACATAGCTTGGTGACAGCTAAAATAAAAACAGCAAGAAGAAATTGCTATTTTCCTAAACATTTTTAAGACAAGGTTGTATAACGCAAGCAAATGGTCAAGGCAACGAATGATCAATGAATATGATTAGGAAATACCTATTCATAGTAAGTCAAGCGCTGCACCTTTTCATACGATAGTGGAACTTGCTTCAATTAGAGCAGGTTCGTTTTTCGATGCACTTGCCAAAGAGGTTTTAAATGACTATTAGGTCAGTCATGTTTCAGTCATTTACTTCTTTTATTTTTTTAAAAAGATAACTTGCATCGGTGGATGGCTTACGGCAAGTGATTTACAACGTTACCTATTTAAAAAACTTCTAACTGATTCCGCTCACAGCAACCAATATCTTGATAAACTAGCGAATTACGTTGGAGATGACAGATAAGACTCAGGACCCACAGCTCAACGTGTTCCTAGGCATAGAGCACTTTGCACGTTGCTTAACCTCACTGATAATTATCTCGGTCTGCTTGGTCACTGTGTCACTGTTCCCTGTTTAGTGTTACCTACTTATAATATTGGTGCAGTAGTCTAATTAGGGCCTGGTATTCAATGTTTATATATAGAGGTCATGATTCATGACTTTGTATGATCATTGCTGTTCTAAATCTCAGCAATTAATCCCTGACACGGGCTGTCAAGCACAACATTTATTTGAAGAGTGAGGTATTTTTTCTGCTAAAACTAAGCACAAAAAGCGAATTAATTAAGTCTAATTTATTGACAAACTTGACCGAGACTAAGGTCTCGGTCAGGTGGACTTAAACAACAACACTAGATTAATTCAGGTCAAACCTAGATTTTGACTAACGGTGGTGACGCGATGAGCAATTTGCAGCCAACATTGTGCATTTAATGCTTCATGACGAACAAATAAGGTACATTATTAATTAACTACGGGGTGCAGTAGTGATTATTTTTGTCTTTATTTTATCTTTTTGTTACATTGTTTTGTATTTATAGCATGATTTGACTTTTGTAAGTCAAGATTCTGCGTGACAAATAAATTCCATTCTTTTCTTCCTTTTGATATCAGAATTAATATTTTATATTAAATCATTCGTTACAAGGACTTTGGCCAATATATAAGCACATATAGTTTTTACCTTTGTTGTAAGTAGATGACCCTACTATATTTTACCCACTAAGGCTGATTTTAGTTTATCTTATGTTTCAACTTTTTGATAATAGAATTTGCATCAGACCTTTAACATGGTGTATAGTATATTAGTCACAGAACCTTACCCCCATATCAAGTTTATAAAAATTCAAACATTATAAAATTGGCAATTTGAAAAGAGTGCCGCGAGTTTTTATTGCCAGGTTCTTTTCTCCGGCTTTACCTATTGTTTGCGAACTTGGCATTACATATACATGTAGAATCCCGACGTATCACAAGAGTTGTTTTGCATCCTAAGTGAAAAAAGAATTTTGAATTTTAAAATTTTAATATAGGTTTTTTTCAAACAGGCTTGGTGCTGCTTTTGGCTCTTAGAATTTTGAAACACTTCAATGTGCATGTATTGCACCATCCACACAAGATTAACCTTCAAACCAATACACGCAAACGTCACATTACTATTTTTTGATCTAATAACGAATACCAATAAAATATCGGTTACTATGCGATGTTATAGTGATTTCCTTAAATAGTAATTCTTATTACATTAAATAGAACACAAAAGTGACACAAAGACCTTATAGTTACCGAGCCCTGGATCCTTGTTGCTGCTTTGGGCAAAAATTACAATCAAAATGATTTTATTAACGCGTCAGAATCGGTATACTAATCAAAATCTTTTGATGTCAACTCTACATATTAATCAAAATTTCATTAATGTTAATTAATATTTATTGAGACCGTTTACTTTTCCTACCGGTAGATGGCACTGACGTAATAAAATGGCGATATTTAATTAAAAATTTATTAAACCGTTGACAACCTTTATTGGACCTTGTGTTTGATCATTTGTAAATTATTTGTCTTATTAATAAAATGATTGCCGGTAATTTGGAATGCAGTGTTCTTTGAATGTAATAACTAACAAAATTGAAAATTATGGGGTAATTAAATAGTTATATGTATATGCACGAAATATATCAACGGGCGGCAGTTTTTCGGGCAGGGGTTTTGGGGCCCACCTTTTTACACGTTCCGGTTTCAATTCGGCGCCGGGTATACGGCGCGTAGTGTATGGCGGCTTTCACAAGTTCCGGCGTCCGTCCGATCCGGTCGCGATACGTACCGGATTTAAACTGGAGCATGTGAATAGGACCTTACGTGGTTGGCGCGGTGAAGCCCACCGGGCAATTATGGCCCAGTGGCAGGGCCGGCTGGAGGCTCCGTCTGGGTGAAGTGGACGGGACGGCAGCACGGCGGCAATATTATTTCCGGTTGTGCAGGTCCTTTTGACATATGCTTCCCAAAATGTCTTGACGTTCGCTAGGAGGGAATTAGTCCCTCCTACCACCACTGCGACTGTAGTAGGGACTCGCACCCTGCCAGTATTTCAGCGTCGAGTTCGGTAGTGACCTCTCGTTGCCGGTCATGATTGTTTCTGTTCTTGGTCCGGAGCGAGGTATCGTGGAGTGCGGTGGGGCTGCGAGCGGGCGAACCGGTTAATCTTCCCCGCTCGCGACCTTCCTTGGCGCAGCGCCTCGTGTGTAGATACATACGAGGCGCTGCGCCAATGAAGGCAGCACCCACTAAGGTAGATAACTTAGTGGATGCAAAACCTTCACTACCCCCACTGTCTTCCCCAGACGGTTGAGTGTTCGTCAGGAATTTACCTGCCGAAGTAAATAAAGGGGCAATACCAATCATAAATTTAAAAGACCAAGTCGATAAAATGGAACTATTAAACCAAGTGTAAAAAATCATTTGCCGCAGTGTAATGGGTATAATATTTTCATTATAAGTAAGAAATTGTTTTAAGTGTGCTGTCAAACATTCCCTTGTTCAAAGATTTTTTGCTGATTTCGTGAAAATTCACTTAAAAACCGAAATAGGCATTGATTTAAGATATTGATTTAAGGTATAGAAATTTACAAAAAGTGACTCACTATTTCTCACTCCGATTTGGAGTTATTTATAAATAAATTTCTATTTATAATATCATGACACTTGCCGCCCGCGCTACTCTTTTCCGCCGTCCCCTTTCGTATGCCGCCCGGGGCCATGCACCCCCCAACGGGTAGCATAGAGGGGCACGCTATGTTAATATTATTTATCTAATTTATACGTCCACTTGAGCCACTTATTTACTATCTGAGAAATTTTCAATACTAACAATTTATTTTCCACAGCTAACAAATCATACCGTTCATTCAGACAACACGAAAATACAACAACCAACACGAATTACAACGTCTTTTCCGTTACGATAGGTTTATCGGATACCCAGTACGTCTGTCTGTTCGTAACCCAATTACAGTTGTATCCGATAATTGGCCCCGAGTGTACGATTCGCACTTTCAGTCAGCCAACGAGAATTTTATGGTAATCCGCAGATTCGTATGAGAATGAATAAAATATAAGGTATTTTGAAATTGTTCGGTTTTTACAACAGTGGGCCGAGTCCCGAAAAAAAAAATTAAAAGGTTTTTATGTTATTGTTATGTTAAAGTAGGAACCTACTTCGTGCCTACTCTCCCCAATGAATGAACAGCCAAAGCTTCATAGGTATTTACTTTGCTGTGGGAATCTTTACAGGGTAGAAATTCAACTCTATAATACTTATAAAAGCAATTACTTATAAAAATATTTTATTATCTTCGACTCATTTTATACCTTTGTATGTTTATGTGTCTGTGACATTGTGTTTTTCTTTGTTTAATTTCAAGCTGATGTCCCTAAGACATATCGATCGATAAGATCGGTACTTAATACTATTTTGAAGATAATCACTTTATTTATACTACGACGGTGGCAAACAGGCATATGGCCCACCTTAAAAATCTATTTACTTCCCTCTCGAAGAACCCCATACTGAAGTCTTTAGGGAAAGCCTCGGCAGGGGACTCATTCCACAACAGGAGTGTTCGCAGGAGGAAGTGCTACTGGAACTGTACGGTGAGAGTCCAAGGCTCCAAAATGTGGTGACGAACTCGGTGCGATTATAGAAGGAGGCTGTAGCCTATGCATCATCTCGAATATTTCCTCAGAAAAGCTATAGCACACACTTATGGAGATAAAATCTTCCTTTAAACTGAGTGGTTCCACTCTGTTTGTGAATATTGTCTTAAATGGGGGTGATTGTAGTGTGTACGCTAGTGACATCATTAGCGTACATAGTACATTTACCCTTATTTACTTTACCCTCATTGACACAAAAAAATCGTATTGTCACATATCGCTATTACGCGCGTGGTTAAGACCACGCACGTAATAGATCAGTTGATCATATTCGAGCTGTGAAATACTAATTCGACTACTTACTTGTATTCCAGGATACGCTTTGCGCCTCCTTATGAAATGAAATTCTTATAAATTCTCTTTTACATAAACATGAACTACAATCTCTTTAATTGAGTATTTTTTTTCACAGGTAAGTGTAACGACACTCTGCTTCTACAAAATCAAAGTAAGTAATATTTTATCTAAAGTCTGACTAAAATGAAACTTAGGCAAATGTGGATTAGCGGAACTGAGGCCGTACCAAAATCTTCTAAATTATTTGACAAGTGCCGGTGCAATTCAACTTCATGTTTAAACCTGCATGTCAGTTGCGGAATTGCTGTCTGTCAAGTGCAAATAATTGACAAATAGACAAAAGGTCGCTCGCCGGTTTAGAGACGTCATCACTGATTCGCCTGCTTTTTGCAGGATTATGGTGCGAAATTAGCAAGGTATACTGAACCTTGCTAATTATTGCTATTAACCAAGGTATTTTCAACCTACAAAATGGCTAAACTACGGAAGTAGGTATTTACGTAAGGATACCCTGTAAATAAATTTAAAGAAAGTTAATTTATCAAAAGTTAATAAATCAATATGATTGTCAAGTTTTGATACGGATTAAAAATATATTTTTATGGTTCGCCATCAAAAACAAATCACGGATAACCATTTCAAAGATAAAAAAAAATGATATTAAAGATATTAAAATCAATGTATAAAACAAAAACTTTTTTGAAGAAGTTGTTTTGGGAAATTCGAATTATCCAATAATTATTAAATAAAAATCGTAACCGCAAGCTCGCTTTGTTATCTGTAAACGAAATCTTTGTGCTATCAGATTCCATCATTACTGAAGTAAATAATATTTTCCTATTGACCTAAATAGAAGACGAAAATTTCGCTATTCATACCAAAAATAATAAAAATGTCTTAATACTGGTCTTATTTATCGGTTAGGGCGGCTAATCTCACAATATGTGTTTCCGCAAACACGAGTTCATTCACTATTACCTCACTGTCATAATTTTGAACGTAAAATATAAATAGAAAAATATACTAGATGTACCACAGCGGCCTAGAATGATACTCTCTCATAAAATAGAAAGAGATAGGTACTAGATAGGTACCTCCAAAAGCATATCAATGTATCAAAGACATACCTACTTAAATCAATGCACACACATCAAAAGTGTCTGGGGTCAAGTATATTTTTAACTACACACATCAAAAGTGTCTAGGGATCAACATATATTTTTGCAATAACTTTTCTCCTGATTGATTTTTTTTTTTATTTCTTTAAGGATTCATCAAATAAAGTGTTTTCGTTTGTCACAGTAACGATAAACCAAGTCACCTTTGCATTAATAAAGAAATTTGCCATTTTCCTAATAAAGGGATTTTTGACATTTGAACCACTAACATTAAAGTTCGAAAAAAAGACTGAAATAACAGTTTTCTTTAAAATTTTATTGGGTAACTTAAACAATTAATAATCCGTGTTTCTACCGCGAACACTAACAACACAAGAACATCGGTTTGAAATGAGTTCATCCAAATCACGCTGTGGAATGGCCGCCCATGTTCGTTGCAACAACAAAAAAAGGTCTTCTTGCGACTGGATACCCTCCATATTCGGCAGAGCTCTTCTCTGTAGCATATCCCATGCATGCTCAATCGGGTTCAAGTCTGGCGACTGAGCAGGCCAGGGCAGGACATTGATGTTAGCTGCGGCGAGAGTCTGTCTTACAACTCTTGCGGTGTGCGGTCGTGCATTATCATGCATTAACTGAAATAAGGGACCGATTTGCACTTGTAGAGGAACGATGACGTCTGATACAATCGTCTCAGCATAAATTTGAGCGTTGAGGTTGCCTCTGATCCAAATCAACTCAGTTCTTCCGCCGATCCAAATACCCGCCCATACCATGATGGTTCCACCACTATAAGGATGGACTTCCTGGCAGGATTTTAATCGCTGTTGGCGTCCAGGGGTTCTCCAGTGTCGTATACGTCTTGTATCCGGTCTCATACCAAAACGAGACTCATCAGAAAAGCACACGAAACGCCATTGTTCTTCTGCCCAATTTCTGTGTTCAAGAGCCCATTGATATCGAATCCTACGATTGTGCATTGCTATAGGTGGTACCCGTAGCGGTCTTCGGGAATGAAGGTTCACTTCATGCAAGCGGTTTCTGACTGTTTGGTCGCTAATTAAGTTCCCTGAAGAGTGATGAAGCCTCACGGCTAACATCATGGCGGTTATTGTTGGACCTCTTCGAGTTAAGATTTGAATGTATCGGTCTTGTCTCCGTGTGGTGCAGCGATACCGTCCTCCATGGCGCTCAGCCACGGTACCAGTGCTTCGGTAACGTGTCCAAAGTCGACTGATAACACTCTGACTTGTATTCAGAGCTAAAGCCACAGTACGTTGCCGGGAACCAGCTTCTATCATTCCCACGGCTCTGAGCATTTCTTCCCTGCTTAAATGACGTCGCCGCTCCATAATAACGTTGGTTTTAATCAGTAGTAGGGAAACAGTAGCACTAATAATGTCTTCAATGCGTTGTATGTTTTTATAGGGAAAATATTGACAGCTGATTTTCATCTTTTACTCGAATTTGATTCACAGTTCCTGATTCAAATTATGAAATGCACCAAAAAGGATCCATATAAATTTATAAAATCATAAATTTATTACAAAGCCACATCTCAATCTCAAGAAATCCGCATAAAAATGCTTGATCCCTAGACACTTTTGATGTGTGTATAATAAACATTCACACAATCACAGCGATTAGGCATACCTACTTAAAACAGTTCATCAAAATCACTTTGAGGAATAGCCGCCCACGGGCTTTCTAACGAGTCCAAAAGTTGTTATTGTGTATGCAGTTATGCACGGCATCCATACTCGGGAGAGCTCTTCATTGAAGCATATCTGGCGATTGGGCAGATCACGGCAGAGCGTTGATGCGACCATCGGCAAGCGTGTTACGACTCTAGCCATATGTGGACGTGCATTAGTCAAAACGAATCACCCAACCGAATAGAAGAGTTTTCCCTCCATCTTCCATTACTTTTCCCTCTCCATATGAATGAACTTCCTGACAATATTTCAAATGTTCTTGTCATCCCATCATAAGCGGCCCTATGATTGCGGGGTATAGGATATTGAACTCTCAGCGACCTTCGGGAACTTCGGGAACTCCAGGTAAACGATTTTGGATCGTTTGGTCGCTTCAGGAAGCCTGAAGAGCTGTGGAACCTCGTAGTCAACATCTTCGCGATCGTCCTCAATGTCGCTCGGCTACGCTACCCGTGATAAGATGGCGTGTTCAGAGGCGGTTTGTGACGCTCTGTGTAGTGCCAAGAGCGACAGTCATAACACGTTACTTGGAACCAGCTTGCAACATTCCGACGGTACTCATCATTTGACACGAGAAGAGATTCTCATGTCAAATGATGTCGTCCTTCCATATCGATGAAATTTTGTACATGTTCCGATGCAGAAATTATAATGGTTTTGTAAAAAAGCTATCACTTGCAAGGAATCTAGATTAACAGTTGATTTTCTATTTTTAATCAAAATATTAAGAATGTTTTTTATTCAAATAGAGAAATCAATAACGTTCAAAAACGTACTCGATCCCAAGACACTTTTGATGTGTGTAACGGTACTCAAACTGTGAACTTTTTACAGATATTGTTATCATAATAGAGACGGCTCTATGATAAAAATGCTCGATAGTAGGCACTAAAGTAATACTCGTTCATCATTCTTGTCCAAAAAAGTATAAACGGAGCAGAGACAAACCGCAATTGTCAGTAAAGTGTAGGGCTTACCGCACCAGTTGTTGTCGTGTAGGCTCCGACGGATAGGCATAGCGCTTGTCACCCGTCAAACTTGATGTACGAGCCGAATAAAATATCGGCGAGGGTGATGCAAAGGTGACGTCGTTCGTCAATACAATGCCAGTTTTTGCTACCGCTACCCTAGTTGTTCCATTTTCGAAATTGTTTTTAAACTGAATTGTTCTGCTGTTTTTGGGTCATGTTAAATAAATTTGTTCCTTTTTCAAATATTGACAGGTTGACATTAACTTTATGCTTTATAGTAAATTTTTTAACTGTGTAATTTTGGGTATTGGGTTTTGTAATATTTTTATGTTTTAAAATGTATTTTTACTTTTGATGATTTCCTTTAAAGGTATTGCAGACACGCATGATTTATTGTGTGATAAACCACCTAATATCAGAAATGAAAGAACTTTTAAAAGTGCATTGACTTTTTACAAATAGTATCAATTTTTTTTTTGTAATATAATTAAGCAGCTGTAACACTTCAGCAAGATATATGCATCTGATACAACCGTAATATGAAGGAGATACTTTTTTTCTTTATTTTGGTTATTACGGCTTGTCATCTGAAATTATTAAGTAAAATTAGTATTTTAAAGCAAAAAAGAAAAATAAATCATAGTTAAAAAAAGTATTGTAGTCTACGACGTGCGGTCACACAGACCGCGGTGGAACTTTAGATAGAAATTACAAAACTGTTTCGGCACAAGAACAGTAAAATCAAGACTTTAAAAACCTCAGCGCACGTCGATGGTTAAGGGTTAACATAACAAAAGATTCAAATTAAGAACGTCGTTTTTTTATCCTTTAGAAACAACCATAATCACAAACAACAATGCTATAAATAAAAATAACAATTTAAAAAAACCTTCTCTTATTTTCCATTAACCCGTTCTCTGCTGCTAGGGGTAAGAATAACCCGCGATAATAAAACGTTACCCCAACGATTTTAATCGCGGTGATAAACATTTTTACAGGTATATTTAAAGGCGAATTTGCACATAACGTCGTTTAGAATGGTCGTGCAAAAAATATTGTAGCTCATTAATAATAGGATCTGAGTTTTTATTGTTTGAGTGAGATCGTTTAAGTTTTTAAATGAACTATTTTGATACCTATTCAAATAATTTAGAAGAGACTAAAAACAGTTAATTTTAAGGTAAGCTAATCACATTGAATTAGTTAAATTACAATATAGAAAATTTGAATGTTAAATATTTATTTATAGACTTTTATAGATATGACAAGATAGGATGAAAATGTTTCAGTTTCAAAACTAGGTAGGTAGGACTAGGATATGATCTAGTAAAAACTTTGAACGGCTGATCGTAATAACTTTTTTTAAAGTTAGAAATCTTTAAAACTGCGACGTTTGTTCGGCAATTTGGTCATTTATAAACTAGACCTGTGTGAAACTCGTCACTAGTTTATAATATTATTCGATTGCAACAAATAGTCGCCAGTTTGTTTGTGGCCTAAAGTATTACAGCCGATGAGAATTGCAAGGGTTAATTTTATTACACGGCCCTAACTATAACTCGGTTCATGTTAGTTAAACTTAATCCGATGTTTGTAATTGCTTTATCCTCCACCTAGCCCGGTATTTGTGTGTGTCTGTTCTGTACATCGATTACTAAATAAGCCTATGTATGTTGCAGAAATGATTGGTAGAGGTTTTCTTTTAACTCTCATGTATTTTTTTAACTGTACTGGCAATTTAACGGGTAATTTTTACCCGGTAAAAATTACCCGTTCGAGCCTAAATGGCTTGATGAATTTAAGCTTGAGAGGTGTCGTTAGATTTGTCTTAGTTGTGAGAGTGAAACTAGATACATCAACAGTAATCAAAATGGCGGATTTTTGGCGTCATAATATTTCAATTATTAATTATAATCAGTCAGAAATATAGTTTTGAAATAATTTTCAATTGGAGAGGCCAGCAGTAGACTGCGATAGGCTGATAATGAATAATTTAGCTTGTTATATCTCTGATGGTTAAAGTAGGTATTTGTAATTCCTTTTTAATTGTAAATTACATAAATATTAGTTTAACTTCCACTTTTTATCAAATCGGACCCTGTAATACTTTTGTGTACTTTGCACTATTTAAGTTTTGGTTATCTAGTTAATTTAAATAATTACTTTGGCCTCCTGTAGAGGAGTCATACTCACACCTTGAAATATTCAGTACATTGCGGCTTATAAATAACTTCCTCTCACGTACCAGGTTATTAAGGAAAGAGCTTCTAGCCTTCTAACAAGAAAACTACGGGAATCTCATTAATGAGTCCCATTTATTTTAAAAACCTAGAGCCTTTATCTACATAGATACACTAATATCTACTACACTAGCAATAGTTAAGGCATCGAACTCGCAATCGAAGTCGGATGCTCGAATCTTCCTACTAACTTATATTAAACTAAAGCTAGCTTAAACCATATGTGTAACTATAGTAGTTAAACATATGCTTTAACTGTGATTTGACTCATAATAGATATGCAACATTTGCTAAAGAAGTGTGTCAGAACCCAAATAGAAAGAAAGAAGAAAGAAAATTCTTTTACTCTGGCCTAGGAAAAAAGAGAGAATAAAAGAAATAGAGAATACAAATGAAGAAACAACGACCCAAGAATTCTAACATTCCATATTGTAATATAGGTTCAATATTAACTCAACTGAACACTGAAGGCGTAAAATGCCTAGTATAAGTATAAGCACAATGAGTTTTATTTATTAAAAAAAAAACAACACCCTTTATTGAATAAAAGAGAAAAATACAATCTTTTAGATAACTTGAAAATATGTAAACACCCACCATGCACTATACCGTTTTGCAAAGCAACTTTAAACAAAACAAAGGCATAAAACCAATGAAACTTTAATCTCAACAACGGCTTACAAAGCCACGTTAATCAAGTCATACACTAAATGAAAAAAAAAATCTAAAAATAACTCTATTAAAACGTTATGAAAACACGCTTCAATTAGCGTACTAGTATTCCGTGGGGCAAACAATAGCACATACGATTATCAACTTAACTTTTATGCAAATAAGGTGTAAAATCGTTTGTTGATTAAATTATAGGAAGGGTAAAGTAATGAGTCGTTTTAGTTTCAAATTGACTCCAGGCAGCGCAATGGTAACGTTCCCCCCTCTTGTTTTTAAAAATAAATGAAAATTTTGATTGGATTTTTTGATTAATTAGTTCGTTGATATTATGCACGTGAGCGGCGTTTGTAGGGTTAGTAATATTTTTTTTATCCGGTTTAAATGTACTTATTATTTTAACCTGTAAGTTTCGATCTTCTCTTTGAGAATTTAATTAGGTACTAACGTATTGACGTACATAGTGAGCAAGCAAGGGGATACTTCTTTATGACCGTGCTACAAGTAAGAATGAGAAAACAAACACAATGACATTGAGACGTATTTTGAATGACAGAAATGCCCAAATCGTCTTGTGTGTTAATGAACTCTAACAGAATTTGTGTTTATTTATGTTAATCGTGATTATTTCACAAAAATATCACATCTCAAACCACGTTTTACATGCTCTTTTAGTGATTGTGATGTTACCAATCGAAATAATCTAGGGAATCATTGATTTCAGAGGTAAATTGTCATTGGCTTAGTATATATATCTTATTTGTCTTTATTTCGAAGAAATTCATATCATAATAATAATAATATTAATCTTCATTTGCAAAAACATTGTTACAAAGATGGAAGGTCGTTATTTAACGTATATTTTCTCTTGACATCAAATGTCAAGAGAAAATATACGTTAAATAAGTTAATGTTTTGATATAGCATTTACCTAATCTGTCTATTTATTATTTAAGAACTCTTTCACAGTGTAAAAACCTGTATCTTTTAGCCAAGTCCTTTATATTGTTAGGTATGCGATTGAATATAACTCCACACATTGCAGAACAGTTATTTTTGTAAAGCACAGTTCTAGGAATTTTGGGCAAAACCATTCTGTCTGGTTTCCTAGTGTTTCTCAAGTACATGTCTTTGGCTTTGATAAACAGATCTTTATTTAGTTATGTAAATTTGACAATTTCAAATATATACATTGGCAATGTAAGTACCCGTAACTTTTTGAATATATAATAACCATCATAGTAAATAAGAAATTCATAGAATAAAATCTTAAACTTTTCTTTATTAGGTATAATACAGTAATTAATTCGTTAAAAGTAGTGTTTTTAGGAAAATCTTGTTTGTAACGCCTTCTCATTGACAGCACACACATGTGAACCTGATTGCCACAGTGTTCCTGTTCCAAACTCACAAGAGCTGGCGAGGTAAGGTAGATAACTTACTTCGCCAGCTCCTGAGATCTGCACACTCAGATGGGTGTGCAGAATGATTCGGGACTGCGATGGGATAAACAAATAAACGTTGTCACCACTCGATCAGCGAGACTTCCTATCTATGTCTCTCAGACGCTCTAAGATAGTTATTCATGCTCTTCGCCAATCGGTCATTGTGTACTGTATTCTTGTATGGGGAGGAACTGTTATAACCAAGCTTTTTAGAGCTGAGAGAGCACAAAGAGTCGTTCTTAAAGTCATGATACAGAAACCCTTCAGCTATGCTACAACGCTGTTATATCTGGACTGTAGGGTTCTACCTGTCCGACTGTTCTACGTGTTGTGCAAGACTAAAGAGCACGCGAGTATTCCCCGTCCAATACCAATAAAGTTAAATGTGCAAACCTCTTTTTAGGTACACGACACAAAACTTCCTTCGCGAAACACAATTTTATAATATTGAGCACACAAATTTACAAAAAATATACAAAATACTGAACAAAGTTGACCTAAATAAAGATGAACTTAAACCTAAAGTAACTGAATGGCTTCTTCAACAGGACTACCTAAAAACAAATCACTCCTTATATACATCGCCTAACTAACACCTTACTTAATGCTTTGCAACAAAACACACTTTTGCAAAACGCACCCACTGACGTACGCGCCCATACACTCATACACCTACAAACATATTTCAGTTATTATAAAATATAGTGATAAAACGACACATTCTACAACTTGTAAATTCTATTTGCAAGTCGTCTTGTAGCCGAACACTGTCTCATAAGAAACAGGTTACATAGTATATGAGACAAGGTTTAACATTTTATCAAACAGATCCGAGTTACATCCATATATTATCTTACTTCTACCAAGCTATGTACTGTACAATTATTTTATGCATAATTTGTAGAAATTGTTGTAAAACTCTGTTTTTTTTTTGTGGCACAATTAATTATTTATTTATTAAAAAAAATACTCTCATTGCTGCCATCTAACTAATCGGAAGTTCCTATAAGCCTTTGCGATAGACCTCTGGGATCTTGATTCGACAAACTATCTAAATGCATTTTGTACTATCTCCTGTGAAGAAAATTTTTAACCGCATAGAAAATTGTTCAAACACCAAAAAAATGGTAGGTATGGAGGATGACGTATGGTTTGTCACTGCAGCTTCTGTAGAGTTATAAAGGTTTCTCGTGCAGTGTGAGGTCTTGCGTTATCATGGAGCAATAATGGTGAAGATCGATTTACGAATCGGGGTTGTTTTACTGACAGTTTCGCCATCATTGTTTGAAGTTCAGCTGATTGAACATCTCTTACAGTCCTGAGAAGGCTGCAGTGGATGCCACCAAACCATTAAAAAAATGATAATGAGTCGTTATATAAAATTATAGTTATTCAAAAAAAATATGACGATCAAGATTTGTTGGTCCTAGTAGGTCTAGGACCTACTTGCCTTGACCTTGTGTTACCATCTCTAAATTATAATTTCCCGATTTGTCTTCAGATTCTGGTACACCTATACCAATGACAATAAATCGTTTCATTCAGCATGTATGTTGCAAGTTTTGTGACTTGCAACGCTGATTTGACGCAGAACACTTCAGACCGCTTTGTTTGATTCCGTGTCTGTGGGAAACGTCTATGTGTGCGTTGCTCGAGTTCTCTTTGTATGAAGGTTACATTTTATACTTTCAGTGTGCCGAAGCGCCAGGATGGCCTTATTAGCTATTAGCGGCTCAATATTCGAATTAACATTATGGTAATCGATCGTATGAATGCGGTAACCTCGAGCAAGGTAAAGTCTGTTAACAATCCTAATCATTTCAATTACACAAATGCCACTACATCACTTATAACCACACTAACACTTTGCACACACCACTATAAAAATAGCGACGTATATCGGAAGACATGTTGTCACTACGACCGCTCGATTAAGATTGATCGAATGAGACTACTGCCCCACTATTGTAAACGTCAAACTAAAGTCACGCCATCTTGTAGTGGCCATGTTTAAATGAGTCAATAGACTTGCTATTTAATCAAAACAGTAATTAGCAATTTAGTAATACTTCCATATACTAATGAAGCCTGAGGGATACTACACACAAGCGAGTCGACACGTTTTGGTTCGGCAGTATTTGCTAAACCGAATGTGCCGACCCGAAGCAATTACTAAACATGTTCGGCTTCACTTACAAGTGCCGATCGGGTAGTTCATTCGGGCCGGCACATGCATCTACACATATTCAGTTTTACCACCCTGCTGTGCCGATTGTACGAGGCCTAGTGTACGACTTCGGCGAAGCTGAATGGCTTTTTTCCCGAACATTTATCAAGCTATTAAATCAGCCCGTATTTTCTTTCCCTTATACGTAGAAAGAAACATTAACTAATGGAAATAAATAATTAAAGTTTTACTGTCGAGCGTAACTCGTAAAACTTGTAATAGGGAGAGGGTTATTGTCGTACCTGGTAGGCGTGGGGTTAAGTCATATTAAGACTGTTTTGTCACAAAGCATCGAGAGTACAGAAGGTAAGCTTTATACGGACACGAAATCTCGGACCACCTTGTTCCAAAAGTGTTTTGAAATTCCATGTCTGTGTGCGTTATTCGATTGCACGTTATATGAAGCTTTCGTACTTTTGGTGTCATGTGGTAGAGTATTATGTCGGGTCTATATAATGTACGAGTAGATAGGTATGAGGTAGACGATAGATATAACTAGTTTGTGAAAATAAAATACTTTTTAAAATGGGGCGCACCCTAATTTGTTTCGAGGTAGGTATTATGTTTTATAAATAAAACATGCTAGCAATCAGTGAAAAACAATTACCCTAATCGAATAAACGAATGTATTCTATTTGCATCTTGAAGGTTAGGTACCTATATTATTATGTCATGATATGCATTCGTATTTAAATTTCTAACCTTATAATTTATCAACATTAAAATTAATTGTTTGAATTTAGAAAAGGTCTCAATAATGAAATTGAACCCGATCCGCCCTTTTCCAAATTCAAAAAATATGACCCCAAATCACATTAGGCACCTATTAAAAAAATATATCACACACGTAGACCAATCAAAATTACATCTACCCTAACTAAATAAAACAGCACAATCCCACGTGCATTCATAATCAGATTTCTTACCTCCCTAATTCGCCAACATAGCACACAATTGAGACCTTATTCGAAATTCAAATAATCCATTAGCCGCCATATTTTGAATGAGCATTCGAAACAATAACGGCCACTTACGAAGTTGTCAATGTACCCGCAGGGCCGAACATAATTTCATGAGTTGAACCTACACAGACGAAAACAAAAGCTCTCTTGTCTGATGTGGATGATGACGGAAAACGGCGATTTCCTATTAGATAGAAGGACTGAGCCGCAAAATTTTGAAATGGACCAATTTGCATGTTAACACCGGGACCCGACAATACGATAATTGAATCGGGTTTTCAATGTAATCTATTCGGTCCTTCGTCTGCTTTTAAATTTGTTCTGTGTTCAGGTATAGGTTTGTGGTCAATGGAAGAGGGAGGCCTGTTTTAAAACTGGTGGGTTTCTGTTTTCACTACGTCGTTGGGTCATTTTGTGGGCAGATTGAACGGCATTCATCGTTTGACAATTCTATTTATTTTTATTTCTTCCTTTTTTTAATCAGTTTCTATATACATTACATGGACAAAAAATCGAAGACATGCACCAACCAGCACTCGCCTGCATAGAGAGGAGGCCTGTGTACCTGCAGTAAGATATATATAAATTACCACAAACCTTTTAAATTTTAAACTCTGTACTAACCACTACTTCTTTCGGTTCGGCGTTTGCCATTGATGACTCTTTGTAAACTTAAAAACAGATATCCGTTATTTACTCAGTGATAAAATTAAAATTCTCCTATAAATAATACATATTTTGTTCGCCTGTTTTTATTTATCAGATGATTTCCATCAAAAGTTACAAAATTATCTAATCAAAGCATATTGCAACAAAACCAACATCACCTAATACCCAGACAACACGATACGCGAATAATTATTGTTTAGCATTTGAATATTTGGCCTAAAACAGGATTTTGCCATGTACATGCAAATTAGCCTTTATCTGCCGATAATTCATTGGATTATAACGCTTTAACAAATCGAATACATAATGCCTAAAATCTGCTATTGTTACGCTAATCTGCTATAATAACAGTGCTAAATACGGTTCTGTTAGGTTTGGACTAAAACGGTTTAATACTTAAAATAGTTTTCATGCCGCGAAGAATTTAGTTGAAAATATAAACAGACATATTGATGTGCATAAATTCAAATATTTGTATATATTTGTATATTGCAATATCTTCAAGTTTAATAACAACATGCTTAATCTGTAATTTTTAGTATCTACAACGATTTTAGACTTGTGGTCCCATCGTAGTCCCACTAATCTTGAACAACAAATCCACTGATCGCGAGATAGTATCTTCGTTTTATAAATACCACATTGTTAAACAAATTAATTTAATTTCTGTTGACTTCAGATTTCCATAACGTAGAACAAGATAAAATACCAATAACTCAAGTTTCAAGTAAGACGGTAAATGTTTAGAATTAATTTACAAGCTACTGTGTGTCAGAACTGTGCTTCCAAATCCTAAAGAAAATTATCTTAAAAGTAGCTGAGCGGATATTCATTAAACAAAAATTAGTTTTATCTTGACAAGCGCTAATAAAGTATCTTGATACGTCCACCTATCTATTTGATACAGACAGACAGACAAAACGTTGAGGCTTAAAACGGGACCTTTATTATTTACTAGCTGTCCCGCGCAACTTCGTCTGCGTAAATTTTCCCTGTTTTTGAAACATTTCTCATTGCTGCTCCGCTCCTATTAGTCGTAGCGCGATGTTATATAGCCTTCCTCGATAAATGGGCTATCCAACAAAAAAAAAAAAAATTTTCAAGTAGGACCAGTAGTTCCTGAGATTAGCGCGTTTAAACAAACAAACAAAGCAAACAAACAAACAAACAAACTCTTCCGCTTTATAATATTAGTAAAGATTAAGAAGGGAACCATATGACCGATTTTTTTTTTGTTATTTTTTACGTTACTAGCAATCTTGTTAACCCCTCCAGCTAAGCTCAAAGGCTTGTGTTAGGAGTGGGTTCACGTCGGTAGTATAATGGATAGGATTCGAACCCGCGACATCACGCTTGCGAGACCGATGCCTTAGCCATTAAGTTACCGCCGCTTCATTCAATCAGTTAACTAAAAAAGGAACCTTGAACTTAACCATCAAACTATCTTTCCTAAATCTTTGTCCTCAGGACCCAATAAACTATATCCCAATTTTACTATATTTAGTAGCAGCACGAACACAAAACGAAGAGTCCCGATACGGACCGTAATTCAATTAATTACCAAACCTGTGTAGAACTTCGTCGGTTAACTACTGAGAAGATTATATTTGTGGATAGGTATTGGTTGATAAGGGTCCGGATTGATTTAAGCGGAGACAGGGACTTTGGGGAATTATCGCCAGACTATGGAGAAGAAAGGTTTCCGTCTGTTCTTTCATAGATGAACTATAAATTGTGTTTAGGAAATTAGATCATCAGAAACAAAATGATTAATTTGACATCTGAGAGTATCTTATGTTCATTTAAGTCAAGATAGTCGAGAACTATAGGAATTCTTACTAAAACATAGGTATTCAGATCTCTATCGGTTTCTGAATTACGAATGCCAACTATCGGCGCCAGTTCTCTATATTCGCACGAATGCGCAAACTTACTAGTGTAGGACTACACTCGCAAATTAATTTGACACAGTCTCTGTTTTCCAAGTAGTGATTTGAACTTCGCGTAGTCTCCGACACGTTCCTTGATCACCTCAAAAACTTTAAAAAGGTGTAAATGACTTAGAAAACAATATTGCATTTGATATACGCTGACCGCTCCTCATATGCGAACAAATATTCGTACGATATGCGAATATGACTGTGGTATAAACTGTTCCTAAATCCCTAGCGTCACCATGGCAATAAGTTCTGCTTCTTCTGTCTTTCTCGAGCTTATTTCTGTAGAAGAGAGTATATAAATAAATCCTAAAGATGACATTAATATATCGAATTGGGTCAAATCCTCTTAATCTATTTCAAACCTAAAATTGATAGCTATAATTGAATTGTCTATGAAACTGATACGACCTTCAGTTAAATTTCAATGATTTACCTATTAATTAAAACAGACTTGGATCTAAAAAGAGTTATCATAAAATTGTGCCTATCTACTTTAGAAAATAGGTTGGCCTTGTTAGTACAATAACGCGATTAATTTCTAATTTATATTAGTTGATTTCATTATTTTATTGAAAGCTGTGGTTATCATAAAAAATACAAAGTCAGTTTTGTGCAATAAAGACCAAAAAGAAGAAACAATTCGTTGTTGTTTTTTAGAAAATGTTATTCACCGCTATCTATTTAGTGACCAGTACTGTCTAATATTCTTTATTAAAACTACTAGCATTGAAGTCAGTTATCGCACTAAAACAGAGCCTTCATTCGAGATCTTAATGCTTAGTATTTACTTCATCACTATATTCCCAATTTCATTATTATTGGCGTATTTCTATTTGGAGAAAGTTGATGAAATCAATGTATATCTATTAAAAATGGATGATAACGTTTTTTTTTTTATTAAAGATAACTAGCTATGCGGGATTGTGGTCCCACATTACTAGCAATCCTGTTAACCCCTCCAGGTAAGCTCTATGGCTTGTGTTAGGAGTGGGTTCACGTCGGTAGTATAATGGCCAGGATTCGAACCCGCGACCTCACGATTGCGAGTCCAATGCCTATGCCATTCGGCTACCGACGCTACTCGTAAATAATAAAATCATATTTTCGTAACCGTCAAAATAATCAAAATGTATATAAATAAACTGTAAAATAACTTGATTGATTGGCATTTAAGTCATTAATATAATTATAGTTTTTCATACCCAAAAGATGACAACCCTTATCCCTCTGTTAGCAATAACATACACACGACATAAAGACAATAGCAAATAATATAAATATAAAATCATAATGTTATAAACGTCAAAATGATCAAAATGTATTTAAAAAAACTGTCCAGTAACTTGATTGATTGGCATTTAAGTCATTAATATAATTAAAGGTTTTTAAACCCAAACGATGACAACCATTAAACAATAGCAAAAACAGGCGCATCACACAGCCATGAAAACCTTACCAATTATGTAATAACGAAACATCTCGCTAATCTAATTCCGTTCAATGCAATATGGTCACAAGTCACCCCTCTCAAAAACACACAAGTTGCACCAAACCCTGCCATAATCAAAGGAGGAACACGTAAACTCGAAACATACTTCAAAACTTTGGAAGCGGCGAGTATGTTCACAAGCTGCGACTTGATTTATCGGCTGAAGGGGCTGAACACCCCCCACGAGGGGGAGGGGGGGGCGTCTAGAATTCATTATCAAAAGTATTTTACTCTGTATTGTGTCGTTGTTTTTAAAGAGTGTTGTAGTGGTCAAACTAATTACCAATTGCGGATTGGCTTTCCACGCGGATATAACTTTGTACGTAGACACTAGTCAGGGTATACTTTATATCAGTGACTAGCTGATCCACACAACTTCGTATGCGTTATTTTTTTCGATTTTTGCAACATTTTCATTGCTGCTCCGCTCCCATTGGTCGTAGCGTATATAGCCTATAACCTTCCTCGATAAATGGGCTATTTAACAGTAAAATATTTTTTCGATTCGGATCAGTTGTTCCTGAGATTATAGCGTTCAAACATACAAACTCTTCAGCTTTATAATATTAGTATAGATTAAGCATTTTTGTGCCATTATTGATGCTTACAAGTTATATTCTAGCTTATTATTTAGGTACCTACTTAAATAAAATAAAAACATAGGTAAATAATCTTTAGCAAGCTATCAATAAAATAAAGCTATTGTTTATAAGAAAAGAGAATATATTATGTGTACAAAATGTCGCAAATTATTTCTAATACATACACAATGAGCCCATTACCATAATATGGTGCGATTTCTGATTATTTGGGCTGGAAAAATGTATGAGCCCATTAAAGAAATTACTGTTTATTATACAGTATCAGTAGATTTTGCCCGCAAAACTGCCCGAGTGGTTAACTGTCATCGCCGTAATATAGGTACGTACTATGTCAAATGCTTGGGCATCATCATCCACGGTTCAGACAGTGTGGAGTCTGCTAAAAAGGATATCGCTTTGTGGTTTTCCGACAAGGAAGTTGTTGGATGGACACCAGCTGCTGAAAACTGGATTTACGAGTAATGTGTAGCCGTAATTTATAAGTTTCAATATGACCTTTGACCACGTGTTAGGTTATGTTTTCTTTTAAGTTAATCTGTAGGTTATAATATACTAAATAAAATAAAAAATACTACTCCACGTCCTCTTTGCTATAATCAATTTATTTTTTTTCATCTTTATCATAAAAGTTCAATCAAAAGTGTAATCATCTTGTTTATTTCAAATTTATAACTATAATTTGTTCTATCTACAAACCTATAGCTATGTCTGTACCAAATTTAGTCAAAGTCGAGCCAGTATTTTAGGAGATAATCGTGTTTCTGCCAGGATTATATTTTAGTTTTAGGAACTGATTGGATAGTGTACTCGTGTCCTTATTTTAATATTATCAACATAGAGCTGCCATAAAGGTCTGCTTTCTTGCTTATTGTGCCCTTTTACGAATTATTATAATCTAGACTAAGAATTGGTTAGATTTCGACAAAGGATTTAAACAGTTTAATAAGCAATAATACGGTAACGTGGCAGCCTTACTGGTGATGAAATAGTGATGTTAACACATTATTACACTGCATTGTAGCAAGTGTAATTACTGGGAAAATGAGACTTATGAATTAATGTTTCAAATGTGGAGCGCGGTACGGTCACATTCAGATCTTTGCCAAACAAGGACTTGGGTGGCACTGATACTGTTAAGGTGAACGCGTGATGCGCGACCATCAGACGCAGGACCAGCTCGTCTCTTCATTTGGCAGTATATAAAAAAAGCATTGTCACGTTGTATGACTTATTCCCTGACAAATCACACAAGGCCATCTGATCTCAAACTAGGCAGAGCCAGACATCCGTCCGTAAACATACTTATAAATTTCTAAATATATACATATTATAGATAAATTACACCCAGACATAGAATAAACCATCGTGCTCATCACACCAAGTATTATCCTGGATGGTGATCGAATATATAATAATAATATAAATATAAAATATTGTAAGAATCAAATTTAAACTACCATAAAGACAAAATCCCTGTTAGAGAAGCCACAGGTTAAAGCTATGCCGAAGGCACCCACATCAAACTCTACATTTCCATAACGTAGAGTTCGAAATTTTCCCCTCAAACAAGGGTAGTTTGTCTTCACGGGGAGAATTATGCGTGTCGACCCCAGCTCCACATACTGACTTTTATACTCTACCGATTCTATCATAGCCGGTAGAGATACTTGCCAGGATTTGTGCACAACTATCTTGCTATGTATGTAGATATATTGCTACGATTTGTTACAGCCGATAAAAGGATATACTTTAAATGTTTTATGATAGAGTATGGAAAATTTATTTATTATAGGACGATATATAATAAATATATTATGTAGAGGTTTTTAGGGATATTTGTTCGTATGCGAATTGCGGGAGGATTTAAATGGTCGATGAATGATGTGCGAAGCAATTGACATTTTATAAATGGTTATCAATCCGTAACCTGACCTGAGGCAAAATAGCTTAACCTCAATTAGTCAACGCGGGGTTGCTACGTTTGAGTGGGTTGGATGACCGTTTCTGTACTAGTGACCTGACACAGCATCGCATGCACTTTTTCCTAACTTTTAAGAAATGTAGTAAAAAAACCGCCTGCAAAAAGACAGAAACAAGATATACTTCATATTTAATATCAAGCAGTCGGAGACATGGTATTAAGTTTAACATAATTCATTAACTTTTTAGTTGTTTTAAGAAAATTACAAGGTGATTTAATAAGAACTATTAGGTATTTTGTTTTAATATTTCATGCATTTGTGAAACATATTGATTATATATATTCTTGTAGTCGCCTTTTGATTTAATACCCCAATATCTATCTAAACAAAATATTTGTTTTTTCGACCCACATAAAACCCGCTATTAGGATTTTTAAAAACCCTATGTACCTAGTGAAACTAACGTTATCAAGGCGAATCTAATGACGTTTAATTTATTAAAATCAGTTGAGTCCTAAAATAGTTATGATATATACCTACATACATACACGTCAAACACGTAACCCTCCTCCGCAGTCGCGTAAAAAAAGAGAGGTGCCTATGGACACCTGGTTGGAACGTAGTTTCTTTTGCTATATTATTATATTTTTTGTGTTTATTTAATGACTAAAAAAAAATTTAAGAACGTAACATTTTAAAAATTGTCCTATTACAAATTAAGATTTTTCACACATATATCATACACAGCCAGTTTGACATAGGTAAAATAAACATTACAATTTAATAAAAATACAAACAACCTATATAACAGAACCTCCATATTTTAGCTTCACATTATCATAAATAATAGATTTTTGATCGATGTCAAAGTGTTATACTTTTAACCGTCTAGCTTCTCAGCCCGCAAACAAAAATGTGCTATAAGAAACTACGTTCCAAAAGTTTTTACTTTTTAGAATTCTTGTAAGTATGTAATTTTCAATTATTGTGGAAATGTATATAATGAGTAAAATTAGTTACGTAGTTAAGCAGAACTAACCGTACTAAGACAGACAGCGGGACACCACTGTGTTTTATACTATGTAAAGAAGCATCAGTCTAGGTCCTTATTTACGTTCTGTTTTTGCGTTTTCGCGGCAAGCCCGTGCGAACTGTCAAAATCTTGTCACAATGGTAAATGGAGAGCTGCGCATAGAAATGCATCAACGCGCATCCGCGGCGGAGATATTTGAGCTCACCACGAATACATCAGTTTGCACGGGCTTGCCGCGAAAACGAAAAAAAAAAATGTGTGGCACTCGGGGACTGCCGCGGTAAAGCTATTGCATAGCATTTTTATCAAATTAAGCAATTAAAAAAAAAAAAAATTTCATTATAAAAAACAATGTTTTTATTTTTTTTTTCTTTAATTTTATTTTTAAATTACAAACAAAGGAATTAAAAAAAATTTTTTTTTTTTTAATTATAACAAAACAATGTTTTAAATTTTTTTTTCTTTAATTTTTTTTTTTTTAATTTAAAAAAAAGTCATTAAAAGTTCTGCTATTCATCGATAGATGGCAAAACTAAAAAGTATCACCGCTGTGCCCGTCGGAGTGGGGAGCGTGAGGTTTTTTCGTTACGGAATTTCTGGATTCGGTCCCCGCGCTCAAGGCCCGCGATAGAAGCTATGCAATAGCTTAAAACCGTGAATAAGGCACAGATCTTCTTTCTTATAGAACGCTGTGTTAGTAAATACTAAGACAGTGTTATATAACACTGTCTTAGTACTTACCATTTCCCCAAAACATTTACTAACACAAAATACATGTACCTAGTCTTTATTCAGAATCAACACTCGTTCCGGCCCCAGGGGTGCAGTACATCAACAAACCCTGCAGCGCGCTGGCTGTTCATTAGCATATAAATTAATAAATTTTATTTCATCTTAATATCGGTGTCCAAGTCTTACTACGTGCTTCAGCTTATGTTTGTAATGAAACGTTCGTGTTTTAAATACTAAGTGATGTTGGTGAATATATTGTAGCTTTAATTTATTTAAATATTGGAGATTTCATTTATTACTCGACTGCAAAGGGTTGTGTTTTTTTTGTCATCTCGCAGCCGCCATGTTTGTTTTTTCTAAATGTCACATATCTAACAACACTTGGAAGGGCAAGATGAATCTAACGATGTCATAATTGTATAAATTCGTCTATTGGTTTGAAATATATGAGGTAATAAAAAATATTACATACATACATACAAGATACTATCGTTTCTTGTAGATACTATCATATCTTGTATGTATAGTAATATTCTTTAATATCTCATATCTTTCAAACCACAAGACGAATTAATACAATTATGTCACCGTTAGATTCTTCTTGACCGTCCAAGTGTTCTTAGATATGTGACATTTAGAAAAAACAAACATGGCGGCTGCGAGATGACAAAATAAAGAGGAGTGAAAAAAAAAGTTGTTTTTAAAACTGCAATGTGGATATCAAATTTAAGGGTTCATCGTAAGAATTTCGAAAAGGTATAACATAATTAGGACTGTAATACTAAAAAAGTTAGTTGGAAACCATTCTTTTTTCAATTTTCAATACTTGGTAATAGCTGCGTTAAAAGTTATTTGTTACATACTACAACCACTAAAAAGGATTAAATATAAAATATAAATCTAAAAAATAAAAAACACTTGCCTGATCTTGTTTTCAACTTTTTTGAGCAGCATTTGAGCATATTTTAGATTTATATTGAAGTAATTTTTATAGGCATTTCTAGCCAAAGACTTTACAAATACAATAATATTTTTTAAACTTGCTGAAGATTTATATATTTTTTAAACTTGCTGAACCCGGCGTCCCTAGAACACCCTACCAATGCTTCATCACAATCAGAACAAAGGTTTTGGAACGTATAGAGGCTAAATGTATAAATATTGATTTTTATTGAAACATGAAGACCTAAAGATTAACATGTATCGATAAAAAGTTAGCGATTTCGTTAACAAACTTTAGTCATCCATTTAGTTTAGCCTAATAAATTCATCTTTAGAAATCATTCCGTTAACACCGATTTAATAGACCCCGAGCCACGTACAAATTTCGTCAGTCATTTCTCGTAACTTGTAAAATGCTTCAGAAAGTGGTATCATGAAGCTCCGTGAACGACAGTTGCAAATCGGTGGCCACTGCAAAAAAATAAATTCACACTCCTTCCGTTCTAAAATCTATTAAATAAAGCTTACCCGGGGCTGGTATATTTTTTTAGGTAAAAGTCTCGAAAAAAAAGCTTAATATATTAACGAAAAAGTATAGTCAGCCGACTGTAAAGTGGTAGAAAATCGTCAGTTGGTCACACGAACATGAAATACATTTTTTTATACTTCTTCTTTTATAATTTATTCTCTCTCATATCTCGGTGGAAAGATAGTCAGCTGATGCCCAGAAGGGAATAGCGCAGGAGCATCTATCGCCCATTTAAATGCACCAGCTAACGAGTTTTTCTTCGGCATATTGACAGGTGACTTTTTTTATTACTTACACGATCATAATAACTATCAGCTTACAATGTTTTCAATGTTTTATCCAGGAGGAAATGACGCATTTAAAGTTATTTATTAATAATAATAAATCTTTTTATTGCATCAAATATGGTACATACATAGGTCTTAAATGCAATGTCTGAGTTTCACATATTTGGCTAACTTGAGCATGCAATAATATTAGGTTATGAATACCATACCAACCCATATGATGGCCCACTGCTGGGCACGGGTCTCCCCATTAGATCCTACTAGTATGTAGATCCTGGGGGTAATTGCCATAATCGCCACGCTTGGCGAGCGGGTTGGCGATCGCAGTAAGGCTTTAAGTACGCAGAGGACGCTGCTGCCCGTCCTCCGGTGTGAAATCCCTTAGTCGCCTTAACGACACCCACGGGAAGAGATGGGGTGGTACTATTCTTAAGCCGGTACCACACGGCATGAATAAAAAAGTACCAATCTAGAAAATAAAATAAGTTGTAATACTTAATTCTTATTTTCGAGAAATTCTTTAAAAGTATAAAAAGTGTGATGTACTACCATTTTTAACTCCCTTCTCATTTTTATTATTGGTAGGTAGTTCATTCAACATTATGATGCATGCTCTAACTAATAGATATATATTATAATCTTTATGTTATGTTTTGATTAAATTATTATTCTTTAGATACATTCGAATTGCATATCAATTAATTAAAAAAAAAACAATTAATTGAAGTTGTTTTTTCGCGTAACGTGCTTCAGAAGCTACCACTGCTTAACCCACCCAACGAACCACAGTTGACGTTCACAGACCTTCATAATACAACTCTCTGAAGAACTTTTACAAGCTTTCGCCCGGAGGAACTTGGTCATGTCAATCTGTTCCTAGCTTACGGTCTATAAGATGACAGAGAAGACGCTATTACCATTGAAGGGCCGTTAACATTTTTTCAAGATGCGAAATATTTTAACATGTATCCCGACAAAAATTTGCTCTTTTCAAAACATATTTTAACATTATTAGAAGAAGAATCAGACAGCATTTACCTTCAACGCCGATTTTATTCGCCCAGCCACATACCCGAATCCAATTTGACAACAATTCACAAATCTGACCTTATCTTAGTAAAAAAATATACCTCCCAAACGAGACCCGAATTCGTAAAATTATTGGCAAAAATAAGAAGTTTATCTCCTACGTTTTAAGGGCACATGCTAATTTCGCAGTAGATATTCAAACTTTTGCGTATAAAATGAATGAAATATAATTTGAGATTCAGTCGCCAATAAAGAACGGGAGATAGGGAGTACAACTTTGTTTTATTTCTAAAATTTTAATGGAAATGATACGGCATATTTCTGGTAGATTCATAAACGTTCTAGCGGCCATGATTAATCTTTAAGCTAAGATAACAGGGCTCTAGGTAATCTTTTACCAAATATTAATATTGGAGTTGACAGTAAAGGGAATATTATACATGACAGTGAAATATTATGGGCTTAGGGCCAAGGAAGTCATTGCGAGAGTTTCTTAGACGAGTATTATGAGTCGGTTGATCCATGTCCAATAAGTTTTTGGTAAACACGCTTATGAGATGAACGAGTGGAACTGGGCGTTTGTAATTTGATGTTGTCAAGATAGATTTGTTATGTAATTCGAATATAGATATGGACGGAAAGGTAAATTACTACAATGTTCATGTCAAATGCAAACACTTATAAGTAATAAGTGAAAGTAATTGTAGTATACTCAAAATATCAATGTTATTCAAAATCGTTTAATTCATTTTCGGTTACATTGAAAAACCTGGTTAAACCAGCTATCTAGGTAATAAAAATTGCATCTGAATCAGTCCACGCGTTTGGAAACTATGGCACTATCTATTATAATATACTAGCTGACCCGCGCAACTTCGTCTGCGTAATTTTTACTCGTTTTTGCAACATTTCTTATTGCTGCTCCGCTCCTTATTTCTCCACTATTTAATGGATGTAATTATACATATAAGCCTTCCTCTTCAATCACTTTATCTATTAAAAAAAACCGCATCAAAAACCGTTGCGTAGTTTTAAAGAATTAAGCATACATAGGGATATAGGGACAGAGAAAGCGACTTTGTTTTATACTATGTAGTGATAGTGAAGTAGTGGGTGACTTATAATATACTAATAACCTCCCGCTCTTGGTTTCTGTACATTACACCAAATAACTTAGTAATATTGTTTTTTAAAAAGAAATTACAAATTTACCCTTCATCACCTACCACCTACTCTTGTCACGTGTACTACATTTACCACATATCTGAGAGACCCTGGAGAAAAATCGATGTTTCTTTGACTGGTTTAAGGTTCATTTCCGTGCATCGCGGCCGATCGCGAGTCGCGCGCGGCTTACGACAAGCGACTGACGCGCGCGGCCGATGCGACAATATTCACAGTGCGCGCGCGCGAAATGAACCTTTAGGGCCTAAACTTAATAAACAACGATTTTACTCCTGTAAAATAGTCAATAATAATTACAAAAGAAGCAACGAGAGGTTATTAGTACACTAAAAATCACCCCATATAGCCTATGATACTCACAAATAACGTGGATTTCTATTGGTAAAATAATTTTTAAAATCTGTTTAGTAGATCCAGAGATTACCCCATATAAACTTACAAACCTTACCTCTTTATATTATTAATATAGATATTATAATCCGTAGGCCAAAAAAAATTCAGTAAAGATATTACTAATGATTTTGACGCAAAAGCTAATGTAGTTTTCACATACGTATCGTAGACTGCCTAACTTAAATCTGGTTCATATTTCATCTCGATATTATGATGTCACTGCCATTCGTCTAAAACTTAAGTTTTTTTTTAATAGGGTCAGTAGCATTACTTATTCTGTGTCGATAGGTAGGAAGTAAAACAGTGCTTCAGAATTTAAAAAAAAAACTTTTTTTATAAAAATAACATCTAACCGACTTCAATCACGGTTGTTACGCTGGCATTCATTGAGGTGTTTCGTCGTCGGTCTCCAAAACTCATCATCAGATCTTTAATCGTAATAAACCTCTTTCGAACACAAAAATAATTTAGTAAATCCGTTTAGATATAACGGAGCTATGCCCGAAAATACATCAGAATTGAGAACTTCCTCCTTTTTGAATTCGGTTAAAAATAAAACAGTATAGATGCAGAGGAAATTGCTGTTAAAACCTAGTATGTAATATATAAAAATCACTATTTTCACAAGCGGGCGTTAAAATGCCATAACATTTGCAACTTCTACGTAGCCTCTAGCAATAAACGTAATTCTTACCGACTTTTGAACTTTTAAACACAATGCGCTTTTTGAGTGTAGGTACGGCATATTCTGAACCAGTTAATTAGATCTTTAAACTTCTTGTTAAAGGTATAACGTAGAAGCACAAACGAAGATCCAATAATGCTGGTGGCAACGAACTTATAGATACCATCGTCTTTAGAATATGCAAACAATGAGCAACTTGCGAGACTCGTTCGATAAACTGAAACCTCTCTTAGTTTGAATACATTGCTGATTAAACAAGAATGCTTGAATTATAATGCGTAATAAAGCCGGCAATCTATTTAATGTAGATGAAACATGACAATGAGATAATGATCCGTGAGTTTACGTAGTCAAGGATGGAATTGTAAATTTTAAATAATTGGACAATAGTGTGAAATGGCGTGTTGTACCCAATAAGGAGAATTATGCGGTGATTTCATTATGGTTATAGAATTACACTCTCCATCTAGTTTTAAATGGTTAGTTAAATACTATTATTTCGAAAGCACGGCACGAAGGGAAAGAAAATAAGTTGAAGTTATTTTCTTTGAAAGTTGAACGAGTATTGAAGTTAAACGCTTACTTGAAGAGTTGGTAGGTAGTGGTACCTACTATTAGCTTTTTGCGAGTTTGTTTTGTAAAGTTATGCCTGTAGCAATGTGCTTTGGTATTCCATTTTTTTAAATATCACAATCCGGTTGCTGTGTATTGTAAAGACACTCCTCCTAAATGGGTTGATTGATTTTGAAGATTATTTGTCAGCCGAATGGTTTATAACTATACTTAGTTTTATTCGGTAGGTGATTTTGTTATTAAAATCGCAAGATACACGCCACTGCTGGTTTTGCTAGTTATCTTATACAACTTGTAAGAAAAAGGTTTGGTCAAATTTTAGTAACGAGCAATCCTTGATATCCATGCAAATCTGCTATCATAGTGCTATACGATCAGTTTTTTTAAGCTGTTACTCCTTTGGTTTTGCCGCGACCACTCTGTCATCGTTATCTTTACATAAATTATTACTTGTTTAATAAATTTAAGTAAGGTGGTTTACAGTTGAACTTTTGTATATTTCACAATTATATCACAACGAAATGTTCATCGAATTAAAGGTTATCACAGTTGTCATCAAAATACTCGTGGATATATTTATTTAAATGAATTGCATGATTTGTCACAGTGAATAGTGTGAATGGAAGCTATACTTCTGATACCTCTTAAAATATTGCGCGCACAGGAGAAGTGTCATCATTCCAGTTTAAAATGTATATTGTTCTACTTGCTTTTCCTTGGGATTAGGGATGTCGATCTGAGATCGATTAATCGAAGAATCGATTGTTTAGGGCAAAAAATCGGTATTTTAATCGATATGACGGACTGAATTGATCTAACGAAACGATATTTGACATTAGAATATCGAGATTCGATTTTTCTGTTTTGATGAGTACATACCTATTATATAAAGTACCAGCTGTCCCGCGCAACTTCTTATGCGTAAATTTCCCTCGTTTTTGTAACATTTCTCATTGTTGCTCCGCTCCTCCTAGTCGTAGCGTGATGTTTTATAGCCTATAGCCTTCCTTGATAAATGGGCTATCCAACAGTGAAATAATATTATAATTCGGATTAGTAGTTTTTAAGATTACAGCGTTCAAACCAACTAACAAACAAACTCTTAGTAATTAGTACAGATTTAGGCTAAACTAGCCATACTTGTAACACTATAAATTATAATATGTCCTGAATGAGTACATAGCGAGTGAAACGGAATGAAACAGTACGGTCTCGTTTACGAGACGGCTGAGGGCCTTGTTTCCAGGGAAAGTTGTATTTTGTAATCTATACTACGTTTATGTTTTCAGGTTTCGGCTATTTATTTATTTAGTTTTTAAAAATATATTATTATACATATAACCCCTGGCACGCAAAAATAACATCTTTGTTGTACCTACCTACATTAAACATGATACTGATTTATTTTAGTTTAAGGTAAAAAAAGTGTCCCTTTGGGAATTTATGATGGCAAATTTGAAAAACTGTTCGAAAAAATTGTAAAACTATTACAAAATACTGAGAGAAGACCCTGAAGGGTCAATAATATAGTTTTACTTTTATTTTATAAATACAATACAAACCCAGATAGCGAATCGAATAAGATCGATTTCTGAGAAATCGATCTTCTTCGATTAACTTCTTAATCGATCGATTTCTGAGAAATCGATCTTTCGATTTCAGAATCTGTCTATTCGATTTGCGTAAACTCAAATCGAATAGAATGACGTAGTTGCGCGCGCACAACTGCTAATCTAATATTAACAATTTTCGTATTTACAGTTGTGCGCGCGCAACGACGTCATTCTATTCGATTAGCGTAAACTCGAATAGAATAGTATGACATTTGTCTAGGGGCCCTGGGCCGTGAGCTGTACTGTTATTGTACTTTAAAACTCCCTGTCCATCCCCGAATAGTTATTATTATTACTCAAGCAAACTAAAATCAAATTTCGTAGTGGATGTTAGTATATTGAAAATACTGTGCTTTAAAAACTACCCTACAATTTTCCACCGTAAACTTTTCTCATACATAATTAAATAGGCACGTACGTATAGAAAATTATTATGCAGCACCATAACTAACAAACTACCACCATCGATTTTTCCACAGCGCAGTACCATAAGGGGCATATAATTTCTTAGGGCGTGAAGCCAATTGACCCATTTCTTACGTCACGTAGTTATATTTCACGTTTTTACATACAAACTTCACGTCAGAAGCGTGACAACGCCTCCTAATGTATTTCTTAATTTTATTTCACTTCTGTTACAAGAGTTGGCCATTAAAGTTTTGTATGGGAGTTATTAAAAGTGTAATAAATCAGTTGGTTGAGTTGAGAGTAGCTAAATACTGGTGGTTTGGGAGTTTCAAGTTTATTTATTATTGTGTGTATGTGAGCAGTTTTGGCCCAGTTAATGGACAAGACTTTTCACAACACAGGTTCAAAATATAACGACTCAAAATATAACAATCTCACGATGCTAAAAGAAAACATCAACTACAAAACAAAGACATTTGGAAAATCCACCAGTCCGCTCTGGACACATGTTGTGGTTTATGGTCCTCTCCCTGTCTCATAGATTAGGCTGGTCCCTGAAGTGATAGTATTATGAAATCGATTATGCTTAAGCCAAGCAGGTTACGGTCTATTCTGTACCCGCCTGTTCTCTCAGAGTTTAGCTCTGAGTATGAGTCCGTGCAGTGGAAATGTTAAACAGCTATGCCGTAAAACTTTTTCTCCATTGATATAAAACGTTAAAATACAGGCAGTTGCACCTTTTTTAAAGTTGGTTAAAATATCGGAATCTATAGTAGTCGTTAGGAACTCCTAACTAGCTCTTCATAAACTTTCCAGACATCAAGCGGCACCCTAGTCTCAAAACTTCGGAAAAATTGAAAAGATTTTGTGAAATCATTCTGTATAAATGTCGGATTGTTGTAGTATCCACCCCCAACTTCACTTTTGACGATGAACCATACTATTGTCATACTCATATTTTTGGTCTTTGTTTGTTAATGGTATAACGAATAATATATCTCTTTCTTTCTTTCCCGTAATCACAAATGCGAGGAAACACAGGTGGGGAGCAAATACATATCTAAAGGCGAGAAAATAAAACTGGGCAAATGCATGTCGGGTCACGCACCATGTAGGCTAAGTATAATGCGGCTTAAGAAGTGGGTTTTCTGTTGTTTTTTGTTTTATACTGCTAACAACGTGAGGAGCAACAGATCAAAGTGTTTTAACTCCGTTAATGTAACTTTTGAGATAAAAGCATAATCCATAATATTTTTAAGAGAGGACAAAAACAAACAACTTTGTATTGTAATAGGGTTTATTGGAAGTCAAATCAGCAAATAAAACTGAAATCCACATACTTCTTATTATTAATTATCAATAAAATTTTACATATTTTTTTGGATTTAATACATATTGATGCATTAACCATAAAATAATACTGTTTGATGTGGCACATTTGGGATTTAATACAGTTTGACATGGGTGTGAAGACTATTACACACTGAACTAAAATTTACTTATTTCATCCTCCTCTTCCAAACAGTCACACATTTCCTGCTGTTCTTGATCTGAATCGGTAACACCATCACCATCACTGTTTATAATTTTTTTGTAATATTCTAACTCCCCATTATCAAAGCTAACAAAGCCGGATCACTATCACGGTATCTGAAACAATAAACATTATGACATAAACAAAAACAGGCAAATAACCCATTAAAATAAATTACTATAAATGCTGTGATAAAATACACAAGTGCGAACAACACTTACCTTGCTTCTTTACGCCGAGCTCTTAGGTTTTTATTACGTGGCCGTTTTCGTGAACCATCCGAATGTTCTCCAACAAATATTGATTCTTCCATCTTTACATACGATTATTACCATAAAATAATAACAAATCTATTTTATTATTCAAAAAACATTAACACAACAACAGTGACAACATAACCGCCAATGTTTCCTGTCATATTGACATCGAGTGACAAGTGACCACATACAATATAGTTTGTTGCGTTCAGAAATGACTTGTACTTGATGTCTATGGATGTAACACACTTTGTTCTAGCGACAAAATTTAATACACTTGGATATGGCAACGAACCTGGATCTAATATCGTTTGAAACGGTTACTACTTTTGGTTCTTTTTTATAATAAAAAGTAATACAGTTTGATGCGTCATAATTTGACATGAGTTTCAAGGTTTGAAATAGATAAAAAATCCGTTCTGTATTAGAATAATTCGGTAGGTGGAGTTAATACACTTTGATCTGTTACTCCTCGTTTTATAAGTATTTTTCAATGGAATCTGTAAGAAAGTTTTTTGACTTGACTCTTGAAACTTGACTAATACTCTAATGAAATTTGCACTTTAAGCGGTTTGTCGATAGTTTTCACAATCCCTAAGTGTTTTTAAAAGACCTATCTAATAATACCCCACACGATGGGGTAGGTGAGAAAAAAAATCACATCCATACTTTACATATAGGGAGGACCCCTAAAACATTTCTTTTTAAATATTTTATTCTTTCACTTTGTCGGCATAAGTAATATGTGTATCCATGCAAATTTTAGCCCTCTAGCACTAACAGTCTCTGAGTTAAGCTGCGGACGCACGGATGGACGGACAACGCAAAACTATAAGGGTTCCGATTTGCCATTTTGGCTACGGAACCCCAAAAAGGGAATCTAGTCTATAATCGTTACCGCCTGTGATAAAGAAAAATTATATACCTTTGACATTTACATTTATTCAAATAACTCGGTTCAATGATTTAAATTCGAATACGTAACAGACAGACAGAGTTACTTTTAACATTTATTATATTCGTTTCGATGCCATTTGTCTAGAAGTTTTTGAAAAATGATCACGCGAATCATGCACTACCAGCAATACCATTACCTCACCTTAAACTCGCTGATCTACATCTCTGTTCCACTACTGTCACGAAGACAAGTAAACCTATAATTAATTATCTGCTACAGCTTCAGTCCTTACCACGGTCGATTGGCTAAGCCTTACCCGTTGACATTAATGGCCATTGAGAACGTCCCAACGTCTCCCCGGTGTCCACTACCGTGATGCGATGTATTGACAGCTGCATTGGAATCCAGTCACTAAATTGATCAGGGAATATGTCTTTTAGGGGTATAATCGCTTGATTTTGAGCTTGAAATTTAAAGCTCGCTTACACCTCCACCTAGAAAAAAAAATGTGACTGGGGATTTTTGTCATTCATGGCTGTAATAAAAAAAATAGGTATTAATGAATCTCTATGAACTTATTAAAGTTCCTGCGACTGCATGAAATTATATAACTATGTAGGGAATCATGTTTCCATCTTTTGTGCAGGTGGGTTTTTCTAATATTTTTTTTTATTCTTTTGGAGTAGTTGTACGATGTAAAAACTAACTTTTGAGCTTTTTCTCAGCTAAGTCAAGTATAATAAATTGAAAAAATAATAGATGCTAAGATAAGATTTTTTTTTAGTATCATAGTCATATTTTTGAAATGCTTAAGATGTACCCTTTAATTTGATACCCATATTGCAGTACTCAAAATAACTTTTTTTTCACAGCTCTTTATTTTGACATCTCACAGCCCCCATGTCTGTTTTTTTCAAACGTAATGTAACGTAACGCTTAACTAAGAACACTTGGGCGGTCAAGACAAATCTAACGTCTTAATTGTATTAATCCGTTTAGTGGATTGTGAGATATCAGGTAATAAAGAATAGTATAGGAAGGGTTATGTTTTTCGCACGTATTTTGTATGTATGTACATACATACAAAATACGTGCGAAAAACATAATCCTTCCTTTCAGTCGAATAATAAGCCATCGCGACCATTGACTGATTGAATTTTAATCGATTCATATATATTACGTTATATTTGAGGACGAATTTAGTTGTTCATCGGCAGTGACTTTACATTTACGTTGATACGATTCTTTTAATCACACAAATTATAGATATTTTGGAGAGATTTTGCTCATGAGACCTTGAACTTTAGAGCGCTCATATTTTTTTTTTTATAAAACGACTCCCGCAGTAGGGTACAACCCCTGTGTCGCGGGGGACTTTACAAACATACAAGTCACGGACACAAATTACACCCAGACTGGGAACAACAATTTGTAGACCACACAAAGTGGTGTCCCGTGTGGGAATCGAACCCACGACCTCTTGCGTACCAGTCGGATACACTCCCACCACCGAGGTGGTTGCAATTTTTTTCCATTAACTGCACTTGTGGAATAAGGTGGTTTCTTGATAAAATGCTACTCTCAAAAAGACTTATGTCACATAAAATCGTGGGTTGTTTAGCTGAATCAAGATCCTTCCTTCTCCCTAATCAAAATCCTACAAAATATGTCCCCAGTAACATATATGTTTAAGCTCGTTCGACCGTTGTCTTTGCTGTAGGTCTCTTTAAAAAGACCTTGTTGTTTTCTACATTATATTCCATAAGCAGCGGTAGCGTAATGGCTAAGGAATCGGTCTCGCAATTGTGAGGTCGGGGCTTCGAATCCTACCCATTATGAACCCACTACTAACACAAGCCTTTAAGCTTAGCTGGAGGGGTTAACAAGATTGCTAATAATGTGGGACTCAATCCCACATTGCTAGTTATCTTATATATAAAAAAAAATATTATAAGTGGTTCACACAGTGCTATCATCATTTTCTTTATGACAGTCATTTTCAGCGCTAATATTTAGCCATAGCCTATAGCATTCGTTCGACCTACTAGTGCAAACATCAGACCTATGATCAATAATGTGAAATTATCGCTCCGGGTGGCCACAGGGTTTATAGTGGGTAATTTGTCTAAAGGTCATGAGGTGTACTGGTAAATAGGTTAGTAAGGAAGTAGCAGCTTGTAAAATGCGCTGAGAACTAACAATGACATGTGTCTTGTATAAAAGATAAGGGCAATTGATACTTCACTGACCTGTATATACCTACCTACTAGGACACTGGGCAGGCTACCGCCGAAAAAAATAAGACTTTCATTTGATTTTGACATTTCGAGAAAAACAAATGGAAGTTTTAACTTGTTTTTTGAAATTTTAGCGGCGTTGTGCACTTTTTTTGGTATGTGTAAAAAATGTTAATCTCGCGTTAGGATCACGTGACCCTGTTCGAAAATTCGTAAGACGGAAGGAGAGCGACGAAAAACTGCTACAATATCTACGAAGGTAAATTTCGCCGACATTTACAATGTTACTATAGCTCAGGTGGGAAATCGGGCGGTCCAAAAACTAGAAGACCAGACCCAGTTCGAGTCCGAGTAACGCTTATTATTTTCCCTTTTTTATTTTAATTTTTGATTTTGGGTTTTGATCTGTGATTTGTTATTTCATATTTTTACCGTAACATAAAAAATATTATTCAAATTTCATCAGTATCGACCTACTTTTTTCTGGCAAATATACTTTTTAATAGTCATGTCGTTGTCATTGTCATTTTTTAAATTTTCATATTTGTGTACAATAGCGCAATAGATGAATATTGTATTTAACCACATCAATGATAGTCCTTTTACAATGACCATTTGTTTTAAATGTCAAGAAAGTTGACAGGACGTTAATTCGATTCGGCATTTAAAATTGCTGTCACTTTGTAGGTACGGGATAACCAGTCCAGGTACTAATACGAGTACTATAGAGGTTAGTGTAATATGTATTTTTATTTTAAATTAAATTTCCCCCGTTTTTGCAACATTTCTTATTGCTGCTCCGCTTCTGTTGGTCGTAGCGTGATGTTATATAGCCTACAGCCTTCCTCGATAAATAGGCTATATAATTGGCAACAATGATAGTTTTTTTTTTCAATTCAGATCAGTAGTTCCTGAGATTACCGCGTTCAAACAAACAAACAAATAAAAGCTTTATAATATTAGTATAGATGATTGCCATTTATAAAAGCCTTATGTCCGCCACAATCTGGGTTACAGTCCGATGCAACACAAAAATTTGTGGGGGCAACGGGCCGGAAATTATGGCGTTCTCCGAATCTACTAAACGATTTCGGTTTCCAAAGCCAATTTCTTCAAAGACCAGCCAACAATTAAAGAGATACCTAATAAGCATAGTGAACTAAAAAGTCTGTTTGTGAGTGGAAAAGTAGACTCACTATTAGAACAAAAGGAATTTAAGGATGCAACAGCGTTGACTTCAACAAGACTAAGGTGAAAAATATCATTCTTCGTCTGGAGTTGATTCTAATAGGTATAACGCCTACAAGTCCAAATATTATGTCTATCCAGTTTTTCTACTCAAATGATAGCACCTTCAAAATCCTCTTACCACCATCGACTCAATAATTGGTACATAATCTACAATCCAGCGAATCAAAAGTTCGTCTCTTTAAACATAACATATAGAATACAAGGTATAACGAAGAATTGTGCTACGTAGGTACTTAAGTTGTAGGTTGGAAGGAGCGCGGCCGACAATAGAAGCGGAAAGTAGCCGGACGGTATGCAAGGTGTAAAACAAGGGATAAGAATGTAGCGGAGATGATACTTTTTTAATTTTTGAAATGTAAACTTCTTTAGCGGCGTTGTGCACTATTTTTGGTGTGGGTATAAAATGTTAAACTCGCGTCAGAATCAAGTGACCATAAGATTGGTGGATTGGTGGGAAGACAGGTGGGAAATCGGGCGGTCTAGAAACCAGAAGACCCCGGTTCTAGTCCAAATGATTATTTCTTCCCTTTATAATTTTAATTTTTTGATTTTGTTTTTTAATTTGTGATTTGATATTTCATATTTTTTATTTAATTGTCATGTCGTTTTCTTTGTACTTTTATACTGATAAAAAAAAATTGTTTTCACTTCTGCCGGCACTCCCGAATTGCCATCACAATGTCAGGCAAAGGTCGCCCTATACGCGTTCAAACTTTCCAATATGGTGTCTCATACTATGTAATTAATTTGACCGTTAACAAATGTCGCTATTGAAGATGCAGATTATAATAATAATAAATAATAATAAAAACTTCATTGTTTTCTCTCACATAGACATTACAAAAAATGTACATAGGACTTATATATTTACTAGCTGACCCGCGCAACTTCGTCTGCGTAAATTTTCCCCGTTTTTGCAACACTTTTCATTACTGCTCCGCTCCTATTGGTCGTAGCGTGATGTTGTAGCCTATAGCCTACCTCGATAAATGGGCTATCCAACAATAAAATATTTTTTCAATGCGGCCCGGTAGTTCCTGAGATTATTGCGTTCAAACAAACAAACAAACTCTTAGGGGGATGAAAAATAGATGTTGTCCGATTCTCAGACCTACCCAATATGCACACAAAATTTCATCAAAATCGGTCAAGCCGTTTCGTAGGAGTATGGCAACGAAAACTGTGACACGAGAATTTTATATATTAGATAATTTATTCTTAAAAAACTACTATGTGAGAGACTGGTGGCTGTACTAGGAGACCTGTATTACAGCTTACCAGCTTGTGTGTGTGTGTGCACGTACAGGCACTAGTTGTAAGTTCGTTTCCCACACGGGACACCACTTTGTGTGATTCACAAATTGTTGTTCCGAGTCTAGGTGTACTTTGTATCCGTGACTTGTATCTTAGTAAAGCCTTAAAAAAAAAGGTAGACGCGCTGTCTCTTGTTTTCATTTCAAGACAATTCCCGTTCCCCTAGCAAAACATATAACAATTACAATTATAGAAACAATTAACGAAACCACAAAGTGCTTTAAGTTTTTACTCCGAGGTGGGAAGTAAAAGTACAAGTTAAAGGAGATATTTCTCTTATAACTTGTACCCCTACCCTGAGTAGCCTCAGGATCCCAAGATAACCATTTAGCAGTTGCAACAAACCTGGCTATTACGCCTGCAGAACGTCCATTGTTTCCAGCTAAAATAATAACCGGCCGCGTGTGCTGCTAGCAAAAAATAATGCATTATGAATTAAGAGAATACGTCGTTTATTTTCCTTTGCGTTGTCTTTAATTTAAATAGAGATTTTGTAAATGTTTTTAAGCTGTTGCATAGCTTTTATCGCGGGCTTGGAGCGCTGCGACCGAATCAAAAAATTCCGTAACGAAAATAAAACCTAACACCCCACTCCCCCCACTTTTTTTTTAATTGCATAAGTTGATAAAAAATGCTATGCAATAGCTTTACCGCGGCAGTCCCCGAGTGCCACACATTTTTTTTGTTTTGATAATGGTTAATATAAGCAGCAACTCTTTTTCAGGATCTGGTTTGTCTATACTATATCTTTTGTCTGTGGCTTCGGCCGCATTTATTGACGTATAGACCAGGACTGTGCCATCCCAATCAAATAAAAAGTAAAAATTGACTGCAAAGCATGAAAGAGAGAAAAACCTCGTGCGGCCTTTGAATGGTCAATTTTGTGAGGTTATGGCTTAGTCCTGTTCTTAAAGGTTCATTTCCGTGAAATCGGCCGATCGCGAGCCGCCTACTTACGACGAACGGCTGACGCGCGCGGCCAATGCGACAATAGTCAGAGTATGAGAATATATGGTACCGTTTCCGAGGTAAGCGACAGACGCGCGCGGCCGACGACTGTCGTAGGCTGCGCGCGCACTCTGAATATTGTCGCAACGGCCGCGAGCGTCAGCCGCTTGTCGTAAGGCGCGCGCGGCTCGCCTTACGACAAGCGGCTCGGCCGCGATGCACGGAATGAACTTTTACGTCAATGGCCGCCATAGATATTCTATGTCATCCCCCAGGTTCGAAGCTACTTTTAAACCATATTGAAAAGAGGAAAACGTGGCAGGACTATGTCGGACCATTCTCAATATAGGGTTCCGCAGCTGTTACTACAAAGAAATGCACTATATATGAAAAAATACGATCTGAAAAATTACTCCAGCAAAAAGCGTGTATTTATGGCACTTACGTCCTTTTGTTGAGAAGCGCAGTTTTTGCTAAAAACTCAAAGACGGTATATCCGATTATGTTAAAAATAATTTTATTACCTTTTTTTTACCATGCTGTTTAAAATATAATAGGGGTGCGACAATTTTTGTAACTTTCGGAGAGATTATTTTTACTTAATCAAAAAAGTTTCTTATATATATCTTAAAAAAAAATTAAAGGCCTGTCGAATGATGTTCAAATGCTTCTATTACATGTATGTAGTGCCCCTATATGTTTTTTATTATTTAACTATCGAACTATATTGCAGCTTATACAAAACACCTATACCTACTCCTAATTTCATCCACATACATTGTGTAGTTTTTCAGTAAAATGCCTGTGACATACCTACGGACGGAGAGACAAACGGACGGACATCACAAAATTATGAGGGTTTGGGCTTATTTGTGTTTTCGTAAGCACTTTAGTACTGTATGATATCTAGGGTCTGATGATGGAGTCGGAAGGTGGTCGTAAGAACTTTTGAATTAAAACAAATACACCCACCGAGATTGGGCTGGATTGGTTCGTCTCGAGGAGTACTATTATTTTAACACGAAATTTACACTTAGGTTTTCTTTTATTAAAAAACTAGCTTTCGCTCGCGGCTACGCCCGCGTGTATATCGGTTATCGAGATAAAAACTATCCTATGTCCTTCCCCGGTACTCAAACTATATCCATACTAAATTTCATTTAAATCGGTTTAGCGAGCGTGAAAGCGTAACAGACAGACAGACTTACTTCCACATTTATAATATTAGTATGGATAACTTGCTGTTTTATTTGTTGTAGCCTTTCTTTTAGAGTCTCTGTTTTAATATTTTTAAGTGTATATTGTACTGATGGTTATACTTTTTCAATGTTTACCTATTGGTTCAGACGCGATGCACGCAATGTGAGATGCAGCACTAAAAGCGACTCGGCAAGTAGCCTTGCACGGGCCGGCGGGCCAAATAAACTGTTCACAAACAACCGAGCAGCACATCCACACGTTTGTTCTCGTGTTCGTGCCCGTTGAATGCAGCATTACACTGGTGATTAAGTTGAAGTCTATTCTATGGACAAAATCCACAAGATTTTAAACAAACAAATGTTGTCTACGTATCAAAATAATATTATCTATCTCTCTCTTTCCTACCATTTACTATATAACACTGTACTAATATTATAAATGAGAAAGTAACTTCTAGTAAAGTCTGTCTGTTATGTCGGTTTAACGCTTATACAGCTGAACCCATTTAGATGAAATTTGGTATTGAGATAGTGTGAGTACCGGAGAAGGACATAGAATAGTTTTTATCGCGATAACCGACATCCACGCGGTTAGATCCGCAGCCGAAAGCCAGTACATATATTAATATATTCACTACCAAATTAACAAATCAAACCAATTGCATCGAGATAATATGTAAGTACTATACATTAATGCGCTTATTACACTACACTAAATCAGGGACCCTAAATCCTTTAAAAGAGCGGTGCAAGAGTTAAGGCCCTAATTCTCTAACAAATTTTCAAGGCCACGTCGATTTAGGGCTCTGATTCAGGGTAGTGTAATAGCCGTTTAATACCTCAAAGTTGCTCCGCGGGGAAAACGTACCTTCTAAAAACAGTCTGAATTAACCTAGATCAAGTGAATATTTTGTAATATGGCCAACTATATATTTCCTTTTTGACTTTCAAAATTTATAATATACATTATGCCCCGGTGTATAAACGCTTAATCAAAGGATTGCTTCTCGGAATGAGCTATTCTGGGAAGCGTCTCTCAAAGTTTATGTTATAGGGAACTGTTTAGGTTATTTTATAAAATATATTTTTTGGTTTACCATTGAAGCTTTGGAGACACAAAGTTAGCAACTATTGATACTTATGGATTTTTAAAAGCAACGGGTCATACTTATACAATTATATAATGTGTACAAATCTAACATTTTACCCAATCTTACAATATTTACCATTCAAGTTCCCATTGATAGGTGTATTTATTTTAAAATTAAAAAAACCGGGCAAGAGCATATCAGATCATGCTCAGTCAGCGTTCATGGCGCTGTTGAGAAACGCAGTTTTTCGTCAATAACTCAACTACGGTATCCACATTCGATTATTTTTGAAATAATTATAGTTTATAGTCCTATGCCCTTACCCAGGATTTAATCTATCTCCATAATAAGTTCCATTTCAATCGGTGCAGTGGTTTTAGCGTGAAAACCTAACAGACAGAGACGCATATTTATAACTAGCTGACCCGCGCAATTTCGTCTGTGTAAATTTTCCCCGTTTTTGCAACATTTTTCATTGCTGCTCTGCTTCTATTGGTCGTAGCGTAATATTATTCGGACAGTTTCTGAGATTATCGCGTTCAAACAAACTCTTCAGCTTTATAATATTGGTTAGGATACGTTGGGAACAGCATTTTGATAGCGATTTTTTTGTCATTTTCTATAAAATAATATTCAACTAAAAGAAACAAAGTATTTGCTAGTTGCAGTTATATTATTAACTAGCTGACCCGGCGAACTTCGTACCGCCTTAGCGTAAATTTGATGCACTACTTTATTTTGTATAGCTGACATTCGTAACGCGCTTTTTTTAAAATATGCAAAATTAAATGTATATTTTTTAATCTTTCTGAGAGATTTTCTTAATATTTTTTTCCGTAAGAACCTTGTACAGAGTATTAGAAAACTACAAAAAAAAAATCAGCCAAATCGGTCAAGCCGTTTTCATGCTATGTCGTGACAACGGAAAACGGGTTTCATTTTTATATATATAGAAGTATTATGAATAAAGGGAAATGGAGATAGAGTTTTGAGAAGTTGTCGTTAAAAGTAATCATTGAGTGTCATCGAGCTTAAGTAGGTATTTCGTTCCAGTTATAGGTACGGTTAAAATGATTTTTGTTAAAACTCCAATAACAATAGCTATCGATATCTCAATTCATTAAAGACAATAGTGCAAAGGCAGCATAATCTGAAGCCAAACTTTGAAAGGCCAAGCATAATTCTAGCAGAGGGCATCGTTACGCCTCTGAACAATTCAAGTCAATAACTCTGCCCAACTCTGGCAACTCCCAACTATCCAACTTGCTCATTCTAAAGCTCGCAACGAATCGAATACACGACGAGAGTTCTTGTTCTGAATCGATTTATTACTAGTATCGAGTGAACGCGGTATTGTGATTTGATTGTGTCGGAAGTCTAGTAAATTAATTGTGTTTTGGCGGCTTACTTTAATTTTGGAAGTTGATGACCATTACACGTGTGTCATAATAATCTTGCCTAACTTTTTTCATCTCGTTATCTTTAAAAAACTAAACTCACTTGAATAGTAAGTTTTATAGACATTTTTTGCCAATTATTTTATTAATACAATGATTGCATTTGTAATAGATAGAAAAGTTTGAAGTCTATACTCAGGAATCGAACCCGAGACTTCCGTATGCCAAACCGGGGCCGGAATCAAACCACCTATCTGGACTATGTTACTACCTCAAATTTCTCTATACTTTCTTGCAAGCTAGTTGGGCCCTCGCTTGCGACATCTAGCCACTAGTTAAAGAACTATCACGACCTTTGTTATTGCTTCGTTACAGAGAGCATTTTAACAAATTATGATGTCGCAGGCCGAATATAATTGTAATTTTATAGGAATTTCTTGCCAATTAATTTATTGATGATATTTTAATAATTGCATTTTTGAAAGATAGAAAAAATTAAAGTTCAGACTCAGGAACCGAATCCGAGGCTTACGTATGGCAAACCCAAAAAAACTTAATTGTTGTTTTAATGACCCTTTTTTATGAATTTTATCTCTTTTATTTAATTCTAGTGTAACATTTTTAGGGCTCGGTAGCCAAAATGGCAAAAAACGGAACTTTTATAATTTCGACATGTCCATCCGTCTGTCCGTCCGTCCGTATGTTGTTACATACGGACGCACAGACAGACCGACAGACGGATGGCATTTTACTGTGACTATGACGGATGATTCACTTTTTAGAACGTATTATTTCATATGTAGCACATTTCTTTGTAGTAACAGCTTCGGAACCCTAAGCTGAGCATGGTCCGACATTTTGTACGACGTTTCAAGCAAGTAATCAAGCAATAGTACATCTTAACGAGATCTGAATAAATGTGTTATGCCACAATTTAACGCCTGTAAGACTTAATAATCGTCAGAACAAATGTTAAAACCGGGCAAGAGCATGTCTTACCATGCTTAGTGTAGGGTTCCGCAGCCGTTATTACAAATAAATGCACTACATATGAAAAAAATCTGATTTGAATAATTGCACCAACAAGAAGAGAAGAGCGTGTGTTCATGAGCTTTTGTTCGTATTAAATGTAGAATCATTCTTTTTAAATTTTTGTCTGATGTTTATAGGCCTTGCATTTTGTGACCTAAGTCAATAAAGTGCTTTGACTTTGAATTTAACGCAGTTTTTCAGCAATAACTCAATGACAGTTTAACTGGATCATGTCGAAAATAATTTTAGTTTCAAGTATTTATTAAGTGGTACCTATGTGATTTTTTCATATTTTTTGGTCATACGGTTCAAAGATTAGGGTTGGGGCATAATTTATGCACCTTTCAGAGCAATTATTTCAAAATATTCACTTAATCAAAATAGTTTCTTAGAAGGCTTAGAATGTTTTAAAAGACATGTCGAATGATGTGTTGCCATTTGATGTTTGCTAAAAAAAAATAGCTTCTGTTACATGTATGGAGTGCTATTTATTTTTATTATTTAACTATCAAACTAAGTAGCGGCTTTTGCAAGACACATCATCATCATCATCAGCCTATCGCAGTCCACTGCTGGACATAGGCCTCTCCAATTGCACGCCACTTTGTTCTATCTTCGGCTTCTTGCATCCAGCTCCTGCCAGCCGTTTTGCGTATATCATCACTCCACCTGGCTTGAGGGCTTCCTACACTACGTTTGCCAAGCCGCGGTCTCCACTCTAGAACTCGTTTACCCCAACGGTTGTCGGTTCTTCGGCTTATATGGCCAGCCCACTGCCACTTCAACTTGCTAATCCGGTGGGCTATGTCGATAACTTTGGTTCTCTGCCGGATCACCTCATTTCTGATTTTGTCCCTAAGAGAAACTCCGAGCATAGCCCGTTCCATAGCCCGCTGAGCGACTTTGAACTTGTGTACCAGCCGTACCGTCAGTGTCCACGTTTCGGCTCCGTATGTCATGACGGGTAGGACGCACTGATTAAAGACTTTAGTCTTTAGACATTGTGGGATCGACGATGAGAAGACTTGACGTAGCTTACCAAACGCTGCCCAACCCAACCGAATTCTCCTGTTCACCTCGTCCTCGAAGTTGTTTCTACCTAACTGCAATGACTGCCCGAGGTACACATATTTTTGAACAACTTCGAGAACGGCGCCGTGCACCGCTGTCGGTTCCGGTAGTACATGTTCATTGAACATGACCTTGGTTTTATCCAAGTTCATCCGTAGCCCAATGCGTACAGAAGAGTCAGCCAGGTCATTCAGCATCCGTTGTAGGTCCTGCAGCGTTTCCGCTATGATGACAATGTCATCTGCAAATCGCAAGTGAGAAATGTATTCACCATTGACGTTGATGCCCCGCCCTTTCCAGTGCAGCGTCTTGAACATATCCTCCATTGCATTTGTGAACAGTTTCGGGGAAATAACGTCCCCTTGCCTCACTCCTCGATGCAATGGTATAGGTTTTGTTTGCTGATTCTGTACTTGGACGGACATGGTGGCGGCTTCGTAGAGACATCTCATCACTTCGATATATCTCCAATCTACTTGGCATCGCTGCAGAGACTCCAGAACGGACCAGATTTCAATCGAGTCAAAGGCTTTCTCATAGTCCACGAATGCTAGACACAGGGGCTGATTATACTCCTGGGTCTTTTGTATAATCTGCCGCACTGTGTGGATGTGGTCTATGGTGCCATATCCGCTCCGAAATCCAGCCTGTTCCGGTGGTTGGAATTCGTCAAGTCTTCGCGCAAGGCGGTTCGTGATGACTCTTGAAAACAGCTTATAGACGTGGCTTAGAAGAGAAATAGGTCGGTAGTTCTTCAGCCGGGTCTTATCTCCTTTTTTGAAGAACAAGACGACTACACTTCTACTCCACGCCTCCGGAGTTCTCCCTTCAAACAGGACAGCATTAAAAAGCTTTTGGAGCTCCCTCAGTACGGGTTTACCTCCAGCTTTTAACAGCTCTGTTGTAACGCCATCCTCTCCAGGGGCTTTTCCATTTTTCAGCTGTTCAAGAGCCAGCACGATTTCGTCAATGTTGACTTCTGGCAGGTCTTCGATGTAGTGGCGTGTTAGAGTGGCTCTAGGACCCTCATTTTCAGGATCAGGTCGAGATGCATGCGAAGCGTATAACCGGCCATAGAAGCCTTCCACTTCGGAGAGGACTGCCGGCTTCGAAGAAACGACTTCTCTACTTGCTGTGGTCAACTTCGTCAGGTGGCTTCTTCCAAGAGAATGTACGAACACTTTTGACCCCGGTTCTGCTCGATCGCTCTTTTAATCAAAAGAGTGTTGGAGCACCGAAGGTCGTGTCGTATAAGCCTGTTGATCTCTTGGTTTAGAGCGCGCTTTTCCGACGAAGTGACGGGTGGGCTTTCACGTCGTTCCTTCATTAGCCCTAAAGTCTTTTCCGAAAGCTTTGACTTCTTGCCCTTACGCTGCATTTCACAAAATCTCGTACCTTCTTCCCTGAGTATCCGAACCACATTTACGAGCTTCTGGTTTACGTCTGTTGTGGTTTCCATGGCAGCAAATCGGTTATCCAGGTTTGACTGGAACGCTTCGGATCCTATCATGGTTTGGAGCAAAGTAGGTCGGAGCCTGGACCTCATCAGACGGGCACGTTCCGCCTTGAAGTCGATATTCAGAGAGCCTCGGACAAGTCGGTGATCACTACCGGTATTAAACCTGTTGATCACGGTGACGTCTCTGAATATATGCTTTTTGTCCGTCATGATGAAGTCGATCTCGTTTTTCGTCATAGTGTCGGGGCTTTGCCAAGTCCACTTCCTTTGGGGCCGTTTCTTAAAAGTTTTCTTGCAAGACACCTATGTGCTAAATTTCATCAATGATCATCGTGTAGGTTTTGAGTAAAATGCCTGTGTACGGACAAACAGACTGATACGCTGACAAACGGACAGACGGATCTGACGAAAATTTATAGTTGGGTCATGTCCGACTGTTTAAGGTTTGAGTTCCGTTTTTGCCATTTTGGCTACGAAACCCCTAAAAGATTTGACGATCCTGAGTACAAAATCACACGATAGTCACAGGTAAATAAGTCACGTGATCACTAGTTAAGGGGGCATTACACTTAGAGAATTATTTATTTCGTGCTACGTACATAGCGACGCGTTTTCGCACAAAACCATTACTTCGCAGTGCGCAGAAGCGCAGGTCTAAATAAAGTAGAATATTCGTTCGGACATACATTAGATTACGAACACTATGTCTACGACAATACGAAAATGCTCGTTTTTGCGTTTTTCCACAACTTCAAGATTTATTTGTGGGATCATATTAAGACATATCCATAAATTTCTTTATATCATCTACTAGAAAAACTCTTTGACTAGTGACACAAGTTTTTTCGTGTCCTAATATTTTGGTTTTCTATATACATTTTTGGGAGAGCCGAACCTTGTTTCGCGTAATTCTTAAAGATAGGTCGTTACATTTTTGAAATTTTAGTACCATATGTATATAAGGAGCCAAATTTCATACAACAAACTACTGGTTATCTATTTAAACCGAATTCTAACAAAACGTCAAACACCATTCAATAATAAACTACCTCCGAAATTCAAAGTGCATCTATTATTACTTACACTCACTAACTATTACTGCACATTCAAAGAGGAAGTTCAAAATCGTAGGCGTTTCCGCCAGTTCGCCTAGATATAGATCCAAAGACTTTGGCCTAACATCGTAGACTGCTTTTGAAAGCGTTAGAACACCCTGTATTTAGTTATTTAAACTTAGGCGGTAGTTTGTCAGTCTTTAGTTTTGAAACAGACGTAAGTTATATAGAGAAGCACGCAGTTGTAGAATAATTAAGTATCAATAGTTTTCTGTGACTACTTAATGTAGAACAAACCTCCACCGTCACAACGAACAAGCGAGGGGCCAACTCGCGTGCAGGAAAGGATAGAAAAAAATGAGGTCTAGTAACATAGTAGCAGGTAGGTAGTTCGATTCCGGCCCTGGTTTGGCATACGGAAGTCTCGGTTCCGATTCCTGGGTCTGGACTTAAATTTTTTCTACCTTTCAAAAATGCAATTATTGTATAAATAATTGAATTACCTATACTTTCTAACAGTAATCAAAATGCCATAGAAACTAACACCCCGAGTGCGTTATTTGAGTCACAATACACAATACATAAACAATTCTTTTTAACAAAGTAATTAATTTGACGCAGGATAAACAAGGACTTACGTCTGCTTTTGTTGTAGTCTGTGGACTACAACGCTGGTATTCTCGTAGGTCCCTGATAATATAATTATTATTTATTTTTTCTGCTGCTGTCACATACAGTTGTATATACTAAGGTAATAATAAAAAAAAATCTTAATCCAAATTTATTATTAACTAAGTACAGACTAAAAAACAAAAGTTTAACTAGCATTTGTTGTCATTTTCAGCTTTAACACCTGAAATTTGAATTATCTTTTTGGTTTTTTTTCGGAGTCTGGTCCCCCCGAAAAATAGCCTGGGTAGTCTCCAGATTATGATATAATAGGCTGGTTTAAAACAAAAAAAAATCCAAGAGACTAATTAGTAATTAAAACTAATATTTATACTGCCAACGATTCAGTCCCGATTAAATTTGGTGTTAAATAGGACTTGGTGTTAAAGAAATAATTTGACTAGAAAGAATAGTGACGTCGAATTCTGCATTGTTTATTTAGCTTTAACAGATTGCAGTCAACTGGGCTTGTCAATATCATATTCAACAAATAGGACAACTTCACTTGTATAAACAACTAGCTGTCCCGCGCAACTTCGTATGCGTAATTTCTCTCCGTTTTAATTTCCCGTAATTTCTCGTCGCTTCTCCGCTCCTATTAGTCGTAGCGCAATGTTATATAGCCTATAGCCTTCCTCGATAAATGGGCTATCCAACAAAAAAAGAATTTTTCAAATCGGACCAGTAGATCCTGAGATTAGCGCGTTTAAACAAACAAACAAACAAACAAACTTTTCCGCTTTATAATATTAGTATAGATTATTTAGAAACTCGAGTTTATTTCTAAAACAATTATTGTAATTTGAATAACATAATTTATTTAAAATCTTTCCAATGAATACTGAAACATCTAATCCATTACAGCGTTACTATAAGTTTGCAAAAATACAACAGTTACTATGAAAACCAGTAATACTTAGTTACGGGACGATTTGAAAACATCCGAATGTTGAACCCAAGAAACCGATTAAAGGGGCATGCCCACCAGCAGTATCGCTAGTATTTACGTTGTGCCACAAGTTGATTAAATGTATAATTCTTGTTTCTAATTATAACGTTATTATATAATGATATGGAGTCTCACATTTGCCGGAATATTGAGATGCAAATATTAGTCTTTCAGTTTATTTATTTCCTTTTTTTTCGTATGAAGTTAGATACTAAATTCCATAGTCACTTGAACAATCGCCTTTAGTGTTAATCGGTTTCTTTGTTGATCGAAAATAAGTTCAAATATAAAAAGCATACATGGTTTTGTAAAAATGAACATTATTACTTCCTAAAGTTATTTGACATGTGCGTAGATAAATACAGTGCAGTTGCACATGATGTGTTACATATTGTGTAATAAAATAAATAAAATTAATTGAGAAAAAATATTATTTATTTCTTTCTTTCTATGAAGCTGTTACCTATCGTCCTTGTAAACATTTTCGTCTTAGTACTTAGCAATTTAAAAAAAATAAACATTCTAAACAATTACAAATGTACATAACTTTGAATCGATTTTTAAGAACATTCTTTTCAGTCACATTCTTAGGGATGTGACTCATCCTTAGGGATGTGACTCGAAAAAGAATCGACATTGATAATGAATTGTCAAAAATCTAAACTTTCAGCGAGACCATTATAGGAGATCTTGCGATTATATCGCGTATTGTTAACGCAACGCTATGCAGTATAGCTTTATGGCTGACAGCCATAAAGCTATACTGCATAGCACGCTATAAATAGGTGCTATGATGCTATATAGTACATGCTGTACTATATAGCATCATAGCACCTATTTATAGCGTGGGCTAGCGTGACGTTTACCATCAGGCACACGACCTGCTCGTCAAAAAAAAAACTCTAAAATTAGGTACTCACTCACTTTATATTATACTAGCTGTCCCGCGCAACTTCGTCTGCGTAAATTTTCCCCGTTTTTGCAACATTTCTCATTGCCGCTCCCTCCTATTGCCTATAGCCTTCCTCGATAAATGGGCTATCCAACAGTGAAAAACTTCGGATCAGTAGTTCCTGAGATTACTGCATTCAAACAAACAAACAAACTTTTCATCTTTATAATATAAGTATAGATTTACGTAGATACCTTGCATCAGCCGCAAATGTATTGTGTGTATTACACGGCTGAGTACCGAAGCAGGCGTTAAGATGAGAGATTACACGCAGCTGTGTCATATTTCATTTAGTCAGGATTTATAGTGGGTGTCGTGTGATGTATGCACCTAGTAAGTGCCTGGTTGGGAGGAATCCCGTTTAGTTGACTTAAGGAAAAGTACTATGGTAAGGTGAAGTATTATACGGTACCTACTATTACTAAGAGAAATCGAAATATGGCTGTTTTTTTATCTAGCTAATCAATGGGATAGATGATTTCTTTTTGTTTTTTAAAAGACAACTAACATCAGGCTCTGGGTGGCAGCTGGTGAACCTCTTCGTGCAGCAGTACCACGCACTCCCATTGCGTATATAAACACTATGTATAAAAACGTAATGGTGTTTTGTCGTGATGTAATGGACGTCGAATTCTGCATTGTTTATTTAGCTTTAACAGATTGCAGTCAACTGGGCTTGTCAATATCATATTCAACAAATAAGACAACTTTACTTTGACAATGTAGGTATAAACAGTTTGGAAATTCCAGTATTTTTTTATGAATTAATATGGAATAATATCTAAAACCCGACCAATTAATGTAATTTGAATTACATTATATAATTAAAATCTTTTAAATAAAGTTAAAACTGACACAACTAATCAAGTACAGCGGTACTATAAGTTTTCATAAATACAAGACTTACTATGTACAACCAGTAATAGTTACGGACCGATTTTAAAACGTCAGAATGTTAAACCAAAGAAACCGATTAAATTTAGTGTTAATCGGTTTCTTTGTTGATCGAAAATAAGTTCAAATATAAAAAGCATGCATGGTTTTGTAAAAATGAACATTATTACTTCTTATAGATATATTCTTTTTGTTTTTTAAAAGACAACTAACATCAGGCTCTGGTTGGCAGCTGGTGAACCTCTTCATGCAGCAGTACCACGCACTCCCATTGCGTATATAAACACCATGTATAAAAACGTAGTGGTATTTTTTTCAGAAATACATGTATTTTGTTTCTAAAGCAAGTTGTTTTTTTTGCAGTTTAGTAGTGCTTAGATGTAAATACAAGTACCGCAATGAAACTACTTCCTTGTACTATGATTAAACGTATAAGTATAATTGCCCGCGCAACTTCGTATGCGTTAATTTACCCCGTTTTAGCAATATTTTTCATTACTGCTTCGCTCTTATTTGTCGTAGCGAGATGTTATATAGCCTTCCTCGATAAATGGGCTACTAAACAGAAAAATATTTTTTCAATTCGGACCAGTAGTTTCTGAGATTACCGCGTTCAAACAAACGAACAAACTCTTCAGCTTTTTAATATTTGTATGGATTTAGGGCCTAAACCTCAAAATAAACAACGCTTTTAAACCGATAAAATACTCCAAAAATAGGTAGTGAAGGGTTAATATATTAAATATTTTACAAAATGTGCAGGTCGCAAAACGTGCAGGTCGCGAAATGAGCAGATCGCAAAATGTGCAGGTCGTAAAACGTGCAGAAACCTATCTGCACTGCAAGAGTATGTCTGATATAGTATGTATTTGAGTTTTGTGAGTTGTCACTGGCTTATCAAAAAGTAAGGCAGATGGACCCATTTTTAAGCCCTGTTCCATAAGTCTTATAGTTTTAAATAACAGTCACGTGCAAAATAAAACATTTATTAGGTGTATTAGTTTTTTTTAGCATTATTACAACTTACCGTAACTTAACTTACAGTTCATCATAATCATTATCATAAATTATCAGTGTCACCGTTATATATATAGCCTGCACATTTTGCGACTTGCACGGATTCCTTGTAGTATAATTGTCAATTTAGCGAAAAGTTACTATACTTATCAACTCAAAACAGGTACCTCATAGTCATAGCCCAATAATTTACAAGGGTAAACTTCCTTAGATCGACAAAGTTAATTAAAAAGTAAACAAATTCAAAATAATATTAAAAAAAAAACAAATATTAAAAACACTTTTGCTTTAAAAATAAATGCCTACGCATTTAAATTCAGTCCCTATCAAATACTGCTTCTAATTTTACTAATGATACTCTAACACGCGGTAATACAGAAATTCACAGTCAGAACCAACCCTTAAATACACATTGCCTTTCCAATAAAAAAATAATCTTCGATAAAATAATAGAAGAATAAAGTAATTTTTAAGATAAAAATGTCCAACTTTTAGCAAGTGTAGCGATTATTAAGAAAGTAAACAAAAATTAAGAGGCAGGGTCCCTGTTGATTCGGATTCCAATTTGATTTTGTACACTTTACCTAGTGAATAACAAATAGATGGGGCGCAGATGTAAAGTGACTTTTGGAAATGACACAATGAAAGGTCACTAAACTTTGAGAACTATAATTAAATTATTTTCGTACAGCCTAGCTTATTTTTAAATTGGATAGAATAAGTATTGGAGAATTGGTTAGCGTAGCGATTATTAAATTATGATTTCTATAAAATAATATTTATTTATGATTTCTGATAACTTAATAAATATATTTATGACAGCCCCACTAGGCGAAGCCTGTGTCGAGGCTATCCTAAGTATTATCTGTTTTTTAAAAGTCAAAACTTCTTTAGCGGTGTTGTGTATTTTTTTGGGATGGGTAAAAGTGTTAAACTCGCGTCAGGACACGTGACCTGATCCAAAATTCGTAAGACGGGGGGAGAGTAGGCCGCGCTTTCTAAGAGATAAACTTTTTAAATGTAACAGTTCTGAAGTGTTAATTTTTTGATGCAATATAAATTGTCAGGTTTGTGTATAGCGATAGCGCAATAGATGAATATTGTATTTAACCACTTATATGATAGTTTTTTATACTGATAAACAAAGCAATTCGTGCGAAATTATTACCTAACTATTCAAAAATGTACAACGTTAATGTTCAAGTTTTCACTTCTGCTGTTCCCGGAGAGCAACCCATTTTTTTTCTTTATGATGGAGGAGTGAATATGATTATATGTTTAATGACGAGAATGCCTCGTGGTCAAACTAGAATGTCAAAAAAGGCGACTCTTAGGGCCCCTTGTGATCTAGGTATTCAGTTCCATTACTAGTTTTCCATTCTCTAATTACTAATAACCTCGTGGCTTCTTTATATTACACCAAATAACTTTGAAGTAATAGTTTTGAAAAAAAAAAATATAAATTAACCCTTCACCTTCACCACTGACTATTGTCACAATGATTTTACTCCCGGGTTCCGGGGACTCCGGAGTAAAATCATTGTTTTATGTCAGATTTAGGGCTTAAACCTGACAATAAACAACGATTTTACTCCAATTAAATACTCCAAAAAAGATGGTATGTAGTTAAAGGTTAATATATCAAATCTAAACAATAATTTTATAAAGCGGAAGAGTTTGTTTGTTTAAACGCGCTAATCTCAGGAACTACTGGTCCGATTTGAAAAAATCTATTTTTGTTTGATAGCTCATTTATCGAGGAAGGCTATAGGCTATATAACATTGCGCTACGACTAATAGGAGCGGAGCAGCGACGAGAAATGTTGCAAAAACGGGGAAAATTTACGCATACGAAGTTGCGCGGGACAGCTAGTGTTTTTCTAAACTATTAATACAAAGTTATTTTGTGTAATGTAAAGAAGTCAAGAGCGGGAGGTTATTAGTATTTTAAAAATCTGTATAATACGGAGACAAAACTGCGACCGGTAATGGATGGATGAGTTGGCCAAAGTTAAACTAAGGAAATATCTATGTCGCGTAATATTTGTCCATAGATTTAAATATGCATGAATTAACTTAAAAACGCTCAGTGAAAAAAGTAACCGTCACTTGGTACATTTAACCCTAAAATTTACTTTTCAACCGCAGCTGCAAAAATATGAGCATATGTATGTGTCTGTGAGTCTGCCTGTGCCATTGTAACCCCTAAACAGGTAGACTGATTTATGGAATTAAAAAACAATATTTCTATCAAATATGTGCTTGCCAATTTATAAACAGGAACTACGCTCGTCATTTCATAAAAGTGCATCACATTCACTTCCAGCATCTCTATTGTAATATTTGAATCTATAAGGAAAGTCTTGAGTAAATTTAATCTGTCAATTCAGTTTACACTTATTCCCAGGATTGGGGGGTATAAAGGACCGAGGAACGAGTTGCTACATTACTGACGTCATAAAAATGGCGTAGGTATACATTTTCACCAATATTATGCTGTAAAAAAAACATCTGTTGGAATAAAAATGAATTCTTATACAGGGGAAAGTTTTTAATAAAAATGTGTTTTTTTTATACTGTAATTATAACAATGAGATAATCCCACTTACAAACCCTTTATTTCAAAAGTACTTAAGTTCTAATCCTTGGTTTGCTAAAGAGTTTCTTTGTATTAGAACATTTAAAAGGTTTGTGTTTTCATACTGTCAATATTTGCATTAGTATTATTTTATAGTAAGGGGTCCTGCTACGTTTGTTTTGTAGTGTGTGGGTTGTACTAAGATGTAAAAAAATGACTGTTAAAGTTTTCGTTGTTAATGGGAAATATTTGTAGAGTCACTACATTCCTTGTACCAGACAAATACTCAGTAATTGGGTAATTGAGTGTCAAATCTATCAATTACAGTATTTTTTTACACTCATCAGGTAATAATACGCCTTTAAAAACATCAGAAAAAAGTATTCGTCTGTAACAACATGTTTTAGTTTTTAAAATAGATGGGGAGCCCAAGTAGCTAACTTAGATTTATTCGAGCGCGGCGGATTAACATAAAAGCCGAACCCTGTTGAGTATTCTACTGAAAATTAGCTCTTTAAATAGTGACGCGCGTCTTGGGCAGCAGGTCAAAATTTAAAAAAATAAAATATTATAGAGATTCTCAAACGCATTAGATTATCATACAGACACGCTGGCACATATCTAGACTACGCTGATCTAATATTTCAACGATTATGTGGAGAGGTAATCTTAATCTGACTGTGTTATTTTATTTTCAAAAAGCCGCCAAGATTGCGGCTTGTCTAAGTCAAAAGTCATTTGATTGGGAGCTTCTTGTGAGTTCACTTAATATCCCCGTTTTATGAGAAAGAGATTTTTCTAAGACCTGGAGCCGCTATCTCCCCACCATTAAACATTTTTTATACATGGCACGACAGGACAGCGACGGATCGGCACATTTGGAGGGAATTTGAGGAGGCCTATGTGTATATATGCAACAGCCTGACCTGGTAGCTGATTAAAAACTTCTAATTATAAGTAACTAGTCTAGATTGATTTAATCTTTAAGTATGGTTTCTACTTTTTAATATTTATTTCAATATTGTGTGAAAGAAGGTCAGAGTAAATAAAGGCGATTTTTATTTTTTATTTTTATTTTTTATTAATTTATTATATCCTAAATATGTTTCTTCGCACTATAATAATCTTCAAAATTAAATAGGTCCCCACGACGACGCTCGAGTAAATCCAAGATAGCTACTTGGGCTCCCACAGACAGACAGATGAGAGTGACACAACCGAGCGAATTGTTTTGATGGTTTATAAAAAGACTAGCTTTCGCCCGCGGCTCCGCCCGCGTGGATGTCAACTATCCTATATCTTCCCGGGACTCAACCTATCTCCATACCAAAATTAACCTAAATCGGTTTAGCTGTTCGAGTGTGAAAGCGTAAAGGACAGACAGACCAACAGAGTTACTTTCACATTTATAATATTGGTATGGATACTCATTTGACTTGACATTATTACATAGGTACCCAATTATACAGTAGGTAAGGTATGTAGTACTAGCGTTTATACCACTTGTCTAAAGGGACTGGGTAGTTTGGAATCAGATGACTGGGTGTAAATTGTCCCAAGACACAAAATAATTAAGCCACGAATCACTTAAAACAGTTCATTATTTTATAGAACCCGTTTCTTTAAAGTAAAGGAAGGAGTACACCATCTCAAACTAGTAAAGTCAATCATTTGTTGAGTAGCAGCCGGTCTCAAAATAAAACTACTATGAACTGTCTGTTACTAAAACATGCGTTTCGATATCCGTCGATAGATAAAAAAATCTAAAGAATTTCTACAAGGTTATTTGTGGTATAGTGCAACGCTTAAACATCCCAACAAGATTGTAAGAAAATTAAAATATTGCAAAGTTGCAGAGTTATAAACCATTCAAATTGTATTGTGTTTTTCGCGCTATCGTGCTCATTGCGTCTGGTAATACATAATCCATGGTTATTATTGAAAAATAAGTGATAACATTTTACATCACATTGTGAACAGGAATTGGACTGCCTCTGTGGCGCGGTGAGAGTGTATCCGACTGCTACGCAAGAGGTCGTAGTTTCGATCCCCACCCAGGATAAAACTTCGTGTGATGAGCACGATGTTTTATTCTGTGTTTGGGTGTTACTTAACTATAATATCTAAGTATTTAGAAATATATAAGTATGTTTATCGGTTGACTGGTTTCCATAGTACAAGCTCTGCTTAGTTTGGGATCAGACATATTTGTGTGAGTTGTCCCAGGATATTATTATTATTCATGAATTAATTACTGATAACTGTAATTGAAAAATATTAAATGTTCCAAAAACTACCCCATTGGATTTTGTCACTGATTCTGAGCAAACTTCTTTCAGGTTTGCACTATACCAAGAATAACGTTGTATAATAACGGAAGGCACAAATGTCAGTTTCGATAGGTGTTAGAGGTAGCCATTTAACAGAAAGTTAACGGTAGATTGAACTTATTGAGACCGGCCCTAAGAGCGTGACCATGCCAATGCCTCGATCGCCGTATAAGAATCGAACCCACGAGCTCGTGTGCATTAGTCTTACGCACTCCCGCTGCACCACCGTCTGTTGAATATGTTCATAAGTTTCCATAATGCAGGCTCTGGCTAGTTTGGGATCGGTTGACCGTGTGTGAGTTGTCCTAAGACAAAAAAAAACACGAATTTTCACCAAATTTCCAGAACATGTTTCTTTAAAGTAAACTAAGTCGTACTTCCCAAACTAAAGTAAAGTCAAATATTATGTCAAGTAAGAGCGCCATGTCTGTGTTTGCGTTGAGAGATTGCGAAATGTGTATCAAATAGGACCCGGGTTTGATGCTCCGTTGTGGTTTCTTTCGTTTTGTAAATATGGGACTGAATATAAATACAAGAGTATTATTTTAAAGAGGGAATTCTTGAATAGGTTTTTCTGTGTTTGAGGTTTGTGTGCCAGCTGTGTTGTGATTTGAAAACGGTTTTTTTTCAGCTTGTACCTTTCAGATACAGAAAAACATAAGTACCATGTTTTACTAAATTATTTATTACTGAAGGCAGATAGGCTAAGCGGATCTGGATGAAGTTTCCGAATAAATGTAAAATGTTCACGTAAATGAACTGCAACACCTAGTTTTTCATAGTACGTTGATAACAGCATTTTGAGCAGAAAATCTTTTATCATTGTTTTTCAGTTTATTTTTCCGATCGGTCGCGTGTTCGAATCTCACTCTTTATACTACCGTAGTGATAACACTCCTAACACAAACAGTTTACTAAAGTGGAGCATTTAACTAGATTACTAGTAATAGATGACCCACATTTCTAGTACCTAATCTATTTTCAAGAAAAAAATATTCTTAAAAACCAATCAACAAATTTTAAACAATTTTATTGGTACCTAGTAGTAATATTTCTTTTACTAGAAAATAATTACACGTATTGTTCATCAACTTTAATCTACATACAAAACTTAATAAACAGTAAATTACTCGCAACAAATTAATTAAAGATATCCATCACATTTACATTGAAGCAAATGGCCGACAGTTGTTATACAATTAACTAAAAACAAAGTAAAAATAATTAATTTTATCGCACACTTTAAATTCATTTCAATATAATTTATTCAACTGGGATAAATTATTTTAAAATAATTATTCAACTCCAACACAACATAGCAAAAGAACAGAAGGGAACCTACATACGTGGGGCACTCAGAAAATGTTAAGAAAATAAAAAACTAACTTTTAAGGATAAAATATTTTAATTAAATCTTTTTAAAAAACTCTCCACCATATAAGAATACTATCGGGACTTAATCGCGTGAAATATTTAAAATTACGAACCTTTTATTTACCCGACGTTTCGATCGAATTGCACCGATCGTGGTCACGGGTCGACTGACGGCAGCTTAGCGATTTTTCCGTGAGGTGCGGGTTTTTTCAACTACCCTCGCCTGATCTTGATAATTTTGATAACTTTACTGTCTGGTACTTCTACACACTACACTTACTACGTCTTTACACATTTCATTTCTACATGCCCCTAAGGTAGGCAGAGATTGCTTTTAGCATTAAGTCCGCCTCTGAAGAATTATGTGCATAAAGTTTTAATAATAATAATAATAATTCGGCGTTGATGCTGCTTTGGGTTTGTAATAGAATTAAAACCAGATACCCCATTAAAGTTAAGAAATTAGCGATCTAAATTTTCCCTGCGCTTCTCGATCGCTTCACTTTCGTAGGCGTTGGATCGTTTTGAAACAGCTAAACTGTCGACTGACGCTTTGTTTCTGGATCGTATTGCCATTATCCAGAATTTGTCATTAGTCACAATGTCGTAAACGCGCCGAGACGAGCCTGCTTCAAATTTTTGAAACATATCACGGCACCATTCCACACGGGCCTGCCTGAGCTTCGGTGAGGTGGTGCGGCACCCAGCGCGAAACTATCCTCCTCACGCTAAAGTGCTCGTGTAGAATCGCTTCCCGAACCAATCCGCAGAGTATGCTGAAATTCTTCGTATGTACATACATATCAACCCATATGATGGCCCACTGCTGGGCACGGGTCTCCCCAGTAGAACCTACTATGTAGATCCTGGGGGTAATTGCCATAATCGCCACGCTTGGCGAGCGGGTTGGCGATCGCAGTAAGGCTTTAAATACGCAGAGAACGCTGCTGCCCGTCCTCCGGGGTGAAATCCCTTAGTCGCCTTGACGACACCCACGGGTAGAGATGGGGTGGTACTATTCTTAAGCCGGCACCACACGGCACGTGCTTCGTATGTGATTCGCCTATTTTCTTAAATTTATTTTTCTACTGCCAGCATACTCTATTCCGTGACAGCCGTCGTAGGCCTGTTATTCCTTTGTTCATCCCAGACACAAAATAAACATCATGCTCATCATACAAAGTTTTATCCTGGGTAGGGAACGAACCCATGACCTCCGGTAGGGATCGAACCCATGACCTCCGGTTTAGCAGTCAGGGTCACTAACCGCTAGACCAACAGGCCAATCAGGTTAAAATATTTTAGCTGGCTATCCGTGTGAATATTGTCTTTTGTACTCTCTCTATTTTGTGATTCGGATAATTTAAATGTAATTATTCAATTTCACAGATAAGAGAATGATTAGAGGGTAGATGATATCTAAATGGTCTAAAAATGTATGTGACGTTATAATTTAAATGTTTTAGAGATTATGGAGTGGAATGTTTTTGGTTTATCTTAATTATACATTCATCCTATATGTCGCCATTTCCCAAACGGCATACCTACTGATTAATATCGGCAGCATTATCTGATTTTGGTAAAAACACGCAATTTAAACTTCAATGAAAATCCTTTGAAATTTCATCTAGCCGTTGCTGAGAATATGTGCTAGAAGATAGACACTTCAAAGATGGAAAAGCGTGATTACGCCATATTATTATTATGGATACACTACTATTGTAATTTCACCGCACTCTGAGTCTACAGTGCCCTTCAACCGTCATAGTAGTGTGTTTAGAGAGATTCACATCACTAGCTATTTCACTGAAGAACAACCGACACTATGGTGGTGCCCACTAAGACGACTTATGGCGGCTATACTTACGTGTATTTAAAAAAAATTACATCCTTAATAGGTATTCTATGGAACTGATTGAAAGAACGCCGCTTCTCTTCACAAAATCTTCAAAAATTCTAACTTCAATTTTGTTAGTAGTTACTATCAAATTACGCTTTTACGCTTACCTACTTAACCTATAATAATTATTTGTTATACATGAGTGCATATTGTTATTATCCGTGCGTTAGCAAGGATCGAAAGTTACTTGTTGAAAAATCTTTGCACTCGAGTGCAACACGTAACTTTTCCTCCCACTTCAGCGAGGAAATAACTAAATGCAAAAAAAATATAGGCGCATTATTAATAACAGTTTCAGTCAATTCTGTTGGCGTCAAATAAACTTCCTCGTCGCTAGAATCACTTATTTTAGGGTTTAAAAGTACACCAAGAATATTCCAAGTCTGAATTTTTAACAAATTAAAAAAGGTTGTATGATAAATTCGGCACCATGGAGGTAGAAGTAAGTAGGTTTAATGATGTTTTGAATTCACAAACTTATTGCACACTATGTTCTTAATTCAATTTACTTTATCCTTTAGCAGATAAAAACGGCTTTTGCACTCTGATATCGAAGAGCAAAAATACTCTTTTCGAGATGGGGGGATAAAAAGCAAATTTAATAATTTACATTAAAAATATACAGACACGCGCGCTACATTATAACAACTTTTCACGTATCGTTGCCCAAAACCCTTGATGAACTCAACCGTTTCGAACAAAACACACACACACACACTTACAAACAATACAACACCTAATAATTAAACTATTCTATTCACGGTTGGGAGGCTAACACACGAGCGGATTTACGATAGCTGTGTAGTCAGGGGGCTTGCAGGGGGCAGGCACACGCTACTGTTGTTTTTGGTCCACCAATCCAGCAGCAGTCACGTGACGTATTGTCAACTATATGTCAAATGCAAACATTTTTTAGCGTTAGCGTATGCGGAAAAAGAAATGTGTGGCATTTGTCTCAGCCCCCAGGCCGGAACAAGTCAACAACAAATCCACACACACAGACGTACGGACGACAAGAAGACTTTTGATTTTGACATGTGACAAAATGAAATGGAAATATAACAAGTAACAAGAGTAACAACGGGTTGTAAAAATGGCGGCAAACTGACCGGCCATTATTTTTACAGCTCCGAGTTTAACTTGTAAAAAATGATTTTAATACGTGATAATTGACTTAGAACGAGACTATGTGCATGTAATAAGTGCACAAATACATGACACTGGCAGAAATTAGCCGTTAAAACGGCTAGATTGCCATAAACTCAAAGAAGAAGAAGAAGAAGAGTAACAACAATAATATGTCATAAGTGCCAGTAGTGTCAAAAACCATTTGATTTGACGCTTGATATTTCTGTCACTTTGTACGCGGTTGCCCAAAGAGTAAACTGGGGTAGCAATCCAACGTACTAGTACTACAGGGTAATAACAATAATAATTAAAAATTAAATATATTATATATCACTTAGGAAGCAAAATACTACAGTTGTGAATAGTCGATTCTACATTTATATGTAATGCCAGTTCGCAAACAATAGGCAAAGCCCGAGAAAAGAACAGGCAATAACAACAAAAGAACAGGTAATATATACTAATATTATCAAGCTGAAAAGTTTGGTTGTTTGAACGCGATAATCTTAGGACCAGTAGGGTCTGAATTGAAAAAAATATTTTATTGTTGGATATCCCATTTATCGAGGAAGGCTATATGGTATATAACATCACGCTACGACCAATAGGAGCGGAGAAGCAATGAAAAATGTTGTATTTAATATACTAATAACCTCCCGCTCGTAGCTTCTTTACATTACACTAGAAACAAAGATAAATCGAAAAATCGTTTATTTGCCACAGATACAATTAGCTACATATAAACAAAAAAATTACAACTAAGTAGGTACTTGCACGTCCTATCTGCGACCAACGAGGTTTCCACTCAGCATAAATGCCATGTTGTGGCATGAGCCACAGCACAGCGCTGGTTTTCAGTGTGAACCCCAAGTGACGTCCGAAATCCTTAATTAAATAAATAAATACTACACTAAATAACTTTGTAATATAAATTTGAAAAGTATTTAATATTTTGACTCTTAATCACCTACCATCTGTTTTTGGAGTTATGGCCTTAACAAACGTTGTTTATTGTGAGATCTAAGCCCTAAACCTGACATAAAACAATTATTTCACTCCGGGGTCTCACAGACCTCGATGTAAAATCATTGTTTTTTGGACTGGCCTGTTGGTCTCGTGGTTAGTGAACCTGACTACTAAGCTCGAGGCCGTGGGTTCGATCCCCACTCAGGATAAAACTTTATGTGATGAGTACGATGGTTTGTTCTGTATCTGGGTGTTATTTATCTATAATATGTCATCATGTCATCATCATCACCAGCCTATCGCAGTCCACTGCTGGACATAGGACTCTCCAATTGCACTATATTAGATATGTATTTAGAAATATGGAAGTATGTTTATCAGTTGTCTGGTTTCCATAGTACAAGCTCTGTTTAGTTTGGGATCAGATAGCGTTGTGTGAGTTGTCCCAAGGTGTTATATTATATTAAATTGTGACGAAAGTAAGTGGTAGGTGGTTATGGGTTAATTTATATATATTTTTTTAAAACTAATATTACAAAGTTATTTGGTGTAATGTAAAAAAGTCACGAGGCGAAGGTTATTAGTGTATATCAAATTATCCTGTGATTTGCGTTGTTTTGGTTGAGATTCGTCCAAGTTCGACCGAGATCTATGTACGTGAGCGTCTATGTGTGCCTGAGTCTGTTTTCGCTCGTTGTTGAAAGCCGGCTTTTATATACATTTGTATTTTACGGCTGTATATTAAAGTGCAATGTTTTAAGGTGAGTGCACACCCTTCGTTAGAGGCGTGAACAACTGCGCGCAGACCGTGCCGCCGGTGTGATCTAGAGATAAAGCTTTGTGCTGTTTGTGTATTTTTGGGCTTAGGGTAACCCACTCGATAATAATAATTTTATGGGTAGTTTTTAGTTCCGTAGTCCACATTAGGATAATGCGGCTTAAGAAGTCGATTTCCTGTTGTTTTTGTTTCATACTTACAACGTTATACTTATCTACATAATAATAATCTTAGTTTAATCTTAAATTAACAAGTGATATGAAGTAGTTAGACACACTAATTACTTCAGAATGGTAAGCAGAACCCCTAAACAGACCTATCTAACGGTACCCCACACGATGGGGTAGATGAGAAAAAAAATCACATCCCCGCTTTTTATATCATATGTTTAGTTCAGAACTTCCTGTGGCCACCTTCCAACTCCATCATCAGACCCTGGAAGTCATGTTGCACCAAAATACTCACCAACGAAAAACAAATGAGCCCAAAGTTGATGGGTTTATCTTGTTTAGTTAAGTAGTTCCGTTGGCGTCTTACGGTTCCATCATCAGAACAGCTCCATTATACCATACTAGCTTTCGCCCGCGGCTCCGCCCGCGTGGATGTCGGTTATCGCGATAAAAACTATCCTATGTCCTTCCCCAGGACTCCAACTATCTGCATACCAAATTTCATCTAAATCGGTTTAGCTGTTTGAGCGTGAAAGCGTAACAGACAGACAGACAGAGTTACTTTCACATTTATAATATTAGTATGGATTATTATATTGTCACAAAATAGAACACTGGGAAGTGGTTCTTATTAAGCTTTTAATATTTCGTACCGAACACGCATACATACACATATTGCAAGTTATTTAAAAGCTTGTCATGACTTCGAATATTGTCATTATAATGCATTCCAGGGATGTTACGGAGGGGGTTTTATCGGAACCGAAGTCGGAGTCGGAGTTTTTGAATTTGGTTTGTCAGATGTCGTGGGCGAAGACAAATATGTCGAAATAAGTCTTAAGATAATAAGATAAAAAAACTTTTTAACACAAAAACAACTTTTTATTTCGTATTTTTTAGTGGTTTTACCAACTTGGATGTATATCCTTTCAAACACAAAAAGATTTTTTCAAATTGGTTCAGTCGTCTTTGTGTAATCGGTGAACAAATATACAAAAAAAAAATACAGTCGAATTGAGAACCTCCTCCTTTTTGAAGTCGGTTGAAAATAAATATTATTCAGTTATTCAAATTACATGTGTGAACCCTGCGATCATAGAAATTTCGTGTCAATTTTTCCTTTATACTTATATTCTAGGTACGTATACAAATTAGCTTAGAGAAGCGGCTGCCGTTAGGTACATCCGATTTAAAAGTATTGAAGTCGGAGTCGGAGGTGTAAAATTAATCGAAAGTTCCGGCCCTTCGGAGTCGGGGTCGAAGCTCCGTAACATCCCTCCACTCCCTGGTGCATTCACACCTATTATGGCTCAAACACGAGCACAAAGGTGTGTATGGGCTACTCCGCCCGACAGGGGTCAGCAGTCCAAACAGCGTGCTTGGACCGCCGACCTGTATCGGGCTTCTTACCGAGCTGCTTGCCGGGTTGTATGACGCGCTTCTCAGTAGGGACATAAGTTACCCATATGAGAAGTTAGCCGAAACGGGACAGACCTGCGAGCCCAGATAAGCCTGTACGCATGACCGGTTACTTCGTTATGTTAATATCTCTGTATCGGCTCTGACATCTCCCCCTCAATAAAATGTTGTAATAGCATGATTCATTACGGAACTGACTAGTTATGTACGATAAATGTTAGTTGCTACTTTTTTTGCTTTTTGGGTAAAAGTCACTTTGATTACTTCTGTGTTCTGTCGGTAGGTATATTAAACTGGGGTCGCTGACGCAGTGGCAACTGAGCTGATCGAGATATCTGCGAGATTAAGCAACGTTATGATTGTCGGTCCATCGATGGGTAACCGTATACGAAAAATGTTATTCTCCTCCGTACCTCGCAGAGCTCGTTAAGCTACCGGTCCGGCGGCCTTCAGTAGTGTAGGAATTCCATCCCATCAGTCTATGAGAGTGAGGGAATAGAGAGTGCACTTGTGCCTGCGCATACACTTGTGCACTATAATATCTTCTGCGTAGTTGGCTAGTCTTTAGTAACTCACAGACTAATATTAAACTATAAGTTTATGAAAGCAAGCAGATAATTATAATATCTTTGGACAAATCACCCATGGCCATTTGATCCTAAATTAGGCAAAGCCAGTATAAGACAACCAGGAAACTGATAAGCGTACACGTATTTAAATATTCCTAATTAAATATAAACATATTTATCCATAGATAAATTGCAACCAAATCTATATACCATCTATACTATTATTATAAAGCTGAAGAGTTTGTTTGTTTGAACGAGGTAATATCAGGAATTGAAAAATTATTTTACTGTTGGATAGCCCATTTATTGAGGAAGGCTATATGCTATATAACAGCACTACGAGCAATAGGAGCGGAGCAGAAATGAAAAATGTTGCAAAAACGGGTAAAACTTACGCATACGAAGTTGCGCGGCTCATCACTAAAGGCCGGTCTCAATAATCTAACTGTCGATGGATTTGGCTACTAGATGTAGAATTTTGACATATTTTGTATGAAGCTTATGTCAAATATCTAACTGTCGATGGATTTTGCTACTAGAGCTATTCTAGTAGCAAAATCCATCGACAATTAGATTATTGAGACCGGCCGTAAGTGGGCATCGAACTCGTAACTTTGGCTTAGTGATGGAGGTTACTAACTACTAGCCCAACTAGCCAGTCAGTAATAGACTGCCTCTGTGGCGCGGTGGGAGTGTGTCCAACTGTTACTCGAGAGGTCGTGGGTTCGATTCCCTTACGGGACAATACTTTGTGTGATCCAAAAATTGTTGTTCCGAGTCTGGGTGTACGTGTAAAGTCCGCGATACAGGGCAGGTACCCTACTGCGGGAGTCGTCTTTAAAAAAAAAAGTAATAGGTAAACTATTTATCTATATGTATAGGTACTATGATGTATATTAGAACCATGAGCGGATATTGTAATGCACTATACACATTCAATTTATTTAACAATTAAAGTTATTTTTTCATTAACAATTTTTACATTGTGTTTGAATAAAGGCAGATTTCACAAAATATTACATTTATTTAGAATAATCGTAAAAACAATAATTTAATTATTAAAGAAATAGAAGAAAAGGTTTACACCCTAATTAATGAAAAAGCAGAATAATTTACAACTTCAATTACATAAATCATTTCGATTCATATAAAATAAATACCTACGTATGAGGCATTTTGCATTTACATGTCAGTAATCTGCATTTTTAGCGCTTAATTTACCCTCTTATAAAATACTTTTACACTATCGAATACATGTTAAAAATAGACCAATCTCTAATATTTGCAGCTAATATACCACATTTACAAATATTGCTTTGTTTATTTTGTAATGATAAATTTCCCACACCCCGTTTTAGGGAAAGTTCGTGTGTAGCTATTGTCAAAGAATTTAAAATTCTTTCATAAAACCTTTTTAAACAGCCTGTAAAAAAATAGCAAATCATCAATCCTTTATATTTGTTGACACATAATGTACCACATTTAAAAAAAATCATTACATTAAATTGTAAAAACATAATAACTGCCATCAATTTTTGCGAAAAAAGTAATTTTACAATGATTTTTGTAATAAATAAAACCTAGTTACCAATTTAAAAAAAAATACCTAATACGCTTTGACTTTCAAGTAATAATATTATGCTATTTTATCAACCGACTTCAAAAAGGAAGAGGTTCTCAATTCGATTGTATGTTTTTTTTTGTATGTTTGTTCACCGATTACGCAAGGACGGAAGAACCGATTTGAAAAAATATTTTTGTGTTTGAAAGGGTATATTTGTAAGTAGGTCCTATTGTTATCAGATCACAATCTGATGATGGGATCCTGGAGAAATCGAGGGAACTCTTCAAATATTAAAGGCACACCTACAGTGATTTAGGTACATTTCATAGTGATTCGTGCATTTACTCTCAAAAAGCACATTGGTGAAGTAGAACTGATGATGAAGACTACAAATGACGAGCGGACATATTCAATATTTCACGGATTGCGATTCAATTACTTTAATATGATATTGAGTAGCATTTTATTCTAGTCATACTACTATTACACAGTTATTAGAGGTGATAGTGAACTATCATGTGAACTCCTCAACAGTTAACGGCCCTGCATCGGGGCAAGCAATATTTTGTAAAAGGATTTGAGCAGTTTACATAAGCCTTTTATAGTATAAGTGAATTACAAACCAAAACACTAAAAAGTGAGAAATAAAAATCTTTTTTACAAATATATATTACCGACTTCAAAAATAAATACAAGGCAACTAAAAAGCATAAAATAATATCTACCTCATCATCAGCCTATCGCAGTCCACTGCTGGACATAGGCCTCTCCAATTGCACGCCACTTTGTTCTATCTTCGGCTTCTCGCATCCAGCTCCTGCCAGCCGTTTTGCGTAAATCATCACTCCACCTGGCCTGAGGGCGTCCTACACTACGTTTGCCGTGCCGTGGTCTCCACTCAAGAACTCGTTTACCCCAACGGTTGTCGGTTCTTCGGCAAATATGGCCAGCCCACTGCCACTTCAGCTTGCTAATCCGGTGGGCTATGTCGATAACTTTGGTTCTCTGCCGGATCACCTCATTTCTGATTTTGTCCCTAAGAGAAACTCCGAGCATAGCCCTTTCCATAGCCCGCTGAGCGACTTTGAACTTGTGGACTAGCCGTACCGTCAGTGTCCACGTTTCGGCTCCGTATGTCATGACGGGTAGGACGCACTGATTAAAGACTTTAGTCTTTAGACATTGTGGGATCGACGATGAGAAGACTTGACGTAGCTTACCAAACGCTGCCCAACCCAACCGAATTCTCCTGTTCACCTCGTCCTCGAAGTTGTTTCTACCTAACTGCAATGACTGCCCGAGGTACACATATTTTTGAACAACTTCGAGAACGGCGCCGTGCACCGCTATCGGTTCCGGTAGTACATGTTCATTGAACATGACCTTGGTTTTATCCAAGTTCATCCGTAGGCCGATGCGTACAGAGGAGTCAGCCAGGTCATTCAGCATCAGTTGCAGGTCCTGCAGCGTTTCCGCCATAATGACAATGTCATCTGCAAATCGCAAGTGAGAGATGTATTCACCATTGATGTTGATGCCCCGCCCTTTCCAGTGCAGCGTCTTGAACATATCCTCCATTGCATTTGTGAACAGTTTCGGGGAGATAACGTCCCCTTGCCTCACTCCTCGATGCAATGGTATAGGTTTTGTTTCCTGATTCTGTACTTGGACGGACATTGTTGCGGCTTCGTAGAGACATCTCATCACTTGGATATATCGCCAATCTACTTGGCATCGCTGCAGAGACTCCAGAATATCTACCTAGAATAACAAAAACAAATTAACAGTTTGAACTTGGTGCCGTATTAAACAAAAACAACTATTTCATGGCTTGTGCCATTGTTATTGTTATTCTAGGTAGATATTATTTTTTATTATTATCTCATTTATTCAGACCTAAAAACATAATTATTAACAATGCACAATCGTCATTCTATAGAATTATGAAGTAAGAAATGGCTTATAACTTTACAATCAATTTGCGTGATGTCAACATAAAGTAGGTTTCTTTAATATAATATAATTGATAATTACGTATTACATCTAATATTTGTGAATTATTAACATTTACATTACAAATCATCTAAAGAATATAAACACTTTTCCAATAAAAATGCTTTTAGTTTGAGATGAAAGTCAGATATATATAAAATATTTTTTAACTCTATAAGTAGGTAGTTTATTATACAATTTGATTGCTAAGAGATAAGGCACATCAAGCCGTATAGACAATATATGCGTAGAAACAACTCGAAAGCACTCCCTTTTTCCTCATTAGTCGATCCGACGCAGCCGGAGAGAGATTAGGCGCTGGACTTACGGCTTAATATGGTCTCAGGAGCACAGACGGGTATGATAAAATGGGCAACCATCTATGTACTAATTCTGATAACGTTGTTTAACCTCGCTCATAACTGGATCTACCCAATTGCTACTTAGTCACAGAGCCCCATATTCATATTTCACAAGCAATGATGGCACCAGTGGTAAAATGCCTATTTTTGTATACATCTAAATGAAGAGACGAGCAGGTCACGTCGTGACCCTGATGGTAAACGTCACGCTAGTCCATAAAAGTATCAGTGACATCCAAATCCTTGTTTGGCAAAGTTATGATTGTCACCACACTGCGCTCCTCATTTAAGACATTCCATTTTTCGAGTAATTACACATGCCACAATGCTGAAACACAGTGATTGTTTAACATAACTATTTCATGGAAGAATAACTGACACTGTAGGGGTACTTTCCAAGATGGCGTATGGCCACAGAATAAGTAATAGTTCTACGGTTATGGCTTAGATTAGTAGGTCTAAGCGATATATTCAAAATCCACCATCTAGTCGTAGGTTCAAAATCCATTCAAGCATGTTATGATTATGAGTTACAGAGACAAGTAACTGAGTGTGTTTACATTTAATTCCATGCCATATTGGACCACCAAATGAAATTAAGATTCAAATTACTTGAAAACAGAGTGACAACAAACAGTGAAACCAATTCTATGTTGACGTCATTTGATACTAACCTCACACAAAGGGTTGGTCACAAACATTGGATAAATACTAGTGCTGTCACCGGTTGGGACGATTTCACTGAAACAACATGCTGATTGTTGGCAAACGAATGTGTCCAATGTTGGACGACACGGTTTTAACAAAAAAAAAATATATATATTATCCGCATCATCGTGACGTAGAATTAATTTTTTTTTTTAAGTTTTTTTTAAGTTTTTTTTTTTTTTTAATTACCTAAGCGATGGGGAAAGCGCTGCGATCGTTGCTCGGAGCGGCGGCGGTGACACGAAGCGCTCAATTACGCGGTGGCATTCGATCGAGAAGGACGTATTCTTATGCCATTATATAATTGTTTTATACGGTACTTTAAAATAAAAGTGATTTCGTTATTGATACTTCTCTTTGTATAAAGTCAACCGCGCTTGTGGTTGTTAGACTATTTTACCATTATATCCATGGCAAATAGTTTTTTAGTTCTAAAAATCTCTGATTTAAGCTGCTGACGGACCGATAGATGGACGGATGGAAATGGTTAAAAACATTTATTTTTAGGGTTCCGTAGCAAAAAGGGCAAAAACGGAACCCTTATAATTTTGTTAAATCTATATTATTCTATTATGCCCCCCCCCCCTAAAATATTTATTTTTATCATTTAGCTATCAAACTAAGTAGCGCCGACTACAAGACACATTTGCACTAAATTTTATCAATATTCATTGAGTAGTCTTTGAGCAAAATGCCTGTGACATACGGACGGACGACAGACACATGGACATGATGAAACTATAAGGGTTCCGTTTTTACCATTTGGCTACTGAACCCTAAAAATAACTCCCTTTTTATGAAACATACCATACGAACGGAAGTTAAGCTTCACAGGAAGGTACTTCGCTCAAGAAACGCACACATAACAAACGAACAGCCATCGTTCACGTTCACGAAATCTCGGAAAACCTTCGAAACAAAGTGGTTTGAGGTTCTTTGAGCTTTGCTCGAACGCGTTGGTATAAAGTTTCTGCACTCTTGGTGTTTTCTGGCTGAAATCCGTAAAAATGTGGTGTGTAGGTCTAGACCATAGATGATCTTGGTAGGTACCACAGTCGGCAACAGTTACTCTTTCGTAAAATAGTAGCAAATTTATGTAGCAAACGTTATTTCTGGGCAATCGAAACTTACGAACTAATGTCTCAATTAAGGAACGCGGTGCGGTGCGGATCATCAGTCTCACGATATGCTCGTCCCTTCATTTAGTCATTTAAAAAAAATGGAAGCAATAAATTCCCTTTATACAATGGTCACGCGCACTCAGAAAGAGTATCATAGGACATATGTAGAGGAATGTTTGCCGACGTCTCAGGTCGAACGAGATTTAGTCTCGTGTAGCCATACGACGAACTTTCGACTGTGTCATCGACACATAAGGATGATGACTAAATACCACCGTGATCAATAAAGAGTTCGCTGCAGATATGAATAATGTAAGAATTCTTGCTTAACTTGTCTGTTCATCATTAAGTTTTACCAAAATCTATTCATTAGTGTCTACTTAAAAGAGCAACAAACATTAATCCATCCATCTATTCTTATAAACTTTCTGATTTTTCATTATTAATAACATAATCTGAGTGCGTGTTTGATTTATAATTTGACGTCAATGCCTCAAAACCCATTGTTGAATATGGCGTCATACCATCATAACAACCTCTCTGCTGTGCACTGGTCTCCCCAGTAAAACCTATTAAAGATATATCCTTGCCATAGTCGCCTAGCTTTGCGAGCGGTTTAGCAATCGCAGAGGGATTTTAAAGTACGCAGAGGACACTGCTGCCCGTTCTTTCAAAATCCCTTAGTCGACTTGACGACACCCACTAGAAGAGATGGGGTGGTAGTATTCTTAAGCCACACGGACATGACGTGGGACTCTATCTTACTATACCATTTTTAATATCCATTTTTTTTTGCTCCTGTTCTCTTTCGAATGCTTCTGTTTTCGCTTATTATGCTACTAAATTATCATCATCTCATCATCATCAGTTACCTCTAATACATAACATAACCACTGCATACCTATTAATTTTCTTTTCAACCAACTTCAAAAAAAGAAAAAGCTCTTAATTCGTGATTGTCCCCAGGACCTCATCATCAGAGCCCTCTAAGTTTATTTTGACAACACTTTTGAAAACTTTTCGTTGACCACAATGAATATAGAATTCATCGGAAATTCGAGAATTTTTTTTACACCCCGAGGCAATAAATGTAATTAGAATAACAATAATTAGTTAAAACTTGTCCAAAAAGCAATTCATACGAAACAAACAATCAAATAGAGCTATGATCAAATTTTGCATTAAAAGACGAGAGTTACTGTGATAACAAGTGCTAAGCTCGAACGGTTCAAGATGTTCCCTACCTATAGCGTTCGATGGGAGACCATGGATCGCGATCGCTCTTTTCCTCGGGGAGTGAGTAAGAATGCCACTCCCTCGGCTTCTTGTTCAGGCAAGTAGCTCTGATCGACTCCGTACTCCGTATCTTGTTTCCTTTGGTAAAGCGCCCCTTTCCAAAGGGACGTACGTTGGCTGCTCTGCTCAAAATATCTTTCAGGCGCCGCATATGCTGCGCCCAGTATGGTAGGTGTTCCACTATCAATGACGGGTATCTTCTCTTCTGCGTACGGAAGTGCGGGGCGAGCCGCGTGTTGTTGTTCGCGGCAGGCCAGGCGTGGGTCGCGCGATCCTCTACACGCAGAAAGTTTAAAACGTAAAACGATCAAAACGCAAAATGTACAATTTTAATATCAAATGGCGCCACTGTCGGGGTTTTCTCGGGTGACGAGCCGGGGCGCGGTCGTCGACTGACTCCTCAGCTGAGGAAGAGTTTGCACGCGACGTGGAGGATTCAGTCGACACCATCGTCGGGTTTATAGGGCGAGACGTCGGACGAGACGCTCGCAGCGTGGACGTCAGCGGCGGCGGCGGTGTGCTTTGGAAGCTCAGCCGCTCCCGCCCGCTTGTCGAGGGGCACCTCGACAAGCGGGTGGTCTCGCCGTGACGACACGCGTTAGGTGCGGCTATATTGCTATATGGCGCAGTAACCGCCAAGGTGGCGGTGGCTAGGCGTCGGGCGGCTGGGCGCGGGGTGGCTTCCTCTAGCAGAGGAGAAGCGGGAGTCCCGGTTTGATGCAGGGAGCCTGCCTTTTAGCACAGCAGCAGCAGACGTTGTGAGCGCGGGCCGCGATTACTCGGCCGACGCATACAAAATCAGTCGAACGCTATGGAGGTCATTACAGTGCTGAGAATCCTAACATCAACTTTTAAGTATTTGTAACGTTAATCGTACAGCGCCGCTCCAAAATAATTACCAATTCACGATGTATTAATATAATTAATACTTAGTCTCTACTAGACTAGACTTTGACTAACACATTAACGAGTTTATCCTCTACGTAATCAAATACTGTAATCAAGAAAGATTCCTTGTAATTAGTGACGTAGGAAGTTACATAGTAAATAGTTACAAATGTTCCCGTTAACATGTTTAACTAACCGAATACTAAGTTATGGCGTCTCGAAAATTGCAATGCAATTGAGATGCAGTTGCAAGTTGTCTAAAACTTCCCTCGGAGTTGGTATTACTTGCATTAATTCTACAAACTCCGCTTCTTAGTTAAAACTGTATATTTTTGTCTAATGTTAATATTTCTATAGTAACAAAACTGACCAATTTTTATTTTCGTTTGCGAAAAAGTAAATTTAAAACAAACAGGGTTTTTTTTAGATTTCTAATCTTTAAACGAAAATTAAATAAAACATCATAGAAGAAGTTCACGAAATGTAGTACCTTTTTATAAAAAATAAAAATAATATTTGGGACAACTCACACAACGCTATCTGATCCTAAACTAAGCAGAGCTTGTACTATGGAAACCAGACAACTGATAAACATACATATTTAATTCTAAATACATACATATTATAGATAATTAACACCCGGACACAGAATAAACCCGTTTCGTACATGTCATAGAGATGCGCGGTGGGAGTGTGTCCGACTGCTACGCAAGAGGTCGTGGGTTCGATTCCCACACGGGACACCACTTTGTGTGATCCACAAATTGTTGTTCCGAGTCTGGGTGTACTTTGTGTCCGTGACTTGTGTGTTTGTAAAGTCTCCTGCGACACAGGGCTTGTACCCCAATGCTGAAGTCGTCTTTTATAAAAAAAAAAAATATATATATATGTATGTTTAATCGATTAAAAATACTAATAAAATTTTAATTCAGCATATTTATAGTATATAATTTTTTTTTAAATATGACTAGAACAGTTACAGTAAATACTAAAAAAAAGTTAAAAAAGAGTAAAACTATTTCTTTACGAAAAAAAAAACACAAAAAACATGAGTTAGTAATACTAATTATGACAATGTAATGCGTAATCGCATCTCTAATTCTCTTGGTTTAGTTACCGCACCCCGCTTCCTGTCACCATTTACTACTAAAAAATGCATCTGCGCAACCACTTTTCGCCAACTTCAATCCGGTCAAGTTACGTTGATCCTACTGTACCTGTAAATTTCAGAATCACACGATCACGATCATTAATGAACGCACGGCAAACATTATTGCAGCATATCGACCCAAATGACCCAAATTATACAATAAAAGTAAAATAAGTTGTGAAATCTTGTAACTGGGCTAATGAAAAGTTGAAAAAAATGTGTAAAAAACGTGATGAAATTATAAAAAAAAGTAATGAAATTGTACGAAAGCAAGTACGGAACTCATAGAATAGAGATAAACAAAATCAGGAGAAAAGAGATGATTATATAACAGATGTAGGAAATAAGACAAATAAATAGAGTCAGTAGGATATAATTTTTTTTTTAAATATGTCCCAAAAGTCTGAAAATTTTGTTTATACTAGAAAACTGTGGTATATAATAAATAATTCAATGCGTAGATGATTTAATGTTTAAAACAAATCCTGTTACCTTATCAAATATATTTGCTGCAGAATTTGATAATAATACTTAAACTTTCTAAATATCACTCTAAATAAAAAAAAACAATATTTTCTCTATATTTTTAATTGAAAACATAAAGAGGTTACAATGTGCCAACTGCGAGTGGCAGGCTTACAGGTGGTCTGTGGTCTCACATCTAGGGCTGGCGATGACGGCCGGATATCCTCTGTACAAATACACCTATATCTCAAAATATATAGGTACAGAAGGCCGGCCCACAGGTCAAGAACAAATTCATCCACGATACGAACGATCTCTACTTGGGCTGTTTCGGTTGAGAGATCATACGAGTTCGTGCGCTTCTATGTGTGAGTGAGCCTGTTTTCGCTCGTAGCAGGAAGCCGGCCTCCTGTTGCCTATATATTCTGTGTCTATAAGTACGTAAGCGAAGTTGTTCTGAATATACTGTCGGAAAAAAGCCACGATTTGCACAAAAAATTACCTTCATCAGGCGCAATTAGTCTAAATATACAAAAAGTTTAAATATATGTATATATATATATATATATATATATATATATATATATATATATATATATATATATATATATATATATATATATATATATATATATATTTAAAGTTTAAAATAAGACGACTCCCGCAGCAGGCCGCAGGGTACAAGCCCTGTGTCGCGGGGACTTTACAAACATACAAGTCACGGACACATAGTACACCCAGACACGAGACAACAATTTGTAGATCACACAAAGTGGTGTCCCGTGTGGGAATCGAACCCACGTCCTCTTGCGTAGCAGTCGGACACACTCCCACCATGCCACAGAGGCAGTCAAAAAATACTTCACATACAAATACTATTATACAATAATTTTAAAAGTAACTCTGTCTGTCGGTCGTTTTCACGGTTAAACTGCTGAACCGATTTAAATGAAAGGGTAATGCCCAAGTGACTATGGAACTAAGTATCGAATAAGTATGATTTACCAAAATATAAAAAAAAAGTATATGGAGTAAGTATGATTTACCTAATTTGCCGGGTTTAATTGAAATGAGTGGATGAACTTACGATATGAGTAGAGAGTTTGGTACAAATCTCTCTTCTCTCACAAAATATTTCTAATTGTTACTATGCATATGGAGTCACTATCTCAAACTCACGTTATGTAACTACAATATCACACACAACACGAAAAATAACAAAAGCTATTTGTTATTATGCTATATACTGTTTTCCCATGCGCTGGCGCCAAACAAGCATTATGTACAGACTTTCAGTATAAATACAAAATGTACTCTGTGGCACAGACAAACAAGTGACATTACATTTCAGTGTTACCATAACTGTCCTACACGATTTTTTTTATAATAATTTATTAATTATTATGTTCTTATTTTTAAACGAGCCGGTTGCTAAATGTATTAAAGTATATGTTTTCGTTTTATTCAGAAGTATAGTGTATGAATTTTATCGTCCCTTACATTCAAACGGTACAACAATTATTAAAGTATTCATAATTATAATGTAATTGCAAGAACCAAAATACATTTAGTGATTCTACGACTTTCTATTAATTAATTAATAATAATCATTATTAATCCTAATCGATTTTGTAATAGTGTTACCACCGTAAAAAGTAACTTCAAACGAAAATATACTAAATAAATAAATAAATAGGCCGTGTGATACCGGCTTAAGAATAGTATCACCCCGTCTCTTCCCGTGGGTGTCGTCAAGGCGACTAAGAGATTTCACACCGGAGGACGGGCAGCAGCGTCCTCTGCGTACTTAAAGCCTTACTGCGATCGCCAACCCGCTCGCCAAGCGTGGCGATTATGGCAATTACCCCCAGGATCTACATACCAGTAGGTTCTAATGGGGAGACCCGTGCCCAGCAGTGGGCCATCATATGGGTTGATATGTAAATAAACTGAAAGACTGATATTTTCATTTTATTAATCCGGCAATTGTGAGACTCCATACCATTTTATAAAAACGTTATAGTAACAAAAATTAAACGTTTTATCAACTTGCGGCACAACTTAGATACAAACGATCCTGTTTATGGGCATTTCCCCTTAGTATGGAGATAGTCTCAAGAAAGAAAGAACAGCTTTTATCGCGATAACCGATATCGACGCGGGCAGAACCTAAAGCATAAGCTAGTATGAACATATTATAATATCGCGTACCTATGTATATTACACTAGCTGACCTACAACTTCGCCTGCATCAATGTTCCCCGTTTATGCAACATTTCTCATTGATGCTCTGCTCCTATTGGTCATGGCGTGATGTTTATTTATTTATTCATGAACAATTTTTATTGTGTTTGAATTTTATGTTGCATCACAATTACAATACAAAAAAAAGTAAGTGGTACATAATAACAATTCATAACACACAAAAAGATATTTTAAGTAAAGGAAAAAAAGAAACTAAGTTAAATTAGGTATAAAAAGATATCGCCATCTGAACCCTAACTAAGCAGAGCTTGTACTATGGAAACCAGACAACTGATAAACATACTTAAATATAACTATTTATTATACGCTTGCGACCACGGCCGGTGCAACAGGGTCGAAACGTCAAGCAATTTTAAGGTAAACAATGCGCATTAATTCCCGTATAATAAATAGTTATAGTCATGCAACGCGAAAGTTTAAATGTTAGAATACTTAAATATTTCTAAATACATATATTATAGATAAATAACACCCAGAAACAGAATAAACCATCGTGCTCATCACACAAAATTTCATCCTGGGTGGGGATCGAACCCACGACTTCTGGCTTAGCAGTCAGGTCAGTCGAATAAAAATGTAATAATTTATACATGTGAGAATTTCTGCTACTGCTTAAAATAATACTTTAATTGTAATTTTAATTAAACATTTGACACCAAGTTAATAACATTTGAGTAAATATATAGCCTTTTTACAACATTAAAATATATTATAGATAAATAACACACAAATTTATTTTTCAATTCGAACGTCAGTAGTAGTTGTTATTGAGATTAGCTCGTACAACCAAACACAGAAACTCTTGAGCTATAAACATGCTCCAGATAGTCTATACTTATATTATAAAGCTGATAGTTTGTTTGTTTGAACGTGATAATCTCAGGAGCTACTGGTTCGAATTGAAACAAATGTGGCAAAAACGGGGGAAAATTATTCCTTTTGATATAGTCCGTTGTATGCGCTGCGTGAACAGTTAAATATTATTATTATTAATAATTTCCTGTATTGTCCCACTGCAGGGCAAAGGCCTATCTACTCTCTCTCCACCTCTCTCTGTCAGTTGCTGTATGCCAGTCTTTTTCCAAGGAATCTAACTCATCTCGCCATCTGCGACGAGGTCTACCGCGTTGTCGCTTGCCATTTTGTGGAGTCCAATTTGTGATTCGTTTCCAGTCCCATTTCAAAGGGGCAGGTTTTCGAGTGATACCAGTCATGTGAGTTTTGGAACGCATTGTGGTATTCTTAATCCAGTCTGTCAATTTGATACAATACTCCATTTCATTGCTCTTTGGCATACCTCGAGCGTGGACCTCTGCTGAATCGTCGGGGACGTCCATTAGTCTCTTTTAAGAGATAGAGGAAGATCTCCCTTCATTAGATCTTTCATGGACCAATAGGTCTTCCAGGCGTTATCGGTACGTCTTGCAACTTCTTTATCCTGTCTTGCCTGAAAAGAGACTATTTGACCCAAATAAAGATACCCATCGACGTATGCAACGTCCACTGTTCCCACTTTAATCATAAATATATCTTGGGACAGCTCACACAACGCCATCTGATCTCAAACTAAGCAGAGCTTGTACTAAGGAAACCAGACAACTAACATACTTATATATTTCTAAACGCATACATCTAATATATAAAATTCTCGTGTCACAGTTTTCGTTGCCATACTCCTCCGAAACGGCTTGACCGATTTTGATGAAATTTTGTGTGCATATTGGGTAGGTCTGAGAATCGGACAACATTTATTTTTCATCCCCCTAAGAGTTTGTTTGTTTGTTTGAACGCGATAATCTCAGGAACTACTGGGCCGCATTGAAAAAATATTTTATTGTTGGATAGCCCATTTATCGAGGAAGGCTATAGGTTATAACATCACGCTACGACCAATAGGAGCGGAGCAGCAATGAAAAATGTTGTAAAAAAAAAAAGGGAAAATTTACGCAGACGAAGTTGCGCGGGTCAGCTAGTATTAGTATAGATTTACTGGCCTGTTGGTCTAGGGGTTAGTGACCCCGACGGCTAAGCCGAATAAAACTTAGTGTGATGAGCACGATGGTTTATTATGTGTCTGAGTGTTATTTATCTAGAATATATATAGAGTTGTGTCAACCCTAACTAAATATTATAAAGCTGAAGAGTTTGTTTGAGAGCAGTAATCTCAGGAACTACTGAAAAAATATTTCACTGTTGGATAGCCCATTTATCGAGGAAGGCTATGTAACATCACGCTAAGAGCAATAGGAGCGGAGCAATGTTGCAAAAACGGGGAAAGTTTACGCAGACGAAGTTGCGCGGGTCAGCTAGTATTATAGATAAATAACACCCAGACACAGAATAAACCATCGTGCTTATCACACACAGTTTTATCCTGGGTGGGGATCGAACCCACGACCTTTTGCGTAGCAGTATAAATATTAATATGTATTACAAAAAAATATTAATATGTTACTTTAAAATACAAAATACGCCAGACAAACACCTACATCTTAATAATATATGGCTACGTTTTATTTTTAAAAGATCACAGTATCGTATCGTAGCCACCCAGAGTTCCTCTATTATTCCTGTTTCACTCTTACCGATCATAGTGTGGTGTACCCTAAAATAGCCTATGTTATACTTTTACATACATACATACATACATACATATCAACCCATATGATGGCCCACTGCTGGGCACGGGTCTCCCCAGTAGAACCTACTAGTATGTAGATCCTGAGGGTAATTGCCATAATCGCCACGCTTGGCGAGCGGGTTGGCGATCGCAGTAAGGCTTTAAGTACGCAGAGGACGCTGCTGCCCGTCCACCGGAGTGAAATCCCTTAGTCGCCTTGACGACACCCACGGGAAGAGATGGGGTGGTGCTATTCTTAAGCCGGCACCACACGGCATTTATACTTTTAACGTTAACAATATAAAAATAATTCCCATTACAGACATACAAACAATGTCCGTCTTGGTTCATTCCGCGTGATTTTAAATTAGCACTGCAGGAACCAAATATCTTCAAAATTATGTTGAATTGTTCTTATGTGATTCATGGATAAAACAAAGAAGCTTTCAGTTCCTTTAGGATTGTATTGTAGGTGCCCACTCTCTCTAGCCCTCTCATGTGAAGCGGGCGAAGTTGCGAGGATCAGCTATCTGTGTATTTAAGAGGCATTAGAGGAAACTGTGATTGACTGATATATCAACACACAGCTCACACTCCTGAATGGTTTGGGTTGAAGTTTGGTACACAGATAGTTGTTATAATGTATTGTAAATGTGTAATGTTATAATGTATTGTAAATGTGTAATGTTATAATGTATTGTAAATGTGTAATGTTATAATGTATTGTAATTTGACTGCCTCTGTGGCGCGGTGGGAGTGTATCCGACTGCTACGCAAGAGGTTGTGGGTTCGATCCCCACCCAGTATAAAACTTTGTGTGATGAGCATGATGGTTTATTCTGTGTCTGGGTGTTATTTATCTATAATAACTATGTATTTAAAAATATATAAGTATGTTTATCAGTTGTCTGGTTTCCATAGTACAAGCTATGCTTAGTTTGGGATCAGATATCGTTATGTGAGTTGTCCCAATTATTAAAAAAAAAATAATAATAATGTAGACTACAAAGCCTAAATCAAATCTTTAAATGGGTAAAATGGCAGTTCAAACTTAACACGGGCGCTAGACTTTCAAGTGCTCTTTGATGAGTGAATTGTTTTTCGACAAGTTTTAGTATAAGGGTTCTTTTTTGCTATGTATTTTGATTATTTTTGATAACATAACTAATGAGTGACATTATAGAAAGTATGGTTTTTTCAAACATTTGTCTTGTGAATTATCATTTCACAGTATTTCATTTTACAGTAAGTATTTCCATTTCTTAATAAAAATAGTTTTATGTATTTAAGTACTTTAGCAAATTTCATGTAGATTTTAATATTTAGACATTGATTAGGGTTTTAATATTATATTACGTCAATATCGGCGTTTGACCGCCGACTGCCAACTTTAATTCACGCGTTTAATTTGATCTTGGCTTTTTAATATTAGTTTAAATAATGTCCAGAGAAAATAATGCACAATGTTTGTAGAATGTTAGATTAAGGTATATTTTCCTCAGCTCCTATTAGACGTTTATAAGTTGGCTACACTTGATATACATATCAACCCATATGATGGCCCACTGCTGGGCACGGGTCTCCCCAGTAGAACCTACTGGTATGTAGATCCTGGGGCTAATTGCCATAATCGCCACGCTTGGCGGCGGGTTGGCGATCGCAGTAAGGCTTTAAGTACGCAGAGGACGCTGCTGCCCGTCCTCCGGAGTGAAATCCCTTAGTCGCCTTGACGACACCCACGAGAAGAGATGGGGTGGTACTATTCTTAAGCCGGCACCACACGGCAAAAACACTTGATATACTCGTAATTTATTCATAACTTATACTTTTAAAACTTCCCTCGTTACCAGATGTTCAAACTTGGACCAGGGTTGTGCCAAAATTATTAATTTATTTAACTTTTTGTGCGGATGATATTTGGCTGGCTTTTGATAATTACCTCTTTATGTTGCATATTAAACTTGGCGAAATGTCATCTAACAAGTGGGTATTATTATTCTAAAGATAGCATTACAAACTGATAGATTTGAAATTAATATTGTAAGAAGGAAGAATATTTAGCTAAACGACTCCCGTTACAAGCCCTGTGTCGCGGAGGACTTTACAAACTTACAAATTAAGGAAACAAAGTACACCCAGGGTCCTTATTCACTATGTTTTTTTTTTCGATTTCGCGGCAAGCCCGCGCGATATGCCGCATGCGCGGTGCGCTCAAAGTTGTCCGCGCGCATGCGCTATGCATTTCTAAGCGCAGCTCTCTCTTAAGGTACCATTATGTCAAGATATTGACAGTTAAACGCGCGGGCTTGACGCGAAAACGAAAAAGAACATAGTGAATAAGGTCACAGATTTGATAAGTCGCTTGTGGAAATCGATCCACAGCCTCTGGCGCAGTCATACAAAGAAAGGTCAAATAAGTTTGGAAAATTAAAATGGTAGAAAGACCATCTTAATGATGTAGTTGGGAAAAGTGTCCTATACTAATCCTATACTAATACTAGCTGTGCCCCGCGGTGTTACCCACGTTTTATTAGCCTATGTGTTAATCCAGGGTGTCAGCTAACTCCATACCGTATTTTATTAAAATCGCACCAGCCGTTTAGACGTAAAGAAGTAACAAACATACACACTGCCACACTCACAAATTTTCGCCTTTATAATGTTAGTGTGATTATAAAACTGAAGAGTTTGTATGTCTGTTTGTTTGTTTGTGTGTTTGCTTGAAAGCAAAATAATCTCAGGAAATACTAGTCCGAATTGAAAAATTCTTTGACTGTTGGATAGCCCATTTATCGAGGAATGAATAGCAGCGGAGCAGCATTGAAAAATGTTACAAAAACGGCAAAAAATTACGCAGGCGAAGTTGCGCGGTTCAGCTTATCATATATAATACAGATTAGACTGCGCCTTCCCTTATAGGTATGAAGTAAATACAGGCTGCAAAGCGTGAGAGAGACAAAACAAACATGCAGTCTGTAGGTGTCCCTATCTAGAAGCCTGATTTGTCCACGTCACAGACTTATGTCTATGTGACTTTGACATTACAGAAAAAAAGAGAGAGAGGTTTAGAGGTTACAGCGCTGTCCAGTCTATATATCTATGGTTAAAATGCGTTCAATAATGGTGGCGCTACAGAAGGGACAATTATATTTACTCTTCTGCTACAACTGCTAAATTCATACCAATAATTCTCTAATACACTTATGGCTCACTTTATTGTGTCTATAACTGCTACATTCATATCATACTCGTCATATCTATACTAATATTATAAAGCTGAAGAGTTTGTTTGTTTGTTTGAACGCGGCAATCTCAGGAACTACTGGTCCGAATTGAAAAATTCTGTTGCTTTTCTGTTGCTAGAAGGCTAGGCATCACGCTACGACCAATATGCGCTCCTATTTATCGTAGCGTGATGAGCAGTCATGAAAAATGTTGCAAAAACGGGGAAAATGTACGCATACGAAGTTGCGCGGGACAACTAGTATTATATAATAATGTTAGCCATTTTGGATGGCTTTGAAAGCTTACAATTGGAAAATTATTTAAACTCCTCTTCCATTTATGATCGTCTCACTAGTTCTTTTACACCATGACGAAAAGTTTAAATATATTTTCATACAACTGGCAACCCTGTCCCTGGTAGATTACCCGTAATAAGGTTTTTAGGTGATGCCATAAACTAAAATTTGTAATTACATACGGTGCGGTGACGTTAAGGGTACTTAAGTTGGGATGAGCGGTGCATGAACACACAAAGTTGCATTGCATATTATAAGGACTTGCATAATATGATGTCATAACGTAATAGGGTACATACTGGATCGCGAAAATCTGCATTCTCAGGAGAGGGGGGTGAAAACTGAAGAAGACAATGAAATCGGGGTGGTCTGCAAGTATCTAAAGGGTCTTTCAAATAGAGCGGGTCGATATTAATAATCTGTGGCGGCCATTTTGATTTGGCGGCATCTGTCAAATCTGTTTTTTCTTATTCAGTCACTGATGCCAAATCACCATGGCAAGTTACACGGTTGAGCAGCATGTGCAAATGATAAAACTTTATTATCAAAATGAGTGTTCGTTAGAGAAAACGTTGCGCGCATTGCGCCCATTTTACGGCAGACGCGGTGGCCCTTCAAAGTCTACTCTCCAACGATTGGTGACTAAATTCGAGACGACCGGTTCGGTAAACAACCAACCAACACCTTTACGTCAAAGGAACGCCAGATCGGCCGAGAACATCGCCGCTGTACGTGAGAGTGTTCAGGAGACTCCGAAGCAGTCGATTTCTCGCCGTGCACAAGAACTCGGCCTTTCGCAGACTTCAACTTGGAGAATTTTGCGTCGGGACTTGGGTCTGCATCCATACAAGATCCAACTGACCCAGGAGCTCAAAGTTAATGACCATAGACAACGCCGCGTGTTCGCTGAATGGGCGTCGGAACGCTTGGAAGAGGACCCCGATTTTGGCCAAAAAATAATCTTTAGCGACGAGGCACATTTTTGGATGAATGGTTTTGTTAATAAGCAAAATTGCCGTATATGGGATGACCACAACCCACATGAGGTTCACCAGATAGCAATGCATCCACAAAAAAGTAACTGTTTGGTGCGGATTTTGGTCTGGCGGCGTCATTGGTCCGTACTTCTTCGAAAACGAAGTTGGCGAGGCCAGCACCGTCAACGGTGAGCGCTACAGATCAATGATAAACAATTTCTTTTGGCTTAAATTGAACAATATGGACGTGAATGACATGTGGTTCCAGCAAAATGGCGCTACTTGCCACACAGCGAACGACACAATCGACATTCTGCATGAACGGTTTGCGGGTAGGGTTATCTCTCGCAGAGGTGACGTGAATTGGCCACCAAGATCGTGTGATTTGACTCCGCTAGACTTTTTCTTGTGGGGTTTTCTGAAGTCGCAGGTCTATGCCAATAAACCACATTCGACCGTTGCCCTGAAAGCCAACATAACGCAGGCCATCGCTCAGATTCAGCCGGATCTATGCAGCAGAGTCATTAAAAATTGGACCTCTCGGATTTGTGCCACCATGCGAAGCCGCGGCGGACATTTGAACGATGTCATATTTCATGCATAATGGCATAAACGGGCCTTTCAAATAAAAAATAAATTTCGTTAATATCTCACACACATCTAGTTTTATTCAATTTTAACATCGACCCGTCTTTGTTGAAAGACCCTTTATGTAAAAATCGCGAAAGTTAATTGTAAAGACGCTACTTTGTATATGTTTAGAGTCCCCTACGACATTTTGGAACGTAGTTCCTTTCCGCACGATATCATTTGTTTGCGGGCTGAAACGCTAGACGAAAAAAAGCGTAACATATTGGCATCGATCAAAAATGTAATATTTATGATTATGCATAGCTAGAATAGGAGGCTGTGTTACAAAGGTTGTTTGTAACTTTGTAAAAGGTTGTAATGTTTATATTATCTTTGTCAAACTGGCTGTGTGTAATATATGTGTGAAAAATCCTAATTTAAAATAGGACAACTTTTAAAACTATTAGTTAATACAAACACAAAAAAAGATGTAGCAAAAGATATTCCAGCCGGGTGTGTATCAGACACCTCTCCCTTTTTAGGTTTTTGTAGGCAAAATGGCAAACACCTTATAGTTTCTTTATATCCGCTATGTCCGTGTGGTGACGGACGTTAAATATATAAAGGCCACCACTCCCTTTCCTGCCGTGGGCGTCGTAAGAGGCGACAAAGGGAAAATTTTCAAGCAGCATCTCTAGGCATTGGTACACCAATGCCTAGAGATGGAGAACTTGAAATTAAACCCGAAACCAACCCGTCTGGCCAGCGTGGTATAGTAGACCAAAATCTGAAATGAAATCACACCATAAAAGACGGAACCCAGCTCCCGGTTGTTTCGTTATTCCCGGCCAAGACAGCGGTCGCGGTAATGGCGGGACGGTGCAAAGAATCTCTGGCTACGGCCGGCTACCATATAAAATTTGACCCTCGCGACGTACAACGGACGTAGTCTACGGCTGAATCAGTACCTCACCGAACTCAAGGTAGAACTAGGTCGCATAAACTGGCATGTACTGGGACTATCAGAGGTCCGTAGACAGGGAGAAGACACACCAACCCTTGAGTTAGGCGACCTATTCTACTTTCGTGGTGTTGGTTTCCTAGACAACAAAAATCTCACCAGCAGCGTTGTGGAAATCGGTAGTGTGATGAAAAGGAATGCGTACCTAGCACTAAAGATGACCAACAGATACACTCCTAAGGTAGTACAGGTATATGCGCCGACTTCGACTTACTCCGACGAGAAAGCCCCGATGGTGTAACGAAATAGATCTATCTGCAGCGGCAGGTGGCAAAAACGTATACACGGTTTTTATTTCGTAATTAAATATCAAAAATAAAATTAAAAAATTAGTACAATTATTATGTAGCAAACATTTACATGTGACATTATGTGTGGCTCAGTGTTATATTCTTCTGCCAGGTGATCACTAGCACAAACATAATTATTACACTGCACACACTAAAAGAAGAAATTACACAATGTTTCAAATAGCTGATATAGAATCCGCACAGAAGAGCCTAGAGGAGTTTTTCATGAAAAGAATGGGTGAGCTTGAAGCACAGATACAGTACAATGTCACATTGTACTAAACATTGGCCGGTCAGAAACACTGTTGCAAAGGTCGCTGAGGAGTTCTGGACCTTTAGGGAACTCATGTTTAACATGTTGGGGCTGTTTCGGTATCGAAGCGATATCTCAGTATTCGAATTAACATTGGTAATCGATCATATGAACTTGGATATCTCTAGCAAAGTTAAGTCCGTCAACAGTTCTTATCATTTTGATTACACAAATGCCACTGCATTACTTACACTATAACACTAACACTTTGCCTATATACTATAAAAAAATAGACAAGTCTATTGAAAGACGTGCTGTTGCTTCGACCGCTCGATTATGACTAACCGAATGAGACTACCTACCATCAAGTAGACCTTCCAAAAGCGCTGGCGAGTTGAAAATCCATTTTCGCAACTCGTATCCAGCGAAAGCCAAAATTGCAATCAATTCGTTTTTCAAAAGTAGAGCTTCTCCTTCAGTGGAAGCAGGCTTCCTTCAAAATCAGGGATGATGGATAGGTCTGGCAACACTGTAAACGTCAGATGTAAATTTTGTATTTCTCTAAATTAAATTAACTTTTAATTGTAATTAAATTAGTTTTTAGTCTTTAAAGTAGTGATTAGTATTGTTAAAAATTGCCTTAATAAGTGTACAAAGTAAGTCATCTCTGGAAAACACACAAACTTGCCGATTATCACTGCCGCCAACGGATGAATTTTCAAAAGCTCATCTTAAAACCTCACATAAATACATGTCTAATCTGTGTATGAGGTTCGTCATTCTTTCACTGGCATCAGTTTTTATCTCTTTCTGCTTGACAAATTGTGGAAGCTGAATTGAAGACCTATACTTGTCTTTATTATCTTTTTATTATCTTTTTATTATTTTTATATCTTGCTTAAATTCTATAGTTGAATTGATTTGTATTTCAAGTTTTTTTGCATTTATTCTGTAATCTTATTTAATTCTACCCACCCCTTCTCATTTTTATTGTTAAAACTTTTTTCTTTCTTGTACTTAGATTTGTTTATTGTATTACAGGAGTCTAGTGGACTAATCTGACATTGAGTACACACATAATGACTCGCAGGGCAACAGCAAAGAACATGGAAAATGAACTAAAATTAGCGCCACTTGAATTGAAGAAATACAAAATGGACAACACCCAACTGCTGTCAGAGCGGTAGTTGCACTGAAGAAACAACTTACCGAACTGGACTTACAAAACCTGGATGTCGTACTTAAAACTTAAGTTACTTAGCCACAAGAAACAGAGAAAATACTCTAAATTAAATAAATTAATAAGCAATAAGTTTAAACTTTATCTAAAATTAATTGTAAATTGACAAATGAACATAAAAGACTGCAGTCAGATTTGAACAACTCCAAAGATCAAATTATTGCCAGCAGAATCATTATTCTGCTGTCAATCATTTGAGTTCGTGATTTGTGTGTTAAGCTCCTGTGTATGGCGGTCATAAAGGAGCTTAACACACAAATCACGGACTTGCACTCCCGTCTAACAATTCTTATGCTTGAACAACAAACGGAAACTTAAGTATACATTAACAAGTATGAGGAGGTAGCCAGAGTAGCTAGAGAGGAAACAGAACAATTAACCTCTCTTACTAAAAACAACCTATGCTACAATTGCTCACTACCACAGTTTGTCAGTCAACAACACTAACACCAATACACGGCAGTTGCAGAGCAGTAAATGCAGTATGTCTGACTCTGACTGCGGATTGTTATCTGACCAGCATACTCTGAATATTACAGAAAATAAAGTTGTGATTTTCTCTGACCAATTAGGTATGCATTTTAGCAGGTTTATAGGTCACACAAAGTATAGGGTCAAACTCTTACGGTCCGCAAGCTCCCAAAGAGAACGAATGGCCAAATAAGGGCTGGAACGAAGTCCGTACATATTCGTATTGAGCTCAAAGACAACAGAAGAAGAATGGGGAATGGAGAGCATGTGGAGATTACCATGCACTTAACAAAATCACCGTCACCAGATGAAGTAGGGATACCCATCCACTGCTTGACGGTCTGCAAAATTCCTATATCCATCATGTTTCTGAATTCTTGTTTTGCGATTTTGTGTTTGTCAGGCGGCAGTGGTCGAGCTCGTGTAGCCACTAGGAAAGCCTTGGTGATAATTTGATGCTGCACTTGGTGTTTAGGAGGATTCTTCATCGACCTACGCCTTGTAATATCTTGATACTTTTCTAACAAGCGCCTGATCGGATCTGGCAGGGTCGAGTTCGGACGGATGCTTTGTTTGGTGCAACTATTTTCGCAGAGGTTACGAGTCCCGTCATCTCGTCGATCAATTTTCGCCTGTGCATATCCACTAATAGTTGACAATGTTCTAGAAAAACAGCTCCCAGGATCGGCATCTTCACGTCGACAATGGTAAAATACCATTTGAATTCCCGACGGAGTCCGAAGTTTATTGTTAGCGTACGCTCTCAATAAACTTCAGACATAATTCGCATAGTTTCTCTAATGCCATATCTTCGAATACTGCTATAATCGATGTAATAGTAACGGGGAGTTGCCGTAGCCATAGTAGACGAATGGTGTCTTCATTTATCTTGCCGCAGCCTGCTTCCTTCATTTTTCGCAGTAACTGGGAAGGCTTTTGGTATCATATGTTCATTTCCGACAGTAATTTGTGGAATCGTTGGTTCTCGCACTCCTCGTAGCAGTTTATTAGACGATCCTTGATGGCCATATATTTGTGCTCAGTTGACTGGTTTGTCAGGATGTCTCTGACTTGGGGGACCACTTCCTTAGGCAGTTTTGCTATCACCATATTCTAGTTGTGGTCTACGCCCTGCTTTCGGGTGCCATGATGGCTTCGAATTGAGCAAACCATAAACTTGATGAGCCTGTCCAAAACTGTCGCAACTTTTCGGAGATGGATATCGCCGCTATAGTCTCGGAGTTGGCGTCGACTTCCACTGGAGTAGCTGGTAGGACCATGGTGGTGTTGATCGGGTTTTTTTTAGCGTCCGGATGGCCTCTTGAAATTTTAGCTGGTGAGACTCGCTAGTGGAAAGTCTACTAAAGTGTGCCGAATGCGTACTTGAAAACCTTACTGATCAATAAAAATAAGCCGGTAGGCAGAAACCAGGTCCGTAGCTTGAATATTTATACTAAATTCAAAACAAATAAATTTATAATTATAGGTAGGGCAAATATTATAATTTTACAATTCTTAAATGTACGTGTTTTGGAGGTGTGTTAAGTTTTCATAATTAAAAGAAATAACTACTCAGGAGATGCAATACCTCACGTTAATAAATTTCTAATTTGCTCTAAACATATTCTATGGCTATTATATTACCATAAATAATAATTAAACCTATAAATGAGCAAATCTTCTATATATGTTTGTATTTAAATATAATCTGAATCTTGGAAACGGCTCCAACGATTTTCATGAAATTTAGTACGCAGGGGGTGTCAGGGTTTCATTTTTAGAAAACGTCGTTTAAAAAAAATACTCATCTCGGTCATCCAGGTATATTTAAAACAGCTAACTCCATTACCGATATTGACATTTGTTTCATCGATAGATAGAAGACCTTTCCAGTATTCTACATAAGGTTAAACCGCACTACGGCACACTACTACTATACACTGCAGAGGACAAGCGCTGCGCAGCGTACACTTCCTACTGTTTCTGTGCCGCACCCACCCTTACACTGCTGTGCTGCTGTAGCGCGTTTTCATTCTTTAGAAACAGTGGAAACAATATTTTTCATCGCTGCAGTTTAGCTATGGTGAGGTTTAACCTTTATCGAATATATTATTGAGACCGTTAGTAAGGAGCACAATTTTAAGACAGATATAAAATATGTTTTAAAAAGACATACGCCGAAAGTGAAGAATTTATTGTGAGCTGTCAGAATGGTTCTTGTTAAGTACAAAACAAACTGTATCATCAATGTCTTGTATACATTTAATTTTATTATCCAACAAAAAGTGTATTACAGTGTTTAATATTAATTTAAAAGAAAAAGTTGATATTACTTCAGTGGGTCGGTAGAATAGGTGCCGAGAAAATAATAGAAATAATAAACCAAAATGATTTCAATATATTTTTTAAATTATTTTATTTTTCATCTTCATTTTTTTCTTTTTCATCTCCTTCTGTTACAGTATTTTCTGTTGCTTCGCTATCTGTTCCAGGGTTTTCTGTTGTGGTATTAGTGACATTTTCGGTAGTTATATCTGCGGCGGCGTCGTTGTTAGTTGCGTTATTAGAGTTATCGGAGTTATTAGAGGTAGTTTGGTCGTCTGAAATGTTAGTATTACTATCTTCGTCATAATCAGAATCAGATTCCTGGGATTGAAGGACTGACTCCTCCTCTAACATCTGCAGATTGTGGAAATCATCAGCATGTGCTCTTACAGTGAATATACAGGTACTAACGCATTCGTATTCATCTTTGAACATGTTAAAACTTGGCCGGCAACCTCTCCAGATTCCTACTTCACATCTGGATCCTGGTTTCCAGTAGTACACTACAGCTTTGGGCTCTTTACCGCAGTCTTCCCATCTAAAGTCCTGAAAGCACGCGTCTGGTGGCACTGCGGAATATAATGTAATATTAGGGCGCTCTAAACGTGTAGTAGTATGTTTATCAGTTGTCTGGTTGCCATAGTACAAGCTCTGCTTGGTTTGGGATCAGATAGCGTTGTGTGAGTTGTCCCAAGTTATTATTATTATATTATAGATAAATAATACCCAGACACAGAATAAACTATCGTGCTCATCACACTAAGTTTTATCTTGGATGGGGATCGAACCCCACCTCTTTCTTGCGTAGCAGTCGAATGTAGTACCTATGTATGTATATTTTCGAAAGGTACAAATCCAATTTAGATAAGGTTTTTACATGCTCTAATCGACTAGGTATACAACACAAAAGCGCGTGCGGCGGTAGCCGAGCGGACCCGAGCGGAGCCGAGCGGAGCCGAGCGGAGCCGAGCGGAGCCGAGCGCCGCCTTTAGCAGGCCCGAGGAGCCGTCCGGTTGCCGCGGCGGCGCGGCACGCATCTGACCGATCCGCTGTCCGGTTGGTGGAAATCGCACATTAGTGTATAAAATGTCGTCGTAGGTTATAAGACACCAGATATTTAATACTTTTTGTCATTTTTAAAGCATCTTTATGCTAGTTTTAAACATATAAATTTAAATGTATGGAGGAAAAATTTGTCTCAGGCGGGACTTAAACCCACGTCCGGCCCTAAGAATAAGCCTGAATGTCTGCATCAGATTCAACGGTCCCTTATGCTATCCGTTTGTACTCTCGGTGTTTTGTCTTTACAACAATATAAAAATAATAATGGTCTCCTAACCGATGTCGGTTACGGCGGCCAATCTTATTAGAGACTAGCCAACTACGCAGGAGGTATTACAGTGCACAAGTGTATGTGCAGACACAAGTGCACTCTCTATTGTCTCACTCTCATAGCCCCATGGGACCGGTCCGGATAGAGAGATCGGGGGCAAGACCAAGTGTGATTTTTTTCTAAAACGGTTACGGAAAACCGACTCTAACAGCGAGAGAATGGTCGCAGGACCAGCAGTTTTATGTGCTCTCCAAGGCACGGAGGAGTGTGACATTTTTTATAAACGGTGACCCATCTATGGACCGACAATGGTAACATTGCTCAACCTCACCGATATCTCGACCTGCTCGGTTGCCACTGAGTCGGGGACTCCATAATATAAAAATACCGACATTTTTACGGCATTTAAAATAGCGACTATGAAAATTAGCCAAAATCCAATATATTCTGCACAGAAGAACAAAATTTAAATAAGATTTTTGGTAAAATTATTGGTTTTGATTTGAAAGCTAAACGACAATATATACTTTTACTTTACCTGCTGCTGTTAACACATGTATTAATGTGATGCTAGTGGCTGCAAACAAAGCGTTCATGTTGAAGACACGTTTCAGTATGAACTTCAAAATGTCTGATAATACCTCATTAACATAAAATATTAATTGGTTTCCGCGCGTGTGAAATTCCATTATGTTTAATTCGTAATATACATTTTCATATTAATACTCTTGATTATGATTATATGTGATGCATAGATATGGTGTATGGATAATTAAAATCACTTACGTATCAATACTTTGATGAATATTTTACCCAGTTGGGTAAAACTGCTCATTACGCTATTTCTTAGCGGTTGCCTCAATGTAATATATTATGTCAATTCATTTTCGTCCCTGCTTTCTATATTTGTGGTCGGGTCTCCTCACGGGACTTGGCCAAGATGTTCTATCTTGAGTCATCTGGCCTGGCAATTGGACTTTCTTAAGGTCTCTCTCTGTTTACGGTTAATCCGGGTAGGCTATACCAGATCGATACCGGGCGACCTGTACCCTTTTTTGCTCTGTCCAACATCGTCATGATTATGTGTGCCTAACTTTAGGCTGAACAACAATATATCTATATTCAATATGAGAATAGAGACGTATAATAAGTTGTTATATGAAGATATTATATTATATATTATACTTTTGATCCAAATTAATGTATTAATTAAACCTTGGATTTTTTTCGTATAAGTACTGGTTCTGTAAATAAAATATATTTGAAGAACTATACAAATTTGAACCATTATTAGATAATACTCCACAAAAATGCTATTTAGTTAACAATATGAGCCCTGGGATTATTGATAAACTAAAACCTGGCACAATAACATATTATTTCAAAATTAAATTTTCAAAATCAAAATTCAATTTACAAATATATAACTTTATATGCATCAGCGAACATTTTCTAAATGACATTTTGGTAAAGCAATTTAATTACCAAAATTATAAGCTAAGGTGTTATAATACTAGATTAAATAAGAAAAGGGAAGGTACTTTGATTCTAACAAATAACGAAAAAAAAATGATATAAGAAAGCAAATGGAAAAGTCAGCAAACAAGACCAAACCAATTCGGAAAATCGTAAACCAGTATCTTAACAAAATCACAAAAAGATCTAATTTTAAAAATAGCTGGCTTTGCAACTGATAACCCAGTTCAATTAACAAATATATTTTTAAAAATGTTTCATAGTATTGTACTATTAAATACTTGTAATAATAATAATAATAATATCTTGGGACAACTCACACAACGTCATCTGATTCCAAACTAAGCAGATCTTGTACTATGGTAACCAGACACCTGATAAATATACTTATATATTTCTAAATACATGCATATTATAGATAAATTACACCCAGACACAGAATAAACCATCGTGCTGATCACACAAAGTTTTATCCTGGGTGGGGATCGAACCCACGACCTCTGCGTAGCAGTCACTCTCACCGCGCCACATAGGCAGTCAATAATAGCAGTAATAGAGTTTTGGCAACTGAATATCTTGTAAAAAATATTACAAGAACCAAAACTGACATGAACTTTGACCTAGTAACACCTAAAGAGATTTTTAATATAGTACTAAATATGGAAGGTAAAGCTTCTTTCGGATGTGACAACATCCCTCTACCTGTTATTTAGAAAAACATTGATACCTTAGCTTGTCCTTTGGAAGACTTTTTTTACAACTATATAATTATTCCCCGAACAATTTAAAATTGCCAGAATATTACCTATACACAAAAAACGAATCCTGAAAACTATAGGCCTTTTTCCTTACTGCCGGTCTTGTCGAAGCTATTAGAAAGAATCATTAATGACCGTCTTGTAAAATACTTGAACAGTATTAACATGTTGAACATTGGGCAATTTGGCTACCAGAAATCTTTCAGCACTGCTGATAGATTTCTGATATTCTGTATAATCTTAATGATAAGTATAATGGTGGCTGGGTTGTTCCTAGATTTAAGTTCCGCTTTTGATACGATGGATCATAATATACTACATACACTATAGAAACACAGATCTACAACTATTTGGCTCGTATCTAAAAAACGGGTAACAATTTGTAGAAATTAAAGCAATTGTAGAAGGCGAGCAAAAAATCTGTAAATCGAATTTGGAGACAATGACGCGGGATGTACCTCAAGGTTCAGTTTTAAGGCTAATTTTCTTTATTATCTTACTAAATGATCTAACAGCTTTTATTGAAAATTGCGTTCCAGACGCCAAACTAGTTATATTAGCTGACGACACAAATGCCATTTTAGCAGCAGACAGTGTGACAAACAGAGTGTACAAAAGAGACTCATAATAACAATATATCAAACAGACCGATTTATGTAGGGAACACTATATAAAATTAGAAATACTAACTTTGCCATCTCTTTACATTTTAGTAATCCTAACTAATTTAATAAAAAACTTATATATATACAAGAATAAATTAGAGAGAGAAATACGTCTCAAAACTAGCAGAAACGATCTGCCAACTAGGATACATGCTAGGTTGAATGTGGTGAAACACAGCGCAAACGTTCAAGCAGTCATTTTATACAACAAATTAGATTCAGATTCCAAAATGATCTCAAACGACAGAACCTTTTAAATTAGGTTCAAAGCACATCTCCATAAGAAAAGTTAATATAGCGTTGATGAATATCGGACAAAATATGAAATATAGTGCAACAATTTTTTATGATTTTAAGTTTTATTACAATTTTTTTGCCCTTATGTACTTTGTTGTGTGTTAGTATGTATCCTGTTTGTGTGTGTTAGTCTTAAGGGTTTATTTTTAACACAAATGTAATTATGTTCAGAAATAAATGTCTAATGTCTGGCAGATTTAGGGCCATTTGCACTACATTTTCTTCCCTGCGTCTCCTTATATATCCGTACCAGCTCAGGTAGCTCTTTGATTTTGTGAAATAGAGAGATGAGAGATATTCTCCTCGTACAGCCTAAACTACTGGGCGGATTAACACAATTATGGTATCATAGTTCGTCTTGGCAACCCGAGTGCCTTAAATAGGTGACCCAAAAAATGGCGGCTGTTAGGCTTACTAACACATCTTTGCTTTGGTATCAAAATTAAGAAAGTTAGAAGGCAAACACGAAAATGTGCAACTAATATGTTGTAATAAGTTGCAAAATAAACAAATCTCTAGATTATTAAAATATATATATTACGGGTAGAGTCTACCCGTGACCACGGCCGTTGCAATACGGTCGAAACGTCGGGCAATAAACAAGGTATTTTACCTTAAATTATTCACGCGATTAAGACCCGTAATATATATATTTTAATAATGTGTACAAATCGCGAAAGTTTATCAATAAATCTCTAGATATTTATTAATACGATTATTACGGCTTACAATGACTAAATAGTCTATTTATCTATCTATATCTATATATATATATATATATATATATATATATATATATATATATATATATATATATATATAAATAAAATTAAAACCTCCGAAATGTGTATACTAAATGATATAATAATTACTTTTTTAATGTGTCCTTCATAAAAACTCGCCCTATTTTACCCCCTTAGGGAATAAGTTAAATAATATTTTCTCAGGGTATGCTTATAACATTCAATTTAAGGTTTGGGTTTCGGCTCTGCGTTGTTTAATCAGTCAGTTAGTCAGTACAAGTTATTAAATATCTATACATTTATTCGATTTACAGAATTGGGCATCCTTCTCGTCACCACGTCCATTCAGTCTTATAGGTTAATAATAAAATACCTTAACCCTAGTAATACCTCTTTAATTTCGTCTGAATCATGCATACAAAGGATAAAACAATTCGTAAACTAGAAAACAGAACCGCCGTCAAACCAATTGGAAAATAATTTCCGTTTCCATTGAACGCCCATGTAATTACGTTAGTTGACGAATCGGAATCCAGCCAGCGATGGAAGGCAAATCATCGAGACGGATTAAAATCCTATCAGAGATGTGAATGTTTTGGCTAAGTTCGTAAGTAAGTGTTCAGTAAATATCCTTCGGTTTTGTAAATACCGCAGTGCAATCTGTTTTGATATATTATATATATAAAAACACACATAGCCTTTAGATTAAAGTGTCTAACGGGCCTCTACGTGTTGGCTTCGGCTCCACGCACGCCTCCCAAATGACCGGGACTCTATAATCCCGTGATATGGAAACAAAATACACAATAATAATAATAAACGCGTTGTACTGGGATCGCTATATCATCACAGACAGGATTATCGTCGCTAACAAGCCTGATATTGTCCTGATAGACCGATCTGAGCGTCGTGCGATGATTGTCGACATCACCATCCCCCATGACGAAAATCTCGTGAAAGCCGAAAAGGATAAACAAATAAAATATCTGGATCTGGCGCACGAGATTGTCGACATGTGGGATGTTGATTCGGCCATCATTGTACCGATAGTCGTCTCCGTTAATGGTTTGATTGCCAAGAGCCTCGAACAATACCTTGAGAGGCTTGAGTTAGACGGTTGGATCAAGCGCTTGATGCAGAAGGCAGTACTTTTGGACACGGCTCGCATTGTGAGGAGGTTCCTTTCTCTGGGGCCGTAACCACCGGTAGCTTGGTCCCTATACCCGATGCCGGTGGGACACTATTTTTTATATTTTTAAATATATTTATCTTAAGTTACCTATATTTAAAAATGTAATTTATATGTATTGTATTTTAATAAAGAGAATAATGATAATAAATTTTATTTTCTCGTCACTATAGTATTATTTTACAATATTTATGTAGGTATCCAATAATTACTTTTTTAATATTGTGGGAGACGGGACTAGGCTCGAAGCCTGTATTTCAGGATACCAGGCCTCCTCAGCTTTATCTTATTACAATTTACAATTTGTGCATATTTTTTTAGAATATACAATTTATTTAAATTATAAAAAAACATGGTAAAATTTAAAATATTTTAGCGAGATAATTATCGAGAGTTCTTGGGTGAAGTACTTAATATTTAAATACTAGTTTACGATAAAAGTAAGAGTAAATGAGTAGATGAACAGGTGAAGATTTAGATTTATGTAAAATTTTAAATTATGATTTTATTGAAAACCGCACATTTTCCCGTTTACAGTCTCGAATTAATGTTTATCTCTTGCTTTAAATAGGGCACTTTAAATGACCTACGTGCTTTTTCAGGCATTCAAATATATATGTGTGTGTGTGTGTGAGAGAGAGAGTATGTATTAGTTAATAGAATGAACTGGATTTTAGCGACTATGTATAAAAGGTCCCACTTCTTAAGTCATTGAATTTAAGAGTATAGTTTTTTTTTTTGTTTTGTTTTTGTAAAGATAACTAGCAATGTGGGATTGTGATCCCACATTACTACCAATCCTGTTAACCCCTTCAGCTAAACTCAATGGCTTGTGTTAGGAGTGGGTTCACGTCGGCAGTATAACGGGTAAGATTCGAACCCGCGACCTCACGTTTGCGAGAAAGTATAAGTAAGTATATTGTAGAATTGCACTTAAAAATGAACGACACTGCATTTTCAAAATGTCTATTAAAAACCCTTTAGTGTCTCGCGAACGCGACAATTCGTATGGCAACGTTCAAAAAGGCTTTGTTTCTGACTTTAGGTCTGTGGTTTAGGTGTGTGGTTTGAGAGGTTTGAAGTATGATTAAAATTTGATATAGGTAATAAGATTTGGTTCCAGTCAATTTGCGGGATAGACTAAATAGATTTGTTCCTTATGAATGACCCTTTTATTTAATAATAATATATAATATAATAATATCTTGGGACAACTGACACCACACTATCTGATCCCAAACTAAGCAGAGCTTGTGTAACAGACAAATGATAAACATACTTATATATTGCTAAATACTTACATATTATAGATAAATAACACCCAGACACAGAAAAAACCATCGTGCTCATCACACAAAGTTTTATCCTGTGTGGGAATCGAACCAACGACCTCTTGCGTAGCAGTCGGATGCACTCCCACCACACCACAGAGGCAGTCAAAATTTATTTTATTATTATTATATTAATTTATTTCGTAAAGTCAATTTACATGGTCTATGTTGAGATTAGTATGTGGTCATTAATTCAAGCAAAACGGTTAGAGTTACTAGAAATTAAAAAGGAAAATAATAAAATGTCAAAAAAATTGCAAAGTAAACAATAATCATAAAGCAGTCATACAATAATAATATAAAAATAATAATTAATAAGTCGTTAGTTAAAAAACACACAGTGTAGGGTTTCGTAGCCGTTATTAAAAATATGTATCTAAATGCACTACGTAGTGAAATAATCTGATTTGACTAATTGCACCAGCAGGAAAGCGGGCTTGCGCCCTTTTGTTGAAAAAAACGCAGTTTTTCGGCAATAACTCATTAACGGTATATCCGAAATATCAGAAAATATCCCTATGTCGAAAATAATTTTAGTTTGAAGTATTTATTAAGTAGAAATTATATACCTTTGAGATTTTTTCATATTCTTTTGTCACACGGTTCAAAAGATAAGGGGTATACAATTTATGAAACTTTCGGAGCAATTATTTCCAAAAATATTCAGTTTATTAGAAACCTTAAAATTTACGTTTTTAATAAAATGATGTCTATCACACGTTAATGTTTGCTTAATTTTTTTTTCAGCTTCTATTACATGGAGTGCCCCTTCTAAAAATATTATTTTTTACCATTTAACTATTAAACTAAGTTGCGGCTACTACAAGATACCTTTTCACTAAACCTGATCAATATTCTTGTCTTGGTTCCCTTTTTTACCATTTTGGCTACGGAACCCTAATAAAATCACAGCGTGTTTGTGTTGTGATTTGTAGAAAATCTTTGAGTACACTTACGCCACAACATCCGATCCTCTGCCTTCCGCATCCAATTCATTACAGCGACTTTCTTTAAGTCATCTATCATCATACCCGAGATAGATATATTCTTGAACAACTTTGAGCAACGACCCTTCGACGTAAATTGGTCTCGGCATGAGATGTTCAATAAACATGATTTTGGTTTTTTCCATATTCATTCCGAGCCTAACAAATCTAGAGGCTCCACTTAAGCTGTGCTACTATGACGATGTCGTCGGCAAACCGAAGGTGCGAGATATACTCACCGTTTATATGGCCCTCTCCAGTTCAGTCCAGTGTATTAAAGACGTCTTCAAGAGCGCTGATAAAGAGTTTCGGGGATATGACATCCCCCTGTCATAGGCCTCGGCGCAACTCTGTTGGTCTGATCTTGTGGTCCTGAATTTAGATGGTCATGGTGGCGGTGTCATATAGGCATCTCAGCACCTCGTTATATCGAGCGTCTATACGGCATCGATGCAAAGCATCCAGAACTGCCTAAGTTTCGACGGAGTCGAAGGCTTTCTTGTACACATTATAGTATTTTATAAGCTACGGGTCTTAATCGCGTAAATATTTTATTTTAGGGCTAAATACCTTTGTTTATTGCCCGACGTTTCGACCGTATTGCAACGGCCGTGGTCACGGGTAGACTGATTCAGCTCAGCGTCGCCTCCGAGAAGCGCGGGTTTTGAAAATTACCCTCGCTTGATTTTTATCACTCACTATTATGGAACCGTCGGTACTTCGACACCCAACACTAACGACATCTGCACACTGGCGCGTAATGTTTGTTCGGCGGTGTGTTCACTTGCTAATCACTGGATATTTACGCGATTAAAACCCGTAGCTTATAAAATTCTATAATGTGTACAAATCGCGAAAGTTTACGAACATATATGGCTTTCTTGTAGTCCACAAAAGCCATACACAGCAGCTGATTGTACTCTTCAGTTTTCTGAACAATCTGCCAAACAGTTTGAATGTGGTTTAAGGTGCTGAATTACGGTGCCATTTCGAAACCCGGCTTCTTGCGGAGTCTGGAGCTTGTCAAATTTTCTTGTGAGGCGGTTGGTGATAACTCTCGAGAACAACTTGTAGATGTGACTTAGGAATGAAGTAGGTCTGTAGTTCTTAAGCAAGGTTTTATCACCTTTTTGAAGAATAGAATTACTGCACTCCCGCTCCATGCTTGTGGTGTTAGGCCTAGGTGGATAACGGAATTAAAAATACTCGTGAGCTCTTTCAGAACTGGGATCCCACCCGCTTTTAGAAGCTTTGTGGTAATTTCGTCACACCTAGCATTTTATTGTTCTTAAAGTTGCTCGAAAGCTGCCTCGACCTCACTCAGGCCGACATCCGAAATGTCCTCGGTGTAGTGGTGCGTAAGTGGGACTCTGTGGTCGTCGACGCTAAGTCTCGTAGATTTAGCCATCCGTGATGCGTACAGGTCCATAAAAGCTATCGATTTCCTCGAGTATCTCGAACCTTGAGGTGACAGTTTTGCCAACCGCGGTGTTCAGTTTCGTCAGATAAGCTCTGCCAAGCGGTTGTGCGAATTGCTCAATCGCAGTCTCGATGGCATGAGTATAAGAGCGTCATGTCGCGTCAGCTTCCTGATCTTCAGGTTTATAGCTCTCCTATCTAACGAAGATATTTGCTTGTCTCGCTTTTTCCTCGTAAGTTCGAGAGTCTTGAGTGAGAGTTTCGGATCCCTATTTTTGCGTTTTTCGGGAAACAACCTTTGAGTTACATTATGTAGCGTTCTGACGACTGTGTCGGTTTTCTCATCAACTGTGTGTACTGTGCAATGACACAGTCCACACAATTGATGAGAAAACAAACGCGTCAAACCAATGGGTTTCCAGCGAAACGATTGTGCAGTTCAGCTGGAACTTTTCGGCACCTAAGGCTTTCTGGGGCGACGTAGGTCGGAGAACTGGCTTCATCATCCGCAGTCTTTTGGTCTTCAAATTGGTATTAGAAGCGATCACCGACTGGTCAGAGGCGCTATGCCTCTAACCAGTCAGTGATTGCTTCCGCTGCTGCATTAAACCTGTTGATCACCGAGACGTCTCTAAATTTGTGCCGCTTGTCTGTAATAATAAAGTAATTGAATTGAATTGAAAAAATAAAGGAAAGGATGTAGACCATTCCACATCATCCACCACCTGCTAACTCGAATATTTAGGGTAGGTACTTCTCTCCATAAGCATTAGTTTGGTCCACCCTTTATGTATCATAGATGTGTAATAATTACTGTCAGTCATGTGTCCACAGCCGTTGCAATGCGGACGAAACGTCGGGAGATAAAAATAAAAATAATTTAACTTTAAAAAATTACGTGATTAAGATTCGTACTCTGTTTTTTTGGGACAACTCCTGTATCTATACCCAGACACATCTAACAATCATGTTCATTACACAAAGATATATCCTAGGTGGGAATCGACCACGACCTCTGGCTTATGTTCTATGGGGTTAGCTATCTTTTTTTTATAGATGAAAAATCATCAAATGACTTCTCACGCTGTGGGCATGTCAGACTCTTACTGGCTAAAGCCCACTTGTGTTCCTTCTTTCGCCCTGGTGTTCCGGGAACGCGTTAACTATTTTAAACGATCCCGCACACCCGGTGGGCGCCGGCCCAATCGGGCTCCTTCACTTACTGACACCTCTTTGTGTGCACGTGGAAAACTAGCGCGCCGACCTGGGCGTGAGTACCGTCTATCTCTCACGGGTTCCATCGTGTCCTCCTCGCAGAAGGAGACGACTGCCTCCTACTTACTTCCTTTCGCTCCTCAGCATGGCTGGATTGAGCCCAGGACTCGATAGGTCTCCGCCGCCGATCGCTGCGATGAGGACACGCCGCTTTTTCGGTCCAAGCGGGGTACACCTACACCATGTGCTCCACCGTGTCTTTCGGCCTGTCATCGCAATGGTGACACCCGGGCATTTCCTCCCGTCTGATGCGATGCAGGTACCTACCGAAACACCCGTGTCCGGTGAGTACCTATGTCAGGCGGTAGGTGAGGACGCCGAGGCGCCTCTCTAACCACTCCTCAAAGAGGGGACTTATCACCGCTACCGCTGCGTGCCCTGCTCGTGGTTGCGACAGCTCCCTTCGCCGTGCAGCAATTTGTCGCGGCAGCGAAGTTTCGACCGGGCGTAGCGCCTCCTCTCGTTTTTTGTAAGCAAGTGCAAGGGCTATCGCCTTCAGATCCTACGGCAAAATTCTGGCGAAGAGGCAAGCCGCTTCGCGGGAGACCGTGCGGCATCCCCGGATGACCATATTAGCTGTAACCTTTTGGGGCGCTTTCAGGAAGTGGGCGGCTCGTCGCCTTAAGTAACCCCATATAGGCCCATCGACTGCACGATCCCCGCGTATAGCCTTCGGCAGGGGGCGCCTGGACCCCTCAAATTGGGAATGAGCCGCTTTAACGCGGCCTCAGCTCATTCCACTTTGGAAGTCAAACGTCGGAAGTGCTCTACGAAGTTCCAACGGCTGTCGAGGACGAATTCCAGGTACTTCATCTGAAGATGAAAGATGAAGTACCTGGAACTCGACGCCGATGTGAAACCCCTGGAATCCCGGTAAAACCCTCGGACTTGTGTAGAGCCACCTTGGGATCGGGCTTAGCTATCCGGGTCACCAGCAGTGGCCAGTCGATATTATATTGTTATTCCTTAAAAATTACTTCAAGACATTACAACAGCTTGCCACCCCTAACAAAATATTTTACATAACCCTAAATCACTTCAATATCTAACATAATAAAACCGCAATCAATAGGGTTGTCCCCTCTTTCCTATCGATAATTGATTTTTAATCTCATTGAATTTTGATTAGAAGTTTTCATTTTGTTAACACGGGGATGACACGGTATTTCCCGCTCCGTTAAGTTTTGAAGGAAAGGACTCGCGAATACCCAATGACATTGAAATTGTGTTATCGACAAGTTGATTCAGGTTTGTTTCGTAAATAAAATTAATTAGAAATAATTTTAACCAAGTAAGTAGGTACAATTATTATAATGTTTTGATATAATGTGTTTCTTCTGGATATTATTTTACTAAGTTGTAGAGAAATTTCGTTGATTAATAGAAGGCACATGGTATTACAGCTGTTACATTATCACTTGAGCCTTGCTGACCCTCTCAAACCTTGAATAGTGTTATATCGAAGACTTGACGGGTAAATAATTTAAAAAAAGAAGTTCCTACGAGCAATTCCTAAAAAAAATAGCTCTGGCCCACATAGAAGCGGTTGCAGCTCAGTAGTTAACGTTTCAGACTCGCAACCGAGAGGACGTGGGTTTGAATCCTACCCACTCATTATACTGCCGGTGAAACGTAAACCAAACTCCTAACATAAGCAGTTTAGCTTCGCTGGAAGAGTTAAAAAGACGTCTAATGACTAATGTGGAAAATGTATGAAAAATTTCTTACTGTAATAAAATCATGTTTTTATTATATAAATCTATATTTTCTTTCTATTTACCTATCGTGTGTACTGTACTGACTGTGTTGTACTGTATCGAGACTGTATTGTATCATATGTTTTATGCGTTAACTCAATAATAATAATATCTTGGGACAACTCACACAAAGCTATCTGATCCCAAACTAAGCAGAGCTTATACTATGGAAACCAGACAACCGATAAACATACTTATATATTTCTAAATACAAACAAATTATAGATAAATAATACCCAGACACAGAATAAACCATCGTGCTCATCACACAAAGTTTTAACCTGGGCTGGGATCGAACTCACGACCTCTTGCAGCAGTCAGATACACTCCCACCGCGCCACTGAGGCAGTCAATGAGTAATTCTTTTTACTTTCCTTTTTGTTAATCAGCTGTTTTCAATAAACTGCAATGAATTTCAGGTTTGACCTTAAATCACCAACCACTTTTATTTTGTTGCTACAAAGATGACAACAAGAGACGATGAGTGAGTGAGACAAGTTAGTTTCGTTCTATCATTTTTACTCTTATTCGTCCTTTGGTCTCTTGTTTCACTCACTAACTCTCACAATTCACTCACTCATCCAACTGTGTGAATATGTCTCACACTCACATAAATGTAGACACACACACACAAACACTATCCGTAGCCAACCCAACACTAATAAAACATGATATGCATTTGAATATTTTCATTGATTTTGCTGACAAGGTAACGAATTCAGGCAGCATTAAACCGTACATTATTTGTAACTTGAACACCACCGCTCACACCATAACTTCGAATTTTCTTCCCAAATGAAATACCTACCTACCATATCCTGGAAGACGGGTATTCCAGGATATGGTAGGTAGGTATTTCATCATGAATGAATGAAGGTACCTACTGCAGGCCGTCAAAGACTGTATTTTTTTTTTTGCTTTTTCAGGCATTCAAATGTATGGAGAGAAAATGGCTTTTCAAAACTTACTATTTCGCTTTGCTTGGTAAACGTTTTCACTTTAATTTAAAAACATCCTAAACAGTAGATAGGTAAGACTGTGTTCGAAAATAATATAAATTTCCAATTTGTAACGTATGTCCTTTCAAGGACCTGGGTAACATACATTGTAAGGAGGACTAGTAAAGAGTATTCATTACTGTTGTTGCTGTTACTATTAAAGTATTAGGCCCGTATTAATAGACGAAGCTCAGATTCGTTCTCATGAACGATATCACCTGAGTTCCCTTTTTAGTGCGGTTAGCGCAACGACCAATTATGGTCGTTGGGTTAGCGTCTTGTGATCGGCACTAATTATTAAACACGTATCGACAGCATCTCGGCTGATACGCATCCGTGAGAATAACGCCGAACATCGCCTTAAATGACGTCATTTCAATGTTGGTATAAGAGTCAGAGCTTAAAAATATTGTAATTTGACCCTAGTCGGCGACGAGTACGACACACTGTTTACATTATACGAACTTGTTATTTTTATAGTAACGGTCGGTGTACCTCAAAGTTGAACCTACTTCTTATAAATTCTAATATTACCACAGCCAGTGCATAGATGGGTGACCGTTTTCTAAAATGTTTCTATTTACATGAAATCTTTAAAAGAATATACATCATTTCACAAAATCCACAATGTATTTAATTGTAGGATTAAAATTGACAAAATCAACAATCACAATTTATAATATATTTCTCATATAGGTTATTTACGATATTTTACAATATCAATAGCAAAAATATTATTTTTTTGCCTTATTTTTCTCTGTATGATAACATTAATTAAATCAATATTTTAAGTCAAGAGGCAACCAGCAATTGGCATCTACACAAACAATACGTATCGGTCATTCCAAGATGGCGTTTAAGCGTCGTATGTAATTATACAGGCGGGAACTCAGCTGAGGAACGACTTAAAACCTAACTTAAGACTTGTCTATTGAAAAGAATAGAGTCAGATGAAGAAAAGGAGATAATCAGTACCTATTGTAAAAAAGAGTATTAGAAAGTACTCATGTTATCATAGTTACCTACAACAAACAATTTAAAAACAATGTCAATCTGGTATGGCTACAATCCATATTCATTATTTTGTGTTTAAAAGTAATTAACAAACACACAGACATTCAGATGTACCGTTGATTTTTATTATTATATTATTGATTTGCAACACATAATAAAACGTAAACTCACGGCTCAATTTCAAATCCAGGGATAACTGTCCCATGCCATGTAAGACATGTAAGTAGGTACATAAACAAGCAACAGTTTACAACTTATTGCAATAAACACGTAATTTTTTTTCAAAAACTTTAAATGCATGGAACTTTGCATTCCAAACAAAATAATTATTCAAAACAAATATCAGTGCCTCAATGACCGATTATTGGTTTTATTACCTACGAGTAGTCAGACAGAGACACCAACATGTCAATGGCGTGACGTCATAAAAAAACATAGTGCAATAAATAATTAGGTATTTGACCGGAAGCTCGGAAAATAAAATAAAATGAAATATCCCGATGTCATTGTAATTTCAAAATAAGTTTTTAATACTCTTCTGTTGTTATTATGATTTGTAATAAATATGTTGATACTTTAATAAATAAATTAAAACTTTTCTAAGATAATTTATGAACATTTACTTGTAATTTTAGAAATTTTAAGTTTTTAGACACTTTCATGGTGTTAGTGAAATTCAATTTCGACAGGATCGCAATCATCGCGTGAGCGAATACGCGGAACCCGGAGCGGTTCGATTCGTTTAGTTTTGTTTTTACCCGACTGTTTGTTTGTCTTTCTTTGTGGAAGTGATGTGAAATTAAACTAATTTTGTTTTTAAATCAGTAACATTGAATAATTATGAAATTGTGTGTTAATTGCGTATGACGCGATGTTAATTTACGCGATGTAAGTTAATGGATGATCCATCGGTGGCACATAATGCGTGATCCGTAGGTACATATAAACGTAGGTACTGAAATTAGTGATAAATTGGTGTGTTGTGATTTGTGATACTGTGTATTCGTAATCTAAAGTATGAATCTCAACTTATTGAAGTTTCAGAAACTACCGTAAAACATTAACATTAAAAATGTAGGTACATAGGCAGCGTTATTTTGAACCGTGATGTGTATTCAAAAGATCGTCCACGAGATGTGATAACAAAGTAGGTACCAACAGTGAGATGGTGATTAACATTTGTCCGTTCGATGTGGTCGTCGTGAAAGAAAATCAAAAGAAATCTTTCAGAGGCTAGTAGTTAGTTGGTATTAATTTGTTTGCCTGTTTTTCTTTGGTTTACGGACGTCCGTATGTTTGACACGTGACGGGTACCAGGCGCAGTGATACCTAAGGGATCATTATGTAGGGGTCATCCACCATAATTTAACTCTCTACTACTACTATACTACGATGAAAAATGATAATGATTGGATAGTGATGTAGGAATATTCGTGTCGATATTTTGCATAATAATTTATGGAGTGATTAAAATGAATTTTAAGGTTCTTTTGATAACATAAGGGTTATTTATCATGTGTATCTGATGACCCTCTAATATGAACACACTTTTCTGTTACACCCTGTATATATAAATAAAAATTACTCGCCGAAATTTATGTACGCGCATAATAGTCCAGGAGCCAGGTACATTTTCGGTCAATAATTTCTTCTCGAGCGAAACTTCGTAAAATGCTTATGGGAATTATACTATGAATACTCGCAACTCCACTGCCCACCCCACCCATGGAGTCGCAGCTGATGGTCGCGAGTATTCATAGTATAAGTCCCTTAAAGAAGTTTCGATTGGGAGGGACTTGGTCATGAAAATCTGTCACTGGCTCCTGGACTATAACTTTAAAACGACTGCACTAAATTGTATAATTATTTATTTGTTGTGGTCGTTATTGTCATGACAAAATTTGTTGATAAATAGTACGTAATAATACACTCGTGCAAAGCCGGGTCGAACAGCTAAAAATTTTATAAAATGAAGGTCTATATAGCATGAACATTTTAAGGTTAAATACAAATAAAGAAAGCCTTGAACCGCCTAAAACAACAATCCGCCCTGTTTATTAGGCACTAGTTCCCAACAATCAACTTCTACACTGCAATAGCACATTTCGGATATAATCATTCTAACTAGTTAATTTCGACAACGCATAGTCTGTCGCGAAACTTCCCTATTGTTGTGTACGGAGAGTTAGTACCGCGTTGGATTTTAACAGCCTGTATAGATCTCGATGGGCTTAGCGGCTAGCATATACAAGCTATATAATTATAAATGTGAATTCCAAACTGTCTGTGTGTAATGTGCATATGTAAAACAAAATTTGAAATAGGACATGTTTTGAAATTTTGTATGCTTATAGAGAGATTTCCTTTCCATTTCTGCAAACCATCGCTGCAATTTTGGGGTTGCACCGCTACAGCAGCTGCAAACTTATCGGTGTGTTAGCGTTGCATTCTGAGGTTGCACCGCTACAGCAGCTGCATACTTATCGGCGCATTGGCGCTGCGTGCTGGGGTTGCACCGCTACAGCAGCTGCACACGTATCGGCGTATTAGTGTTGCATTCTAAGGTTGCACTGCTACAGCAGCTGCATACTTATCGGCGTATCAGCACTGCAGTCTAAGGTTGCACCGCTACAGCAGCAATGAAAATAAATGAAACGAAACGAAATGAAAAGTCTTTATTGTTGATCTGAGTTTAAATTACAAAAGTTGTGTGTGTGCGCCTAAAACTTAATTATCTTTGTTTTTAACTAATAGACTATTATACAATTGAATAATAATTATTACTATTAACTAATTATTACTATTAACGTAACTAATATTATCAACTGTTGTAGCATTTTTAACTCTGCAAACGGTAATTAATATTCAACTTGTCTTCCAACAAAGGCCTCCTCTAAAAGTCTCCATTGTGTTCTTTGCTGTTCGAGTCCATGTTGAGCCTGCTATTTTCCTGATGTCATCCTCCCATCTCTTAATCTGTCTCTGCTGTTAAAAGTCTTTTCCATTTTTCTTTTTTCTTTCTCGTCATATGCTCTGTCCACCGCCACTTTAGTTGTTTATATGTTATGTATGCATTCTTGAATTTTGTTGTACTTTTTATGTCTCTTCTTTTTTCTCGGTCTTTTCTTTTAACTCCAATTGTACTTCTCTCTTTTCTGTTTTGACAAACATTTCAGAAAGCTTAAATTCCGGTCATAAGTTTAATTGTAATTACTTTTATGACACTTAACCCCCTTATATACGGTTGGCTCTTTTGTAACATCTTCTCATTTATCATTTAATTATAGTCCCTATAATTCTATCTAATCTTTTATTCCATTACAAGTTGTAGGTACGTTTATGTGAGAGTATGATTGAGACTTTAATTTTATTTTGTATTGTAATTATTTTAGCTATTGTTAGTTCATCATAGTTTGCCATGAAGATATACCAAGCAACTGTGAGGTCGCGGGTTCAAATTATAATACCGACGTGAACCCACTCCTTTTTTTTTTTTTTTTTGTTTTGGCGGGAAAAATCCTGACGAACACCTCCACCATCCGGGGAAGACGGTGGAGGTAGTGTGGGGTTTGCACCCACTAAAAAACCTGCCGTGTATCGCTCGCCACCTTCGCGAACGGGCCGCCGGAATGTGTTATACCATCGGCGGCCCGCCCGTGTGGCAATGCCCGGACGCGATGTTGTTGCGTTCCGGGCATTTCACACCTATGCGGCCCCTGGATACACACAGGGTGCCGCGCCTCCACGGAAGGCCGCGGGCGAGGCAGATTACCCCGTACGCCCGTCCGCAGCCCCACCTAAGGCGGTATCAGGCGCAGATATGCGCGCCGACGCCGCCCGGTTCGCCGGCGACGGAGCGGATCCGCCAGGGAGCTCTCTTCCCTGACGCGCTCCGCCGCCGCGAGATGATGTCCTCGCAGAAGGATGCGACCGCATTCCACGACCCCTCGCTTCGGACCATGGACAGAACCACGGCCGGCAGCGAGAGGTCACTTCCGACCACTGCGGTGAGAACTCGACGTTGCCCCTCCCAAGCTGGACCCTCACCGCAGTCGCAGTGGTGGCAGGCGGGACTCGGTTCCCTCCTAGCAACCGTGTGCAGGTACTTCCCGAAGCACCCGTGCCCGGACAGGACCTGCACTAGCCGGAAGGAAAGGGTCCCGTGCTGCCGCCCTGCCCACTCCTCCAGGACCGGCTGGAGCGCCTCCACGGTTCGAACACCTGCCCGTGGAGCCTCTAGCCGGCCCTGCCACCGGGCCATGATTGCCCGGTGTACCTCACCGCGCCAAGCACGTAGCTCCTCGGGCAGAGGCACCGAACCCCTGCCCGAACAGCCACCGCTCGCCGATACACTTCGGCGAGCACTTCCGCCTCTAAATCCCACGGGGGTGTGCCTGCCAATGCGCACGCCGCCTCTGCAGACACCGTGCGGTATCCGCGTATGGCCCTGACCGCCATGGTCCGCTGGGGTCTACCTAAGCGGACCCTATTCTGGGCGGTCAGGTACGCCGCCCACACGGGTGCGCCGTACAGAGCCATTGATCGCACCACCCCCGTGTACAACCGTCTACTCGAGGCACTAGGCCCGCCCAGGTTCGGCAACAGCCTCCCCAGTGCGGTCGCCGTAGCCTCGAGCTTGGGCGCCAAAATGCGGTAGTGCTCGTCGAAGAGCCACCACCCCTCTACCACTAGGCCCAGATACTTCATCTGGGCCCGGACCTGTACGAGGACCGAGCCGACGGCAATCGAGGCGCCAGCAGGTGGACCGCGACGGGGCCCATGGAACAACAGGGCCTCCGTCTTTTCAAGCGCCACTCTCAACCCCAGCGCCTCGATGCGCCCGACCATTCGGGAAACCCCTAGGGTGGCCAGGCGCGCCGCCTCCTCGAAATTCCGTGCCCGGGCTGTGACGAGCGTGTCGTCAGCGTAACAAAGTACACTGAGCCCGGGTGGGAAGTTTCCTCGCAGGGCCCAATCGTATCCCATGTTCCACAAGAGCGGTCCTAAGACCGACCCCTGAGGAACACCGCACGACATTGCCCTGCGCCTCACTTCTCCTTACCACAACCACACCGGGAAACCACACCGCAGGGCCCAGTCGTAGCCATACATCGCACGAGACGTCCCTGCGGATTACCTCTCCCTCTCGGTCCTCGTACAGAATTCTTCGGCCTTCGAGGTAGTCTGCCACTAGCTGCCTCAGGTACACGGGCACTCCATGATACCGGAGCGCCTCTCTGATGCAGCTGAATGTCAGAGACCCGAAGGCGTTGGCGATATCGAGCGATACCGCCAACATCACTCCTCCACCGGCGACGGCCTCCTCCGATGCGGCCCTCAGGCGCAGAATGGCCCCAATGGTCGAGCGCCCAGCACGAAAGCCGTACTGAGCGTCCGACAGATTGGGGCCGACCTCGTTCAAATGCCGGACGATGTGGGTAGCGAGAATCCTCTCCAGCAACTTCCCCGCCTCGTTCAGCAACACGATAGGCCTGTAGGCCGCAATTGAGTCGGGAGGCCGTCCCGGCTTCGGAAGGAGCACCAGCTTCCCTGCCTTCCAGCAGTCAGGGAACCGTCCGGACGCCAGGCACGTCGAACAGTCCCCTGAGGCGGTCCCCTATGTGGTCGAGGGTCAGGGCCAATACCCGGGCGGGAATCCCATCTGGCCCAGGGGCGGTGTTCTTCGAATGCATTCGAAGAACAGCCGCGCCCACCTCCGCTTCGGTGACAGGCGGCACAGTTGTGTCGGCCTCCCGGTCATCGGTCTCATCCTCGGAGACCATCGCCGGGGGCGCGTGCTCTGCCTGCAGCGGAAATAGGCCCTCGACCACTTCCGCAAGGAAGCTGGGCTGGAGAGTCTCGGTAAGGGGGAGCCCGCCGAGCGGAGCTTGTTCAGCGCCGCTCGATATGGGCGACCCCAGGGGTCACGGTCGAGACCCTTCAGCATCTCCTCTCTCGTCCTCTCCTTGGCGCGACAGATAGCCAACTTAAAGGCGTCCCTCGCTTGGCGATACGCCTCATAAAGCTGGCTCTCCTCCTGGACATCGCGGTGACGAGTCCGGGTGCGCGGAGGTCCTATACCCATAGGACCTCCGCGCACTGATGCAAGCGGCGCGGAGGGAGGCAAGCTCCTGGGACCACCAATACACTCACTCACGACGTCGCCCCCCGAAGAAGCTCGGGGGGCGACGTCGTGAGCGGGGCATGGCCGCATCGCAGATCTGCGTAAACGCATCGCGAATGCGGCCAGCCATGACGTCCACCTCCTCGGTCGGAGGTGGAGACGACCACGATGCCACGATGGCCGCCTCTTCCAGCAGGTCCCTGTCCAACGAACCCACAGCCCACCGCGGAAACCGAGGCGTTCTTCGCGCCGTGTGACCCCTAACTGAGTCCTGGTACCTGGAAGACCGGGAGAGCTCCAATCGGATATATCGGTGATCCGAGAGCGTCTCAACCTCATCCAGGACGACCCAGTTCCTTACTCGCGCTTCGACGGCCGGGGTAGCGAACGAAAGGTCCACTATCGACCCCCCCTGCTGTCGAACGCACGTATTGGTGGCGCCTCTGTTTAGGAGACAGAGACCCACCGACGCCACCCACTCCTCAACCGCCGAACCGCGGACGTCCGTGCTGGGTGACCCCCACGCCGTAGATTTGGCGTTGAAGTCCCCCAGCACCAGTACGTGGCGAGGTGCCAACCGCCGTATCGGGGTCTCCAGGTTGGTAAGGAAGACCTCGAAATCGGCAAAACTCCGGTTTGGGGAGAAGTATACTCCGTAGAGCGTAACCCCTCCCCAGTCGGCAGCAACATATCCCGAACCCTTGTCTCTGATCGACAAGGGCAGGGAATGAAGCGCAGCGGAGCTGACGATTGCCACGGAGCCGTCCCGGTCACCCGCCACCCGCACGTGAACCCACTCCTAACGCAAGCCATTGAGTTTGGCTGGAGGGGTTAACAGGATTGCTAGTAATCTGAAACCACAATTACACATTACTAGTTATCTTTAAAAAATAGAGAAAAGAAGAGAACTTATGTCCAATATAGACTTTATCTCTTGTATTTCAAAATCGCACACGGAGCGTTATGTTCTATGCGATATGGCTTTAACGTATTATTTTAAGTATGAATATTTATATACTCTTAAATAGATATATTTGAAAGTATAGAAATATTTATGCTTCAGCAATTGAATGCGTCCAATAGAAAAACATATACATTTTTTTCCAAATACATTTTTTTTATTAAATTAGTTTACTTACCTTAATTTATTTTTATATTTATTGACATTAATTTTTTGACAAATCTTTGAGACATTTAATATTTTTAGAAGTTTTTATAAGACTGCCTGCTGATAATGATATTATGGCTGAATTATTTATGTGAATTGTTTAATGTGTCTGCTGTCTTGTCGCTTGATTGAGGACTGTTTGCATGTTGGGTTAACCGACGAAATTTATGATACTTTTTATTTCATGTAACACCTTGTACACTACCATCTTTCACGCAAATAAAGATCATTTCATTTAATTTCATAAATAAACCAAATTATTGAACCGTACGAAATTGTGTTACGTAAAATGAATAATCGGTTTTATGCAAGTAATACTTAATGCATTTTACGAAAGTTGGCCTTTGACGAACAAAAACTCGATCTAAAAACTCTGTAACTGTCTCACGTGGTTAATGTCAGTGAAATTGGTACAACGATAACTTGTTTATACGTAAGGTCTATAGTAAATACGAGTATGGTATGATAGCATTCACTTGTAAATAAAACATGAGACCCAAAACTGACTTTGACTGCCTCAGTGACTTAGTGGTAGTGGTTCGATCCCCACATGGACACCACTTTGTGTGATCAAGAAATGTTGTTTCGAGTCTAGATTTACTTTGTGTGCGTGATTTATGTTTGTAAACTCCCCTGTGATACACAGCTTGAAGCTTAAAGGGGTGTCTTTTTTTTAATGTCTTTTTTACTGGCTGCAAAAAAGGTAGCTCTCTGTATGACCAATATAGTTGTAGACATCTATGCATATTCATATTTTTTTCAAAAACTACTGACCCAGTACGGATAAAGAGACGGAAAAAGAGTTATAGTACGGGTTCCCTAGATATTTTTTTAAATGATACATATCAAGCTGGAATTGCCATGGTAGCTTCGTTTTGACGAGACACCCAACTTTATGTACACGACAACTTTATATAGTGGTACGTTAGTGAAAAAATAGGTGCTAAATATGACAAACTTATCTTTGCCGTTGGAAAACTATTATCCCCATACAACAACATAGGCCGCAGTTAGTTTACGAAGCTACCATGGCAATTCCAGTTTGATATGTATAATTTTAAAATTTGTTCTAGGGACCCCGTACTATTAACGTTTATAATGTTGTTTCAAATGTTATGACTGTAGAGCTTAATATTTAAGTAGAGTAATACTTACGAATAAGTTCATGAAGTTTTCAAGTATCAATAGTGCTCGATATTTTTCTCTTGATTGTACACACATTGACATTTTGACGTCAATTCTTTTCCGGGACGAGTATTTGTGAGAGCAGTTGAAGTCACTTGATTGGTGGTATTTTTTTAAATTTATTTATTGGGCTTACAAAACTAATTACAATCATAATGCAAGTACCTACAACAAGAATATTACAATAGAAATCTAAATTGTAATTCTAAGATTGTGTGCGCAGAATGCTCCATTTATGCTGGTTAGTTGTATAAGTTTATAAAAATTTACATAATTATAGGTAAGTGCTTACACCAAAGTAATTGTAATTCATTAGATATATTTCGAGACTTAATCGCGTGAATTTCTTATAGGTACAAACCTTTATTTACCCGACGTTTCGATCGAATTGCACCGACCATGGTCACGGGTCGAGTGACCGAGAGTCGACCTGTGACAAAAGGTAAAAGGTAAATAATTCACGCGATTAAGTCCCGAAAGATATATAATTATGTATAAAAATCGCGAAAGTTTAAAAACAGTAATTATAATACATAATGTTAGTGTGTTATTATTACAAAATTATTTTAGAACAAAAACATGTTTTTTTTTAAGACGACTCCCGCACTAGGGTACAAGCCCTGTGTCGCGGGGGACTTTACAAACATACAAGTCACGGACACAAAGTACACCCAGACTCGAAACAACAATTTGTGGATCACACAAAGTGGTATCCCGTGTGGGAATCGAACCCACGACCTATTGCGTAGCAGTCGGACACACTCCCACCGCGCCACAGAGGCAGTCAAATTTTAAACAAAGATATTGTAGAATAGAAATAGGTATTTATTTTTTACCAATGTTTGGAAGTATTTAAACATAGCGGGCCTTGAATTTGTTTTAAATTTGTTGAGACTATTCCTAAATATTTGATTCAGAATGGCTGGAAACGGTATCATTATATAATCGTTACATTCTAGTTAAGAAGTAGTACGGACGTGTTATTTTAGGTAAAGGATATCGAGATTTATAAGGCTATTGGTGACAACAAATAAACACAATTTTATAAAGAAAAATAATTCAGTAGGTATATTGGCGACGAGAAATAAGAGAGCTAACATAAACTTCTTTAATTATTGGTATAAGACTTAAACTCTCGTAATAGGTGTAATCGATAGTATGAACACTTTCTATGTTATAATTATGTACTATCATGATGCCTCGCGGTGTTACATTTAACAGAAAACTTCTATGAATGCTCTTGCACAAGCTTCAAACTGCTGTCCCCACCCGTAATTCATCTAAGCCAATCGTGCCCTTCCTTTCACGGAAAAAACGCCATGCGAGTAATTTACGGCCGGTCTCAATAATCGACATATCCGATGGATTTGGCTACTAGAGGTAGAATTTTGACATATTTTGTATGGAGCTTATGTCAAATATATACCTCTAGTAGCCAAATCTACCTATAGTTACATTATTGAGACCGGCCGTTAGTGGCACTTTGCTTTCGGTGCATGGTTTATGTCTCTTGTGTCTATTATTACGCATGAGAACATTTTCTCTTACGATTACGATTTAGGTCACTCCAAGGTTGAGCAGTTATATTTTGTATTTTTTTTAATTCCGAAAATGTTCATTTATTCCAAAAAGTTTCATAAAAACTTAAAATGTTTTTAAAAGACCTTTCGAATTATGTACCACACGTTGATGTTTGCTGAAAATATATTTTTTCAGCTTCTGTTATTTATTTATTTTATTTATTTAAAACTTTATGCACAAAGTTGTACAAAGGTGGACTTAATGCTAAAAGCATTCTCTGCCAGTCTACCTTAGGGTGATGTAGAAATGGAATGTGTAGGTGCAGAAACCTAATTGTAAAATAAGAACCTCCTGTTACTGTATGGAGTGCCTAAAAGATTTAATTTTATTATTTAACTATCAATCTAAGTAGCGGCTTATACAAGACACCTATTCCCTAAATTTCATAAATATTTATTAACTAGTTTTTGAGTAAAATGCCTGTGACATACGGACAGACAGACTGACAGACAGACGGACGGACATGATGATTATTATTTATGTGCGGAACCCTAAAAACTAACAAGTACTACACAAATGTAAACATCTTATGTTATTTAATATCCAAAATACTTTTTAATCTGTAGGTAATCTTATAGTAGACCTCTAGTGTCAAGTTTCAGAAAAAAAGCATGTTCATAGTAATTAAATGTACTTTATCGATCAAACCATTTTGTAGAGATTATGGCGATACAAACAATGCTGATTGATAGGAAAATTTCAATGGGATAATGACAATTGTTGTAAAATTATTAACTTCTTAATATGAGACGAAGTGGTTAAGTAAGTTTAAGGTTTTTTAATAAAGCATTCTGTATATTTATATCACTTTTACAACAGAGGTATGGCCATGCACCTGTCTGCACTATATTATTAAGGTGTTGTATTTATTGGATAGATCTGTTACTAAAGAGAACAATTTTTGAATTTATTGGCGTTTGAATTTTTTGGGAGGCCGTCTTTCTTTTTAGTGAACCATGAAAATGCTAAGAATCAATTTTATTTATTTTGACTATGATTTAATCTGTACTAATATTATAAAGCTGAAGAGTTTGTTTGTTTGAATGCGGTAATCTCAGGAACTACTGATGCGAATTGAAAAATTCTTCATTGTTGGATAGCCCATTTATCGAGGAAGGCTATATATAGGCTATGTAACATCACGCTACGACCAATAGGAGTGGAGCAGCAATGAGAAATGTTGCAAAAACGCAGACGAAATAGCGCGGGACAGCTAGTTTTTCAAAAAATAACAAGGTATGTTTACAATTGCACAAATAAGTTACATTTATACATTACTGTACTAAGCCGTGTGGGCCGGCTTAAGAATACTGCCAGCCGGGAGTAGATTCTACCCCGGCTCCGGGAGATCCGTGCCTAACAGTGGGACATCATATGGGTTGAGATCACACTGTCCTCGTTTAATCATAGGTTTGATTTAACTTTAATACCTACTCGATTGAGTTCTGTAGTCTATGAAGTTGTATCAATGAATTTATGAATCAGCCTATATCAGTGTGCTGCTTAACATGAATTTCGTAATTTACGCCAAACCACCCAGTCCTCCGCCTTTCGCATTCGTTTAAGAATATAAGATGGACAAAAAAACACTACAAACTAGGCACAATAAAGATAGAAGTAAATAAATGAACAGGAAACAAGTGTTAGCAGCAGGACTCCAGCAGGAGTGTTCATTACAAAACAATTTAAAGTTTAATTTAGTTAGAATCAGTTGTCGTCGGTATCTGGGCTCGCTAGAAGACATTAAACAATTAAGTTTAGTGAAGTGAAAAATGCGGTATCTCAGTAACAGGTGACGTGCTACTTTTTCGTGTTCAAATTTAGTTTTGTTAAGCATTGGTCAGTAGTAGTTTTGAAAACTACGTACTACTTTTTTCCACAAGACCTAACAGAAATAGACAATTATAGCATTGTTGTAAGTTGTTATTTTGTGTGTAAATTTCAAATTATACGGAGTACAGAATTCGGGGAAAAATTGGACCCTTTCATGGGTCCACCTTCCCAAGTTCGCTTGAAGAACTTATAATACAGCAGGATCATTCCTTACCTTACCTTACCTTTATATATCTTATACCATCTCTTTTTTCACTATAAAACTTCTTTACCATTACCGTACTAAAAATACCAGCAGACCACATCGTGCTCTGAGACAATCATAGTGGAGCTCAAACCTAAGTTAATTGGATGGATGAAAAATATAAGTTTTTATAAACAGCTGGTTGGCGCAGCGGCTCTGAAGATAAATTATATACTCCTTGTGAGACTGAACGTTTCATTATTCATCAATGTTCAACGAAAATTGGTAAATGGTATGTTTGTTTATGTAGTTCCAGGTTATGTAGACCAACGAGATGTTTGAATTTAATTTGTATAAGTTATTTTAAGCTCTGTTATAAATTATAGGTCAAACTATTGGATGGACATTCGACTGCCTCGGTACGCAATGGGATAATGTGTTTTCAAATATATGCTCAAATAAACAGACTTATTTTTTTTCAAGCCCAACGTCATCTAAAAATCTGTGTTTAAATAGTTTCTGCAACGAAACTCACAGAGTCGTACAAGTTCAATCAGTTCAGTCACAATTGCCATAAAATCGTATCATGTTGAGGCTAAATTCTACTTTGCTTCCAACTCCAGCACACATGTCTTATCGGTGCTGAAGTTGGGAACGGCTTAGAGCCGGTACCCCTAAAGTCACGGGTTCAAGTCCCGCCTGAGACGTTTTTTTCCTCCATTCATTTAAATATGTTCTATATGACTCAAAATTATCTTATAATCTTTAATACTAAAATTTGAAAGCGACGATTGTCCCAATTCCCAATTTTGCTGAATCTTTACCACAAACAATGAAACTAAACCAACTTAATTCTACCAATGTGATAGTAAACAGAATTATTACTTCCCCAACTAATACATTACTCGAACAATAGGAATCTAAACTGGTAGTCGCACGAATAAATTGTTGGAACAAACTATTTGTCAAGTACGCCTGTGATGTAGCAAGTAGAATTTATAGTGGTTACGATATCTGCTCTAGTTTGTAAGAAATAGAGCGATTCTGGTTAGGATGTCTCGTTAATAATGAATTGCAGAAGCCTTATTCAACAATGCGACCATGCATGTGTATACACAGAGGGGATTTAGCGGGTTGAAACCACGACCATCACCAAAAAAAGATCCTGAAAATGATCTGGTCACGCGCATGGTAAGGCCAAATCTTAGATACCCTTACAAAGCCCATGAGTCGGTGTCGAAGGCCGTACACAAAATACCAAGAATAGGTTCTCAACATAGAGCTTTCATTCATTACTCGCGGACACGAAATTTTAGGATGCCTTCCGTGGTGGATGGTCAAATTGTTTTAAAGTAGCTTGTTTGCCTGTCATTCGTGATTCTCTAAGTGTACGTGGCTAGATATAGGTAGGTTACCACAGCTTACCTTCCGTACTCTTTGTAGTTTGTGGTAAATGCGTTAAAAGACTTGTTTGTGGGAACAAGTGACCAGACAACGCGCATTGTTTACCTTAAAATTGCTTGACGTTTCGACTAGGTTGCACCGGCCGTGGTCACAAGCGGACTGTCGCAGCGATGTTTAGACTTCTCCGATGAATCTTCATCTACCCTCACTTTTTTATTTCTCGAAAAGTTAGGGTCACTGCACACTACACTGATTTTGTCCATGTTAACCGACTGCGAACCAATACGAGGTTGTGTTTTACGAATCACTGGATTCCACGTCACGGATAGTTTGAAGTCCTCTTCCCGATTGAAAGAAGAATTTTTATGTTTTTTAATTTCAATCGCTTCACGCACATTTCGTGAATAAAAATGGCGGTCTGTGGAGAGGGTTTGTGGACGATGAAACTCAATCCAGTCATTGGTGTTCGATTAAAGTATGTGTTCTGCAATTGCCGATTTGTTCGTTTGCCGGTTTTTCACTGCTGCGATGTGTTCTTTTAGCCTTTCCGCTATAGTTCGCTTTGTTTGGCCAATGTACGAATTACCGCAGCTGCAATCAATTTTGTAGACACCTGGCGTCTGCAGAGGTATAATATCCTTCGGAGTGCCCACCAAGTTGACCACTTTAGCCACCGTTGTGTAGATCGTACGGATCGAGTACTTTTTCACTACTGATCCGATCTTGTATGTCACTCCTCTGACGTAGGGCAAATAAGCAGGTTGTCTGTTCACCTCCGGAGGTTTGTCACGTTTTGGGATATGCTTCATTCTTCGGTACACCTGATATCCGTTTTTCTTGATTACCTCCTGAACATGGATTTTAAGGTAAACAATTCGCTATAATTCCCGTATTATAAATAGTTATAATCATGCAACGCGAAAGTTTAAATTTTAGTGACCTGACAACGGTTTGGTAACGTTTCTATCAAATGTCTTTTGAGTTAGACGAGTAGGTATTATGTGAAGTTGTTCTGTATATTTATAGAATTGATTTCAAACTGAGTATTTGTGCAGTTTTATATCTGGGTCCTTAATTACCTTCTTTTTTTCCGTTTTCGAAACCCGTGCGAACTGTCAAAATCTTATCATAATAGTAAATAGTTAGCTCATTAGCTGCGCTTAGAAATGCATCAACGCGCATGCGCGGCGAACATCTTTGAACGCGCCGCGCATGCGCCTGTTCGCACGGGCTTACCGCGAAAATGGATAAAAAGGACATGAATTTTTAGGATCTTTAATACATAATACTGAATGAATAAAAAAATATTTTTCAAATTGAAGGGGCTTTAAAATTCTAAGTAAATTTCGCGGTATTTTAATCGTTTAATTATCAATAAAAAATCCAATTTATAAACTAGCAATTTAAAATGTGTGTGCCGTAATAATATAATTGATTTTTACACCTTATGACGTTTAAGCGTATTCTAACTACGACAAGATTGTTCAATAAGCTATTACCCTATATTTCACCAAAGTTACTGCAAGGGTTCTTCTAATTAGAGTAAGTCAGACAAGATTGGTGACCCAAAAATGAAGGAGCTGCTTTGCTGTCCACTATAACTATATTATAATCGTAACCTACAAGCAATTCCGTACAACTATAGCAATGTGTTTTCGCAAAGGTGTTTCTTCACAGTTTTTTACGGTCGAATGATATTTGCTAAAAGACCAGACTTATAGGTCAACTCCATCCATCAAACAACAGCAAGCTTCAAAGCCGTAATTTACCATATAAGACTTTCTTCACTGCACTTTATAAAAAGGCCAATTGTTAATTAATTGAAAGATATTGCCAGAATCGGATAGGTGTCTTGATACCATCGTAAGTTATTGTCGAGAGTAAATTAAACATCAATTGCTATCGGCTTTATCATTTTACCACTTGGTGTGTCTGAATTCGGGTAGCAGTCGACATTTTGTTGAAATTTTATGGTAATGTGTAGCGTGGCCTTTTTGAAATCGGGGTCACTTGATTTTATTCTTTTGGTGCTATGGATATATTTATTGGTAGCTTTGATTTAACTATGTTGTTTATGATGTATGAAGACAAAATCACACTCAAGTGAGTTTCGAACCGGCAACCATACAACACTTATTACGTTTTCATTGTTTGAATTCGCTGGGCTATATTTAAATTCAGAGCAAGTCTCAGTCCTTCATCCTATGATTTTACAGTTAAATTGCGGAAGCGGCTGTAGCTCGAACTCGAAGGGTTCGAATCCTGACCATAATACTACCGACGTGAACCTACTCTTAACACAAGCCATAGAGCTAAGCTGGAGGGGTTACCAGAATTGCTAGTAATGTGGGACCACAATCCCACATTGCTAGTTATATTTATAAAAAAAAATTGACTTCGTCTGCCAGGTTTTAACAAAGTAAAGGAAAGTATTTCATCATAATATGCTTTTTGCAAAAAAACCCACTTTTTTGCAAAAAGCATATTATGATGAAATACTTTCCAAATCGTTGAACTATGGAAGATCTTACTGTAATCTAAACAAGAACTTATATTCTTTCAGATCGTGTTCGAGAACTTCAGACCTTAAGCTACACTTCTCTACATACTCCTTGAAAAGGTATGTTCTCAGGTGTAATAATAAAAATAGTCAATTTTAAATACATTACATGTTGTCGCGTTGGAATCATTTTACTTGAACACTATAATGTATGGGGCACCTAGTAAGACGGAGATTAAGCTGTTGGTATCTATTGTTATATTTATCTGATCACGCGTTTTACTCATGGACCAACTAAGTATGCACAATTAGTTGTGTCATATAGGAATAATTTCTAAGAATCGTTACAATATGCACAACTAAATTATTGCCAATTAATATTATTTTCCTAATACACAACTAACTACGATTGGTGAACAAAATTTAAACATTCAACACAACATTGGTCAGCATTGAAAATGAATGAAGCGGCGGTAGCCTAAAGGTCTCGCAATCGTGAAGTCGCATGTTCGAATCCTACCCATTATACTACCGACGTGAACCCAAGCTAAGCTTAGCTGGAGGGCTTGACAGGATTGCAAGTAATGTGCCACATTGCTAGTTATGATGTTTAAAAAAATAAACAAAATGTAGTTATTATTTATTACATTTTCATTTACAAGTAACTAAATGGTATTTAAATAATAAAAAATAAATTAAAAAAATAAAATCTTGTTTTCATCTTTTTTGTGCAGGCGGGTTATTCTATTTTTATAATTTATTTAATATTATTAGTGATTATAAGATGTAACCGATGTAACAACTAACTTTTATCACACCAATTGTCAAGTATTTAAAATTGAAAAAAGAATGATTCCTAACTAACTTTTTTAGTATCACTGTCATAATCATGTTATACCTTTTTGAAATGCTTGAGATGAACCCTTTAATTTTATACCCATATTGCTGTATTCAAAACAGCTTTTTATTTCACACCTCTTTATTTTGGCATTTCATAGTCGCCATGTTTGTTTTTTAAACATCACCTATCTAAGGACACTTGGGCGGTCAAGATGAATCTAAGGACATCTTAATTGTATAAGTTCGTTCAGGGGTTTGTGAGTTATCAGGTAATAAAGAATATTACATACATACATACAAGATACGCACGAAAAACATAACCATTCCCTACAGTCGGGTAATAAAAACCTATAATAATTCTATGACTTACCGTTCGAATTTTATCATGTGAGGTGCCATTGATTTTGTCTCCAATGCGAGAGTGACAGGTTAAATATTTTTTCAGTTCACTAATTTAAAGCAGTCATGTTTTTTATTTTTAACTTTTTGTAACAATTCATAATTGTTATTTTAGGCATAAGTTTGTTGTCATAAAGTCTACCAATAGAAGCTCAATTATGAAGCTTTATATCCCCACAACAGTAGTCAAGTATCGGAAACAACAAGTTTAAACCACGGCATAGTTAGCTAACAATAGTCGACTACTAAACTATTACTACTGTAACTGTAGATATCAGTTTCTGGGTACATTAATTTTAGAGTGAGCGTACAACGTGATTCTTGGATTTAGGATTGTAATTGTTAGGAGAGAGCGGTTGAGTTTATTCAAAGTGGTTTTATGTAGGTACACACTATATTTTTTACAAACAACTGACCACGAGCGTTGCAACACGGTTGCAAGGGTCTATACACACTATATTTCTTACAAACAACTGACCATGAGCGTTGCAACACGGTTGCAACGGTCTATACACACTATATTTCTTACAAACAACTGACCATGAGCGTTGCAACACTGTTGCAATGGTCTATACACACTATATTTTTTACAAACAACTGACCATGAGCGTTGCAACACGGTTGCAACGGTCTATACACCCTATATTTCTTACAAACAACTGACCATGAGCAATGAAACACGGTTGCAACGGTCTATACACACTATATTTCTTACAAACAACTGACCATGAACGTTGCAACACGGTTGCAACGGTTTATACACCCTATATTTCTTACAAACAACTGACCATGAGCGTTGTAACACGGTTGCAACGGTCTATACACACTATATTTTTTACAAACAACTGGCCATGACCGTTGCAACACTGTTAAATCGTCTCTGAACAGATATTTTTTCATAGAATATCTTCGTAAAATTTTCTAGTATGTACTTACAAATCGCTAAAGTTTAACACATAGGTACTTAAACTTTTTCAAATATTATTGTTTATTACAATAGAAATGGAAACATTAAAAAAAAAACTTAAAACAAATTAAAGATTTTTTTATTGCAAGGATTTGACACGTTTCTTTTTTAGGGTTCCATATAAACATGGAACCCTCACAGTTTTACGATGTCCGTCCGTCCGTCTGTCCCAATGTTAGCTCAGAGACCCTTAGTACTAGAAAGCTGTAGAAAAAAATATTATATTTTTTTAGTATAGGTATCTTTCTTATACCTATAGTGCGGATTTTTTTTTCTCGACTAAGTCATCATGTTGGATGTCGTTGAATAAGTCTTTTAAAAATATTTGATTTTTAATAATGGGGTGGTGAAGACTATTTTTCGATTTAGGTACACAAAATGGTTGTTTTTGGTAATGTGCAAAAAAATAGGGTAGTAGTATATATAACGAAATTAAAAGGAAAACTATCACAGCTGTGAATACTTTACAAGTTAACGAGTTATAGCCGACCAAATGAGAAGTAACAATAATTTTCGTACAAGTTCCATTGAAAATTACTTATAAGTACCTAATTATAATGCTGTTAGTAAGTATGAAACAACAACAACAGAAAACTCATTTCTTAGACTGCATTATTATATGGTAACCTACATTGAGCGTGTTAGAACATGCATTTGCCTAGTTTTTAAATTATCCTCGTACTAGTAACCAAGCTTTATCGCTTAGTCGCTGAGTACCTAAAACGCAGTCTGCTAATTTCGCTTTATGCCAAAATTCTATTTCCAGATAGTCACTTTTGCATTCTAATCGTAGGTAAAAACGTAGCGTACATAACGACAATCGATCCTGGCCACTTCAACGCCAAGTACAATTAAAAAGTAAAAAAAAACAAATTGAAACAGTTAGCCGGACAGGAGGTTGAAGGTGGAACGTCTGAAGGCAAATAAACACCTGGTTTTATTCTCCCCTGCATTATAAAGTCTATGGGAGTTGTATGTCGGGCAGCCCATGAATATTCAATGGGACGTTCCGCCAACACTAACTTGTGGATTAAAAGACCACTGTGCTGTGGGCAGGTTGTCCCGTATTTAAATAAAAAAGAAACAATTGCATAACAGGTCAGGAAAGGAAAAGGTTGGGTTATGTGGTGCAAGATAGATTAAAGTACAAAAATAACTACTTCCTAATTTCCATTTAAAATAAGATAAGGTGGCGTTTTCTGATACTTTGAAATAGTGGGACTTTGATAAAAAATAAATATTTGCCACCAAAAATCCTTTCGTGCTAACAGTACAAAATTTTTGGTTGCACTCCGGGAGTGGCAGCAGAAGTGGAAACTTTAACATTAACGTGGTGCATTTTTTAATATTTTGAATTGGATGGAATGTTTTTTTAGGAATATTTTTTTTTATGTATTTTTTTTTTTTACTTTAGTTTATTTAGTTAAATACATTATTCATCTATTGCGCTATCGTACACAAACATAACAATTAAAAAACTGACATTGACAACGAATGACAATCAAAAAGCTAACCTCTCAGAAAAAAATACATAATTGAATAATATTTTTCGATCTTACTGAAATAATAATGAAAAAATATGAAATAATAAATCAAAAATTAAAAAAACAACATCAAAAATAAAAAAGAGAATAAATAATCGCTACTTGTTTTGTTTACAGAAGCATCGACCATACAGATTTTTCTCTTGAATGTCATCATCGATTTTGTTATCATTACAATGTAGTTTTATGACTCCGATCCCTATAAAAGTGCAAAATATCGCCAAAGCTTGCTCAGTAACGTTTGCCAAAATCCGCTTTCCTCTGTATCTTAACCCGTAAAGAACCCAAAGCGGGAAGATTAAAATTTCTATGTACATTGTTTCATAAGCGAAGGGGCTCAGCAGCATCTGTGCTCTGACAAGGGTAGGGTCACTCGCTGACGGATGGTGCCCTATTTTTGTGTCTAAATGTTTTGTATAATATCTCTAGTATTGGATTTATGTGGTTCTTGGAGTTACCTGTTTTATTTTGTGGAAGAAAACTGTGGATTTGTTGAGGGATATCGTTTGGATGATGGGTTTTAAAACTATAGTTTTCGCGTTTATTTTACTGGTGTTCCCCACGGTTTCTGTATATATTGTGGTCCCTATATCATGTTTGTCAATGACAGTTTTTTACTATTCATTTTATTATTTACAATACTTAAAAATGGCTTTATTTAAAGTTCAATTAAAGTGCCTCTGTGGCGCGGTGGGAGTGTATCCGACTGCTACGCAAGAGGTCTTGGGTCCGATTCCCACACGGGACACCACTTTGTGTGATCCACAAATTGTTATTCCGAGTCGTGGTGTTCCAAATCCGGGTGTACTTTGTGTCCGTGACTTGTTACACACTGCGGGAGACGTCTTTAAAAAAAAAATACTGAAGAGACCTGAACCTACGTATCTGGCCTTCTCCGTTTAAAGGTTCTATAGGTTTGTTGGATATTAAATGCAAATTGTATGACATTAATTCAATATACGAATATAATTTCTAAAATTAAAATATGTTCGAGTAGTAAGCACATGTTATTAAAATAATTTTGAATTTTTAATATATATACATATTTTATCACTGTAATCTCCTACTATTTAAAACTCCCAAAAACTTCAGAAAACAAAATGAAAAAGCAGATACCTCGATGAAGTATCCCGAAACATTATTTATGAACCCATAATAATAATTCTAATTCCGTCAGACATTAAAGGCATCACAGGCACTTCACCGCCTGCGCCCAACCTCACTCTTCTCCTCATTATAGACTGGTGACGATACCAGCGATAAGCAGCAGCGATAGGCGATAGCGATAAGCGACACTACTGTCACAAAATATAGGTATACTAGGCCGACTCACTCGTATGTGCGGTGTGCGTGAGCTGGTTTTCGCTCATCAGGCCTTCTGTACCTGTGTATTCTGTCCTATTGATTGGCAAGTGCCACGCGTCTAAACGCACTATAAAGTTGCGTTTAGCAAGCAGCTCGGCAAGCAGCTCGCCACGGGATAATGGTACAAATCAAACTGACATTCACGCCTATTCACACACTCGCGCTTGTGTTCGTGCCCCTTGAATGTCGCTCGAACCGAACTCGTATAGAGTACTCGAGTCGACGCAAGCTTGTAAACCAACCATCAAGATTCGTATGAGAATCATCTCCGTTGAATTTTTGTGAAGATACACTTTTCCGTTACATGGTATATACCTAATTGGAGGCATAAATAAAAGTGTCTATGTTTGGTAAGTATTTAGTAGATTGCTTAACGTTTCGACCAGGTTGCAACGACCCTTGTTACTGCAGAAGAAGCGACGTCACGACTCCATTTATGAGGCAGAAGTCACCATGTCCTTATCACGCAAATTGTTGAACTTTTTTTAGATATACTCCGGTAGAAACAATGCAATGGACTCAAAAGTGACAGTGTAGGTATAAGCGGAGACATCCACAATTACGCTTTTCGCTATCGCCTATCGCTGCTGCTTGTAGCTAGTTACCGCTCAAGCTTTACATCATGCAGAACCTTCGAGCAAAAGCCTTTTTTATATCTTTTTGTAGTGAAGTGAAGTTGTACGAGTTAACCCTTTCTAACAGCTAATGGTTAGTGGCCAGGGAAGTGTTTCCGTCGACCTTTTAGGGACGAAAACTTGTAGCAAAGGGTTGATTGTGAGGTTTTATTTAGGCTCTTTGTATGGTATATATGGATGGTTTTGCATATATATATGTAAGTATGTAGATACTTTATGAAAAATGTTACTGTTGTGAATTTTACCAGTAATAATACTGGGTTGAAGGATATACTTAGTTAGCCTTTGCTCGTAGCTGACAACTGATTGCCGTATATATTTAGATTTTCAATTAAATGCATACACATCCACGACCTCTACTTTGAACCTCAGAACCACTAACCACTTGATCAACGGGCCAAACCCCATCGGATTTTTGATCTTCTTTTCAAACTCAAATATCTTTATTTCATAAAAACCAAATCAATGATAATTTAAAAACGTCAAACTAATACATGACATTTTATTTTTAAAGAAACAAACCAGAATTAAGTTAGACCGTTCAGTTCAGTTCGACAGTTCCGAGTGACGCTCACGAAAAGACGCTTTTAAGAAACTCACGTTTCACCATCATAAAGTAATTACAGTAATGATTTTTTTTAAACGACCCCATTTGTTTGGTAAATTTCAACGATCATAATACAAGAATAACTTAAAAAAAACAACTAAACTTATTTTTAATAGGACCAACAGTAGTAGTCACAAACAGTAGAAGGTTAAAAGCCTTAAGCTACACCTCCGTTTAACCTTTCAAAACAAACCAAGCGTGACGCAATCACCCATCCGCAGATATTTGATCCCGATCCACGCATCTAATCCCATCAGTCAACCCATCCATCCCTACATTGTTCTAACAGTCGCAACTGTTATTATTTAAACTAAATCCTCACGCTAGATTGATTCAGAAACGGTAGTGACTTAGCCAATGGATTAATGGAGTAATGGTTACCGCTATTGTTGTACAATACGTATTTAGCTGAGCGGACTGGATGTGGTTGGATTGTGTGGGATGCTCCAAGGGACCGAGCTAGGGCTTTCAAATCTCAGTAGGATGGATAAAGTTTAGTATGGTATAGGTCAACATAATAGCTATATATAATAATAATTATATAATTTATATTATATTATAATTTTATTATAGTTTTCATTGATAATAAGGGATTTCTTATTAATTTATTTGCTCAAATCCTTCAATTAATAATGCATTTTGAGACTTTGGTTGTTTAATAAATTGACTTAAATGACATCTATTAAAATTTAAAAGTTCAAAATGTTGCTTGGTGATCGTGCTAATCATAGAAAGTTCGGTGTAGGTAGCTAATTCAGTATGGTAACTTAAAGAACGTAAGCATCTACGCTAGGTGGAAGTAGAACTGCAGGGAACATGTAGTAACTGATACTAATAAACTAATACTACTAACTAATAAGGCAAAATCATCATATTTCATTAAATCATTTATTCGTAATACGGCTTATACACAGTACATTAGTACATAGTACATAGTACATTTTCAAACAATTCACCTTAATAACCATACCATTTACGGACAATTTACCTTAATAAATATTTTCTGCTGATCAACCCATCTGGCTAGAATTACCAAATAATCACTACTCGAGACTTTAAACTACAATTAAAGCTCTCAGCAGTCAAACTATGTACACATTAAAGGACCCTCAAATTATGGAATACAATAGAACACCCGCAGAGACATTTACTAACGTCAACTGTTACAACAATAGAGTAAAGAAGGTTATGCATTAGAGCACTTTACGGTGGCGACTATTTTGGAACTCGCGAATAATCTTTTATTTATTTAAGTTTAACTGCTATCTCTCCAAATTTAGCATTTACCATATCTCACAAATATATATACCAATTTCAGACACTTTTAATACAAAAACTATACAACATTATAAATACTTAAAGAAAACAAATATGGGTTTAAAATATAGATATGCCAAAAATATGTCAGACAAATGCACGACGCTGGTTTTGAACTCGGCCATCTAACGACTCGCGGCTATGGTTTAAAAAAACTAATCATTTACTTATACTAATTACAACTCGGAATACTTATCATCAATTCTCTATAACGTGTTGCGATGGTGGATTGAAAACGCTACTCGATTTCTTAACATTGAATGATCCTCTTAATAGAAAAGAGCTCAAAAGTAAGGAACTTATACGGAATGCATATTACAATTTTTTGGACACCCATCGAGAGGGGCGTTGTATGAATTATTGAATGCACTCACAGTTTGATTCGCTAATTCTAATAAATCTTTTGTGGAACGAATTAAGTGAATACATTTACATGTCCCTTTGTTACGTAAATAATGTTATATTCATATGTTACTTTAGAATTTGTACGTTACTTATAGGGTAAAAGCCGCATAGGTCCCACACTTTTTAAAAGACCTCTATAATTAAAAATATGAAAACTTTAGTTATAATACTATAGTAACAAAACATTGGCCTTTCATCTTCACTATCAGCCTATTTTTGTAAATATACTTAATATTGGTTATGAGTAAATTCTGTTTTAATAGACCTATTAAAAAAGGCATAGATGCCTACTGTAGCAGATAGTTGCCTAACGATGAAATCGATTGCAAGGATACTTGCATCATGCAGGGATAGACTCTTCACAGTATTTTTTTTAAAGAGAAACAAATGCATATTGAAATTTTTATCAACTTTCGAAAATATTATAACGTTTTAAGTATTTAAACAATTAAAACACAACAAGTTTAAATTAAGGTAAGTTTAGGTGACTTACTAACTTAACCTTACATATACTCACGAAAAACATTACCCATCCTTCTGGGTCAGTCAGTTAACAAGTTAACGTCACAATAGGTTGGAAAGAATAAGTCTGTATTTGCACGCCAAAAAAATGATGGTTGTCCCTAGAGAGCATTAAACCTTAGGGCTACTATACGCCTAAGTAAATATCCTTTTTGATACGAATACTTGCTTTTTTATTCGCAAAATAAAAACTTTTTAAAATAAAATGTAGTAAACAGTGTAATTTAAACTGACATGCATGCAAAGAAACAAAACATTGACTAAAACCGCATTCAATAATACAAATATTCATTATGATTACTCATTAGTATAATTTTGACACTGTGGAAGATTTATGCTCATACCAACAACACGCTTGCGCCTTTTCAACCGACTTAAAAAAGGAGGAGGTTCTCAATTCGTCTGTATGTTTTTTTTTTTTTTTTTTTTTTTTGTATGTTTGTTCACCGATTACGCAAAGACGGCTGGACCGATTTGAAAAATTGTTTTTGTGTTTGAAAGGGTATACTACCAAGTTGGTCCCATTGCCATCAGATCACGATCTGATGATGGGATCCTGGAGAAATCGAGGGAACTCTTAAAATATTAAAAGCACACCTACAGTGATTTAGGTATATTTCATAGTGATTCGTGCATTTACTCTTAAAAAACACCAATTGGTGAAGTGGAACTGATGATGAAGACCAAAAATTACGAGCAGACCTATTCAATATTTCACAGTTTGCGATTCTATTAAGTACTTTAATATGGTATTGAGTAGCACTTTAATTTCGATATACTACTATTATACAATGTAATAAAGCTGACAGTGAACTCCTCAACAATTAACGGCCCTGCATTGGGGCAAGCAATATTTCGTAAAAGGATTTGAGCAGATGACATAAGCCTATTGTAACTTAAGTGAATTATAAACCAACCCACTAAAAAGTGAGAAATAAAAACTTTTTAACAAAAAATACCGACTTCAAAAATAAATACAAGGGAACTAAAAAGCAAAAAATAATATACCTAGAATAACAAAAACAAATTAAACATTTTGAAGTTGGTGCCGAATAAAACTTTAAGACTACTATTTCATGGCACCAACTTCAAAATGTTTAATTTGTTTTTGTTATTCTAGGTATATTATTTTTTGCTTTTTAGTTCCCTTGTATTTACGAGTATTTTTGAAGTCGGTATTTTTTGTTAAAAAGTTTTTCTGATGCAATAAGATCTGCAAGAAGATTACTTCTAACCATAGTAAAGCTCTTTCACACCAACATCCCTAACATAGTCTATTCAAAACTGGGGCAACTATCCCACTGAGGCATCTATCCGTGTTTTACCATACAACAAGCTACGCTGACGGAAAAAATGGTGTTATAAGTTTTACGTGTCTGGATCTGTATCTAAAAGAATTGACGGATGATGATGATTTGATGCAAATCCCATCAAAATCAGAGAGTTTGTAGAAAGGTAATTAATAATAATAATAATTTCTTTATTTTTGTCTCACAATTACCAATCTATACAATATCAATTTATCACATTAACAAAGATTAAAAAATAGTCATTGTGAGAGGACTGGTGTCTGAAATAGGCGTGAGCCTGTAGCTCAGATCACCAGGCACTCACCTTGCTGAGACATTGATGTGCTGCAATTGCATTATTAATATAAACTAAGATGACACAACAATTTGTTAGAGGAGATACTTTTATTCAATCGGGATTGTTCTTCTTTTAGCTTTATTCGATTTTTAGACCGCTTTGAAGCTAATATAATCAACTTTTTATTTCATTGTTTTATTTCAAGTGCACATATTATTTTGTTACTTCTTAATAGCTTTGGAAGGCTGGTATTTAGTAAGATTGGAAGATATTTCTGAATAAGGCGTCCTTTCACAATCAAATTTTCTTGAGACATCCTTAGATGGAGTAATATCCAAATGTGCATAATTAAGTTCAGGCGTGTCATTGTCTTCAAGTTTATAGACATTGCTATACAAGCAATCAGTTTGTTCTGCTGTAGGAGTCGAGTAGTAAGCCTCCAATTCAGAATCGTTAGTCGAAGAGTCACAGGTGTTGGCACCAGAATCTTTCTGTAACGATGTAAAATATCAATAATTATCTAAAGGTAGTGTTTCCATTACGCTGGCTCAATGCAGACAAAAGGATAATAAATAATTAAATAATAATGTATTGACTTAAAATACAGCTGTAGGTACTTATATATATGTAGTATAAGATACAGAAGCTACATGTCTTAAAAATGTTAGTTCAATTGCAACTTATGAGCCATGTGAGTACGACGCTGTCGTAGGGAATGATCTACTGTTGACCTTAATGCCATATACTGTTGACAGCTGTAGCTTTTAGCTTCCCTTTTAATTAACGTTGATTTTTTTCTAATACTCTAACCAGTTTCTATCATCATCATCATCAGCCTATCGCAGTCCACTGCTGGACATAGGCCTCTCCAATTGCACGCCACTTTGTTCTATCTTCGGCTTCTCGCATCCAGCTCCTGCCAGCCGTTTTGCGTAAATCATCACTCCACCTGGCCTGAGGCCGTCCTACACTACGTTTGCCGTGCCGTGGTCTCCACTTAAGAACTCGTTTACCCCAACGGTTGTCGGTTCTTCGGCAAATATGGCCAGCCCACTGCCACTTCAGCTTGCTAATCGGGTGGGCTATGTCGATAACTTTGGTTCTCTGCCGGATCACCTCATTTCTGATTTTGTCCCTAAGAGAAACTCCGAGCATAGCCCTTTCAATAGCCCGCTGAGCGACTTTGAACTTGTGGACTAGCCGTACCATCAGTGTCCACGTTTCGGCTCCGTATGTCATGACGGGTAGGACGCACTGATTAAAGACTTTAGTCTTTAGACATTGTGGGATCGACGATGAGAAGACTTGACGTAGCTTACCAAACGCTGTCCAACCCAACCGAATGCTCCTGATCACCTCGTCCTCGAAGTTGTTTCTACCTAACTGCAATGACTGCGCGAGGTACACATATTTTTAACTTCAAGAACGGCGCGTGCACCGCTATCGGTTCCGGTAGTACATGTTCATTGAACATGACCTTGGTTTTATCCAAGTTCATCCGTAGGCCGATGCGTACAGAGAAGTCAGCCAGGTCATTCAGCATAAGTTGCAGGTCCTGCAGCGTTTCCGCCATAATGACAATGTCATCTGCAAATCGCAAGTGAGAGATGTATTCACCATTGATGTTGATGCCCCGCCCTTTCCAGTGCAGCGTCTTGAACATATCCTCCATTGCATTTGTGAACAGTTTCGGGGAGATAACGTCCCCTTGCCTCACTCCTCGATGCAATGGTATAGGTTTTGTTTCCTGATTCTGTACTTGGACGGACATTGTTGCGGCTTCGTAGAGACATCTCATCACTTGGATATATCGCCAATCTACTTGGCATCGCTGCAGAGACTCCAGAACGGACCAGATTTCAATCGAGTCAAAGGCCTTCTCATAGTCCACGAATGCTAGATACAGGGGCTGATTAAACTCTTGGGTCTTTTGTATAATCTGCCGCACTGTGTGGATGTGGTCTATGGTGCCATATCCGCTCCGAAATCCAGCCTGTTCCGGTGGTTGGAATTCGTCAAGTCTTCGCGCAAGGCGGTTCGTGATGACTCTTGAAAACAGCTTATAGACGTGGCTTAGAAGAGAAATAGGTCGGTAGTTCTTCAGCCGGGTCTTATCTCCTTTTTTGAAGAACAAGACGACTACGCTTCTACTCCACGCCTCCGGAGTTCTCCCTTCAAACAGGACAGCATTAAAGAGCTTTTGGAGCTCCCTCAGTACGGGTTTACCTCCAGCCTTTAACAGCTCTGTTGTAACGCCATCCTCTCCAGGGGCGTTTCCATTTTTTAGCTGTCTAAGAGCCAGCACGATTTCGTCAATGTTGACTTCTGGCAGGTCTTCGGTGTAGTGGCGTGTTAGAGTGGCTCTAGGACCCTCATTTTCAGGATCAGGTCGAGATGTATGCGAAGCGTATAACCGGCCAAAGAAGCCTTCCAAGAGATTGTACGAACACTTTTGACCCCCGGTTCTGTTCGATCGCTCTTTTAATAAAAAGAGTGTTGGAACGCCGAAGGTCGTGTCGTATAAGCTTGTTGATCTCTTGGTTTAGAGCGCGCTTATTCGACGAAGTGACGGGTGGGTTTTCACGTCGTTTTTTCATTAGCCCTAAAGTCTTTTCCGAAAGCTTTGACTTCTTGCCCTTACGCTGCATTTCACAAAATCTCGTACCTTCTTCCCTGAGTATCCGAACCACATTTACGAGCTTCTGGTTTACGTCTGTTGTGGTTTCCATGGCAGCAAATCGGTTATCCAGGTTTGACTGGAACGCTTCGGATCCTATCATGGTTTGGAGCAAAGTAGGTCGAAGCCTGGACCTCATCAGACGGGCACGTTCCGCCTTGAAGTCGATATTCAGAGAGCCTCGGACAAGTCGGTGATCACTACCGGTATTAAACCTGTTGATCACGGTGACGTCTCTGAATATATGCTTTTTGTCCGTCATGATGAAGTCAATTTCGTTTTTTGTCATAGTGTCGGGGCTTTGCCACGTCCACTTCCTTTGGGGCCGTTTCTTAAAAAAGGAGTTCATCAAGAAGAGCCCCTCCTGTTCGAGGAAGTTGACTAGCATTTGCCCCCTATGGTTTCTGCTTCCAAATCCATGGGATCCTACTATCAATTCGCTGCAATTTTGTACTCCCACTTTAGCGTTGAAGTCCCCCATAACAACGTTGTGTGGGTCTTAGTAGAGGAGTGGAGGGCCCTAGATATGTCATCGAACATATCCTCCACTTCGTCGTCTGGATGTGCCGAGGTCGGTGCGTACACTTGCACTACCTTGAGGCTATACCTCTCGGTGAGCTTGATAATGAGGTACGCTACCCTGTTCGACACGCTAGACATTTCCACAACGTTGTCAGAAAGGGACGTATTTACCAGAAACCCAACACCACCTTGGGATTGGTGGTCTCCCTCGCGGAAGTACATAAGGTGGCCTGACTCGAGGGTTATGGTGTCCTCTCCCTCTCTTCGGACTTCACTTAACCCGAGGATATGCCACCTAAACTTCCCAAGTTCCACCTCAAGTTGTGCCAGATGCGAGTCTAGCCGTAGCGTGCGTCCGTTATACGTCGCCAGGGTCAGTCGGTTGTGGTGGCCTTCCGTAGCCCGGAAATTCTTAGCACCCCCCGCCACGCCGTTACCGTGGACGCCACCATGTCCAGGAATAGCGTGACTGCCGGGAACTGGGGGCCGTGGCTTTTGTGCTTGGTGCATATGGGTGTAATGCCCATAATCGCCACGCTGGGCAGGCGGGTTGGCGATCGCAGGGCGTAGCTCTCGCATCAGTGACGCTGCTGCCCGTCACTGACCTGTTACTTTAGCTATGCCTTAAATTGGGATGGTTATACCGCCACCAGCCGGACGCCAGAGCCTCGTTCGTTGTACAGCAGGATGTACCGCGTGCAGGTGAGGTTGGCTTGGAGCGAAAGATGGTGATGCGCCTCCTTACATCCCACCCCCTTACATCACCAGTTTCTATGGATGTGTTTAAATTGTATGTTTGTAAAGTCCCCCGCGACACAGGGCTGTCGGCCGGGAGTCGTCTTTTATACAAAAAAAAAAAGATCTTTATCAAAGTATGTCTTACCTGCACTGAATTCTTTTTCCTATTTTTACAAACAGTTTTGTAAACCATGGTGCTTAATAATATCACGCAAAATAGCCCCAAGACGCCAATGATGATCTCGTACGTTTGGCACTTGAACTTGAGTCTCGAAATATCTAAAAAAATACACATTTTTAGTTACAGCCGTTTGCACACTACCTTAATTTCAACCGGATTGGGACACTGTGTCAAAATCCATAAAAAAATGCTTTTTGGCCCTTTAGCTCGAATTTGGATCGGACACAATATCCAAGTTTTCATAAGAAACACTATGATTAATTTGGAATTTTGGAAAATTGAAATCCGATAAATTGGTTTAAAAATGTACGCATTAGGCAAGTATATATTATGTAAAGTAGGCCAAGAAAGTGATCCACCAGTTTTGACAAAACGTCTGGTGTAACCAAAATATCGTTATGGTTGGGTCTTTTTAACAATGAAAGAGAGACGTATAAATAAACTTCAACCATACGATGACAGACCATATTTTTGCACGACTAGGCGATGTACAACGTGTAATAGAAAAGTGTGATAGAATTCCAGCAGCGGATAATCCAGCCAATCATTAAGCTGTAATCGATGTTCAGCATCTCTTAAGGCATTGCCTAAGAGATGCTGAACATTGATTAACACCCATTTGATAACAAGATGGGACAAATTTTGTATCATTTTTTATTGATTTATAAACGCGCCTATAATAGCTTGCCTATCGATATGATCTTATAACCCTCACTCTTTAAATAACCGAATAAATTTTAATTCAACTGATAGTTTTTAACACGCAGATTATATTTTGCTAGGTTTGCCAACTTACTAAATGACACCATTTTATACACATATAAGTAAAGTGGAACAAATGATAAAATTTGACACTAACTGCACGAATTGTAATAAGTTACTACAGGTGACTTCTTTCGACAAACTTCAAGGGGTAAACGCAACAACAAAAATATATATTTTTTCACTAGGTACATATATACACATACGGTAAGGTAATTACATAAGCGGCGGTAACCTAATGGCTAAGGCATCGGTGTCGCAATCGTGAGGTCGCGGGTTCGAATCCTACCCATTATACTACTGACGTGAACCCACTCCTAACACAAGCCATAGAGCTGAACTGGAGGGATTAACAGGATTGCTAGTAATGTGGGACCATAATCCCACATTGCTAGTTATCTTTAAAAAAAAAAGATATAAGATACATAGTTTTTATTTTTATACCGCATGCGCACCGGTATAAATGAATGATTTGTCTTTTTTAAAGGCTACTCCCGCAATATTGTACAAGCTTTGTGTCGCGGGGGACTCACAAGTCACAAAGGACATTCTGACTCGGAACAACAAATTGTGGATTACACAAAGTGGTGTCCTATGTGAGAATCGAACCCTTCAACCTTGCGTAGCAGTCGGACATACTCCCACCGCACCAGAGAGGCAGTCAATTGATTTGTTTAGGTGTAATACTTAAACAAACAAAAACAAACCTGTGTAACATCTCCATTTACCGATGGCGGCCATCAGGAGCGTGGAGTAAATTAATAATGTAAATTAAAATAATTCATAGTAAATTCCCTACACGAGTTTCGTTGTTGGTGTTAATGTAATGCTTAAAATGAAGCTATTGATATGACCTTCAAAATGACATATGGCACTACGTAATACATGATCGCCCATTCGCCTTTAACTTCCGCAATGACTTTGTTTACGTTTTTTTTTTTTTTATAGTCCATGAAATCACTTTTTTTTTAACAATACATATACTGAATCTCCCTTACAATTTTTTTGAGTGATTTCAAACTCAACCGGTATAGGCGTGCCTTGGATATTTGAAGAGTTCCCTCGATTTCTCTAAGATCTCATCAGCAGATCCTAACATTAATGACAGTGGTCCAAACAGAATAAATATTGAGTTTTTAACGGACATTGCAGTCGATCAAAAACTCAATATTGAGTTAAGCTCACCTTTTTGTACTATTAGTTGCAAACCAATGTGTATATTAAAGATTAATCAATAAACGTCTTGCTGTTATCTCTCAAATATCTCCTCAAGGCTTTACAGCATCCAGATCCACCATTGATGCCATACATACGATCAAAATTCTTATGGTAAAATACAAGATCAATAACAAAAATTTACATCTTTTTTATTGACCACGAAAAAGCTTTTAATCGAGTACCGCGTAAGCTAGTGTGGTAGGCTTTTCGTAGCCAAATTGTGCCTGAATATTATGTTGAGCTTATTAAGGATACAGGTAAATTAGCTTGAAGAATTTTTTGCGTTTGTAGTAGTGTATGGTCAGCAAATAAAAAAAACAACATTTTATTTTTAGTTTTTATTGTTTTAAAGGTAATATACGTTTGTGGCTGGAGCACACCAAATGCGTGCACGTCTACGCATACGCACTACGTACTAATACGGTCGTGAAAATGTGTATCCACCGCATTGTAATCTATGGAACTGTATGAGGCAGACAAGCCAGTTCCAAACATTACAAGCATTGAATGCCGGTTTTCACTTCAGTGAAGACGTGTATGAATTAGGTGTTCTCCGGCCATAAATGTTTTATTCTAATAATTCATCAACCCCAAGGCATATCACAATCATCCCCATCCTCGCTTTCATCAGATGAATTATTTAAATTAATTATGATTCGTTCTGATATTGTGTCTAAAGCTGCGTCTCTACCCTGATATTTGCTTTCCTCCTCAATAGCATGCAAACAAACTTTTCTCCATTCCTCTACAGTTATGGCGTTCATTTTTTCTTCAGCTAATGACATTATAACCTTCATATTCATTGCTACATTCTTTTTTGCGACATATGTTTTCACTATCCCCCATATATTTTCTATAGGATTAAACTCCGGATGGTATGGTGGTAAACGCAGCACAGTATGACCGTGCTGTCGTAATATTTCGTCTATCTTGTACTCTATAAATCTCGCCTTGTTTTGCAGAATCAGTTCATATAATTGAGGCTTAAGCAACGTGGATGAATGCTCAATGTTTCGAAATGTCAGCCAGTCTATCATTTGCTGTTTTCTAGAATTACTATTCGGTGCAGGATTTTGTATTGAGTTATGATATGGTGCGTTGTCAACAACAACAACACTATTTGGTTGTAAGTTGGGTATTAATTGAGTTTGAATCCACCTTGAATAGTTGTCATAGTTCATATTGTTGTGGTAATTTCCACTTTTTTGGTCGGCTTTAAACATAAGCAATGCATTTGGTATAAAGCCATCGATACCACCGGCATGAACAATGATTAAGCGGTTGCCTTTCGATATATGTTGCTTCAAACCTGAAGTGCTTCCATCTGACCAAGATTTCGAGAGGGTATGTGATGTATGTATATATGTTTCGTCGGTGTAAACAATTGGTCGGCGTTGTTCACGATATTCAGCAATTTTCATCAAATAATTAATTCGCAAGTATCTAATTTCGTGTTTTTCCATAAGAAGTTTCCGGTTATCTTCTGTTTGCTTCCAATTAAAACCTAATGACATGACGTGTTTTCGTAACGTGCTGACACAACCTTTATAATCGATATCTTCTTTCAATTTTGAGTGCAAAGTTTTTAAAGTGGGAACTTCTTTATTTGTGATGTGGAAGTCATGAATTGTTCTTCTGATAACTTGCTGATCAAAGTTATCGATTACTATTGTAGGTTTACGATTCGGTTTCTTTTTAGGAGATTTAAATGTTACTTCCTGATCTGAAGGACGACATTTGCTTTCTGATACTACCTTTCTGACGGATGCTATTGAAATTCCTGTTGATTTAGCAACTAATTGAGTGGGGGTCATAATACTGCTCGGGTTGTTATTACACTCATTTTCGAAATATTTGTACAAACAGTACAAAACTTCCTTAGTTTGAGAAGTCAAAGGCTTGCCTCGACCATGTTTTAACACTGGAGCCATTTTGAATTATCAATATAAAGTTACAACACTTACACACTTGAAATTAAACACTTCAACAAATATTTTAACAATAATAACAAACAATAACAACAATCAACAAATACAAAATTTCACAATGAAACTACTACGTATCTAATAATTATAATTTTTTAATGAAATGCGTGCTTTATGTTAGTAACGGTATCAAGCGACTGACGTCAGACTGCACGTGGCACCTGCGGACAGAGTAAACTGGTTTATTCTGGTTTTGTGCGTGTTTCCACTTTCCACTATCAAGTGACGATTTATTTATTTGTTTTGTTTCGTAATTATTATGGTCAAAACTTTTTACTTATAGCTAAACTACTATCATCTAAAGAACGACACGATATTTTATTGTTTCACAGTAGTCGCCTTGTCGTTTGCTCAAGGACGTGAAATTGAATGACATATTTTTTTTAATAAAGTCAAAACCTTTTTCTTTAAAATAAAAACTTGTTTTTATTGAAAACAAAAATCAGAGTGTTGCTAGGGATAAGTATTAAATTAAATAGTAATGTTAGGATATTGAAACATTTTTGTAAGGGCCAGAACGATATAGTGGAAACGCGCTCTAATATCTAAGTAACATACACACCACTACATATGCAAAAATTTCTCGAGACTAATTTCACTGTACCTGTGTGTAATAATGTTAGCACAATAGTTCGAAGGCTAGCAGGCGTAAGTAAAGCATTTGAGGTCAGGATGGGCGTTCATCAAGGATCAGCTTTTAGTCTGTTATTATTCAACCTGGTGATGGACTATCGGACCAAAGATATGCCGTCTCCGCTGGCGTGCACTGTTTTACGCCGGCGATATTGTTCTGGCTGCCGCCACTGCAAGACATCTTCAGGGACGCTTAGAAACGTTCGATTTAAAAGTTAGTAGGAGCAAAACTGAATAAAAATGCTTCTTTAGCGGAAGCGTGACAACTTAAACTAATTTCTTGGATCGACACTTATTCCTACAGTAGAGAAGTTCAAATATCTAGGCTCGATGCTCACAACAGATCCCACTGTTAGTAGGACGTCCATACCACCCAAAGATGCTGACGCGACTCACAGAATCAATGTGACATGGCAGAAATGATGAGAACTTAGTGCTGTATTATGTTTCACGTATTCCCATATGAATAAAGGGCAAAGTATATAAAACAGCAGTGCACCTGGCATTGTTATGTGGAATTAAGTGTTGGACAACAAAAAGACGTATGAGCAATAACTCTACTTCAACAAAATGAAGAGTTTTAGATGGCGGGAGGAGTGACCCGGCTCGACAGTTACAGTAACGAGTATGTCCGAGGAAGCTTTAAAATTATACTGCAACTGATACCATACTAGTGACCAAAAATCGTTTTAGGTGGTATGGACATATCAAGAGGTGTAAAAAGATCATGTGGTACATATTGCGGTAAATCTACCAAAACATAAGAGAGATAGAGGCCGCCCGCCATTGCCCTAGTGGTCAGTTAAACAAAGAGACCTCAGGGAAACCCAACTGCTTGAAGCGACAACCCAATACAGATTATCTTGACGCAAAATAGTAGACCTAACCCCAAGTAAAGGAAACAGGCAAGGAAAAGGAAGTTTGTAGAGACCTGTTGGTAGACCTTTTTAATTTTATAGTTCTTTTTAATTTCATCAAGAATCATGTCGAATTAATTTACCAGCATTGGTCATCATAGAAGCTTCTGAGGTCGGCGTGATTACTGCAGTGGTTGCTCTTGTGGTCGTGGAACTCAGTGTTACTTTACGAAACAATATACTGATTTTTCGCTTTTCAATATTATTATAATTATAATTCATTAATAAAATACATTCAAGTATTTTATTGTTATCATTTAGATTTAAGTGTCTAGGGAAATCTGAAATTGAAATAAGACGGTTATTCATCATTGCTGCTAGGTCATTAAATTAGCCTAAAGAGAACCATTTTTGAATAGTTTTGTGGACCTCACCGGGTGAATTATTTTTTCGGTGATAAGACTGTTGAAATAAACAAACAAACAATACCAAGACCATTTTTTATTTCAGCCAACAACTTGGAAATTTTTCCAGGAGGCACACTGTACATCAGTAGATATTTAATAATTTTCGCTAATTTTAACAAATCAAAGATTCGCTCTTGCGGGAATCATAGTGATTACACTACACCGTTAACCCGGCACCACGCCCAGTATTGCCACTACCCGCCACACAAACCTTACTACTCTAGCGGTCAATTGTCTTTAAAAATAAAAGTGATATACCTGATTTAAATTGTAAATAGTAATAAAAACCGTTGTAATTGGCTTGATATGAGTAAGAACAAGTCAGATCCAAATATTCACCATCTTCATATTCGTAATATATCAACTGATCGTTGTAATATACTTCTGGTATATTCAGAATTGTTTTCAAATGTAGGTTCAGTGTCACTTGAGGTGAATAATCTGTAAAATAATGTTATAATAAATACTTTTTGAATTTACTGCCGCACTCAGTGTCAGCCATACATCTCTTCCCGTGGGTGTCATAAAGGTGACTAAGGGATTTCACGCCGGATACGGAAGACGGGCAGCAGCGTCCTCTGCGTACTTAAAACCTTACTGCAATCGGTAACCCGTTCGCCAAGCGCTGCGATTATGAAAAATGAATATCAGAAAATGACTCAGAACGGTAGCTTTGAGTTCTTTTGTGATATAGGAACCACCTTCTATAGGTAAAACGGGGCAATAGGCCAATAGCCCAATAACGGTATATACAGATGAAATTTGATTACATAAGACTTTTCCTATAACTATGTGCGTTAATTCCCGTATAATAATATACGGGAATTAACCCACACTGTTTACCTTAAAATTGCTTGACGTTTCGGTCAGGTTGCACCGGCCGTGGTCCCGTAATATAAATGGTTATCAACGCGAAAGTTTAAATGTAACTTTCCTATTTTGACATTTGAATAAAAAATATTTTATGTTCGCCTTACCTTCTTTTAATATTTTGTAATAGTTGTATTCCATTTCACATTTTGCATTGAGTTTGTTTATGCATATAACAGTGAGATGATTGTCATAGTCTTTGTATGTGCCAAAACTAACAGATTTATTTCCTTCATTATAGATTGTATGTGTGTCTTTCAGTTTCACGTTATTTACAGTTATTGCGGGTGGCTCTGTGGTAAAATAAACCTTAATTATTACTTTTAAAATACAACACCAATTGTAAAAAATAATTTGTACATATATCTGTAAGTTTTTAGGCTTCCGTACCTCAAAAGGAAAAACGTAACCCATATAGGATCACTCGTGTTTCTGTGTGTCCGTCTGTCACAGTCAATTTACACTGAATCTACTTTACCGATTAAGTTCAAATTTGGTACATATGTGTTTCTGTGCCCCAAATACGGACGCATAACGTAAACGGAACAATTATAACTTGAGAGCAATTTTTGAAAGAAACAAACAAAATATTTTTCATTTGTCACAGTGCACTTACAGGAAAAAAAAGAAAATTTTAAAACATTAGGTGACTTGGCGCCGGACAAATAGGACCTACGTCAGCTATTGTTGCCAGTTCGAAAAGTGCAACGCTGATATTCTCGTAGGCCCTATTATTGTTGTTGCTGATGCTGTTACATACAGCAATCCGAAAAGTAAACAAAAACAACAACAAACAAAAAGCTATAAAAAAACGAAAAATTTTCGGATTTTTCTTTGACATTTTATTTTTTATTTTCTGAATATTAATTTATACGACTACATAGTAATAAATATACATACAACTATCTAAAATATATTTACTTAAAAAGATGTAGAGATACATAACATAATTATGATAATAGATATTTATAGGAAAATAAATAATATGTATATTTTTTTTATTTTCATTCATTTATTTATTTGTTGTATGTTACAGATGGTACTAGTTACATTGTCTAGTGCACTATGTCCTACCAGATATGGTATACAAAATTAGCTGATTTACATTTATCTAAGAATATCAGTATTGAATAAATTTACAATATTTCCATTGATTAAATTAATTAATAATAAAAATAAAGTTCAAATTAAACAATGTTATATGCTGAAATTACTATCTGACACATATGCCTTAACAGTGTAGTATGCCTTATTTAGTACAATATTAATTACATTATTCTTAAACAAATTTATATCACTATTTTCCAAGATATATTTAAGTAATTTATTAAATATTTTTGGTGCCATGCCTAAGAAGTTTTTATCGTATAATGCCTTTTTATGTTGTCTATGTCGAATTTTATAGCTATTCCTTGTACTGTTTAGTGTCATATAGGTGAAGATTATTTTTAACAAACATTACTACTTCATATATACCGATATATAGGCATGGCAGTGTTAATATGCGTAACCTTAAAAAGTTAGGTATACAGCTGTACTTTTTATTCTACATACTGATCTAAGACAGCAACATCTCTTTTGGGCTTTAACAGTCTCAATATTTGTAGAATTGTCCCAGTATATGATGCCATATCGCATAGTGGATGTGACGTATGCATGATATGCTGTAAGTCTAGTGTAGAGTCTCCTGGTTTACTATCTTAGACAAATTGTACAGAGCATATGAGTACTGTATTAGTCTTTTGGTAACGTTATCCGTTTGAATTACGTTAGTTCATATCACTGTCTAATTCGAAATAATGCTGTCATCATATGTTATCCGTGGTTTTACATGATTTTTCTTTTGCTCGAATGACATTATTTTATTTTTGTCTAGATTCAACCGAAGATAATTTGCTATTAGCCAATCAATTAATGATTTAAGACAGTTACTAACCTCTCTTTCGAGTGTTAAATAATTATTGTAACTAAATAGTACGGTACTATTGTCTACAAATAACATAATTGAATTATATGTTACTCTAGGCATATCGTTAATGTTAATTAGAAAAAGTTTGGTCCCAGTATACTACCTTGAGGTACTCCGTACTATGTTAGTCTTTGCCTAGAAATGTATGATTTTTCGGTTTAAGATTTAGTACAGATCTTGTTGATGGATGTCATTTGTTTCCTATCTGTCAAATATGATTTTAAGAGACTATGAGCGTCGCCTCTAATGCCATATTTTCTAGCTTATTTAGAAGTCTATTGCGGTCGACATAATCAAATGCTTGGCTCATGTCCATGAATAGAGCTGCTACAGGTTTTCTATTGTCTATATTTATTACCTTTGCTCAGAGACTGCTAGTGTTATTAGGCTGTAATTTTAAAGTTAAAGTTAAGGAATAAAATCTTGACAAACAAAATTTAGGATAGCTCCTATATGTAAAGTACTAGCTAAATGGTTGATGTTGGGTGTGTGAAAATAGTCACGGTAGTAATATATATAGTAAAATTAAAAGTAAAACTATCACAGCTAAGTAAGGCTTTTCAAGTTTACGAGTAACAGCTGATCAAATGAGAAGTAACAAAATTTTCGTTCAAATTTCATTGAAAAATATTATCAAGTAGATATAACGTTGTATGTATGAAACAAAAACAACAGAAAACCCACATCTTAAGCCATATTATTCGGATTGACTACTGAACATTGCATTGTGCGTGGCATGCATTTGCTCGGTTTTTAGGGTTCCGAAGCCAAAATGGCAAAACGGAACCCTTATAGTTTCGCCATGTCCGTCCGTCCGTCTGCACCTTAGCTCATAGACTGTTTATATAGTGAAATAAAAAGTAAAACTATCACAGCTTGGTAGGCCTTACAACTTAACGAGTAACAGAAGACCAAGTAAGAAGTAACAAAATGTTCATACAGATTCCATTGAAAAATAGTTAATATTAAATAGTAGTATGAAACAAAAACAACAGAAAACCCACTTAAGATGGGGGACTACGGAACCCTACATTATGCGCCCGTTTTTTAAAAATAATGTTATATCTTGCTTTTGCACCAGTCCTTTAATATGGTGTACATACCTATAGTATAATGGTGGCTTACCTACTTATTAAACAGTTAATAAACAAACAAACATTGTAAACATCGGCAATTTGAAAAGAGTGGCCGGGAGCTTTTATTGCCTTGTTCCTTTCGCTGGCTTTACCTATTGCTTGCGAACAAATGCTCTCTGTAACGAAGCAATAACAAAAGCCGTGATAGTTCTTTAACTACCGACTAGATGGCGCATGCGAGGGCCCAAACTCGCGAGCATTAAGAGATAGAAGAATTTGAACAGGCATGTAGTGCATAACATGTAGAATCATGGCTTTTCAAAAGTGTAGTATTTTGCTTCATAAGTGAATATAGAATTTTCATTGGTATTGATAAATGTATTTAGAATATAGAATGATCTAAGTATGTTTACAAGTATCAGTTTTCTGGTTGCTATAGATGAGGCTCTCCTTTGTTTATGATCAGATGGTCTTGTGTCAGTTGTCTGATATAAGTTAAAAAATCAATACTGTTTATTCTTTACGTATTATTCTTCCAGATTTACATCTTAATTGCATGTCGTGAGTCGATTAATTTTTGGTTTATTTTTTTTAAATTAATTTGATCATTATAAATTCACAAACGTGTTAATTTGTGGATGAATATATTAGCTTAGAACATTTTAAGACCTAATTGCTTGATTATTTACACACACTTTTACACAATTTGACACGAAATCTATTAAAATAAGAACGACTTACCGCTAATGGCAACGCCCAGAAAACTTAAAATCACTAACACAATAACGAGTGACATTTCATAAAAACATATGAACATTATACTTTATCGGCTGCTCACAACATTGTGACAGTTGTGCATTATTAATAATCATTTGATTATTATTTGTTCATTTTCCCTTATTAAAGTCCATTATTAACCTATAACTGTGTGTCATCGTGTCATATTTTCCTTATTGCATTACGCCTATACAAAATTCGCTTTATCAAGCCACAAAGTTTGTAAATATATTTATGACATATTAATAAACCTACTACAAGTAAATATCAGTCTTAAAAACAAATAAACCGACATAATTTTTAGTTATAAGTAAAGACTGGACGTACGAGTACGTTAGAACCATGACCTAGGGTTTGGGATGGTGTTCACACCAGTAGCTAGCGTAACAAAGTAAGACAAGTTGTTAAATTTACACGTTTTAGTTCGTATCTTCCAAACTAAACAACCGATATTCATGAAACTTACACTGTTCCCTAAGTTGGACTAAATCTAAACCATTTAAAAAGAAAAGTCACAATGCGACCAGCAGTCTTCGAGAAATACGTGGACAAACATACGAAAAAATCAAAATTGTTTTGAAAGCCCTAATATACATACGTAGGTATTACGTATCAACAACAACATGTATTTTTTTTAAATACGACTCCTGCAGTAGGATAACAGCCCTGTATCGCGGGGGAGTTTACAAACATAAAAATCACGGACACAAAGTACACCCAGACTCGGAACAACAATTTTTGGATCACACAACGTGGTGTCCCGTGTGTGAATCGAACCCACGACCTCTTGCGTAGCAGTCGGACACACTCCCACCGCGCCACAGAGGCAGTCGCAGGCATAATAACAGGCTTTATTGAAGTCTGTTAAAAAACAATAAAAAGAAACCTAATAGCTGAAAAATATAATGAGATAATTACACATCTGTAAGGAGTCAGTGCACATATTAACATGAGTACATGACGAGTGACGGGATGGGCTCATTCCCGTCTACCATTTGTAGTGGCATCTACTTCAAGTAGATCAGTTTCAGGTATCACAATGGTTCTTAACGTTCATATCAGTCCATATGGTGTCCCTCTACTGGGCACAGGTCTCCTCTGCTCAATAGAACGTACTATAGATCCCAAGGGGAACTGCCATAATCAGGGCGAGTGAGTTGGCAGAGGACGCTGCTGCCCTTCCTTTCGGTACGAATACCCCTAGTTACCTTGATAACACAAACAGGAAGTCGGTGCCACAAAGCCGTGGCTTATCATTGTTTGAAGGTCGTCCATGCAGTCTTTTTCAATTATTTTTTTTAGTATATTCGTATTATGAAATATAGCTGACAAAAGGACGGATTACAGACACTGAAATTTAACATTTTACAAATTTTAACAAATTTAAAAAAAGTCTGATTGTTAAAGTTTCAATTATGTAGGTTTTGAAACTCAGCTGTATATCTGTCAAAAATATTATAATAATAACTTAAAACAACTCACCCATTGTTATCTGATCCCAAACTTTATTACTGATAAACACATCTGATCTAACAAATCTATCTAATCTAATCCCAGACACAGCTTAAACAATCGTGCTCATCACACAACGATAAATCTTCGGTGGAAATCGAACCTACGACCTCTGGCTTGACCGTAAGAGTCACTAACCAATATACTAACAGGCCAGTCAAAACAGAACCAACCCTTTACCATACAATTCTACGTACCCTAATATCCTCTACACATTTACACAAAAAACAGATCGAAATTCAAAATCTTCCTAAAAAATTCTACACTAAAGAACTTCCATTACATGCAGTTTCGAACGCAAGACCGCTCATAGTAAATAGTGAACAGAAAAACTGTTAATCCGGTACTAGCCGAGGGCTATACCGGACTGTTTACATGGAGTGGCACTCTCTATGGGAATGTATGTAGAGTATATCGTCCTTTACGTTCAAAGTCGATTGGTCAGCGCTCCGGTGGAAAACGGGAAAGAAAAATGGTGTAATGGATTAAAATTTAATCGAATGCAACTAAATATAGGTTAATAATAATATCTTGGAACAATTCACACAACGCTATCTGATCCCAAACTAAGCAGAGCTTGTACTATGGAGACCAGACAACTGATAAACTTACTTATATATTTCTAAAAATATACATATTATAGATAAATAACACCCAGACACAGAATAAACCATCATGCTCATCACACAAAGTTTTATTCTGGGTGGGGATCGAACCCACGACCTCTGGCAGTCGGATACACTCTTGCTTTTTCTGTTCCGTGGATACACTCGCACCGCGCCACAGAGGCAGTCAAAAGAGGTTAACATTTGATTAGTTATAATAATTAATCAACTTTGAATTGATCGAATTCGACAAAATTTTGTTGAATTCAAGTTTTAAGTCTCATTTGCCCAAAAACTTCCATTTCATTTGCATAATCTATAGTTTTTTTTTGTTATTAAAGACGACTCCCGCCGTAGGGTACAAGCCCTATGTCACGGGGGACTTTACAAACATACAAGTCATGAACACAAAGTACACCCAGACCCAGAACAACAATTTGTGGATCACAGTCCTGTCTAATGTGGAATCGAACCCACAACCTCTTGCGAAGCAGTCGGACACACTCCCACCGCGCCACAGAGGCAGTCAAAAAGTTTAGCAATTGGAAATTATTGGACAAATAAGACTTTTGGAATAATGTCACAAATGAGTTCGTAAGTATAATTTGCCCAGTAAGCAATGTTACCGCTGTCGTTCCATATAATGGTGACAGTTTTCTATAAATGTCACACCAAGAGCCTATGAGAATACGTTATGACGCCGATCGTGCGCCTTATCTCATATTATTCGGATTGACTACTGAATCCCAAATCCTATATCCGGTCGTCTCCGATTTACATGTTAACGAACCATAATAAAAGACAAAACAATGATCTCCTGCGCAGTTATCTAATATCCTCTGAGATTAGCCGCCGTGACTTAATTCGGTTAAAAAACATATTAAACGTAAGAAGAAATAAATTTATTTTGTCCTCAAAAAAATACAGTAAGTAGTATGCATATTCAATTATGATACAGTAAGCTTAATATTGAGAGACTGATCCTAGCTCAGCTAGATTGCAACTCCGCTTAATGAGGAGTTGCACTGGTGTTCTGCTAAGACCAAGGTGACCATTTATTTTACCATCACTACATAGAAAACAAAGTCGGTTTCACTGTCCCGATATCCCTACGTATGCTTAAATCTTTAAAACTACGCAATGGATTTTGATGCGGATTTTTTTAATAGATAGAGTAATTAAAGAGAAAGGTTTATTATGTATAATAACATCCACATATTTTATACCCGTGCGAAGCCGGAGTATTTATAATAAAAACAATGGTTGCAATAGTTCAACTCTGGGTGCAAACATGAGATTTCATTCCACATGTAAAAAGCTAATGGTTTTGTAATGGGTTATCCATGTACCGACACCATGACGGTGCGATGGTGACGTTATATTTCCTACGTAACTGTTGTATTATTAACTAGCTCTCCCGCGCAATTTCGTCTGCGTAAATTTTCCCCGTTTTTGCAAGAGTTTTCATTGCTGCTCCGCTCCTATTGGTCGTAGCGTGATATTATATAGCCTTCCTCTATAAATGGGCTATCCAACAGTAAAAGATTTTTTAAATTCGGACTAGTAGTTGCAACTCTCCCAACGTTCGTACATAACAGTGGCGACGAGGTTGGAACCAAAGCCGATACATTATTAGTACCGCAGTCAAATTAGTTATATTTTTACATTATTTGATTATGTTGACTATATAATTATTGATTTAACAACAGCAAAATAATACTACTGAATATACAAATTGTGCGATAAGTAACGCTATAACGACCTCTAACCATAACCGCAAGCAAAACCTGAATACTAATCGTATAAATCTTAAAGTACCTCTAATTTGAGATACCTGTCGAAATATCAATCACTTTCACACCTTCAGTAAAAGATCCCAAGAGAAAGCCAACAGCACCTAATTACGAACACTTTGTTCAACGTAAACGAGTGCTTATGTCATAAAAATTACATAGAACTAGCTTCGCCAACAAAAGAGTTCCCCCGGGGCTCTTACTAGACAAAGTAACAAGTTTATCAATAAATAATGTTACTACAACGTCTCGAAACAACAGCGTCAATACAAACTTTTAGTGAATACGATTTTGTTTTGGTCGGATCGTTGTCGTTACGTGTGATTGACCGGAGTGATTATATTTTATGTGCATATAATAATGTGTTCAATAAAATAATGTACAGCAGACTGTGCAATCTTGAACATTACTTTGGACTTTTAAAGCATGTATTCGCTTATCATCAAAATATTAAATCTGTAAATGCGCCATAAATATAGACATATGTCTCAGATATTATAAATTTTTTTTTTTTTATAAAAGCCTGTTTATTCCATAACCAAAACATAGAAACTTATTCACTATGTAATTAATGGTTAGGACCCCTCTCGAGTAAAGGCCATCTCTAGTGCTTTCCAGTTTGCTCTATCTTGAGCTATAACTGACCGATATGTCAGAGGATATATCGTATTCATATTTGTTTCTTCAGACAACGGCGGCAGCAGTAACTAGTTCCTCTAAAAAATAGCTACATGCTGCGGCTATTTAAGTAACTAAAAACTAGAACGGAGTACTACTATGTAGTAAACCAGGTTAAAGTTTTAGGAACTGTCGTATCGCTCTCGTATCGTTCAATCTAAACTCGGTCTAGTCCATCCGTATCGCTCATACCCATGCTAATTCTCATATATTTATGCGTTCCTACCATTTTATTGGACGACCCATACATTTCGCCAGAGAGTCGTAACATTATCCGTTTGCATCAAAATGTTGTGATCTAGGTCATTCCTTTTATATTGAGGTTTTACGCATCAGCAACAGCATCAAAGGAAGCCAATATTTTTGTTTAATTCCAAACTAGTTATATATTTGAAGTATGATATTTCAGACGCTCTTTATAGTTATGGTGCGTCAATATGCACCATAGTCCATGCGTATTTCATTTCTATTTCCGTATTTTTTTTTTTAATATGTTGGGACAACTCACACAACGCTATCTGATCCCAATCTAAGCAGAGCTTGTACTATGGAAACCAGACAACTGATAAACATACTTATATATTTCTAAATATCACCCAATATCATATTAAAGATAAATAACACCCAAACACAGAATAAATCATCGTGCTCATCACATAAAGTTTTATCCTGGGTGGGGATCGAACCCACGACCTCTTGCGTAGCAGTCGGATACACTCCCACCGCGCCACAGAGGCATTGAAAGCTTGGTACGGTTACATAGTCGCCATTAAAACGCCACCTATAAGCGTTACAATTTACACCGCGTTTACAGATTCAGCGTATTTGACGTGCATTTTTAACCCCTAAGTAAACGAGGGTTAATTTAAGGAAGTGTATAAGTATAATGCTTATGTTTGTTTAACCGTGGATGTCTCTACCGTCGTAGCTCCCAAAGTAATGGACCTATTTTGATGCGAAATAAATAAAATAATGTATTTGCCTTTGTCGATTTAAAAATCATTTTTGTGTCATATGGCATTCTTACGTGGGTGCATTAAGTAACTTGTCCAACATAATTTTAAAAAATGAATACATTAGATTCTAATGTAAAAATGCATGTTGTTTTGCTTGCCAAGTAATTATGTAATCCCTAGGGTCGACCCGCATCTAATTCAATTTCAAACTGATAATGATCTGCTGATGACCCTAAAAGATTACATGTACGTAAAAAGTAAAAAGTTGTACATATTTACTTACTTAATAGTTACGTTTGTATCGGTTTGTAATAACGATTAGCCGCTCCGGACAAAATAATTTTCGCCCCCCAACGATATCAAATTTTGCCGCCCTTCATCATTTGCTGCCCTGGGCATTTTCACAGATTGCGCTGCTCTTGATCGGGCTCTGCCTCCACAACTGACACAAACGGAGAGGTATTAAGCTGAAAAGCAGTGTATGTGTATATGTTTGTCTTTGCCGTTGTAAGTAAACGGATTATATGCGTTTTTTATAAGTAAGCTTTATTTAATCAGGATGTCTTGGCTTTGTTTGAAGAAAAATTTTGTCTCAATTGTCAATGTATATTATTTTACAATTTTAGAGACTACGGGTTTCAATCGGTCTTGGATTCGGGTTAACTGTTAGGACCAAAAAAACCTGAAATTACGACCGTTGCAATACGGTCAAAACGTCGGGCAATAGAAAAGGTATTTAGAGCTGCGTCCAAATCAAACATCCGAGCTTGAGCACTGTGAGCGGCTCGACATGAGCGACAACGTGCGGCTCGGGGCTGAGCCGCGCGAAACGATGCGCTCGACTTGAGCAGACCTGTATCGACATGCGAGCTGAGCCACCGAGCAGGTAAATACGAGCTGCTCACAGTGCTCACGCTCAGATATCGATCTGCAGCTTTCCCCAAAAATTCACGCTATTAAAGGTTCATTTCCGTGCCGATCGCGAGCCGCGCGCGGCTCAAGACGAGCAGCTGGCACGTGCGGCTGATGCGACAATATTCAGAGTGCACGCGTAGCCTACGTCAGTTGTCGGCCGCGCGCGTCTGTCACTGACTATTGTCGCATGGGCCGCGGTCGTCGTAAGCCGAGATCGGCTGCGATTCGTGGAAATGAACCTTAAGAACCGCAGTCTATAAAATAGTATAATGTCTACAAATTGCAAAAAAATTTCAACATTTAAGTCAGATGAGAAGTAATATATCGTTCTCATAAACGCACGTGTTGAACATGAGTTCCCCACCAGCCAACTTCCCTGTCAGTCACCTGTCAGATTGCCTGATCCATCCCCAGCTTGATTAATACCCAAGTTATGTGCACACAGCAGACGGTAATTAAACAATATCAGCGGAGACTGAATGCGGAAGCTGAGAGATAACTGACTGTAGATTATTATGTTCGAGCTCGTTAGTCTTTAGGGACTGTGATGTAGCTCAGGAGGACTAATGTGTTTGTGTAAGTTGGTACGAATAGGACAATGGAATGAAGTCACAGGGTGATTTGTAAAATACTTATACTTATTTTGTGTCTTGTTGTCTTGTGGCTTCTTTACATAACACTAAATACCTTTGTAATATTAGTTTTGAAAAATATTTATATTTTAATTATTTACCACGTACCACCTGTTTTTTGGAATTATGACCTTGACCGCCTATAGATTATTTTATTAGAGTAAAATTTTATTTTATTCATTGTATCGTTTTAAAAACGATGCCATAGCAATTAGGCACCGCCGCAAAAAAAAAACAACGATTTTACTCCGCTACAAAAGTATGCGGTAGGTGGTTAAGGGTTTTTTTTTCAAAATTATATTACAATGTTATTTAGTGTTATGTAAAGAAGCCACGAGCGTATTATTATTATTATTATAGTATATTGCAAATCACCCTGTCTCCATAGTTTATTTAATTATAAGTGAAAAAATATTAGATCGGAAATTAATTCCGTCAAATGATTAAGTGTACGAACCTTTCATTTACTTGATAATTATCATATAGTTTAGTAATACAATATAGTGATCATATAATAACTAATTCTTTTATTATTTAGTAGAATTTTTTTAAATTGAATTACTGGCAACATTAATTTTTGACTGCCTCTGTGGCGCGGTTGGAATGTATCCCACTGCTACGCAAGAGGTCGTAGGTTCGATTCCCACACGTACACCACTTTGTGTGATCCACAAATTGTTGTTCCAAGTCTGGGTGTACTTTGTGTCCGTAACTTGTATGTTTGTAAAGTCCTCCGCGACACAGGGCCCTGTTTCGCGGGAGTAGTCGTTTTAAAATAAAATATTGGCGGCATTTGATTGATGCATTCAATAGCTCATTCTCGTTGACTTTTTTTTTTCGACTTAACAAAATTGTATTCTAAATTACATTACTAAATTGCATATTAACTAGACGTAGAGTCTGCATTGACATATTGTCTACATAATTGCGTTTTAAGTGATCTTCTAATGTTTGTTGATGTGCCCCTAAATTGCAAAAGATTGGATATTTTTGCCACCCAAACCTACACTTTTAAGCCAAAGATCTTCGCGGTTTTTTTTCGGATGCAGTGATGCAAATCTGTAGAAACTAGACAGCCCTATATGATCAAAAACGATTTTTAAGTGCAGTTTAATGTATAAAACTCTTTAAATAATACACGCGCTCCCGTTACAAATGAAATTGCGAAATCTCGGAAATAAAATGTGCCTTTTTATTAACTGTGTACGAGTAAGTGGAATTCTGTGACTGACATTTTCAATCCGAGCTCTCTAGACTACATTTCAAAAGCGAAATATCTCCTTTCGACGGTCGAGATTCAAGTGTATTTTTTTGTATTTTGAAAAAAGGAATTATCTTTGGAACTAAATTTTAAAAGTATTTTGAGGCTAACTTTTAAAGCAAGTTTTTCTCTTGTGGTAAGGCCACTGACATCGTTTGTAGTTTAATATGTTTCTTCACTTTCGAGATTTGTACATATGCTATTTTATAGATTACTAGTGACCCTGGTCACGTTTCGTTGTGGCCAGAAACATTCAAGATCAGAACACCCTGCCAACGTTTCATCATAATCTGATCAATAGTTTCAAAACGAGAGCACATACAGACAGACAGACAAACATTTATTTCTTAAATATGTAGATATTTTAAGGTTTGAATTATTCCCTGATACTTCGATAGTTATTTTTCTGGTCAGCCCGCATGCCACAGAGCCACAGAACAAAAAGTTCGAAGGCATTCTACAATTAGAAGTGGACCTGTGTGATAGATTACAATCCAAAATCTCATGTCTAAGTTTATGATATATGATATATTTTTCCAATTAATAAATAATAATGATGTCACTCGAAAAGCTGCCACTTTAAAATGGGACTGGGCTGGACACGTGTGCCGCATGCCAGATGACTTTTGGGCCAAACGGATCACAAATTGGACTCCACAAACGGTAAGCGACAACGCGATAGACCTCGTCGAAGATGGCGAGATGAGTTAGACTCCTTGGAAAAAGATTGGCATACAACGACTGACAGAGAGAGGTGGAGAGAGAGTAGGGAGGCCTTTGCCCTGCAGTTGGACAATACAGGCAATTAATAATAATAATAATAATAAATAAGTTTTCCGGTGATGTCATTGTAGCTATGAATGCGATGAGTAGCATCGAAATAATTAACATCGAGTAAGTGATCATTAAAGTTATAGATATTCTGAAATCATTATGCTGCTCAACAAAAGTTAATTCAATGTAGAAAAAGGAAGCATAAAACATCTGAGGTATGCAAATCCGAATGACTAACACCAAACCACCGTTTTATCTTCGACATACTTCGAACTCCTTAGCTCTTAAACCATAATTTACGACTGCAAAACATTTAAAATTTATTGCTTTGAATTAACAGATTTATTGGAAGGCTCAGTGGCTAAGTTCGCCATACACCACTAATAACTAGTTGATGTATTACCGGCCAATCTGAATCCTAGGCCACTATAAAACTTTAAACTTATCAGGGGTGTTATTGATGAAGAAGAAGATGGATAGTAATTAATTATACCGTTCTTTTTTTGACGTCATCGATGATTTTTTTATTTAGATTTGTGATAATATGATTGAATAATACTTTAATAATCATCATCTTTCGGCCATTACTATTCGTATTACTGTCTAATAATATGAAAATACATGCATTATTAACTCTTTCAGTAAAGTATTGCGATCAATCTGATTTTGAAGTTCATATAAGCATTTCTACTACATGAAAATGAACAGTTTCCGTACATCAAAATGCATAGTTACCCATATAATGTACTTTTTGTAGACAGTATTAATAGGAAAAAACCTTACCATAACAAATTCTACAGTGACATGATTACAGTGGACTAGTATTCAAATTGGTGGCTTGCTATAATTAATGCCCATGATTTAAGTAACTTAAACTGTGAGTCAAAGAATTATGAGAATATAAGTTTTGTGGTCAAGATTTAGCAGAAGTATAAAATGGATATCTGATATATTGAGCCATTATATTTTTTTACGCTAAATGAGATCACATATGCCTGGAAAGTCTTTTATTGCTGGGAAGAAATCTTAGGAGTCCTCTTTTAAAGTCTAACAGTTCTTAAATGCACTTCATTGTGTATGACCTTTGTTAGGTACTGTTATTATTGTCACTTTAAGATGTAGCACTTATCGTACTATTTATAATTAATTAAACAAATTAATTCCATTTATTTAATGAATGGTTAATCTTGGTAGTGTAGGTACTGTTATACTGTCACTATAAGTTGTACCAATATTATTTATTTATATTTTTTTTCAATCACGTTTCTATAATATGATTGATTTAAATTCTGATAAAAATAGAATGAATTATATTAAATAACGGATTAGAATAATATTGAGTCTAACATTTTTATCTCACTAAAATATCTACTGTAAATTCTAAGTTTGCTCAAAACAGAGTTTAAAAAAGTAAGGGAGGCGGGTTATTATATTTTCGTCGGGGGGTAAGAGAGTAATTTCCCGAACTGCTGTAATTAGCGCGATTGCATTGGTTAGTAGTAAATATTTAAAAAAAAAACGGGTTGCACTCCGGGAGTGCCGGCAGATATTCAAATTTGAACATTATATTACACACTGATGAAATTTGAATAATACTTTTCAATTTTAATGACATAATAATAAAAAAATATGAAATAATAAATATCAAATCAAAAAACTAAAATTAAGAAGGGAAAAAAATAATCGTTACTCGGACTCGAACTGGGGCTTCTGGTTTCTGGACCGCCCGAGTTCCCACCTGAGCTATAATTATTGTAGATGGTACCTTCGTATTCTAATGGTATTGTAGCAATTTTTCATTGCTCTCCCTCCGTCTTACGAATTTCCGATCAGGTCAAGTATCCTGACGCGAGTTTAACATTTTTTACCAGTCCCAACAAGTGCACAACGCCATTAAAGAAGTTTTCGCTTCAAAAATTATTTCACCCTGTAAGTCAATAAGAACAATTCTAGAAATAGACCCACACACAAACATTTATTAATCTTTGATAACTACTGTATATTCACAAAGAGTTGTGTTCAATCGTTCTAAGAAATTGGAAAATAAAAATAGTAAATTACAGTTTGTCAAATGGAAACGCTTCAGACTCAATAATTACCGGTTGATGTCTGTAATGCCATATTACCAGTTGAAATATCCGTTTTTATTTTAATACTTGTATTTCCTGTTTTAACGTTGAAGTGTAACAGGAGCTAAGCTATGCTGTACATTTCAATATAGTTTGAGTTGGTTGTTATTCAATGTTCAATGTTGTAAAATATTTTTTTATACAAAAAACTGTTTGCCATACGAAACATCCATAAAGTTACTTGTGCTTATTGTTCCACGATGCTTGCTGTACACATTCATAGTAAAAAAACAATCTATATATATAATTATATATATATATACATAAAAGGAGAAGTTGACTGACATATCAACGCAGGGCCTAAACTATGAAGGTTAGAAACTTGAAATTTTGCACAGGTATTCCTTTTATAACGTAGGGGAGCACTAAGAAAGGGTTTTTGTAAATTCACTCCCTAAGGGGGTAAAACAGGAGTGCAAAGTTAATATGAAACTGCCGTTAAAATATTTTGGTAACAATTGAGTATACACGTGGGCAAAGCCGCGCACTAGTCTTGCATATAAATAAAAGCCGCATTTACTCATAACTAAATCGTGAATTGAAAAACCTACAAACAATTGTAAAACTGAACCTAACTTTCAAGTTTTGTTTTGTTGTTTATAAACATAATTAGGTCTAAAAATTGGCAACCACAGTCCAAATTTTTTTCTGCCAAAATATTTAAGTTAATTGTGATATAAAAATAGATCGAGATTTTTCTAACAAACACTGTTTGAAGGTTCCACAAACAGTTTTTGTGTATATATAACACGGTGCAATTCTTACAAAGAACCTGTTTAAAACAGATGAGGGCTGGCACGATTACTTTTATTATTTTGCGAACCTATATTTAACCTACGATAAATACGATACTTCAATCAAATCATTTGAAAGGAATGTTGATTACAACAGCGCCCGCAAAAAAAATCTACTTTCTAAAATTCTCAGTACAAAATATATTTTATCGCTTCCACTGTAACTGAACCCATATGCCGACTGTAGTCGACTTTATGATTAAGTTGTCCCAGCAGACAGATCGGTTAATCACGTATACGTACGATTGAAGCACAGTTTAATTCGAAACGACTCGGCAATTTTATCATGAACGTTCCAAGACGTATATTACTTGATAATTATCATATAGTTTAGTAATACAATATAGTGATCATATAATAACTAATTCTTTTATTATTTAGTAGAATTTTTTTAAATTGAATTACTGGCAACATTAATTTTTGACTGCCTCTGTGGCGCGGTTGGAATGTATCCCACTGCTACGCAAGAGGTCGTAGGTTCGATTCCCACACGTACACCACTTTGTGTGATCCACAAATTGTTGTTCCAAGTCTGGGTGTACTTTGTGTCCGTAACTTGTATGTTTGTAAAGTCCTCCGCGACACAGGGCCCTGTTTCGCGGGAGTAGTCGTTTTAAAATAAAATATTGGCGGCATTTGATTGATGCATTCAATAGCTCATTCTCGTTGACTTTTTTTTTTCGACTTAACAAAATTGTATTCTAAATTACATTACTAAATTGCATATTAACTAGACGTAGAGTCTGCATTGACATATTGTCTACATAATTGCGTTTTAAGTGATCTTCTAATGTTTGTTGATGTGCCCCTAAATTGCAAAAGATTGGATATTTTTGCCACCCAAACCTACACTTTTAAGCCAAAGATCTTCGCGGTTTTTTTTCGGATGCAGTGATGCAAATCTGTAGAAACTAGACAGCCCTATATGATCAAAAACGATTTTTAAGTGCAGTTTAATGTATAAAACTCTTTAAATAATACACGCGCTCCCGTTACAAATGAAATTGCGAAATCTCGGAAATAAAATGTGCCTTTTTATTAACTGTGTACGAGTAAGTGGAATTCTGTGACTGACATTTTCAATCCGAGCTCTCTAGACTACATTTCAAAAGCGAAATATCTCCTTTCGACGGTCGAGATTCAAGTGTATTTTTTTGTATTTTGAAAAAAGGAATTATCTTTGGAACTAAATTTTAAAAGTATTTTGAGGCTAACTTTTAAAGCAAGTTTTTCTCTTGTGGTAAGGCCACTGACATCGTTTGTAGTTTAATATGTTTCTTCACTTTCGAGATTTGTACATATGCTATTTTATAGATTACTAGTGACCCTGGTCACGTTTCGTTGTGGCCAGAAACATTCAAGATCAGAACACCCTGCCAACGTTTCATCATAATCTGATCAATAGTTTCAAAACGAGAGCACATACAGACAGACAGACAAACATTTATTTCTTAAATATGTAGATATTTTAAGGTTTGAATTATTCCCTGATACTTCGATAGTTATTTTTCTGGTCAGCCCGCATGCCACAGAGCCACAGAACAAAAAGTTCGAAGGCATTCTACAATTAGAAGTGGACCTGTGTGATAGATTACAATCCAAAATCTCATGTCTAAGTTTATGATATATGATATATTTTTCCAATTAATAAATAATAATGATGTCACTCGAAAAGCTGCCACTTTAAAATGGGACTGGGCTGGACACGTGTGCCGCATGCCAGATGACTTTTGGGCCAAACGGATCACAAATTGGACTCCACAAACGGTAAGCGACAACGCGATAGACCTCGTCGAAGATGGCGAGATGAGTTAGACTCCTTGGAAAAAGATTGGCATACAACGACTGACAGAGAGAGGTGGAGAGAGAGTAGGGAGGCCTTTGCCCTGCAGTTGGACAATACAGGCAATTAATAATAATAATAATAATAAATAAGTTTTCCGGTGATGTCATTGTAGCTATGAATGCGATGAGTAGCATCGAAATAATTAACATCGAGTAAGTGATCATTAAAGTTATAGATATTCTGAAATCATTATGCTGCTCAACAAAAGTTAATTCAATGTAGAAAAAGGAAGCATAAAACATCTGAGGTATGCAAATCCGAATGACTAACACCAAACCACCGTTTTATCTTCGACATACTTCGAACTCCTTAGCTCTTAAACCATAATTTACGACTGCAAAACATTTAAAATTTATTGCTTTGAATTAACAGATTTATTGGAAGGCTCAGTGGCTAAGTTCGCCATACACCACTAATAACTAGTTGATGTATTACCGGCCAATCTGAATCCTAGGCCACTATAAAACTTTAAACTTATCAGGGGTGTTATTGATGAAGAAGAAGATGGATAGTAATTAATTATACCGTTCTTTTTTTGACGTCATCGATGATTTTTTTATTTAGATTTGTGATAATATGATTGAATAATACTTTAATAATCATCATCTTTCGGCCATTACTATTCGTATTACTGTCTAATAATATGAAAATACATGCATTATTAACTCTTTCAGTAAAGTATTGCGATCAATCTGATTTTGAAGTTCATATAAGCATTTCTACTACATGAAAATGAACAGTTTCCGTACATCAAAATGCATAGTTACCCATATAATGTACTTTTTGTAGACAGTATTAATAGGAAAAAACCTTACCATAACAAATTCTACAGTGACATGATTACAGTGGACTAGTATTCAAATTGGTGGCTTGCTATAATTAATGCCCATGATTTAAGTAACTTAAACTGTGAGTCAAAGAATTATGAGAATATAAGTTTTGTGGTCAAGATTTAGCAGAAGTATAAAATGGATATCTGATATATTGAGCCATTATATTTTTTTACGCTAAATGAGATCACATATGCCTGGAAAGTCTTTTATTGCTGGGAAGAAATCTTAGGAGTCCTCTTTTAAAGTCTAACAGTTCTTAAATGCACTTCATTGTGTATGACCTTTGTTAGGTACTGTTATTATTGTCACTTTAAGATGTAGCACTTATCGTACTATTTATAATTAATTAAACAAATTAATTCCATTTATTTAATGAATGGTTAATCTTGGTAGTGTAGGTACTGTTATACTGTCACTATAAGTTGTACCAATATTATTTATTTATATTTTTTTTCAATCACGTTTCTATAATATGATTGATTTAAATTCTGATAAAAATAGAATGAATTATATTAAATAACGGATTAGAATAATATTGAGTCTAACATTTTTATCTCACTAAAATATCTACTGTAAATTCTAAGTTTGCTCAAAACAGAGTTTAAAAAAGTAAGGGAGGCGGGTTATTATATTTTCGTCGGGGGGTAAGAGAGTAATTTCCCGAACTGCTGTAATTAGCGCGATTGCATTGGTTAGTAGTAAATATTTAAAAAAAAAACGGGTTGCACTCCGGGAGTGCCGGCAGATATTCAAATTTGAACATTATATTACACACTGATGAAATTTGAATAATACTTTTCAATTTTAATGACATAATAATAAAAAAATATGAAATAATAAATATCAAATCAAAAAACTAAAATTAAGAAGGGAAAAAAATAATCGTTACTCGGACTCGAACTGGGGCTTCTGGTTTCTGGACCGCCCGAGTTCCCACCTGAGCTATAATTATTGTAGATGGTACCTTCGTATTCTAATGGTATTGTAGCAATTTTTCATTGCTCTCCCTCCGTCTTACGAATTTCCGATCAGGTCAAGTATCCTGACGCGAGTTTAACATTTTTTACCAGTCCCAACAAGTGCACAACGCCATTAAAGAAGTTTTCGCTTCAAAAATTATTTCACCCTGTAAGTCAATAAGAACAATTCTAGAAATAGACCCACACACAAACATTTATTAATCTTTGATAACTACTGTATATTCACAAAGAGTTGTGTTCAATCGTTCTAAGAAATTGGAAAATAAAAATAGTAAATTACAGTTTGTCAAATGGAAACGCTTCAGACTCAATAATTACCGGTTGATGTCTGTAATGCCATATTACCAGTTGAAATATCCGTTTTTATTTTAATACTTGTATTTCCTGTTTTAACGTTGAAGTGTAACAGGAGCTAAGCTATGCTGTACATTTCAATATAGTTTGAGTTGGTTGTTATTCAATGTTCAATGTTGTAAAATATTTTTTTATACAAAAAACTGTTTGCCATACGAAACATCCATAAAGTTACTTGTGCTTATTGTTCCACGATGCTTGCTGTACACATTCATAGTAAAAAAACAATCTATATATATAATTATATATATATATACATAAAAGGAGAAGTTGACTGACATATCAACGCAGGGCCTAAACTATGAAGGTTAGAAACTTGAAATTTTGCACAGGTATTCCTTTTATAACGTAGGGGAGCACTAAGAAAGGGTTTTTGTAAATTCACTCCCTAAGGGGGTAAAACAGGAGTGCAAAGTTAATATGAAACTGCCGTTAAAATATTTTGGTAACAATTGAGTATACACGTGGGCAAAGCCGCGCACTAGTCTTGCATATAAATAAAAGCCGCATTTACTCATAACTAAATCGTGAATTGAAAAACCTACAAACAATTGTAAAACTGAACCTAACTTTCAAGTTTTGTTTTGTTGTTTATAAACATAATTAGGTCTAAAAATTGGCAACCACAGTCCAAATTTTTTTCTGCCAAAATATTTAAGTTAATTGTGATATAAAAATAGATCGAGATTTTTCTAACAAACACTGTTTGAAGGTTCCACAAACAGTTTTTGTGTATATATAACACGGTGCAATTCTTACAAAGAACCTGTTTAAAACAGATGAGGGCTGGCACGATTACTTTTATTATTTTGCGAACCTATATTTAACCTACGATAAATACGATACTTCAATCAAATCATTTGAAAGGAATGTTGATTACAACAGCGCCCGCAAAAAAAATCTACTTTCTAAAATTCTCAGTACAAAATATATTTTATCGCTTCCACTGTAACTGAACCCATATGCCGACTGTAGTCGACTTTATGATTAAGTTGTCCCAGCAGACAGATCGGTTAATCACGTATACGTACGATTGAAGCACAGTTTAATTCGAAACGACTCGGCAATTTTATCATGAACGTTCCAAGACGTATATTAAGTGTATCTTAGGTTAATAGCCGTTTTAAAATAGTTCCATATATTGATTTGAAGTAAATGGTGGGTTGTGGATCGTAATTTTAGGGTGTGTAGAGTTTCGTTTTTAAAAGGGTTTGTATTGAAACTTTTTATAAATAACTAGCGACCCGATCCGGCTTCGCATGGACTGTGTATGTATGTATGTATATAAACGCAGTTTTGTAAAGATCTCAATTTTTTTGGGAATAAAATATAGCCTATATTACTTTTCGTTAATGTAAATAAGTGCCAGATTTTTTGATACATTTCCTCTTTACATATAGGTATACTAACTGTCCCACGCAACATCGTCTGCGTAAATTTTTCCCTTTTTTTTATAATCCTATGTTACTTCAAATACCTCCAAGAATATGTGTACAAAGTTTCATGATGATCGGTTGAGTAGTTTTCGCGTGAAAGCGTAACAAACAAACTTACATTCACATTTATATATTAGTAGGGATTTCTATAAGTATAGATGATAAGCTTTCAATAGATGGCTGAATTTTACACCTCTAGGAAATATTAGCATGAACAATAATCGCACGCAGCTATTGCAGAACAAAGCGTAGCAGCTTTGTTTCTCGTTCATGTCATTACGGTCTGTGTCCTTAATTTGTATATTTTGTGAACACCTCTGGAATACAGGGATTCCTTTCGAAATGTTATTCCCTATACCAGAAGCAGTTTTCTTTTACTTAATAGACTGATATATTTAACGCGATTAGAGAGGTCCGTGACTCAGTGGTGACCGAACATGTTAAGAGATGAGTTTCGCCTCCATCATCGAGATTGGTTAGAGATCATATTATTATTGGCTGCAAAGCAGGTATGTAGACAGATTCTTAAACAAGCTCATCAGCTCTATTTTTGGTACAGGTTAAAAGCAATATGAATATTAAAGACTACTTAACAAAAACTATCAATTTTATTCTAGTTAGTATACGGACTATATATTTATATATTTTCCCAATCGATGCTGTTTACCACTCAAAACTTACACCAATGTGGGTTTTCTCATTGCTCGAAAGTCTTTGTCTTTTATGTAACAATGATAAAGCGGCGGTAGCCTAATGACTAAGGCATCGGGTTCGAATCCTGGCCATTATACTACCGACGTGAACCCACTCCTAACACAAGCCATAGAGCTTAGCTGGAGGGCTTAACAAGATTGCTAGTAATGTGGGACCACAACCCCACATAGCTAGTTATCTTTAAAAAAAAATGTTTCATTTTTAACAGGCTTTCTAGCGGAACGCTCTATCTAGAGAATATTTAATACTCAATACTTCAAGAGATAGGCTTTAAAAACTTTCGCATCTACCCATAAACAACCTAAACACAATTAACGCCGTCCACATTCAAGAGCTAATTAAAGAAAAACAACGTGGTCTCCTGTTGCAGATTCTGGTAATTGTCATTTAATTACCAGCCGAGGTGGGGAGAAGGGGGTGTAAAAAAATAAAGCTTAGAGCCTCTTAATGGCCTCCAATTTTCCGGTCTGTGGTCCCGAAACCGTTTAGCTCTGAAACATTGTTTTAACGCATATCCGTTGAAAAGCTAAAATAAAAATATTTTTGGTTAACTGAATAACTCTCTGAAAAAGAAGAAACTTTTTAATAGATGGCTTGTTTTCAGTAAATTATTACCTGTGTAAATGAAGGCAGAGATTGTTTAAAAAAGTTATTTTTTGGTCTCACACGACTTTAAAACTCGTTAGGTATTATTTTGTACCTATAATACGTATTTAACAAAATACAATGCTCAAACAATTAAAACGTATCACAATAATGAAGTAAAGAGCAAAAACACATACTGCATTTCGCACCAATCGCGTTCCAAAGTTAAAAACATAGCACTCGTAAGTAGCGCAACTTGCGAGACAATGTGTCTGGCGATGACGTCACAAACGAGCACTGAGCTAATGAGGAGGTAAGTAGACAAAGTAACACTACACGCGTGCACTCGGACTATCTACGTGCAAATGAGTCTCTTGCATTTTTGTACTGAAATACTACAGAGTACCTACAGCTTACGTTGTTTAAAAGTGAGTTCTTCAGTGAAACGTGTTAAAATTGAAAAGATGGAACTATTTTTTATCTACTGTTTAATCAGATGAAAATGGATTCAAATTTGTGAAATGGAGTCAACTTGGCTTGAAGTCAAATACCAAAGATAATTCTTCGACATCGGTTTTTAAGACTATACTATTATAAATGAAAAAAAAACGCAAAACAAGAGACAAAGGTTAATTATATCTTCGAAAATCATACACAGATTTTAATAAAAAAATATATCTAGAAACCACCGCAAGTCAATCAGCGTTTAATTTAAAGAAACACAGACAGACACGCATAGAGATTTCGGCGAACACGAGAAATAAGCATAAATTAGTGGGTCAATATCAAAGGCTACACAAAACCCATTATTCATTTATGGGTCTTTCTGTGAGAGCATTTAACATGATACCAGCTAGTATAATGACTATGAGTCTAAAAAATACTATAATATCAGTAAATGAGTTCAAAAATGTAGTCAGAAATCATTTTACACGTGGAGGTTATACTCGTACTGTTGATGAATATTTAAATGATAAAGAAAAATTGATCTAGTTGCTTGCTCCTTTTTACTTAATTATGCTTATGTGAATTTTGTTATCACTTTGTTTTTAATTAACACATTGATTAAGTATGCACTTAATCAATGTGATAAATAAAACAAAGTGACAACAAAATTATTAGTATCATGCGATAATAGTAATAATAATACAAATTCTTTTTTCACTTAGAGAGTAAGAGTGTGAGAAATTTCGTTGTTAAACATTCAAACTTTGTAAAATTGGCAATTTGAAAAAAGTGGCATTACATGTACATGTAGAATCCCGACATTTCACAAGTGTTGTTCTGCATCCTATGTGAATAAACAATTTTAAATTTCAAACTAATATTATCCCTTTTTTACCCGTGGGTTATGTATATTCTACTATTTATTAAAAAGGTTCAAGACCTACGTATCATACTACATACAAAGAAATTCCAAGCAGCGGTCATTGTCCTATATCTTGTCTTAGTAACGAGAGGGCAGGCAGGGAGCTATGAATATGCTCTATGGATCTGATAACATGAAGCATCCGAGCTCGCAACAGAGATAGGATTAACAATAAGCAATAAACTATTCATAAAATTGATCCAATTTATAGATTGTAGCAACTGTTGCGCTTTAAAACTTATAATTTTTCGTATAGTGCATAGGATTTATGGATCTATTTGCGTAGAAGATTTAAGTTGTCGTAAACCAAGCGTTTTCTATATATGATTGGATTAGCTGTCCCGCGCAACTTCGTCTGCGTATATTTTCCCCCTTTTTGCAACATTTCTCATTGCTGCTCCGCTCCTATTAGTCGTAGCGTGATGTTATATATCCTATAGCCTTCCTCGATAAATGGGCTATCCAACAGTGGATTTTTTTAATTCGGATCAGTATTTCCTGAGATTACCGCGTTCAAACAAACAAACAAACTCTTTAGTTTTATTATATTAGAAAAAATATAATAAAGTTGTGAAAGAATAGAAATTCATATAAAATACTAGTCTTCACCCGTCGTTTCTCTGCGCGAAAACTGGTTATTAAGTTATATAAGCTTGCTCGGTGTAACAAACTCGTATAAACTGTCCTTAAGCCTATGAAATTTCATCCACAAATGTTTTAAAGCTTTTACATTTAATATAAATAATAATATCTTAGGACAATTAACACAACGCTATCAAATCGCAAACTAAGCAGAGCTTGTACCTATTAAGGAATATACCAGACAACTGCATATCTATATTATAGATAAATAACACCCAGACACAGAATAAATCATCGTGCTCGTCCCACAAAGTTTTATGCTAGGTGGGGCTCGAACCCGCTACCTCTTACGTAGCAGTCGGAGACAGTCCCATCGCGCCACAGAGGCAGTCAATATTGTATATTTACAATATCTATTTATTTATTTTTACTAATTACAAACTAATGATAACAATGTTCTTTATAATAAAAAAGATAAAATACTTGCTATCTACATAGGTATACTGCGATTTATTCAGAGAGGGCTAAATTCAACTTTAGGAGACAAGTCTCGGACAAGACGATTTTTTTTCTCCATACATTTAAATTTATATGTATAAAATTAGCATAAAAATGCTTAAAAAGCATTACAAAAAATATTCAGGCCCAGCGTCATCAAAAATCTGTGCTTAAATGCAGGTTTCTGCAATGAAACTCACAGAGCCGTATAAGTTCCATGGGAACACGGTGGATGACGTCACGATAGCCATAGAATCGTATCATATGGAGGCTAAATTCGATATTGGCGGACATGTCTCGGTGCCGGAGTTGGTAACGGCTTAGGATAACCACTAAAGTCGCGGGTTCAAGTCCCGCCTGAGACGATGTTTTCCCCCGTACATTTAAATTTATAACAATAGACTTATAATATACAATATGTAACTTTAATCATAGTAGTAGTATGTTAATCGCCAATTTATCACAAAGCTACAGAGCTAGATTTAAACATAACTTAAAAATTACTTGGAATCACATTCTCATTGATTCAAATAAAATTAATAACAACGGCAAATTAATCAATTAATAAATAAAATATATCTTAAAATAGGACGTCAATAAATTAGAAAAAATGTAAACTGTTTTAAGTAAGTATCCCTTCCGACCACAATAAAGCATTTTTCAGAAAAAAATCGGAGATATCTACCCTATACTATAAAAGATATCTAATATATTATAACGATTAGAATCATATATACATACATGTTCGCGTGACAAAACTAATGTTATCTAAGTCAAAAGCATTATTTAGTTAGAAAACGCGAGGTAATGTGGTCAGTCGTATTCAGACAAGTCACGATGGAGAGCTAGCCAAGTTTGTTTACATAACAGCGGTAATGGTGAAATCGTGATGTGGTCACTGAACAAAAAGCATATAGTGTGCCTTTGTTACGGTATTTTTGATATTCGAGCCAAAAATTAAACCTCATATAATTATATTTATATCTATTCGAGGAACAGATACATTTGAATTTTGATCAAGCTATCACTGCGAAAACTTATCCCGCGGTTTCCCCATATGTCATGTAGCTTTAAATGCTAAAAATGATGAGTAGTAGAACCGTTATCTTGGGACAAGTCACACACTCACAACGCCGTCTGATCCCAAACTAAGCAGAGCTTGTACTATGGAAACCAGACAACTGATAACCATACTAACATATTTCTAAATACATATATATTATAGTTAAACTAGCTGCCAGCTCGGCTTCGCACGAGTTTTAGATCGTAGTTTTTAATACCTTGAGTTACATTATTACAATTTTCGTATGGATCTCTATTTTTATTACAACAAATATAGCCTATGCTACTCCCCGATAATGTAGCTTTCTAATGATGTAAGAATTTTTATATTTAATATTATTTATAATGTTATTAATATAGATAACACACAGACCCACAGACACAGAATAAACCATCGCACTCATCATACAAAGTTTTATCCTGGGTGGGGATCGAACCCACGACCTCCTGCTTAGCAGTCAGGGTCACTAACCACTAGGCCAACAGGTCAAACAATTGCAAATATAAAATTGTTTCATCATCATCCAGAACAATTTTCTTATAAAAAGTGTGCTATAATTAAAGTCATAGCATTTATAATTGCACTTGTAACAAATATATAACTGAATAATAACATAGTCCGTTTGTTTGTCCGTAGGGCGAATTAGTAGTTGAATGTTCACAGCGCATGCTTTGAAATAAGACTATCTAGATAGAAAATGCAAATTTCTTCAAGTTTATGCACGGGTGCAGCCGCAGGCGAGTGCTAGCTTGATTACGTGTCTAGAACATTCTGGCATCACTATGATTTGTAATAAATGTGTGAGAGTATAGACCACCCTGTTATTTTGTTATACAATGCTATTTTTGTATAGTGCAAACCTAAAAGTATTATAGAATTAGTACAACATTCCAATGGGGTAGTTTTTAGACTTTGTTATATTTCAAAATGTATTGCTTAACTATACTTTTTTGCGATAATGCGAAACAGATTGGCATCTCTGCTGTATCGAATGTGTCACAGTGACAACAGTCTTCTAAATGCTAGTAAAGTTGAAGGTCACATGATGAGGCACCTGTGCGCTATACATGTGTAGGTGACGAGTAGCGTCGCGTGGTAGTTAGTTTTGTTATTTTTATTATTTTATTTTTTCTACACTGACATAGTTTTTAAAGTATATACTAATAATATATGGACACAACCTAATGTCAAAAATAATAAAAATATAAATAAATTAGCTAGCTGACCCGCGCAACTTCGTTTGCGTAAATTTTCCCCGTTTTTGCAACATTTGCTGCTCCGCTCCTGTTGGTCGTAGCGTGTTGTTATATAGCCTATATTCTTTCTCGATAAATGGGCTACCCAACAGTAAAATAATTTTCAAATTCGGACCTGGACTTCCCGAGATTACCGCTAACTGTTCAAACAAACTAACAAACACTTCAGCTTTATAATATTAGTATAGATTAATTACAATTAATTGCAATTAATTGCTTAATTAATAATTCTTATAGTCCAAAGCCAGTTCATAGTGTGATGGGTTTTAATAATAAATAGCCATGGATTGCATACTAAACGACGCAGTGAGTACGCCAAAGAACACATCTATTTTTCTGTTGGGTAGCCTATTTATCGAGGAAGGCTGTAGGCTATATAACATCACGCTACGACCAATAGGAGCGGAGCAGCAATGAAAAATGTTATAAAAACGGGGAAAATTTACGCATACGAAGTTGAGCTGCTCAGCTAGTGGTTTATAACTATGTAAGTTTTCAATAAAATATATCACCAATTTTGTCCAAAATATGACTTAAGTAGCCTGTTTATCTAGCGGTTAGTGACCCTTACTGCTAAACCAGAGAGCGCTGATTCGTTTCCCACCCAGGATAAATTTAGGTGTGATGAGCACCAAAATTTTGCGGAAAGTGAAGGACTTGGTGTTGTGGCGTAAATTAGGAGATGCCTATGTCCAGCAGTGGACCGATACAGGCTGATTTATTAATTGAAGCAATAAATTTATGTATTTAGAAATATATTAAAATAGTACTTAGGTTTAAAGAATCTTTATTCTCATAAGAACAATATAAATAGTTCACTTACATGAGATAAATATTAATCCGTAAGTACACTAATCTTCGAGTATCGAAGCATGCATTTAGGTATCTATACTAATATTATAAAGCGAAAGTTTGTTTGTTTGTTTGTTTGTTTATTTAAACGCGCTAATCTCAGGATCTACTGGTCCGATTTGAAAAATTCTTTTTTTGTTGGATAGCCCATTTATTGAGGAAGGCTATAGGCTATATAACATCGCGCTACGACTAATAGGACCGGAGAAGCGACGAGAAATGTTTCAAAAACGGGGAAAAATTACGCATACGAAGTTGCGCGGGACAGCTAGTATAATATGAAGGTATAGTAACAATTCGTAATTTCGTTGTTGATGGTGACGAAAATGTGATCATTATTTAAAGCATTCTTATCGTGATGTTTTTGGTAGTTAACTGACAGACTGACTAACAGACTAAACACTAATGTAATGCAGTTATTCGCTGAGTTGGTCTAATAAAATTCGTCACCAAAATACCTTAGTAGTACCAAAGTACTTAGCTACGTTTATCAGTATTCTGGCTCTTCCTAGTTTGGAATCAGATGACTGTGTGTGAGTTATCCCAAGACATTATCATTATTAACGAGTGCAATCATTATTTTACTTTGAATGTTAACGGTACTTGTATCATCGCTATCGCCACATCACGAACAAGTCTAAAGGAAATGTAGACAGTTCACATCCTCACTTTGCATTCAATTTATTGCAGTATACAAGTTGTTTTGCCCCAGGCTTTATCTGAACCACTTTGTGTTAGATACGTGCACTAGATGTAGATCCTCCAAGCTTGTAATTGTCAAGGATACATTTACATTATTGATAGATATCCATATTTTACTAAAAATGATATTCTTCTCTGTCAGTCATGGAATAATTAATAAGAGAGAGATAACGGTGAGACCAGCTTTAAAGACATAACGACATTCAAATTAAATCGTTGTAATAGCGACGGTAGCCTAATGGCTAAGGCATCGGTCTCGCAATCGTGAGGTCGCGGTTTCGAATTCTACCTCTTATAGGTAAAACGTTTTAGGTTTACACGGGCTTCAAAATTTAAGAATGTTCACTAGAGTAAATTATAAATAAGTATATTTACTAATATATATACTAATATAATAAAACTGAAGAGTTTGTTTGGACGCGATGATCTCAGGAACAACTAGTCCGAATTGAAAAATTATTTTACTGTTGGAGCCCATTTATCGAGGAAGGCTATAACGCCGTGCGAAGCCGGGGCGGTAAGACATTTGTTTGTTTGTTTGTTTTTGCGGGGCTACAAAAAACCCTAGCCCCAGCCGGTTCCGTCACTCCATCCACCCAAGGCACTCCCAGAAACTCAGCAGTCCGCTCAGACCGCTGCACACCTCTGGGAGGGATGATGCGGACGATAGGAACTGCGCCCGGTGTTCGGCCACACTGCTGCACTCCTGAATTACGTGCCGGGGCGTTTCTTTAGTTTTCATGCATCACCTGCAGAGCGGGCTGTCCGTCAGCCCTATGGTGTGGAGGTACTTGTTTAGGATACAGTGACCAGTATGGATGCCGATAACCTTGCGTAGTTTGTCCCTTTCAAGTCTAATGAGGCTTCGTGAGAATCACTTTGAAGCATCCGGAATCGCCTCTTTGGTTTGTCTGCAACCGCTGTTATTTCTCCATTCCGCTGCATGGCTGGTTTTCATTCTTTCAAGCAGCCATGCCCTAATTTGAGTCAGTGGCAGGAATACCAGCAGCTTGGGGCCATAGGTTGCCATTCTGGCGCCCCGCCTCACCAGTTCATCCGCAGCGTCGTTTCCGAGTTGCTGTGCCCCTTGATCTACTGCAGAGTTACTTCATTTGTGAGAGACCCTCTGTAGCGCCTAAAATATAATGATTGGTGCTTAAATACAAACATTCATTCATAAAATTAACCCTTAGACTTCACCGTAGTCAGGTGCAAAATATACTAAACTGTCGCTATAATTTGCGACAGTAACCCTAAGCTTTGAAAGAAACAATCCCTACTATGCCGCATCACTCGCTGAACTAACTATACATGCAAACGTACGAACATAGGTACATAGTACAACAGCGTTGCAAGTTTTATTCCAACTATAAAATTCAGTGAGAATACGAAGGCACCCGCCTGTATTAAGCCGTGACATATGGAGAAACGGTCATCCTTTACCATCGGTTATTTTGCAAAAAAATATTGTGAGATGTTAAGTGAGAACTTGCCCGAAAACTAGCTGCAAATGAAGAGTTCTTCCTTCTGAAAAATATCTTGTATTTTATTTGGATGACAAAGTACATAAAATTGAAGGTTTTTTGTTTCTTTCAAATAAATCATAGTATATAAAGTTGTATAATATGCTTACGCAAAAGTTTAAGATCACATTTTTGAAAATACTTTTGTGTTTCAAAGTCAGTTCACTACCTGTGAATAGTGGTACCTGCAGTAGTGTGTGTAATATGTATTTCTAATGCAATATGTTTAAAAAAAATATGTAATAAATTATAAAAATAAGCTTTTTTCCTTTCTTCTCCATACAAACTTTAAATATGCCAAATGTCACGTTCTTTCTCATAAAATAAAAATAATAATATCTTTGGACAATTCACACAACGTAATCACATCCCAAAGTAAGCAGAGCATGTACCAGACAACTGATAAACATAGTAACTTATATATTTATAAATAATAAACTAATAAAATAAACAAACCTACTTATATATTTCTAAATATATAAATATAAAAATAAATAATAGATAAGTGACACCCAGACACAGAATAAACCATCGTGTAGTCAGGGTGACTAATCACTAGACGAACAGGTCAGTCAAGTCAAAAAATCAAGGGATCCAAAGAATTCCACATCACACACTCATAGGTATATTGATAAACGCATAGTAGGGGCGGCAATACGTTAGAAATATAATCATTTCGTCTCCAAACTAGCTGCTAAGAGCTTCCCACATCTGCAATACTCGGTCTCTTCCGAGAACACCACTTGTACGAGAAAATTTAACAAATATCTATATCGTACGTGGACTTGAAATAACATTTTTATAACACCTACAGCTATTTATGTAGTACTAGCGGTTGCCCGCGACTTCGCTCGGGTGGAAATAACGATAAACAAACCTATTCCAGCGGAACAGTAAAATTTTCTGGTATAAAAGTAGTCTATGTTCTATTTCAGACTATAATATCCAGTCAGCAGTTCTGGCGTGATTAAGCTACGAACATCATCCATCCAAACTTTCGCACTTATACAGTATGTATCCCTGTTCAACTCGTTAATGTGTTGTCAGGTCTCATGTTCCCATTTGCCTTTTTTTTTAATTTACGACTTCATCTTTTTTCTTGGTATACCTAAGTCATAATATGGGAAAACATGTGGAGTAGGAAAAGATTGTTTTGTTTGTTATGAGGCTTTATGTAAAAAATTTTGATAAAAATCTAAATTATACATTACGGCGAAATTGGGTCCTAATATCGTGTATATTATAATATTCAATAAAAAAAATAACGATTAAATTAATAAGAAAATTAAAATCATTTTAACGGATATTTTTTTAGCATTGTTAACAGAATACCTACACCCCTTTCAGGTCGCACAGGGATTAATTTACACCTTGTATATAAGTAATAAAACGCCGAGAGTACAGAAGAAAAGAGTTCATTATCACTTTGTTTCAAAAGCAGAGGTGGTCGAGATTTAATAATGCTTATGTGTGCGTGTGCGCTGCCGAATGAAGTCTAAAATAAAGTTTTCATTAGGTACTCTCAGTGTTTCTTGTTTCCCTGGGTAAAACCACTCGCCCTACCTTCGATCAGACCTTTCTGCTCATCCTCGTTTGATCCAAAACCCAAATTATTAGGGGACATTTGCTTCATAGGAAATTAATGACATGTGACATTTTAGGGTACCTACTCAGAATTTAACACATTAATGGACAGTAGTCTCGCTCAGACAGTACTTTTTTTCATACGTTGCCCATGGGCGTAGCCTCACAGCACAATTATCATTGTAACACATTATATGATAGAACGGATATAGACGTGGACGTCATAAGGCGTTCTGTCACATATGTTATGTATGATGGGATATGACTGTACGTTGAGGCGTAAACGCCTATATCCGTAGTGTCATATTTTATGCCCTAAGTAATATGTGTTGTGCACTTACGCCTTCAGGCGTCAATGTCTATATTTTGTAGGTAGGTACCTACTATAAAATTATAATGAGCCATGAATTCGACTTCACATTTCTGTTACAGTTTGAGTTGTACAAACTTTCTAAAAAAAAAATTATGTATCGTGAAATGTGGTTAAAATCTGTTGTGTGATTTAGGAGTACCTACCGCTGACGTCTTCTAAATCACACAACAGATTTTATATTAAACGGACAAAGACAGACAGCAACTTTGTTTTATACAATTTACTTACAGTTACCTAAATAGTTTTTGCTTTCCGATCTTGTTTACAATTTATTGTGTTACCAGTTTCTAAACATTGCCTTGTTCTTCTAAACAAATTGAATCTTACTCGTTCAAGCATTATTTAAAACAATTAGTTACAGATTATTATAGTTATCTAGACCAAGGCTTCTGAAAAATGATGAAAATGATTACCTAAGCACTTTTTTCAACAGTTTTTGTAGCTTTTAATATTCTGGTAAACAAACCGATTTGATCGTATCCGATGATGGAATTGAACAGTAGTGTTGATATACAAAGATTATAATAATTTGGGACAATTTACACACAGTCATCTGACTCTGATCCGAAAATATGCAAAGCCTTAATATATCAACCAGAAACCTGATTAATTTACTTAAGTATATATTTCTAAAATACATCATACTTATAAGAATTTACTTAACCAATTACCTAGTGAATTAAACATATAACTAGGGGTCTAGACAAAGTCACATTCGAAATGCGATGTCGATGGAAAATAATTTTATTACGGAATTTGACGTTTGCGGTGGAGACCATAGAAATTTTTCATTTTTTTTGCGAACGATTAGTACGGCGATAACGAATTCGCCACGGAATGAATGTACCTTGTCTAACCCAACTATTCTGTACTAGCGCGAGTGTTGCGGAAAAACTCTTGGCTAAACTCTGTTTTGATAGCGAGTACCCTGGCTGTGGTGTTATATACTGTACATATGGTAGCGGTAGTAGTAAGGCTTCCTTTTTTTGCTTTTCTGTACTTCTTTTTTTTCTGTTATCCATTTTTTTCTGTATTATTGATATATTTTTTTAATAGTAAGTTATTATTTCTGTGATCTGTTTTTATGATGAATTGTGTAATATTTAAAATGCATCGGAGAAAGCTTGTTATTAGCAACATGTTTATCAAGTGATTGTATAAATATTAAAATTATGTTAAACTGTAAGCATTCTGAAGAGAAAAAAAAATGAATTACATCCAGACACAGGAAAAACAATAATGCTCGTCACACATGATCTGTCCTAGAAGGGAATTAGACCCACGACTAATACTAAATATAATAGAAATATACCTATATATGTAATTTATTTAGTACATACAAGTACCATCTCGGTTCATTTTTGTTCGATACGTGGCGAGACTAACTGGCCATACAAATAAACGAATCAAGTAATTTCACCCTCAACGAATTCAAACCCTCTGCCTAAGATTACTTCTAAAATTTTCGTAAACTTCGCTATCAATTTTCCTACAAATTTAAGTATTATTTCTTATCACTTCCGATCGACAAACGTTCGAATAATCCAAAAAATAACCCATTCATCTTTCCAACAATACATTCCAATCGTACACCCGTACATTGCCAAGTTTGTCGTACCGTATCTACCCTTACTTATATAGTAGGTACGAATACAAAAAGAGTTATTTGCGACCTGCCAAACCGCAGTAGCCGAGCCAAGCAGCTGTTCTCCACAACCGCCAATTCTTTTGTACAAGTCCAGCAGTGTATTAAAGTTCTGTATTAAGTTCGAGCGAGTTAATCTAGATGTTTGTTAGATGGTGTAAAAGTGTTTGTGAAGTAATTTAGAAGCAATAATGTTGTTTACTGCAGTTAATACTAGTAAGTGGAGAAAAGTAGATAGATTGTTTATTCGTTGGATATCTGGTTATCACATTCAGGTCTTATAAAATTCTAGCATTATTCTTGACTGCCTCTGTGGCGCGGTGGGAGTGTGTCTGCTGCGCAAGAGGTCGTGAGTTCGATCCTCAACCAGGATATAAATTTGTGTAATGAGCACGATGGTTTATTCTGTATCTGGGTGTTATTTATCTATAATATGGCCGCGAGTTTTTATTGCCAGGATTTTTACCTATTGTTTGCGAACTTGGCATTTAAGAATCCCGACGTATCACAAGAGTTGTTTTGCATCCTAAGTGAATTTTAGAATTTTGAATTATGTATGTATTTAAAAATATATAAGTAAGTTTAAAAGTTGTCTGTTTTCCATAGTACAAGCTATGCTTAGTTCGGGATCAGGTAGCGTGGTGTGAGTTGTCCCAAGATATTATTATTATTATACTCTCCTTGGATTTCATATTGTAGCATGATTGTGTTATACTAATTTATAAAATACCTACATTACCTACTGCAAGATTTTTGCTTAATCGAGCAACATACATCCATCCATCCAGCGCGGTACGATGACATTCAGGTGTTTGCCAAACAAGGGTTTGGGTGGCACTGATACTGTTATGGGCTAGCGTGACGGTTGCCATTACCCTGGCGCGAATCCAGAACTTCCTTCAGGGGGGTGAGGAGTGGGGGAGCAACTTGTAACCCAACCAGCCAAGTGAGAGTCGCTTGCATGGCGGGGGAGGGTACACAAGCCACCGCCGCCAAGTTTAGGGGCATTGCCTGTCAAAACACGCCGGTACAGTGTCAAAATTCGCCAAAAAGTCGTACACTCGAGTCTGGGGGAGCAACAGCCCCTGTTGACCACCCCCTCTTTCATCTACGCCGAACGAATGACATGTTTGTCTCTTCATCTCGTCGTAGAAAAATATTAGAAGGACGATTCAGTTTAGACACGAATATCTGCATGTATTCAGGCGTCTGATGGCCTCAAAGTTTGACTTGGAGATGTCTTTAGTGAATAAATCGTTTGACCTAAAAACTACTCTAGAAAAGAAGAATATTCATTATCATTATCATTATGTATGCAACATAGGCTGTTGAACACACGTAGCAATCAGGTAAATACTCAAATTTATTCGTTCTCGGTGTTAATAGTCTCCACTAAAACTACAAAACAACTATCAATATCTTCAAGCGAAAACACACAAAATAATTAAAGGCCATTGTCTTTTAGTTGTTTGTCAAAGTACCTACTAGAACAGTAACAGTATAAATCTGAGATGTTGGGATCCGCTTAGTGCTGCTTCTCTCAGGCCGCAATGCCCAGTCATTAAACACTAAATTCCTTGCGAAATATAGTAGCCATAATGTTGAGGTTATGTAGGAAATTCCCGGGAATTAACGAGGAGTATGCATAAGATTGAATGAGGCTAGCTGAGGAAGCAAAACGTACTAGACTTACGAGTACTAAAGGGAGGTATTCTAGGTGGTTATATCTTGAAATAATGTTACTTGTATCTAATTTAATGCTTGATTGGTTCAAAGAGCTAAATACAAATTTGAAAAATAATAAATCCGTTCTTAGTGAAAGCCTAATAAAGAAAGCCAATATAAAAGGTATCATTTACCAAAAAAACAGTTTAGATTCTGCGTTAATGAATCAGTCAATCAAAACAAGTATATCTACATCATTACTAATATTAAAAAGCTAAAGAGTTTGTTTATTTGTTTGAACGCGATAATCTCAGGAATTACTGTTGAACTGAATTCGAATTGAAAAAATATTTTACTGTTAGATAGCCCATTTATCGAGGAAGGCTATAGGCTATATAACATCACGCTACGATCAATAGGAGCTTGGCAGCAATGAAAAATCTTGTAAAAACGGGGAAAATTTACGCAGACGAAGTTGCACGAGTCAGCTAGTATGTAATATATATTATAAAATTGGAACAAATATTATAAAAATATTGTCAATTCTGTTAACGATTTATTTTGAGTGTAGAATATTAATATTATGCTCTGTCTGTATTATTTGAATTTCAATAAATAACTAAAGTATTACTTACAATTTTAGTTATTTCACTTTAAGTTAAATTAAATTTAATCGTGAAGAATTAAATTTTTCGCTTCGATTAGACTGCGTCAAGCTGAATCGGCCCTGACTGGGCCGTCACTCTTGTTTTGCATAGTTGTGAAAGAGATAAAACTTACGGGCAATAAAATAAGATGGATACAAAAACCATACAAATGATTAGAAATCTGTATTTTTGCTTAAGTTAAAAAGGGGTGATTACTCCATTGTAAAAAAAACTTATAAACTCAGCTTTGCCCTCGGCCTCGCAATCGTGGGTATGGGTAATCACAATAAAAAGTATTTTATGTGTTAGATAAAGTTGTAAACTATTTGTAGGTTTATGCATACACCTTCATCAGTTTTTATGTATTTAAGTAACAAACATTCAAACGCTCATAGCTCTAATAGATTAACACTAGAGATATGAACAAAGTTGAAAAGTTTGTCTGTTGTACAACGCTTCTGATGAGATAGCAAACATGGACCATGTACCGTATTAACGTAATTCAAATTTGATAAAACTAAGGTATCGACTAGCCTTTTCCTCATTTCAATGCAAAGATATCGCAGCAATCTGAACAGTACCTTTAACATGTAGAAACAGTTTTAACATTGTTATTTATATACCCTCAAAACGCAACTCCGGATTATAGCTAAGACCTAAGATGTTAGCAATTTCCACTCTTTCGATCCCATACCTTTTTATTTAAACTTAAGGTTTTGCGTATAAAATTAATAATTTGTTTTTTACTGCCCAAGACTGTAAATTTTGATTTTTGTGCATTAAGGACTAAGGTGTTTGCCTCAGACTAATCTGCCACTCTTTGCAGGTCTGCATTCACCTTTTCCACAACAGGTGACCCGAGTCCCGGATGTCGAATGTATAAAAAAGTTGTATGTCGTCTGCGTACTTATAGTGCTTGCATTCGCAGAAGCAGGTGGTTATGTCAGCAGTGTATAAGGTGAAGAAGATCGGCCTGAGCAGAGATCCTTGGGGGACTCCCCTTTTAAGTTTAAAGACTCCCCTATTTGTGGATGCGAAATTAAGGCTGAGCCGTCCTTTCTCTTCATGACTGGCCTATTGGTCTAGTGGTTAGTGACCCTGACTGCTAAGCCGGAGGTCGTGGTTTCGATCCCCACCTAGGATAAAACTTTGTCTGATGAGCAGGATGGTTTATTCTATGTCTGGGTGTTATTTATTTATTTATTTATGTATTTAGAAATACATAAGTATGTTTCTATAGTACAAGCTCTGCTTAGTTTGGGATCAGATGGCATTGTGTGAGTTGTCCCAAGATATTATTATATTATTATTACAACCTGCTGGGACCTATTTGTCACGTAGCTGTCGAACCATCTGATAGTTTCAGGCTCAAAACCATATTAAGCGAGTTTTGACAGCAGCAGTGCAACATTGGGAGTAGTCCAGCAGTGCCAATATGATTGCTTTTTCGTGATTCCGTGCCTCCAAAATATTGCCCACGACAACCGCTGAGGCCGCAGCAGTACCGCGTCCCTTCATAAAGTCGAAGATTACCTCCTGTTATAACATGACTTAGTACGGCTAGAAAACTGTTGTCAGCATAATAAACTAAACCTCAATATATCGAAATGTTAAATGACACAATCACATTCACACGTAAGATACACCCCATAGACTATACTTATAGTCTAAAAAATTCTCGTATGAAACAGGTAGACTTTTATACGGGATCTTAGCATGACCCATAACTCAAAATTACTTTATGAGAAGCACATAGATGCAACAAGTCTATCGGAAGACGTGTGGTCGCTTTGACCGCTCGATTAAGACTGCCAAAAAAGACTGACTGCCACGCTCCCGCTATTTTAAATGTAAACTTCCAACTAAAGTCACGCCATCTTGCGGGGGTCATATTTAAATGTGTCAATAGACTTGCTTTTTAATCAAAAAAATATATATGTATCCGACATTTACATTTCAAATGTCATAACATAAGTATTACGCTTCTATTCCAAAGTTTGGTGAAAAGTATAAATGAAAATATAATGAGAATGAATCGCCACACACTGCTTAGGTACCTATTTATATCTACAAAACCGAAAACATAAACAAAAAACATCACATACAGAATGAAACACACATACATAACCAACTTTTAACTACATTACATAGTTAACTGCAACATGTAACAAATCAAAACAAAACATTTTTAGAAAACATCACATTTATCAAACTTTAAGCAACTTTAACAAAAAAAGTCAATTCAGAACTTTTCAACACATTTTTTCTGGGACTTTTCTCCTAAATGCGTATTTCATGGTGATACTACGTTAGGCTACGTCTACCTCGGAGAACCCTTTGAGTTGGCGCTCGAATGCACTAAATATCCAGCCGACCTGTTCTCCTGCCCACCTCTGGACTCCTTAAAACGTTCTCATTCCAAAGCTTTAAGTAATAAACTTTAGTGTAAAGGGAATAACTCGAATGCTGTTTCGGAACTTGAAGTACCTACGAGAAAAAATACGTTATTGTAATTATGATTTCAGTTTGTTTGTTTTATCGGTTTGGTTTTGGTTTTTAAAATTGTGGTGTAGTTACTTAGCTGTGTTGTAAAACTATAACATTTAAAATAAGTGAATGCTTTTTAAAGCGGTCACTATTACCATTTTTGTAAATAAGTATGAAGGTGCATACATCAATATCTTATAAACGGAACTAATGGGAATCAGATTTCCCATAAGTTCCGTTGACGGAACTATGGGGAAAAAAATTCCACTAGTTCCGCTGCGGAACGTCTTTCACGGAACTACTGGGAATAAACCGGATTTATAGAATATAATAGCTACCTATAGAAAAATAAATTAAAAATGAGAAGACTTCATTACTGCCCCCACATGTCTATAATGGTGTATTTCTTCACGCATTGCGTTACGGGCGATGTCTAGGCTTTTGTTTTCAATTTGTGACTTGTTTGGCGACTGATCATCTGACTTACTGACATTGCCCTAGTATCCTAGGATTCTCTCATTACATCAAAAATATTTCCCTGATACTACAATAATTCAAACTTCGAAAACACACTAAGCTTCTGTCCCCGTCAGTCCTCCTATAAGGCTGCCTTTTTACCAGAGCGGAGCTTATGCAAAAGCATTCAGCGGTCAGCAGTCTGACGTTTTGTGAGTGTCTGGATCGGCTGGAACTTGGAGTGACAGGCAGTTATGTACCCACACACAAATCACAATGACCCAATAAGAAGGCTTAGTGTGGTTTTCTTATTCGTCCAGATGAAACCAAGTAACCAGTAGTGGATTCAGGGGAGGCTAGGAGGCTTAAGCCCCCCTAAAATGCCTTAATTTTAAATGGAAGGTACGCACTTTATTCCTTGATGGATCAGCTGAATCATCACAACATTAGTAACATAAATATTAGTCTGTATGTATGTATTTATTTATGTATGTATGTATTGCTGTAAGTATGTATACTATTGTATAGTTATGTATGTAGGTATATATGTATATATGTATTTTTGTAAGTATGTATAGTATTGTATAGTTATATTGTTTTATTTGCGTATTATGTAAGAATAATAAGGAAGTTCTTACAATTAGGTTACTGCACCTTTCACACATTCCATTTCTACACCACCCTAAGGTAGACTGGCAGAGAATGCTTTTAGCATTAAGTCCACCTTTGTACAACTTTGTGCATAAAGTTTTAAATAAATAAATAAATAAAATAATTCACCAATTCATATGAGTAGTGCAATAACGGCCCTGTCTGATTCAAGCCCCCCCCCCCTCCCCCCGAAACGACAACCCTGGATCCGCCACTGTAAGTACTACTATAAGTACTTCTGCTACCTGGCGGTGTACGAGTACATCTTAACCTTCCGATTTACCATTTGATATTAGTGGAAGCAGTCACACATCTTAGCTTCATAGCTAAGATGTATGACTGCTTCCTCTAATATCAAGGTTCCACTCATGTCGAGATCATCCTCGCTCACTATTTAACATATCTCTGTTGAAAAAGCTGGCTAACACGGAATAAAAAACTTCAAATAAACTCAAGTAAAGTTTTTTCATTACTTAGGTACTTTGGTCGACGAACTTGAGTCAAGCCGATTTGAACTCTTAAGAATAACTTGAAACAAAATCAAAATCATTTTATTCACAGTGATTCGTTTAAAATACAACTTAAGTTTTTATGCTCGCAGCGAAATCGACCGAAAGGTAAAGTTTTTCATGGCGTAAGTTACAGAGGTACAGTTAGCGGCAGGGCTTGCTAAACATTTTCAATTTTTAGTGTCAGTTTTTTGACGAATCTTCGCATAGTCTCTCATGAATTTTTCATTTATCTTCAGTAGGTACATGTCATTGTTAACCAAATTGTAATCAAACTGTTATTAATAAACATAAATGAAGGTTATTCGCATATGGATTCACAGAGGACTATGCGAGTAATATTGCATATACGTTTACTGCGCCTGATATGCGTACAAATATTGTACAATGTAGTAGCTAATATTTATATTTATGAATGTATCGGGGACAATAAAATAGTTTCCTAATCGATTTCAGTTACAGTGGCAATCTCATCAGGGATTAGCCACGAAGGAGCTATTTTAGCACACAAGGGTATGTGCAGACCAAACACACATACTCTCTATTCCCTCTCACTCACAAATCGATGTGTCAGATAATCGTTAAATATCATTTTTCTTAGCTTTTTCTCATAATCAAATTATTTATTGCCCAAGGCGTCGACTGCCTGTTAACAATGGACAATAACTCTGTGACATATTGTTTGTCTATGCGTTTTCTAAACTATTCAATAAGTAATTTGAGAACTGATATTGTTTATTGGGTTCTAGGGTTCCGTTAGTTGATAAAACCTTTTACAAATGGACCTCGACGATCTAAAGAAGATTACTACTATGAACTGGATATAGAAGGAGTAGGACTAGATGTCAGAGTGAAAGTTGTAGGTTTAACAATAAAAACAAAATTAAGTTTTAAATGTTTATTTTAAAGCTAAACTGTAGATACTTTAAAGTACCTATTCTTGACCTCTTTTAGTATAATTAACTATTCACGAAAGGAAATAAGGCAGCAAACTGAACAATGGAAGAATCTGACTTAAGACAGCTTTCAGAACGATCTGCAAAACTGAAACTACAAGATGTACCTATTATTTTTAAGCCATTGCAGGGACTGCTTCGTATTATAATCTCTGTACTTAGACTCAGACTTAGGTTTTATATAATAATAATAATAATAATCATTTATTTCGAACATACGTCCATATTTCGTTAGTAACAATTTTATGACTTACAAGCTAGTGTTAGTAAATACAAAAACAGCACAACAAACATAGATACAATTTCCAAAATACACTTATTTGCGTGCATGATTTGACGGTGCCACATGCATCCTTGTCCAATGACCAAAGATTGGATCTTCAAATCTTGCCGCCATTTTTTTCAGCACATTGTTAGGGCTGTCACGCATGCGACTCCACAGGGATGCTACACGTTTGCGCATTATTGCATAAAAATCGTCGACTCGTTCCTCGGCGAACATCCCTGAAGCACTGCAGTAACGAGGCAGCCCCATCAACGCCCTGAACGCATTGTTGTACTGGATGCGTAACACGCTGTAAGCCCTCTTAGTAAAGTCGACCCACAGGCTGCAAGTGTAAAAGGTTTGACAGTAAGCTTTAAACAAGGTGACCTTAACACTGTTTGTACACCTTGCAAACCTGCGAATCAACATATTGCTTCTGACTGCCAGCGCCCTACGCTCCCTCTCTATGTCCATGTCGTCTGATAAATCTGCGTTTACCCAGTGCCCTAGATATTTAAACTTCGACACGATCTCGAGCGATGTTCTGTTTAGTGTGACAGGCGGTACTAAAGGATAGTGCTTGGTACCTGCCTTGAACGGCAGTAATTTGCTCTTAACCGCGTTATATCTAAGGCCATGGGCCTCCGCATATTCCTCACATATTTTTATTAATTTTCTGAGGGCACTGATTGATTATACCTACACTAAAACCTTTCCAGAAAAACATGCAGACGAATACCGAAAACATCGTTTAAATCGGATCAGTGGTTTTTGAGAAAATTTAAAAACGTTTTTTAAGCTGGTTAATAAAAACAGATTCTAACTAAATAAGTAAAATAGTCTAGCTTAACTAATTCGTGGAATGAAAATACGTCATTGACCTAAGTCCTTTTAAAAACACTCACGCAGTTCAAGCAGCACTAAATTCCGAAGTGCACTACAAACGTTGAAATCTAGGACTAATAGTAAACCTACAAAGAAAGGTGCACCGCTCTGAATCGAACCTGCAACACGTGATGCATTAGGGCTTGGCAATGCGCCCATTTACCTGAATGTGCTAAACAGGTATAGGTTTGTCAGTATTTTTATTATCAGCGTCCTACCTCGGCTTCTCTTATATAATAATATAAATATCTCTCTCCCAAACTCTTAGAAAAACTTAGTTTACGATATAGATGTATATTTAAAATATAATTGAAAATAAATAATAATAATAATAATAATAATAATAATCTTTATTGATCACACACAATACAAAAACCTTAGTATTAAGCACATACAGGTACACTGTTAGAATGTTTGTGGTCACAGTACAGATCGCAACTGGTATCTTAGCTAGGTTACATAATAACCTGTGTTAAAGATACCAGCCCTCTCCCAAGATGAATACATTTTATTAATTATTTACAGGTATAAAATTGTTGTGGACCTTTTCTAATTAGATTAATCATTTATAATCTCATAATTATGATTACAGTTAGGTTTGAAAGAAAAAAAAAAAAACAATCAAACAATGAGCTTACAAGTAAAATAATAAAATAAATAAAAAAATAAAAAGGAAATCGATAAATCTGGTAGAATGTATGTATGCATGTGTGTGTGTGTGTGTGTATAGGTGTGTGTTGTGTGTGTGTGTGTTTTTTTGTATATGTAAAAGGCAGTAGTGTTCGTTTACACCATATGACCAAGAAGATTTTCTGTCTCTTGGTAAGTTAAGCTACGTAGCCACTTATTAACATGAATTTTACAGGTTTGAGCATTTAGATGGTACACGGGCAGTAGTTTATTCACTTTATTATAAAGCGTGGGAGCCAGGAAGTAATTAAATCGTTTCGAGTAATTAGTGTTACTTTTCTTAATTACGCATATTCTATCTTTTCGCCTCTTAGTTATAGTTTGAAATGGGGTAATTATTAATTATTATAATAAAAAAAATAATGTATCGATAACTTATTGGTCTTCGATTATCTATATTTGTTTAACTCTGCAAATGAATTGGAATAATATTAACTTTTTTGTAGGTGTTTATATTTTCATGTAGGTACGCAAAAAACCCTCAGGAGCAGTTCACCAGATTCTCGATTCACCAGATTCGCAACTTACCAGATTCTCAACTCACCAGATTCGCAGTTAACCAGAAGTATAATCAAAAGCAAAATAAATTTATATAGTAGAAAAACATGGTAGTCTATATAAGAACGAAATCTAAATATTTATTCCATGCACGAGACATTTTTCTCCTAACTTTTAAGTACAAATAGTTACCATTATGACAAAATAATTGTAAATGACCAACGGAACCCCACATATTTTGACAATTTGTCAGCACAATAAATACGATATTCCTTATTGTCAGAATAAAAGACGGATCACAGAGATTAAGTAGTACCTACATACCACGTAACAGCCGCCAGACTAACCGTTACACATTGTTTAAACTCATGGAAAGATATATCGATGTGAAAGGTGCAATTTTGTAGTATGTTAATGGCTCAGCTGAAGGGTTATGCAATGTATCCCATCGGTATTGTGCTAGGTTTAAATTTATCCTTCTATGGATAAGTTTATTTTTGTAACTTAAACTATTGTGGATGAATATTTTATAATATTATGAGTGTGTCAATAATCACTTTTCTTATTGTCTCTAGTTAAGGTAAGTGTTTTTGTTTTGTTGTCACTTTGTTTTTGTGTTCTTTACGAGTAGCATTCACTATACCACTTAACACTAACTTCACTAAGTTAATTCAAAAGGTTACACCACAGACATACTCGTAGTGTGAAGGCTTAGGAGGACTACCTCCTAAGCCTTCACACTACGAGTATGTCTGTGGTGTCGAGGAGCTAGATAGCTTCGACGTTCACATGTTGAAGAAGTCGTTATTCATGAGCTTGGGCATACTTTTTTATAACATTTGCAACAAGGTCACAGAATATACCAGGGAGCGTTCACAATACCCCGAAGTACTTTGTTTTGAAATCTTTGAATGATGTCAATATTACTTTGGCTGGTACAGCCCCAGAGCTGAATACCAAAAGTCCATATTGGCATCAGGGCTTGTCTATATGAGTATAAAAGAATTTTGTTTTCCACTGATAGTATGGAGTGTCTACCGAGTAGCCAGTTCATATTTTTATAGCGAAATTCTAACTCGGATCGTTTCTTTTTAATATGGGCCTTCCAGCGAAGCTTAGCGTGAAGTGTCATGCCCGAAGTGTTTGGCTGTATTTTCGTGCAGTATAGTATGGCTGTTGATATATACCGGTTGATATTTCAGGTGTTTATTAGTACCAAATAAACCGATGTAGATTTCCATGGGTTTATTTTGTTTCATTTAATTTGATTCGCAATTTTTTTGTCCAATTAACAACAATATTGACGCCTTTTTGAACCTTTTCTACTGCATCCTCATTCTATAGCCATGACGGCCGCGTCATCTGCGAATGTTGCAATAGTGTTTTCATCTAGTTTTGGAATATCACAGTTGTACAGTAAGTAGAAAACGGGACCTAAATGCTTCCCTGTGGTACTCCAACCTTTATTTGTTTAATTCAATAATTGCCTTTATTTATTTTATTCAATAATTGCATTTTTAATTGTCTAAGTTCTGAATATGCATCTACTTGTCTTACTCTGAATGACCTATCTGGCAGGTAAGATTCTATAATATCTGGAAACTGCTTTAAGAGTATATTCCTTAGTTTGTGGAATGATGCTTCATGCCACTTATCAAATGCTTGTGCTACATCTATAAAAACAGTAAAGCTGACTTTTCTTTCTTCTAATGTTTTTTCTATTATGTTCGTATTTGGTCAATGGTAGAATGTTTTTCTCTGAACCCAAATTGGTAGTCGGGAATCAAGTTTCTTTCTTCTCTCAGGGGCTCCAGTCGCCTCAATAGTTATTCTTCAAAGATTACTGCACCTTTAAATCTGCTTTTCCGGCCAATCACTGCAGAAACATTAAAGTGAGTTAAGGTGGAGATACCTGTAAAACATAACAGTAGTGAGCATGCTAATTGCATGTCAGTAGGGGGTCAATTGATAACGTGAGGCTCGAAACGTGGTAGGACATATCACCAAAGGGAAGGGCGGTGTAGTGAGTTTCCGATTGCACGTCTCCCTTCCCCGTTGTGTCGTGTGAAAATTTTTAAACTATTTTGTCCACAAAAATACATGTAGTGACATAGCCTAATTGCTAAAATATTAAAAAATTACTCCTCAAGGATTTGCTAGTTATCTTTTTTTGAAAAAAAAAACTCATTTGAGAAGGGGGTTGGCCTAAAAAATCACCACGTATCACCAGAGGGAACAGGAAGAGTCAAAAAGTGACTAAAAACATCACGTGATTAATGGAAAACCCCTAAATCAAAATCAGATGCAGGTATGCCAGATAGCGTACTCACATCAAAATTAGGTAGCACGCGCAAGGAACTGTTATGCTTGAGTGTATTTGCGTTGTTATCGCAGACTGAGTCGGTGGTGCAGTGGGTGTGTGTACGACAGCTGCGCAAGAGGTTGCGGGCTCTATTCTCACAAGGGACATCACTTAATATGATCTAGGAATTGTTATTTCAGGCCTGAGTGTCCGTTGTGTTGTACCACACATAGCTTGTATCTTACAGTGGGAGAGTTGCTTATTAAAAAATAAATAGTTTATCTGTAGTTATGAAACTTACACACTTTCTTTTGCAAAACATTTATACTTATTTATTAATTTGGCTAATATTTAAGCACATATATGCGCTACAATGTTGTACTCATTGAGGTATATGTATCCAATCTCAGTTACTCTTCTTTTAACATTTTTATCTCTTCTTTTTGCATCAGTCCTCTAATATGGTGTTTAATATAATTGTGGCAGAACCTTACCTGCATGGTTGCATATACAGTTTATAAACACAGAAACATTGTAAATATTGGCAATTTGAAAAGAAGGGCCGCGAGTTTTTATTGCCTGTTCTTTTCTCCGGCTTTACCTATTGTTTGCGAACAGGCATCACATGGTACATGTAGAATCGACTTTCCACAAGGGTAGTATTTTGCTTCCTAATAGAACGAAGATTTATTATTATTATTATTCTCTTTACTTCGTTTTTTTCTTATCAATTGCATTTTTAAATATTTATATAAAAAATACATTTAAAAATATAAAAAATAGTGTCCCACCGGCATCGGGTACAGGGGATTATTCCCAGTAGTTCCATGAAGCCAGTTACCAAGCTACCGGTGGTTACGGCCCCAGAGAAAGGAACCTCCTCACAATGCGAGCCGTGTCCAGAAGTACTGCCTTCTGCATCAAGCGCTTGATCCAACCGTCTAACGCAAGCCTCTCAAGGTGTAGGTCGAGGCTCTTGGCAATCAAACCATTAACGGAGACGACTATCGGTACAATGATTGCCGAATCAACATCCCACATGTCGACAATCTCGTGCGCCAGATCCAGATATTTTATTTGTTTATCCTTTTCGGCTTTCACGAGATTTTCGTCATGGGGGATGGTGATGTCGACAATCATTGCACGGCGCTCAGATCGGTCTATCAGCACAATATCAGGCTTGTTAGCGACAACAGTCCTGTCTGTGATGATAGAGCGATCCCAGTACAACGTGATACGACTATTTTCAAGAACTGGCTCAGCAACGTACCTGTAGTACGGGACTTCAACGTCCACAAGGTGGTATTTCAGAGCAAGTTGCTGGTGGATTATCCTGGCTACTTGATTGTGTCTGTGCAAGTACTCGCCGTTAGCAAGACGTGAACAGCCGGAAACGATATGTCTGAGGGACTCACCAGGTCGGTGACATGCACGACAGATGTCAACAGTGCCATCCCTCAGTATAATTATATTACCGGTAGTTATTCGTCATGATAACTTCGTCAGCAATTGCACAGACAAAACCCTCGGTTTCACCGAAGAGGTCACCGAACCGTAGCCAGGCCACAGATGCTAGTAGGTCCACATCGGGCCCATGAAGAGCCCGAAAGAACCTACCGTGAAGCTCCTTACTCTGCCATACCTCCCTGCGTTCGTTGACTCCAAGTACTACTGGCCTGCGCCAGATCTCTTTAGCCAAGGAGAGCGGGGTAAGCCCGGTGTCCACCGCGACAACATCCCGATGCACACCCACGTCCATATGGAGAAAATATTCTCTGAGATTGTATATCTCGCGGTTATGAAGGGACTTGAGGTTCAACAAACCCCGGCCCCCAAACTTCCGCGGGATATACAATCTCATCACAGATGAACGCGGGTGATGCATTCGGTATGACGTCATGAGTGTACGGACTTTTCGATCCAGGTTGTCTAATTCTGTCTGAGTCCACTTGAGTATCCCGAAGGAGTACATTAGAAGTGGCATGACCCAACTGTTGCAAGCCCGGATCTTATTGCCACCTGACAAAAGGCTATTAAGCACTTTTTTCAGGCGACCGAAGAAACGTTCTTGCAACAGCTGTTTCATGTCAACCTCATTTTAATGCACAGTGCCTGCGATATACCCAAATACTTATAGGTCTCGGTTGCGAGAAGTGATCTTAAGTGAATGGAATCCGAGAGTTGAGTCCCTTCGGATTCCACTACCCGCCCTCGCTTTATATGAACGACTGCACATTTGTCAACACCAAACTCCATTCTAATAGAATTACTAAAGGTTTCAGTTACCTTCAGTAACGCTATTAGCTGTGAGCTGGTGGGGGCAAAGAGCTTCAAGTCATCCATATACAGCAAGTGGGATATGACCTGACCACCACGTCGCAACCTGCAACCTAGCCCTGAACTCTCTAGTAAGGTACCTACTAAGTGGGTTCAGTGCTAGGCAGAACCAAAGGGGACTCAGAGTGTCACCCTGGAATATACCCCGCTCAATCCTTATAGGTACGCCGCCACTTTCTTGGATCCCTCGGCACCCTGGATAGGTAAGAACCGTATTCCATTGTCCCATACACGACTTCAAGAAGGTGCATAAAGTTGTATTAACTTTATACAACTTCAGCACCCTCAGAAGCCATGTATGTGGCACGGAGTCATACGCCTTCTTATAATCTATCCAACATGCCGATAGATCCTTTCGGTTGCGGCGAACCTGCTGGCTAATAGTCATATCAATGAGGAGAAGCTCTTTAGTACCGCGGGCCCCACTTCTAAATCCATTCTGAGAGGTACACATGATGGAGTTTGTGTGTATATGTTTATTTATTTTAGCTCTCAGAATGGATGTAAGAAGTTTATAGATCGATGGTAAACAAGTTATCGGTCTATAATTTCTAGGGTCCGAGGTACTACCGGTCTTATAGAGCAGGTGGGTCACTCCTTTAGTCATAAAGGCTGGCAGCGACGCAGATTCTAGGGCGGACTGGAATTGCGATGCCAAACAAGCGTGCGAACTGCGTAGCCATTTCAGCCAAAAGTTGTGCAGTCCGTCTGGGCCTGGAGATTTCCAATTAGAAAAAGGACGGACTGCACTGGCTACGTCTGTGCTGTTAATGTTAATATCTTCCTCATCTAGCAGATGACAGCGCTGAATGGCCCGCACTTGGTCCGATAATCGTTGTGCCGAAACGTTGACAGTCGGCTCAAGCACCTGAAACAGAGGCAGCATCCGTTCACGGTACACAGTGAGGTGAGTTCCCCCCTCTGTAGCCGCATAATATGCCCGCATGACGTTCTCGTTCATCGATGTCGTCCATCGCATGCGGCGCACATAACCACCGACAGCGGGGGCCCTGTTTGAGGCCGGTGGGCCTCGGGGTCCTAAGCTGGTCGGCGGCCGGCCTCTCCCTCGCCGACGTACAGGTGGTGGCGACGTAGGCGAAGAGAAATACTCGTCACTCGACGAGCTCGACGCCTCAGCAACGGCTGGTGTGTTGAATCCTGTGGTTGCGAGGCGGAGCGGAGCGACGAGTCCGGGGGTGGAGGGTGTGCTTGTAGATGTAACTGGGCTCTGCTTCGAGTTATCATAGTTTAAATCGTGCATTTCTGTTGTTCGTGTGGTTTCATCTTGACAGATGTCATTTTCCTGTTTTCTATTTTGTATGGTTTTCTGGGTTAGGCGACATCTCGCCCCCTTCAAATCTTGCCCGCCGGCGAGTTGTACCCTCTTGTTAAATGTTAGGGCCGCACTCGCCCAAATACAATTTTACAACTGGGCCAGTTATACCTCTGAATATTCACTAGGAGTCAAGTGGCCCATTGAATTAAATTCTTATACATTTGGTAGTTGTAAATTTTTTCATCGTTAAAAATCGTCAAGAGTCAAAATAACTTAGCTTCATTTACACATATTTGAACATAAAGTTAATAGAATATTATTAATCATTAAATTGTAATATTTTTTCTTTATTCAATGTGTAAATGTTCGGATTGTAAGCTGAAATCTGGCTTATATGTACTATATATATATGATATATTATATTTTTTGATTTATATAACGGACAAAAGTATGCAACATTGAAATAATATTACAAATAATACAAAACAAATCAAATCAAAACAATTTTATTATCAAATCAAAACAAAGTCTCTATGGTGGGATAGAATAGAAGGAGCCTCCACTTACACAGAAATGACAAAGAAAATAACATGACTAAATATCGGTAAAAAAAATCAAGCCCCTGTGGTATCCATAACATTTTTACCATTAATTATTGTTGTATAATATAAATATATATATTAATTATTGTTTTATATATTGTTTTATAATGTAATTATGGTTCGACCAAACATACGTTGCTGCTCACTCCCCATAGACGATAGCGAAATGATTCATAGTGTAAGTAATGACCTATAGTATTTACAATAAAGCTGCAAATTTTCATAAAAATCCGTCAAGTAGTTATTCTGTTTCGATAAATAGCTACAGACATTATCCGTTATTGCTTAGCTCCTATGGGAAATAGCGTGATAAATTATAGCCTATATGTTAGTCCAGATTTATTAGAATACACATGCAAAATTTCAACCGAATCTGTCGGGTAGTTTTTGCGTGATGCGTGTTCAAACAAACAAACAGACTGACAGACATTTCTAAAAATGTAGGAATGTGTTTAAATACTCTTTTCGAGCATTTCCCAATATTTTTTTTCACTATGTTCGGCCATGTACAGACACGTAACACGAACACGAAATTTACAATTTTATTATTTGTATAGATAGATATGTCTACTTATGTAGCCATATCTCTCACACTCAACACACCTTTTTATTGAAGTGATTATTGATTACTTTATAAAAAGGAATATAATATACATACCCTTTTTTTTACAAAAGAACATGTATTATTTGCTTGATATTGTTTTAGTGTTGCATGCTTTTGTCCGTTATATGAATCGAAAAATATATTCTATCATATATATATATAGTACACTAGCTGACCCGCGCAACTTCGTCTGCGTAAATTTTTTCTTTTTTTTCAACATTTTTTCGTACCCTATTGGTCGTAGCGTGATGTTATAACCTATAGCCTCCCTCGATAAATGGGCTATCCAACAATAAAAATTTTTTTCAGTGCGGCCCAGTAGTTCCTGAGATTATCCCGTTCAAACAAACAAACAAACTCTTAGGGGGATGAAAAATAGATGTTGGCCGATTCTCATAGATACCGGATAAGCACAAAAAATTTCATCAAAATCGGTCAAGCCGTTTCGGAGGAGTATGGCAACGAAAACTGTGACACGAGAATTTTATATATTAAGATAAAAGCCAGATTTCAGCTTTCAATCCGAACATTTACACATTGAATAAAGAAAAAATATTACAATTTAATGATTAATAATATTCTATTAACTTTTTGTTCAAATATGTGTAAATGAAGCTAAGTTATTTTGACTCTTGACGATTTTTAACGATGAAAAAATTTACAACTACCAAATGTATAAGAATTTACTTCAATGGGCCACTTGACTCCTAGTGAATATTCAGAGGTATAACTGGCCCAGTTGTAAAATTGTATTTGGGCGAGTGCGGCCCTAACATTTAACAAGAGGGTACAACACGCCGGCGGGCAAGATTTGAAGGGGGCGAGATGTCGCCTAACCCGGTTTTCTTGTTGATATTCTGATTTATGGCGTTTTTTATAGTTTATTGAATGTAATAAATACTTTACTGGGTTGTTATAATAATTTATGTGTGATTTAGAGGTGATTTATTTAAAATTAATCGAAAAAAATATTGTATTCAGAAACGACGTTTACTCTGCTCGGTGTTGCCCGGTTATTATTATTATTATTATGTATGTCGTTTCCATATCACGGGACTATGGAGTCCCGGTCATTTGGGAGGCGTGCGTGGGGCCGAAGCCAACACGTAGAGGCCCGTTAGACACTTTAATCTAAAGGCTATGTGACACAAACCGGCGAATATCGTTGTATACACTATATAAATGTACCCAACGACATTCCCCGGTTAGTGTAAAAACTATTGTCAAAAAGTGGTAGCTAAGAAATTGGGTTATGGAGGTGATGTGTTAGTGGAATGGTTAGCTGGTACTATTGAAGAACTATGGCGCCTGCCCTGCAACACATGGTAAAAACACACGGACAAATGGGCAGGCGGTGACTCGCCACTCACTAGATGGGCCCCCTTCTGGCCGCCACAGGCATACAGCCAAACAGGCGACAAGGAGCAACATGGGTGTGAGCAGCGCGGGCTGTCGAGCGGTGCGGCGCCGGTTTCACCATCACGAAGAAGGCCCGTGAGCGGGTTTCCCCGTAGTTATGCCCTTGAAAATGACACTTCCACCCCCGAGCATACAAGCTCTGGCGACCTCCCTCTAGCCGGCCGGTTAAGTCAAGCCAGAGTTGAGAGTCCTGCGGGCGCTCTTGGTGTTCCACTCCCGCCGGCCAGTGAAGGCAAGCGGGAGACGAGGCCCTGACCAACTCTCTGAGGTATCGGGACCGCAGTGTCGCCACACACATTCAGCTCGCCACAAAGCTGCCCTGCGGTTTGTGTACTCTTATTTCACCCTCATGAGACATTTTTTATTGGTGTCAAAAGGATTTCAAGAGCTGCTACTATGCCCTCAGAGTGTTGCGTTAATCTCATATAGGGAGACAACGACTAGCCCCGAGGGATTTATTATTATTATTATTGTCTGTTCTCATCAAAGTCTGTCATATAAAACAAATTACTCCAACATTGTGACACAATTTTATGACCACTCAAGATAATGTAGCCAGTTGCATTCAAAACAAAAGTCGTGAAGATAAAACGTACATTGAACAACACTCGTAAATAACTTAGTAGGTACAGCTCTTACAAGTTTTGAGAATAAATGCAAACGGCATTACCGTTAGTGGTCCCATCATTTTTGAACATTTTTAGCAAAGTCCTGAAATATAATAGTCGGTACTTAACTTATGGCTAGGTCAGACTCTTAAATACCTTATTCATATCGGTATGTTATGCATTTCATTATTTTTACTAATATTATAAAGGTGAAGAGTTTGTTTGTTTGAACACGATAATCTCAGGAACTACTGCTCCAAATTAAGAAAATATTTTACTGTTAAGTAGCGCATGTATCGAGGAAGGCTATAGACTATATAACATCGCGGTACGACCAACAGGAGCGGAGCAGCAATGAAAAATGTTGCAAAAACGGGGAAAATTGACGCATACGAAATTGTGCGGGTCAGCAAGTGGTTTTATAAGCTTACTAACGCACTACGTTACAATTTTATTTTTTAAAAGACAACTTTTGCAGTGACGAGCCCTTTGTGGCGGGGGATTTTACAAACATCCAAATCACGGATACAAAGTACCCCCAGACTCGGAACAACAGTTTGTGAATCACACAAAATGGTGCCCCATGTAGGAATCGAACTCACGACCTTAGGCAGCAGTCGTACACTCTCCCATCGTGCCATCGAGGCAGTCAAATTACACCAAGACTTAGAACCAACATAATGAAGACTCAAAGACAAAATGTATCAAAATGAACATACGACCTCTTTCACAGCTATGGTGTTATATGACAAAGTTTTTAATGTAACACCATACCAAATTAAATCAAATCAAATTGTTTATTTGCAACTAATTGTACAATAGTTGGTCTTAAAGTAAGAAAGTACAGGACTTAGTACATTTTTAAAGTGCTGCAAGAAATGCTCATTTTTATTGTGATAGAGAAGAAAAAAGGTCAACGAACTATGTCATGTGAGGTAGCATTGTGTAGGTCTCTACTAGTTAATCTACCACACAGAGACGTCGCTAATGGGTAAGAAATCTCGAAACATAGTGGTCGGAGAATCTGTGTTCTTTCCATCATATCTACTGGTTCGAATTGAAAAAATCTTATGGTGTTAGATAGCCCATTTATCGAGGAAAGCTATAGGCTACATAACATAACGCTACGGCTAATGGGAGCGGAGCATTAATGAAAATTGTTACAAAAACAGGAAAAATTTACGCAAACGAAGTTGAGCGAGTCAGCTAGTATTATTATAACAACAAACAGTATATTAAACAACGCTATAAAAGTTAAAACACAATAAGTCTTTCTTTTGGTTTTTCTGTTCTTGTTAAAGAACACAATATATCAACGACTTATGGTACTGGAAGCCGATATATCTTTAAAAGCCAATACTTTATTTAACTTTTAGTATAAAGCTCGATAAATATATGGTACACGTATTTTCACTGTAAGTTATAGAAAGTAATGAATTGCTTTTTAAATGTTTACTAATTAATGTTCTATTTATTATTTTAAATATTTTTTTTCTATAGCAATTTATTGTTTATTTTAAAGTTTTAGATATACAGGTAATACACGTAACTAATTTATTAAAATATTATTTTAAATACCTAATTAAACTCTCCTATTATATGAAATGTTTTGAAAATGTGTCAGGCAAACAAAACTGATGATTGATCATATTGATTCATGCATAATACAGCCGTAATAGTTGTGTACTTTCAAATATTTTTTTAGTGATAAAATGTTATTGAGTGTTAAAATAATGAGGATTTTACCGTAAGCAATATTTTTATGATTAACTTGATTGCTAATAAACTAAACTAGCTATCAAACCGATAAGCACATTTTGTTGAGATTTTCAAATAAAATTAACGTATACATTTTTTTGTAGATTTATTTTTTTGATAAAACCTTGTCTTGGAAATTACTAATACCTACAACTAAAAATAAATCAATGAAATCTATCATAGCGTTCATTGGTGTACCGCCACGACGTCAGACATGATTGTGTGTGACAATAGATTTTTATTTTTATTAGTATAGATTATGTTGCCATGGGCTCTACAAAATTGTAAAAAAAAGCACTTAGCTGGCAGAGGGGCGCACTTGACTCTGACAAAAATTAGTACTTTAAAGCTTAACATTTCATAAATGGGTCACTAAATTGAATAGAATAGCCGATCTTAACAACCTCTTTATATCTATAAGACTTATCCAACGACACCACACATGAATAAATAAGTTTTTATTTTTATTTTATTTTATTAGGACAGGTTACTGGACAGGTTAGAATAAAAAAATCACATCCCGACTTTACCTTTTTTTTATGTGTCGGGAAAAAATCCTTACGAACACCCCCACCGTTTAAGCGTAGCCTAACCTAACCTATTTTTTTTTTAGATTTTATTTTACCTCTTTGTACCTGTTTAATTATAAATATATTAATATAAAAGTTAAATTTTAAATATATTCTATACTACATTTAAACTACAAATTAAGACTAAATAAAACTAAAATATATCCAAAAAATTGGGACCCCTGGGCATGGTTCCACAAATACTGGCGGCATTTCCTCGCTGTATAGCAATACTGATGCGTTGTGCGAGGAAGCTGCCAGCTCTACGGTCACCAGTGGAGTCGACCAATTTTTTGGAAAGTTCTTTATATAAATGTTGTGCACTTGGACCCCACGGGCCAAGGGTCTCGACGCCGAATGGTATAAATATATATTGGTTGCCGAGACCTCTGTATTTATGGGTTTTTAGATTTTCGGCCGCTTTCGCCGCCGCTCCAGCTTGAACGCTGGTTCCGTGGAGGTGGGAAGGAGCAAGTGTGTCTACACACGTGGCGTCCCACACAAGCACCCTTCCCAAACTCCAAGGAATCAGCGTCATTCCGTCAGGTCTCTTGCCATCGTCCCGAGCTAAGCCGGTAGGTTCCAGAAGAGCTGGTACATTTATTGAGGCAAGAGCCCGACGGATTATGTCATTCAGGGCGGCATGTCTAGAAAAGCGGCCTGCACTCTTTTGGCAAGATAGCCCGTGGTATCCCAATTGGTCGACTTCACTGCCACAGGGGCAACGGTGCGGAGTGCAAATACGCAGCCCTAAGCGCAGACTGATAGCAAGCCGGAGGGTATCCGGCTCCAGAAATGTGCCAGTGTTTGGCGACGGGTAAGCACGAAGCCATTCACCGGACTCTCTGGAGCTGGATGCCAACAGTCTAGCGCGCTCAAGACCAGAGCTTTCGTTAAACAAAGTGTTGTAAGAAAATTTGCACAAACCATCATCCCAGCTTCTTTGAAAATTTGGACGGGCAGGGATATCCTCACCTGGGCATGCTGATGACCAAGCTTTTTTAGCTTCTTCCAAACCCTCAGTCTTATGGTTTGAGTGAAGGATTTTACCAATAAGACTAGCTGAGCTGTGGACAGAAGACAAAAAGGCTGGTAAGGAGACACTAGAAATTTTGCGGATCCCTAAACCACCATGGTGAATGGGGAGGGATGCTTGGGTCCAGGACTTATCGCTGAGCTGTATGTTCAAAATTGAGTCTAAAGTTGACCTCATGAGGTCATCTAATGGTGTCAGCAAATTTTGAAATTTCCATATGGGACAGCAGCGAAGTATGTAAGTTAATTTTGGTACGAAAAGGCAGAATTTTAGTAAAGTTAAACCGTAATGCGGGCTTATATCGAGAAGACGATTCGAGAAATTTTGAAATTTTGAAATGCAATTCTGCAAATAAAAAGGAAATGAGTCTTCAAAAACGGGGGCTCCAAGGAGGCAAAGTGAGCTTTTGGTAACTATGTTTATGTTCGGAGTTAAATTATTAAATTTCTGAATTATTTCATTAGAATTTAAAGAGGAATCATGAAAATATAGTTCGCATTTACCAAAATTTAATTCTAAACCAATATTTTGAAATTTTGATTTTATGGTTGCAAGGTCGGAAAGAACAGTATCAAGTTCACCTCCTAGGGTTCCGTCGTCCAAATACCAAACGTTGAATTTTGATTTTAAATTTTGAATTATTGTATTTATTGCCAAACTGAAAATGGCTGGCCCGAGAGGATCACCCTGCTGACAGCCTACTTCTGAAGAAAGAACTTTCTCACGGTAAAGCAATTTCGTGGGGTCAGCGTATGAGAAAAGGAGATAATTGTAAATTTCGGGAATGTGTTGTTTAACCTTTGTACCTTATATGTATATCGAACCCAAATTACAGCTTTCTAGCACTAAGAGTATCTGAGCTAACCTAGTGACAGACAGATGGACAGACGGACTATAAGGGTTCCTAAAGACATAACAGCAATCAAAATGCTAGCTAGACACCATATTGTGATAAAAAATATAAAGAAAAAAATATTGTTAACAAACTTTGTCATGTCAGGTATTTTTGTGTAGATATTTTAAAATCATGATGAGGTTTGTTTACTACGGAACTCTAAAAAGACGTTGAAGTGCCAAATCCATGTATGTAACCCAATGATAAAACAGTGTGAGGAAATTGACTTGTCTTTAAACCGAAAATTTGAAGAAATTGGCAATAAATTAATTTTTACACGAGTAGGGATTGCGTAGGGTAGGTACTACAAATTTTAAAAACCTACAGCTAATAAAAATTGAAGAAAAAAAACAATCTTAAAAAAACCAATAACTATCTACCACTTTAACAAAATTTGGTGCCCCTACAAACCCCATCTTGAGGACAAAAGGACTCAGCAGATAAACTTGTTAATTTATAGCCAAAGAACAAGTCGGTGACAAAAAAAACTTAGCACAATAGACTGAAGTACACTTTCCTTAAAAAATATATTATGCTTTGATATATATATATATATATATATATATATTTAAACGACTCCCGCGTTAGGTTACAAGCCCTATGTCGCGGGGGACTTTACAAACATACAAGTCACGGATACAAAGTACACCACGACTCGGGACAACAATTTGTGGATCACACAAAGTGGTGTCCCGTGTGGGAATCGAACCCACGACCTCTTGCGTAGCAGTCGGACAAACTCCCACCTTTTGTGAATGAACAAAGGAGTCAACACATAGGACACTTTGTATGGCAAACAGCATTTTCGTTGGCTTGGAAACATAACACGACAACTTATGTTTAACATAATATGAGCGCGGCCGCGACTGTGAAAAGATTAGATCTTACCCATGGGTAAGAAAACTTCCCTAAATCTTACCCAAGGGTAAGATTTTGCCTGGCCATTTCTTCTACTAGCTGTCCCGCGCAACATTGTCTGCATAAATGTTCTCCGTTTATGCAACATTTCTCATTGCTGCTCCGCTCCTATTGGTCATAGCGTGATGTTATATAGCCTATAGCCTTCCTTGATAAATGGACTATCCAACAGTAAAATATTTTTTCAATTCAGATCTGTAGTTCCTGAGATTACCATGTTCAAACAAACAAACTCTTCAGCTTTATAATATTAGTAAAGAGTATAGATTATGTTGCCCTGTTCATGGTAAGGAATCTCTCGTTTAATCCAGGGGATGTCCCTAGAAACAAATTCAAAAGTAAATCTCAAAAATATGCCTAATTTCATAAATTTTATAAAACCAACAGTAATAAAATTATTTTTATTACAACACAAATCGCATAAACCCACAATACATTTTCAAAACAGAAGCCGAGGTCCCTGAAAAGCGAAATCCAATAAAATACACGTGTTTATCTGTCTGATAAACCGTATTTATCTACGTTCTAAAAAACCAAGTCTCGGTAATTCTTTTGGGAACAAAAAACAAAGGGTTTTTTTGAAAGCTACCCTTAGCAGGTAACGGTCGACCGATTTTGAATTAAAAGCGCGTTAATTTGTATAAACCCATTATTTGAAGAGGTGGTCCGTTCCCTGTGTTGGTCGAACAACGTATTAGTATAATATTTGGTAGGATTTTTCGGGAATTCCTATTGTTTTGTGGGTAAAAGATTATTTTCGGATGTTAATAGGTGTTATTAGACGTGACCGATGTCGAAATTGGGGCTAATGGTGGCCTTTTGTGAATCGTTATTGTGTGTTTAGAGATTTTGTGTGTGTGAGAGGCTGCTAATATGGGTCTTCCATGGAGAATATTAATTGTGTTCACTTTATAATATATATCTTTCCTAATATTATAAATGTGGTTGAAGTTGTGAGAATGGTTGGATATTAGTTGCTTCTTCACACAAAAACTACTGAATGGATTCTGATGAAATTTCATTGCGTATACATCAGAATAGCATATAGGCTAAAAATCAAACAAAAACATAACAAAGGTGAAACTGTGACGAAGAGCTAGATATAAATAGAGGTAAAACTAACTTTGTATTTGTTTCAGAACGGATTTTAAAATACTTAAATTTTCGAAATTATCACTCTTGAAATTGGTTATAAAGTTATTTTACTTTTTATATTTTTATTTATACAATGTTAGCTCTGTACTATTTTGAAACATGATGAAGGAAATAAGTGATATTTTGCTATGTTAGCTACATAGTGTTTAAGAACCTTTTACCAAGATACCAAAATGTCTGACAACCTTGAATTAAATTATTATTATTAAAAGACTTTAGCAGTTGCAAGTATTGAAGAGTCGTCTTTGTACAAAATACCTGTGATATGGGCTAGGAAACGAGCGATTGGGACATCAACAGACGAAGAAACATTAGAATAAGAAGAAACTAGATAGAGAAATTGGACGCAAAACAAATGGTCTAAAGTAGTCATGAATATATACACGTGAGTTTTACAAACATAAGCCACTGTTGTCAGAATGAGGGGAATACCCTGCAAAATTTGGTGTTCTTTTTCAGGTCTGGGGAAAAATTTGGAGGGTGATGTTCTTTGGGGGACTTTTGGAGGTAATTTGAAAGGTCTTTTAGTATCATATTTTCGCAAACCAAATTTACACACCCCCCCCCCCCCTTATTTTTTTTTTTTATTAAGACGCTAACTTAGATTAAGTAACTAAGTAATAAACGAACATAACCGTGGCAATTAATATTATAATAATGAAGTGATAATGAAATCTATTTTATATAAAATTACACATGTGTATAATACGGGTCTGGATGATTGTGGCCCAGGATCGTCAGGAGTGGAAACGGTTGGAGGAGGCCTTTGCTCAACAATGGGCGTCTACGGGTCTTAATCGCGTGCTATTTTAAGGTAAATACTTTTTTTATTGCCTGACCCCCCATCTCTCCCCGTAGGTGTCGTACAGGCGACTAAGGGATTTCACACCGAAGGACGGGCAGCGTCCTCTGCATACTTTTAAGCCTTATTGCTATACGATCGCCAACCCGCTCGCCAAGCGTGGCGATTAAGGCAATTACCTTCAGGATCTATAATAAATAGGTTCCTCTGAGGAGACCCGTGCCTAGTAGTGAGACATTATATGGGTTGATATGATTGCCTGAGGTTTATCAACATTTACTTCCATATTTGTTGATTAATTACATCTTAACCCTGAACGGCTAAGAATCAAATAATGTCGACTATAAATGCATCTCAACACCTGCATATTCAATCGTGAACTAAGACTTAGAGAATAGAAATGCAAGCAAAGACGTAACGTTACTACACAAACCATCAAAGAACAAAGCAAGGAGAAAACATCAACTACATTTTCTTGCCTCCACAAAGTTCGTAGGCTAATCATAATCTGTATAATTTATTCCACATGTAAAATATGCTGATTCTATTGCCCCAAAGGAAAACTGTGTCACTCGCAGACGGGGCCTTTCTGCAAGATTACTTTCAGAGACATTGTGATGCGTACGAACATCGGGACAGCTAGGGTTGCCACTTAACCTGATGGAAGTCAAGAACTGACAAAAAAGGAGATGCCTTAATATTAATACAATAATTGCATTTTTGAAAGATAGAAAAATTTGAAGTCCAGACCCAGGAATGGAACCCGAGACTGCCGTATGCCAAACCGGGGCCGGAATCGAACTACATATCTGGACTATGTTACGGTCAGTCGGACACTCTCCCACCGCGCCACAGAGGCAGTCTAATATGTAGCTATGACGTACATACATTCACCAACACGTCAGTAATTAAAATTACTTGTGTTGTAAGCATTCGTAGACATACTATCGCACATGATTTTGCTACTATTAAACAAAATCGTTTTGGCTATACTTTCTGAATATGGCAGCCCTAAATACTGACACATGATGAGCAATAGCCTATAAGCCACCTAAGGAAAAAAATGTAAGCCATGTACCTCATAAACATTTTAGTGCTAAAACACAAAAGGATGACGAAATTTTACACTTGATTGAATCCAGACAAATCTAGAAATATAATAGTCTTTGAACAAAATTGAATGCAGTGGTCTTAAAATGTTACATTGCATCAATACAAAACTGTATGTGATATAATTTCACAATTGAGACACTTCTTATTCTTATTTCTTAATTTGTAAATAGTGTGAGTATTGTGTGTATGTGTTAACATCCCAGTTTTACGGAAGAACAACTGACACTGTGGTGGTTCCCAGAACAATAACCCAACCTACCACCAAAACATGGCAACACAGTGATACCAATATTTTCAAAACCAAAAACTGTTTTTAAAGTTTACGAGAGATTTTAGATTTTAGAAAAGACAAAATATTATTTCAGTCAATATACCCTAAACCAGACTTTTATAAACAGTGCATGCATTATGTATTCCAGTCCTACAATATGATTGCCCCATCCAAAACAGATGCGTAAAGGGCGAGACCTCTTTTACATTTTTTTGTATTTTTCAGCCTATTTTCCATGGCAATTTAAATAAAATGGCATTTCAATAAATGCAAGCGGAAAATCATAAAAACCTTTAAATATATTCCCCTCGCAAGATTACGTTCCGCGACGTAAATTTAGAAGTTTAATGATATCATTTTTCGTCACCCGTAGCCTGGTTTATCGGTTTATTAAAGCAAAACGGGGCTATTATATAAATATCGCACCGTCTACGGACGGTTGCGGTGAAGTGTGGGCGTGCCTTAATGTTCTAACACTTTGATCATGATGAGCTGCGGTGTTGACGCCTGTCTTTCTGTTCCTGACTTCTTTTTGTGTGTCTTCCTATACTTTGAAGTAGGGACGTTAGATTTCGGTTTTTCGGTAGAGTAATTTTAGGATTCTCGGCGGGTAGACGGTAGGAACAACATGAATTGTATTTTGTACCATTTGTACCTGACCACCTCAGGAGCACAGGATACTACTAAAACTTAATCTGATAATGAGAAAAAAATACACAATATACATCAAAAGAATCAATCTTTCAAGAAATACACAATATATCAAAAGAATCAATCTTTCAAAAAATACACAATATATCAAAAGAATCAATCTTTCAAAAAATACACAATATATCAAAAGAATCAATCTTTCAAAAAATACACAATATATCAAAAGAATCAATCTTTCAAAAAATACACAATATATCAATAGAATCAATCTTTCAAAAAATACACAATATATCAAAAGAATCAAACCTGTTGGTCTGGTGATCAGTGACGCTAACTGCTAAGCCAAAGGTGGGTTGGACTCCCACACGAGACACCACTTGTGTAATCCACTAATTGTTGTTGCAAGTCTGGGTGTACTTTGTATCCGTGATTTGACGGTATTCCAACAGCCGTAGTCACGGGAAGACAGTCTTCCCGTGACCACGGCCGTTGCAATACGGTCGAAACGTCGGGCAATAAACAATTTATTTTACCATAAATTATTCACGCGATTAAGACCCGTAATATATATATTTTCATAATGTGTATAAACATAAACATTTATAGGACTTGTATCCTGTTTTTTTTAAGATTTACTATTGTTTTATTTACTATCGCGCAATTACAAAATCGTCTTTGCCATCGAATTTAAAACGGTATTAAATGACATTTCTAGTGGATTACCTGATTTACCTGTAACTGCAAACTCCCCATTCGCGACCGTTTCAAAGTAAGCCAGTGTAAAATAGTGCCAGTTTAGCACGTAGGATTTACACCTTGCAGTGTCCTAACCCCAGCTTTGTAGTGCCATTTTTCGTTTGTGTCAGCTCAGATAACTTCTTTGGATTTTGTGGTCTTTTTAATTTTGTATGAACCGAGAGTTTTGGATTCTCTATGGTCTTTATACGGACATATTTCAATAGAAGATAGTTGTGTTGATAGCCTTCGAAGACTATCAAAATTTTATGGAATAAGGAGTAGTCTAAATGCTACTCAAAATCTACAAAAAATTGTAACTGGTCGACGTCTATACAGAAACAGGATGATAATGTTTATTACTCTAAAATTGGTACATACGAGTAGGTGATATTTAAGGAAAGTTTCTACTTTAGACCTAACAACTTACAGATAGATAGACTTAAAACAACTATTTTGTATCTATCTGTCGGTATGTTTGTATTCGTGTCAAGGTTAATACACACACAAGCGGGTCGGCATATTCGGCAAATATTGCCGAAGCTTAAGTGCCGACCCGAAGCAACTATCTACTACGCAAATTTGGCTTGAGTATAGATTTGATAGTTGATTCGGGCCGGCTTATTCATCTTCACACATTCGGTCTTACCGCCCGGCTGTGCCGATTGATGCCGATCCAGTGTCGTCCGGCCTAGTGTACGCGTTTGGAAAATCCGAGCAGCCTTTTCCCGAACATTCACAATTAACATCCAAATATTCGCTTTTGCCGCCAACCTGTGCTGAATGATGTTGCTTGTAAGCGTTCGTTGTCATAGTTGCTACACGTACGCGTGACAACGACCACTTAAGTATATCTTCGAAATTAAATAGTTTTTTTCGTAATGCAATTTCTAAAGTTAACAATATATCGAGTTACATACAACATGAGTCGTGAGAGTGGCTATAAGCAATATGTTTGTAGTACCTACTTATATAAAATTGTCCAACGCCCCATTAGTTTTCTATAAGTACAACTTCATAAAATTGCATTGCCGGTCAATCCACTTTTCCCTTTCTATATAGTAGTTGCTTTTTGAAGATTTCTTTTTCGTTCATTCGCACAGATCTGAAAAATCTCCGTAAATTCTACTTTTTGTAATTTTATAACGTTTTTGTTAATTTGTAAATATAACAAACCAGCATTTAAACTTTCGCGTTGCATGATTATAACTATTTATTATACGGGAATTCATAATCGACACTACACGTCAAGCAATTTTAAGGTAAAAACAAACCAGATTAGAGAATTTGAATATAATAGCTTCCCTATTCAATTGTCAATAAGTGGGGACCGGTAATTGGTTAAGTATTTGTAATCTGTAATTTTTAGGGTTCCGTTCGTTCGTTCTGTCCGTCCGTATGTCACAGGCATTTTACTTAAAGACTACTAAATGAATATTTATGAAAGTTGGTGAAAAGGTGTCTTGTAGTAGCCGCTACTTAGTTTGATAGCTAAATAATAAACATAATTATTTTTAGGGAGGACATTCTATACATGTAACAGAAGCTGAAAGAGTTTTTTTAGTAAACATGAACGTGTGGCACATCATTTGACAGGTCTTTCAAAAACATTTTTAGGTTTTTAATAAACTTTTTTGATTTAGTGAATAAATTTGGAAATAATCGCTCCGAAAGTTGCATAAATTGTGTCCCTTTAACTTTTGAACCGTGTGACCAAAAACTATGAAAACAATCATAAAGGTAACGCTTAATAAATACTTTGAACTAAAATTATTTCGGACATGATCAGATATACCGTCATTTAATTATTTCCGAAAAATGCGTTTCTCAACAAAAGGGCGTAAGTTCCATGAACATACGTTCTTCTGCTGATGCAATTATTCAAGGTCCATTCAAATTCAGAACTGAGCATGGTCCGACATGCTTTTGCCCGGTTTTTATTTAACAAATATTGCAGCTGTTGGTTTTCCGATGTGAAAAGTAAATAATTATTAAATGAATAATCCTTTTCTCGGTGTGATAATTAAACTATCGTCAAAATAAAGAGTTCCTAAAATATCACTTAATTACTTATATATAGCATTAAAAGATTTTGTAACTTTCAAAAGCGCTATCTATGTATACCTGCAAATTCCGCGAATTATAGGTAGAATCTGGGCTTAAAAACGAAAAGATCAATTAACATGATGTAAATATAATTACTTACCTACTTATGAATAAAAGCAATGCAACAAAAAAAAAAAGTAATAAATCTTTTGAAAAGTTCTAATAAAATTATATTACACCTCAATTTATTGACAATGCTATAAATGTTGATAAACTTTTGCGATTTATGCACATTATGTTAATATCTATATATATATTAGTGGGTGTTAAAAGTAGTTTCCAAAAACTTCGCTTCACGGAGGCGACGCTGAGCTGAACCAGGCTACCCGTAACCACGGCCGTTGCAATACGGTCGAAACGACGGCGACGGGCATTAAACAAAGTATTTTACCTTAAATTATTCACGCGATTAAGACCTGTAATATATATATACTAGTTGTCCCGTGCAACTTCGAATGCGTATATTTTCCCCGTTTTTGCAACATTTCTCATGACTGCTCCGCTTCTATCGGTCGTAACGTGATGTATATTATTATAGCCTTCCTCAATAAATGGGCTACCCAACCAAAAAGATTTTTTTAAATCGGACCAGTAGTTCCTGAGATTGCTGCGTTCAAACAAACAAACTCTTCAGCTTTCTAATATTAGTATAGATATATATTTTCATAAAAATGCTATATCTTTCTCACCTAAAATCCATACATAATGGCATCCTCACTCTCAGACTCCGATGGGACGGAAACCGACACGATCGGAGAGAGATTGGGCGCAGGACCGATGTATTAACGCGTTCTCCAAGACACGGAGAGCCGTTTCACTGGTGGTGAGACATTTTTCATTATGGTCAAACATCTATGGACTGACAGTGTTAACATTGCTTGGCCCCGCAGTCTCTTTATATGCTTGATCGCCACTGACTCTAGAACCTCTTGATCCAAATATAAAATGAAACTTAACCTACTATTGTACGGATTGTTCCACCACATTCAAAGCAGTACATGGTTAAGTAAATTAAAGTGCGGTTTCCCAACAAGTCTCGACCGAACTTTGTGATGCATTATGTACCTAGTTGGAGTACTGAACTAATTCGTCCGCGAGCCACATAACCCTTCTGGTGACACATTTGTCCCTTTGGTAATACATAGATTACAATAGATAGATTCGAACTACTAAGTGTCGGGGATGAGTGTGATAACTGTGCAGTCGCTTACGAAGTCTATTCTCAATTCACACATTCCTGGAAAACTTGACGAGATAATTATAAAATCTGTATAAAAGTACTTACTGTCATTTATGTGGTTAAATATAATATTCATCTATTGCGCTATCGTATACAAACATGGCAATAAAAAAATGGGCATGACAACGATATGACAATTAAATCAAAAATATGAAATATTATATCACAATTTTTTAAAAAAGAATCAAAATAATTTAAAACGACGTAACAATTGAATGAAAAAATATTAAATATTAAATCACAAATTAAAAAACTAAAATCAAAAACTTAAAATAAAAAAGGGAAGAAATAATCATTTGGACTCGAACCGGTGTCTTCTAGTTTCTAGAGCGCCCGATTTCCCAGTTATCCACCAATGTTGCGGTCACGTGATACTGACGCGAGTATAACATTTTATACCCATGCCAAAAAAGTGCACAGCGTCGCTAAAGAAGTTTTCACTTTAAAAAATATACATATTAAAATAGAGAAGACGCCTAAAGACTATCAGTTCGACAGCATAAGACAGTATAGAGTTATGAAAATTGCGGAAAACTAAATTATCATCATTTTCACAGATCAAGTACCAACGTATACAACTGGTACACAATATATTATAACACTGCCAGAAAGTCGGCTAGGTTGTCATCGTTATCAATTCAAAAATAAGACTAAGAAATTTGAGCAACGCGACCTCTACTCAGATTAGTAAACTCCAGAGATTCCCACGCTTCAAGTATTTAAATAAATGTATTATGTACTTAACACTAAAGAAACATTGAAAATATAATAACCCTTCAAATAAATAGTGTACCCTACGCTTTCCTGACGGAAGACAACAAGGACCCTAGATTAGTTAAATGTTTTATACGTCGCTGGACATTTGTACCCGTCATTAAGCATGTAACGGTTATGTCGGGTCAGATCGACCCCACGTTGATTGTACATCGTCACATTTTAGTGCGGATACCAGTTTGCTAAATGGGAATTTTGTGATAGGTCGATACGGTACAGTGGATCGGTTATGGTGGCAGGGTTAAGAGATGTTTCTCGCTATTTCTAAGTGCTTTTCGTAGGTGTGTCGAGTGTTCGAGAGCTTTTCGCAGCAGCCAGTCTATAAATGCTCGACAGTACGAGAAAGCAAGGAAATACAGGGAGAAGAGAGTGGTATGTGTCAGCATGGTAGGTTCGTAATAAAATTCCAAATTCCACAATGATGTCTTCATTGTATCACTAGTTTTCACTAACCGCTGTTACAATGTACACAAAATCACTGTACAACGTTGTTTTGAACGTATATAGCCTAAATTCAACTCTTTCTTTCTATTAAGATACTAGCTGCTCGGATTCGCACGGGTGTCATATCGTAGCTTTTTATACTTTGAGTTATTATATTGTAATTTTCGTAGGAATCTCTAATTTTGTTAACAATAAAATATAGCTTATGTCACTCCTCCATAATGTAGCTTTATAATGGTGAAAGAATTTTAAAAATCGGTCTAGTAGTTTCGGAGCCTATTCAATGCAAACAAACAATCAAATCTTTCCTCTTTGTTGAGACTTTGTAATATAAGTATAAAAGTATAGATTAAGATATCCCCAAAGCTTAGACTAACCATGAAGTTGTTATGTTAAAAGCAGCAGATTTTTTTACCTTCCGGGTGCCCTACGTAAAATCCAGTCTCCGTAAGGTCGTCTATTTTTAACCTAGGTACCTGTAAACCAGATGAAATCGTTGGACTGAAATCGTGTTTTAAATAGCTTGTTATAGTTAATTATGGTAGGATAAATATAATAATCTCATTGTCCAATGAAATTAAAATCCAACACAATAGGTCGAAATTGTAAAGCCTATTTTGATAAATTGATGACTTTTATCACTACCAATACACACTTTGACGGATTTATTGTATACCTACTATTAATATACATATATGAATGTTCTATGTGTGTATAAAACGATATGCATAACTCAACCCATGGGCCAACTGCCATTGTCATGATATAATGGCTTCATAATCTGTGTTTGTGAACTAATTCTGAGGGTATTTTAATTGTCTATCTATACTAATCCCTACTAATATATAAATGTGAATGTAAGTTTGTTTGTTACGCTTTCACGCGAAAACTACTCAACCGATTATCTTAAATTTTGTACACATATTCTTGGAGGTATTAGAAGTAACATAGAATTGTAAAAAAAAAAAGAAGGGGAAAATTTACGCAGACGAAATTGCGCGGGGCAGCTAGTGTATTATAAAGCTGAAGAGTTTGTTAGTTTGTTTGTTTGAACGCGATAATCTCAGAAACTACTAGTTCGAATTGAAAAAATCTTTTAGTGTTGGATAGCCCATTTATCGAGGAAGGCTCTAGGATAAGTAACATCACGCTATGTCCAATAGGAGCGGAGTATCAGTTAAAAATATTGCAAAAACGGGGAAAGTTGACGCAGACGAAGTTTTGCGGGTTATTGCCTATACTAGCGTTTAAGAAATAAAAAAGAGAAGTATTTTTCCTAACACTCAAAACAAAACTATGATTTTGAAGGTTCCATATTTCAAAAGAAAGAAGAAGGTTCTAATAAAAATCCGCATCAAAATCTGTGAAATAGCCAAACTATTTCACAGATTTTGATGCGGATAATAAGTATATAGGTATATGGACACAGGTATACACGACTAGGTATACAAATAGACAAAAATATACAACACATAAGGTACCTGGATAAACAGATACGGGTATACATATATACAGATACATACAAATACAGGCATTAAACTTATAACACCGTTCATTTTGAGTCGGATATCAAAAACGGTAAATTATCTTCGCAAGTAAATACCTAAATAAGATAATCTTCCTGTATCTGAATTACTTCACTATTATTAATGACTAAACTATACCAATTTACTAGAAAAGTAAACTATGGAATTGTCGATGTATCATGTACTGATTGATATATTTTCGTAAATTTTCGCCGTACACATTATAGAATTTCATAAGCTACGGGTCTTAATCGCGTATATATTTTGTGGTCACGGGTAGACTGCCCGTGACCATGGCCGTTACAATACGGTCGAAACGTCGGGCAATAAACAAAGGTATTTAGCCTTAAAATAAAATATTTACGCGATTAAGACCCGTAGCTTATAAAATTCTATAATATGTACTGATTGAGTCTTTCTAGCACTTATTTTTTTCCAAAAGCATAGTAAACTTTAAAGAGTCAACTGGGGAAATTGTCGACTGCGACATCCAAGGGTAGAAAATTCCCCGATTCTAAGGGATGATTTATAGGTAATTTCCTCATAATCGGCTCCTTCTCATGCGTAAATAAGTCGACCCGCGTCACCCGCGCTTCAATGCTTAATCGGTTAATTTAACTTAGTTTTACTAAGTGTCGTTAATTATATATGGGAGTGTCTTGACACACTGCGGTTTTCAACCCTAAGGGGGAGAGTGGGGCAAATAGGACTTGCTTAAGTTAGACGGTACATAGTTATTAATGCTTATATTTTACATTTTAGCTATTATAATATTATAATTAGCCTTAATTATTGCTTATCAGTCAGTCTTAGGCGTAGAATGTCTCTTCTTCATTATTTATTTATAAACGTTATGCACAGTTATTGTACAAAGGCGGACTTAATGCTAAAAGCATTCTCTACCAGTCAATCTTAATATGATGTAGAGATAAAAATTTAAGTAGGTGCAGTAAACTTGTTGGCAGCTAAACAATACTTTTTTGACTGACCTGTTGGTCTAGTAGTAAGTCATCCTGACTGCTAGGCCAGAGGTCGTGGGTTCGATTCCCACCCACAATAAAACTTTGTGAGATGGGCACGATGGTTTATTCTGTGTATAGTTTATAGTTAATTATGCATAATATGTATGTATTTAGAAATATATAAGTATGTTTATCAGTTGTCTGGTTACAATAGTACAAGTTCTGCTTAGTTTGAGATCAGATGACGTTGTGTGAGTTGTCCCATGATATTATTATTATTATTACAACTTTGAAGCCAATACAATGCTAATCAACTTTTAGATTACAGCTATTTTTGATGAAAGTTTTGACGATCACCAGCTTTCAAATAGCAATTGTTAATGTGTAATGAAGTGGCAGTAGCCCCTGATTAGAGAGGAGATAAGAGGGTAGGATTCGAACCTGTGAACTCATGATTGCGAGTCCGATGACTTAGCCAGTCATCGGACTCGCAATCATGAGGTCACAGGTTTGAATCCTACCCTCTATACCACCGACGCGATGCGATCCCAATCGTAACACAAGCCATTGAGCTAAGCTGAAGGGGTTAACAGGATAGCTAGTAATCTGGGACCTACAATCCCACATTGCTAGTTATCTTTAAAAAAACAATTGTGATTCCAAGACTGCATCTGAAATTGTGTCCACAATTTGTACGTTTATAAAAAATACGCGACAAAAGTTTGTTTTATTCCCTAGTGCGAGATTTGTATTGAAAAATGAAGATAATTTCATTTAAGCGCGACGCAACCACTAACAAATTATCTTGTAGTACTTTCATATGTTGCATTTTCCCCATACTTCCTCTTTCTCCTCGACATAAGTGTAAGTGTCTCACCGTGGTTTTGAACTACGGCTACTCATGCATAGAATTTACAATAGACATACATGCTGGGGATGATATACGGTACATAAATCTTGTTGTGTGAATAGTCTTTGTGTGTATAATATTAGATAGTCATTGCATATTACAAAAGCTCGCCTTAGGCTTAGTGGATGGGTTACGTGTGGCTTGTAATTTATATTGTTTTATTTTTTAATTTAGTAATGACTCTATGTTATGTCTATGGCTCTACCCAAATGGATGACGATCTTTACGATGAAACATCGTTTTTCATGTTTATCATATACTAGCTGACCCGCGCAACTTCGTATGCGTCAATTTTCTCCGACTTTGCAACATTTTTCATCGCTGCTCTGCTCCTATTGGTCGTAGCGTGATAATATATAGCCTTCCTCGATAAATGTGCTATCCAACAGTAAACTAAGTTTTAAATTCGGACCAGTAGTTCCTGAGATTGTCGCGTTCAAACAGACAAACAAACAAACAAACTCTTCAGCTTTATAATATTAGTAAGTATATAAAATCGTCGCAGTCGTAGAACAATGACGGATATGATTTTTTTCAAAATTTAGTTTTTTACACTAATCGACTTAAAATGTATTACTTTATAAGAAAATGAAACATTTTTTAAAATTTCATTATTTACAACCAAGATACAGAGTAGAATACAGACGGTTTTGATTATTTAACATAAAATAATGACGGATTAATAATCCCGTCACTATACGTCGCTGTTCACTGCCCCCCGCGCCCTCTCCGCTCCCGACGGATAGACACAATCGGCGATGTTCTAGGACAAGGTCACGCGCTTACGCACGATGCACTTGTTTATTTATATTGTTATGCAATATTAATTATTTCATATTAAAAGATAGTGTATGTGTGTAAGAATTTATTATTCTATATATAGTATGGCTTCGAAAAGGTCAAAACGTATATTAGCATTAGTTAACAACAATAGTGGTATTAGACATAATAATACTGAACACCAATTGCCGGATGAAAATGATATGTTATATACAGAAAGAGATCAGAATAAAATGGAACAGTGGTTAACAGGTAAGTTTTTATTAGATTTAACTTTAAATTAATAGAATTTTGATGTGTTTATGTGAATTTAAAATCTAAAGTAATGTCTATTTGGATAAGAACGGCGGTTCTTCAAATCCGTCGTTGTTCTCGGGACATTAAAGTATGTTTTTTTTTGTCTTAGATTTTTCGTATTTACTATTAAAATAAAGTCAACCGTTCACCTGTGATTAAATCGCTTGTTTTCATATTATGTATTTTTTTCGTGTCGATTAATAAAATACGTCGATATTCTACGTACCTACAGTTGGCGTATGTTGAAAGCCGTCGTTTTTTTACGGATAGATGGAAGACGAATATACATATCCGACGTTATTCGTCGTATAGAGTATAATATACGTCATTATTCTATTTTATATTGAAGGGATCTTACATTAAATTACCAAAATTCTCACATAACCATAGTTTACATAATTCTATAATTATTCCTAGGTAACTTTATCTACGGTTTTATGCTAAATACTTTATTTTTTTACAGTAGAACGATCTTCGTCGCCACTACCACATGGGGCAGACACGTCAATATTATGCCACCCAAAAATGCAGGAAGTATGGAATGACGTCTTATTGGCAGAATCAATTGAATATCACCAAAATAAATCATTTCCAACTAAAACACCGTTAACGCAACAAGAAGAATCGCTCACATTGGCTGTTGCGGCAAGTAATTCATCCATTCCATGTTCCGTTACCACATTAATTAATCAAACATTTGATTCACCGTTACATAGTATAAATAGTGTATCTGAAAAAAATGTTAATGACTGTGATGTGATTAGAGAAGACGTTTATATACCAACAGATGTTATGACCCCGGTTTCTATACCTCATTGCCTATTGTCCGTAAGCTCTCATCACCACAATATTGATTCTCCATCGCCATTGACTCCAATTTTCAATGAATTAAGTGTGAATTCACCAGTTACTCATGTTATGGAAGAACCTTGCGAATCAGCTACATTAAATACACCAGTCCCATCCCCAATCAACCGACATGCTAAGTGTAATGATCCATTTTGCTGCCAACATTTAACTTGTATAAGGAATGGCCCGACTTAGAAAAATACTCTAATAATGTTACCACTGTTCGTCAATACAGAGATATTGTAAACCGACAATTTAATTTGTCTTTTCACATTCCAAAAAAAGACACTTGTGACCAATGCCATATTTTTAAAAACCAGGAAAATCCTTCTGATGATCTAAAAGCTAGTTATATAGAACACCAAAAGAGCAAAACGATTGCTAGGCAAATTAAAAAAGAAGACAAGATTGCGGCCAGTTTGTCAAATGGCACTATAATATGTGCCACTTTTGATTTCCAAAAGGTACTGTCCTGTCCTCATGGTCAAATAAGTGTGCTATATTATAAACGTAAACTTTCTTGCTATAATTTTACCATTTATAATATAGCTGATAAAGAGGGCCTTTGCTACGTATGGGATGAAAGCACCGCAAAACGCGGTGCTAATGAGGTCGCAAGTTGCCTTTTTGATTACATAAAAGATCTTACCAAAAAGGGTGTTAAGGAATATCGATTTTGGTCAGACAATTGCGCTGGCCAAAATAAAAATCGTATTGTGTTTGCCATGTACTCTCATGCAGCAAAGGAGTTAGGTGTAACCATCAGTCATCGGTTTTTGGAAAAGGGACACACTCAGAATGAGGGCGACTCGGTTCACTCGGTAATAGAGAGAGCCGGGGAACATAAACTCATTTATACTCCAGAAGAATGGAAACTGCTTATAAGATGGTCAAAACTTGAGAAACCGTACGAAGTGCGAGATGTAAAAAAAGACCTGGTTTATGATTTTAAAGATATCTTAAAAAACAAAAATTGGGCGAAAAATACAAATAACGAAAAAATTGCTTGGACTAAAATTAAAGAGGTAATGATTACAGGTAGCCAACCTTACAAAATTTTGTATAAATACAACTTGGTTGATGACTATAAGACGCTCATTATTCGGAAAGAAACCAGGCGGCAAACCGGGAGTCAACTTAAAAATGCTTATTTAGAACCAGTAGCTATCTCCAAAGATAAATTTAAAGACTTGATTAGCTTATGCGAAACCGGGATAATACCTACTAAGTATCATAATTATTTTAATTCTCTACCGCACAGTAATAATGCTGTTCAGTATAATGATTCTGACTCCGAATGATCCTGTTATTGAATATTAAATATAATAAAATTATTTTATAACTGTTTTGTATTGGAAGAGGCCTATGTCCAGCCAGCAGTGGACTGATGCAGGCTGATTGATAACGGAGATTTATTATTTTATTTTTTAAGTTATTTGATATTCAATTTATTTTGTATTCAACCCAAATATTTTAGTCAGAATATGACTGTTTTAAATTAAGTTCCTTAATAAGAGAGATACTTTTTTTTTCTATTAGATTTTAAGAGTAATAATTTTAGATAATAATAATAATAATAATAATATCTTGGGACAACTCACACAACGCTATCTGATCCCAAACTAAGCAGAGCTTGTACTATGGAAACCAGACAACTGATAAACATACTTAAATATTTCTAAATACATACATATTATAGATAAATAACACCCAGACACAGAATAAACCATCGTGCTCATCACACAAAGTTTTATCCTGGGTGGGGATCGAACCCACGACCTCTTGCGTAGCAGTCGGATACAATCCCACCGCGCCACAGAGGCAGCCATGTACCTACATTATATTTTTATTAATTGCTGTGTTTTGATTGATCTCAGTAGGTTATTTTATTAATAAGTAGCACTAAGCGGCGATTATTGCAATTTTGATACAAGTGATTTTTCAACATTTTTGTACAATTATGTACCTACTTACAATTTCATAAATAAAACTTGCCAAAGTTTGTTTCTTTTTTATTTCTTTGTAAAATCCGTCATCAATTATTGATATAAATCCCATTAAAAATGACGATAAGTACTATACGTCTTATTTTAATCACAGGTAGTCCGTAAAATAACGACGTATCTCATTATTCGTCAACTTAGTGTCCATAGAATAACGACAGATGTGACTTTTATAGTAAATACCGTAATGTTATAAATATTTTGCCAATATCACGTGACAAAGGTATATATACATAGCAATATATCAAAATTTCAAAAAGATTGAGTTAATAGTTTTGAAGATTATGACAACAAACATAGTTTAAAATCTTTAAAGTGCTCTCCTGTAAAGTTAGTGAAAGTCACATCCGTCGTTGTTCTACGACTGCGACGAAATGCTTTACGACCTATTTTCATACATTTTTTTAAAGACGACTCCATCAGTAGGATACAAGCCCTGTGTCGCGGGGGACTTTACAAACATACAAGTCACGGACATAGTCATGTCTGCCGAATTTACAAAAAAAAAACATTAAAATCGGTCGAGCCGTTTCGGAGGAGTTTGACTACAAATACCGTGGCACAACATTATTATGTTTAAGATTGTATAATGTGTGATGAACATGCTATCTATCTGTCTATGTCCTTTCCCTATCGCTTTGCCAAATAATCAAAATTGGGGAGAATCAAACTCATTTTTTTCTTAAATTATATTGTTGTTTGATGTATAACCAATAGGGATGTCAAATCAAATAAGTCTCTTTTTATGAAATGTCAAAACGACAAGTTCTATAGAAATTCGTATGGAATAACAACATACGACGTTATATGTTCCTATCGTCAAATCATTACTTTTAGTTTTCATGCTTTTAAATTCAAAAACATGTTATATTGTGGAAAAACACTTATTTTCAAAGTATTTTAAGATCTACTTTTGTCTAATTTGTATATAATAATATATTTTTTTAGTAGTCAATTACCCAATTCAGGAACGGGACTTCTACTGCTGTACAAACCAAGTTAATTTATGAAAATATATATATATTACGGGTCTTAATCGCGTGAATATTTTAAGGTAAAATACCTTGTTTGCCCGACGTTTCGACCGTATTGCAACGGCCGTGGTCACAATTATTCACGCGATTAAGACCCGTAATATATATATTTTTATAAAGTTTATCAACAAGTTAATTTACTTGGTAGCGCTGTTCTTGAAGTAATTTTAAATATAAATAAAGCAAAACTTCGCCAGCTATGATAAATGTATCTAAAACGAGGGACTGCTTGCTAGTTACCTTAGCATAAAAAAAAACAGCCTTACAAAACCCCTCACTCTTCTCAGGTTGTTTTATTTATATTAAAGATAATTACGTTAAGCGAAAAGGTTTACCCTACCTTTTTACTAAATACACACAGATTTTACACACTGTTGAGCAAAAATCTTCCTATGTAGGTACCTACTTAGTTAGTCGGTTTACACATTTTTACCTTAACAGAACTCTGGTAAAATTGTGCATACATAATAGAATCAGATTTCATTTACACAATGCTCCTAAACAAAACATCGGCCAGGCAATTTATGTTACCACTACAATCAAATTTAAACTCTAACTCGTGTGCCTCAAGTATTAATTTTGCAACTAAACCGACTTAATTTACGAACAAGGATGGTGCAAAGTTAATTTTGTGGTGTGAAACCGTACTTAGCTAATTGTGTACTTTATGCAGGTTTAAATAAAGTCGAAATTGTCGTGTTAATGTTTTATGACTGCAACTTTAAGTTGGTAATTACAACAGGTGCGTCCTGTGATGAAGGCACAAAAGTAACTTGATCCCTTTTTTCTTGGCGCGAAGCAAAGGTATTTCTGTAGAGGTTTGTCCACAATTCAAACGAAGTGAAAGTTGTCTGCCATATTGAATTTTTGCATGCATGCGTAAAATATGGGATATCTACATCCCATTTGAAGTACCTATATAATTACTTTTTTTTGTTGTATTGTCCAGATGAGCCTGGCGAGCTTAAATTACTCGCAAAAACATAACTAATTGTACTAAAGCCAAAATGGTTGGCAAATGTTTAAAGTTGCTTACTAACCATTGACAAAATCATTAAAGATTAAATGGTTGCTAAGCAACTTTGTTAACATTTCACATCCTTTTTGGCTTTAAAATACACACATCAAAAGTGTCTAGGGATCAACATATATTTTTGCAATAACTTTTCTCCTGATTGATTTTATTTATTTTATTTCTTTAAGGATTCATCAAATAAAGTGTTTTCGTTTGTCACAGTAACGATAAACCAAGTCACCTTTGCATTAATAAAGAAATTTGCCATTTTCCTAATAAAGGGATTTTTGACATTTGAACCACTAACATTAAAGTTCGAAAAAAAGACTGAAATAACAGTTTTCTTTAAAATTTTATTGGGTAACTTAAACAATTAATAATCCGTGTTTCTACCGCGAACACAAACAACACAAGAACATCGGTTTGGCATACTCAAAATGAGTTCATCCAAATCACGCTGTGGAATGGCCGCCCATGTTCGTTGCAACAACAAAAAAGGTCTTCTTGCGACTGGATACCCTCCATATTCGGCAGAGCTCTTCTCTGTAGCATATCCCATGCATGCTCAATCGGGTTCAAGTCTGGCGACTGAGCAGGCCAGGGCAGGACATTGATGTTAGCTGCGGCGAGAGTCTGTCTTACAACTCTTGCGGTGTGCGGTCGTGCATTATCATGCATTAACTGAAATAAGGGACCGATTTGCACTTGTAGAGGAACGATGACGTCTGATACAATCGTCTCAGCATAAATTTGAGCGTTGAGGTTGCCTCTGATCCAAATCAACTCAGTTCTTCCGCCGATCCAAATACCCGCCCATACCATGATAGTTCCACCACTATAAGGATGGACTTCCTGGCAGAATTTTAATCGCTGTTGGCGTCCAGGGGTTCTCCAGTGTCGTATACGTCTTGTATCCGGTCTCATACCAAAACGAGACTCATCAGAAAAGCACACGAAACGCCATTGTTCTTCTGCCCAATTTCTGTGTTCAAGAGCCCATTGATATCGAATCCTACGATTGTGCATTGCTATAGGTGGTACCCGTAGCGGTCTTCGGGAATGAAGGTTCACTTCATGCAAGCGGTTTCTGACTGTTTGGTCGCTAATTAAGTTCCCTGAAGAGTGATGAAGCCTCACGGCTAACATCATGGCGGTTATTGTTGGACCTCTTCGAGTTAAGATTTGAATGTATCGGTCTTGTCTCCGTGTGGTGCAGCGATACCGTCCTCCATGGCGCTCAGCCACGGTACCAGTGCTTCGGTAACGTGTCCAAAGTCGACTGATAACACTCTGACTTGTATTCAGAGCTAAAGCCACAGTACGTTGCCGGGAACCAGCTTCTATCATTCCCACGGCTCTGAGCATTTCTTCCCTGCTTAAATGACGTCGCCGCTCCATAATAACGTTGGTTTTAATCAGTAGTAGGGAAACAGTAGCACTAATAATGTCTTCAATGCGTTGTATGTTTTTATAGGGAAAATATTGACAGCTGATTTTCATCTTTTACTCGAATTTGATTCACAGTTCCTGATTCAAATTATGAAATGCACCAAAAAGGATCCATATAAATTTATAAAATCATAAATTTATTACAAAGCCACATCTCAATCTCAAGAAATCCGCAAAAAAAAGCTTGATCCCTAGACACTTTTGATGTGTGTAGTTATTTCATTAATCTTAAAGATTATCTTAATCTGTTTTATGTTATGTTATTATTAATCTTAATCTGTGATTCTTGCTTAACCAAGAGGAAATTTAGAAAAAAAAATAATGTGGGAGTGACATTTTTCTAGACTATGTCTAAACACAGACACATAACTAGAACCTTTGTAATATGGCTAGATGTAATGCATGGCTTTTTATCCCTTCTTTTTTCAATGATGAAGTTGAATCCATGTTTTTTTTTTACAATATAACTTAATAATTAATGAAATAGTAAATGTTATATAAATTAATAGTAGTTACATTATAAATAGTATTTTTTTTTATTTATTCATATAAACATACAATCACACTAATTAAAGTTTGTGAGTATGTGAGTGTGTATGTTTGTTATTTCTTCACGTCTAAACGGCTGGATCGATTTTAATAAAATTTGGTATGGAGTTAGCTGACACCCTGGATTACCACATAGGCTAATAAACCGCGGGTAACACAGCGTGGCACGGCTAGTTTACAATAATCATAGCACAAATAAACCACTGAGGTTTGTGCTTATGCTACGGAAGTTGGATCTCAATACAATATTGTTGACGAACATAAATCTAAATTTAGGTATAATCAACGAGTATTATTTAACAATATCGGTAAATCTATATGTAGGTATTGTTTACTACAATATAATAGTGTAGTCGTAATGTGAATCGGTAAGTACATCATCACACTAATATTATAAAAGCGAAAGTTGTGAGTGTGTATGTTTGTTACGTCTTCACGTCTAAACGGCTGGAGCGATTTTAATAAAATTTTATATGGAGTTAGCTGTCACCCTGGATTAACCCGTAGACTAATAAACCGCGGGCAACAAAGCGAGGCACAGCTAGTTAAGTATAATTCTCGAAGTTGTCTAAAATATGATTTTTGAAAACAGTTTTATAATTATTTTTTGTTATTTAATTTCGCAAATCAGAGGGTAGTTGATTGATCAAACGGGGAACCTATAGCGAGTAGTTCTTTCTCCAAACTTAAAAAAACTCTTACCTTGCTTATATGATCGTACGATAGACCAACCCAGAGACGGATAGCTCCACATCAAGGATTAAACAGGAGATAGCCGGATTGTACAAACTGTTCCCACTTGGCTTGACGTACCCTATCAAAACCGTACGTGTTACGGGCAGCCAGAGCGGGCAGGGAGCTAACAGCTGCCCTGTGACCTAGTAAAATATTATGGAACAAGGGTCAAGATGGTTGAACCAGATAGGTGTACTGCAGTGAAGGAAATAAAGAGTAGGTATATAGGTAAGTAGGTATAGTCATATAGGGGTCGGGAAAGTTTAGGATAAAAGTGTAAATAAATTGGATCATTTTTGGTTATCAACTAAATGTTCAGATGTTTAGAACTTTTTTAAACTAATATTTGTACTAATCAAATCAAATCTTTTTTTGTTGAATAGCCCATTTATCGAGGAATGCTATAGGCTATATAACATCATGCTACGACCAATAGGAGCGGAGCAGCAATGTAAAATGTTGCAAAAACGGTGAAAAAATACTCAGACAAAGCTGCGCGGGTTAGCTAGTAATAGTAATACTATAAAGAGGAGAGATTTGTACTTTTGTATGTAATGAATAAATTTAAAAACTACTGGCCTGATTTATAAAATTCTTTCACCGTTGGGAAGCTCCATCCCCGGGTGACATAGGCTACTTTTTACCCCTGTATTCCTACGGGAACGAGAACTACGCGGGTGTATAAAGAAAGTTATAGACATACCTACAAAAACCATGGCAACATTACACTCTCGTTTTGAGGTAGTTGTGCAAAAAATTAAAAATAGACAATCGGTCAGAGTCAGCTGTAATACTGCTCAGCAATGTATTGTATCACAAAAACTAAAAAAATAAATTAATCGCTCATACTTCAATTAATCTTCCAGCAAAACAATATATCATTAATTACAAATGATAACACACTCAAAGTTTTTGTTTTACAATTCCATTAACAACAGTACCTACATCATTCGTGCTCACTGTATCACTTAATGTAACGAAGAAAGTACAAAAAAATGTCTAGACGTCTCTAAACAATCTCATTCGTCTGTTTAATGTTGGGAAACATCGATTTATATACAGCTTTAACCACGGAATAGAAAACATATATAAAGGTGGGTACTGACTAACGTTACTCGGAGTAATGTAACATATTGTGTTACAAAGCGAGCATTCGCGCAGTTAATTCATGCAAACATTGCATAAATTGACTGCGCGAGTGCTCGCTTTGTTCGAACACGTGAGCAACGAGCCGAATTTTCCCTACTTTCGAATCCACCTCATCGTCAGACGAATGTGGAGCACGGAAAGGCAGCGAGCATCTTTACACGGCTTTTGCACACGGCGTAATGTAGTGCTCGCCACAAATGTTACATTATACCGCGTAACGTTTATCAGTACCTCAGAACAAATGAATGTTATCAATGTTCTGTCAGTACACCCTAAGAAGTTAAATCCAAAATTTAATATCGCAATGTCAAAAATTTGATTTAAATAGTAAAGCCAAAAACACACAATTTCTGTTGTAGACTTGTAGTAGTGTATAATAATAATAATAATAATAATAAATTTATTTTAATTGTAATGTATTTTGAAGGCAAATAAATAAATAAAAAACACAACCACAATTTAAAATTTATAGTAAATTAAAAAATATAAACAATAATGTGTGAATTGAGAATAATTAAAATAACAACAATGAATACAAATAAAAAAAAATATGTTCTGTCTATTAGCAGATTAATAGGTACTTACTTTTTCAATAAGCTTATTAAATTTGTGAAAATAGATGTATAGATTTTATCTTTACCCTTAAAACTATTGAAACTTTACTATCATATTATAGTTTCATCTGGATAATAGAAATCCACGCAGGAAAAGTCAAGTCAAGTACTTTATTCGATTTTACATTCAATGTCAATTTATAGTCACATCCACATCAGTCGATAATTATGTCACAGGCAAAACTATCAAATATACCTTTAACCTAAAAAAGCAGGCAAAAGTACTTTCGACTACGCAGGTTGGTCAGTAGAAGTTATGCTTGAAAATCATTAGTTAATGGTACTTTTGACTGTAAATTACGGGTCGAAAATGGTTTTGAGTGACGATTCTAGTTAAAATTACTTTTAACACTAAGAGTAAGTAAGACCATTCGAACACTTAGTGGTTTTATTATCTTGCATCTTTCGTTGCCATATCGTATAACACGCCGTATTACAAGACGGCGCGCCGGATTGTAATGTGACTACCTCACGCTCAGACAGATTGTTGAAACGACATATGTGTTCTACAAAGCGGTGTCCAACGTTTAGTCATTGACAAAAAAAATTGAGGTGCTTATAAAAACTGAGATATTGTTAGAACTGTTACCTGCTGCCAGAAACATAAAATTTAAGTTTTCATTATTATTTTTAGGGACCTCTTCAACTTTTTAGGAGTTTTTTTAAGATTTGTTATTCAAAACTACTTTTGACCATCTTCATTGGGCAATAGTTCTTTTCACTGAACTAACTGACAATTGTAGTATTGCCGAAAGGCTGCGGTCAAAAGTACTTTTGACTGATTCTGCCAGTTAAAAGTACTTTTGATCGGTTTGGAGCTTTGATTGTAACATATATAACTAATTAACTGGATTTTTTTGCCATTCGAAAATTAAAGAAAGTAAGAACAATTTTAAGAGCAACACTGATACAAAACGCCTCGCTATAAGTCATTGACGTATAGAACTGCACTGCGCCATCCGTTTCCAATAAAAAGTAAATATTGACTGCAAAGCGTGAAAGAGAGAAAAATCTCGAGCAGCCCTGTCTCTTTAACAGGTATTGTCCACAAAGTAGCTTTGTCTCTTTCTAGAGAGTGGTCAATTTTGTGAGGTTATGGCGCAGTCCAGGTCTATACGTCAATGCCATAACTTAAGACCGTAAATCTAGAGCAACTCTCCATAGATATCGATACAATTTATCTGAAAAGTAAACAAGTTGCGGATTAAATTCCGAAACATATAAGTTTCAATCAACGTCTCACGTGGAACGTGAAGGCTGAAATTTAAAAATTTTGAAATATTACACAGTTCTGCGAATTATGGTGGGTCTGAATTGTAAGAGACCGCGGATTGATAGGCTAGATTTTGCATATTTATGCCGTGTGGTACTGCCTTAAGAATAATGCTACCTCATCTCTTCCTGTGGGTGTCGTCAAGGCGACTAATGGACGTCACAATCGACGGACAGCAACATGCTTTGCGTACTTTAAAGTCTTACTGCGATCGCCAACCCGCTCGCCAAGCGTGGCGATTATGGCAGTTACCCCCAGGATCTATAATAAGTAGGTTCTACTGGGGAGATCCGTGCCTCATATATGAGGGTTGTTATGAAGCATATTTGACGTATAGAACTCAATTTCAATTTCCGTAAATATTTTATTTGACACCCAATAGTGTTATAAGTTTACTATGTATTTACTGGCCTATTGGTCTAATAGTTAGTGACCCTGACTGCTAAGCCAGAGAACGTGGATTCGATGGATGTCACATCCTGGGTCGGGACCTTCGTGTGATGAGCATGATGGTTTATTCTGTATCTGGGTGTATTGTCTATAATAATATGTATGTATTTAGAAATATATAAGTAAGTTTATCAGTTATCTGGTTGCCATAGTACAGGATCTGCATTATGTGTCCGTAAGTCCATCTTTGTCTTTTTAGTCCAGCTTTGGATTTTTTTTTATTAGAAAGTTAGGTTAACTTTGTTTCATGAAACAACAAAATTTTGCCTCATGCGTCGGAAATTTTTTCATGTGCACATATTATTTTGCCCACGCCTAAGAGATGTCTATATCAATCAATCAATGTAAGGTAGGGTCTACTGACACAGACACAAGAAAATAGTTTTTATAGTGTCACTACGAGGTCAGGAAACGTTTACATCATAGGCGGGAGGAGGGCTGGTTGTTAAAACCCTCTTTGAAATCTTCGTACCTACCTCAGAATGAAAACGCCCATGTTCGGAGTCCGGATTCGAGTCAATTGCATTATCTTCATTCCTACTTTGAACAACATGAACGGTTATTCCAAAAGCAGTGGAGTTTGCTTGCTAAATTACTATAAAAAATATTGCAACTTTTTTTATTTGTAAACCTATTCGCTCACTCCATCTCTCCCAACTTCCACCTAACCTAATACCCGCAACGAGAATCTCTCATCGGCCTTGGCATCGATGAGCGAGGATCATCCCGCTCTTTACGACTGCCCGAAGTGGATACAGAGTGAAAAAATCCGAGAAATATTTTGAAATTATATCGGGAAATACGACCGGTAACCGATGAATTAAACAGAGGTGGCTGTGGTTACGATACCCATATATTACCTAGTATTTGTATTTACAAATGCTAGGTATCCATATTAATATTATAAAGCTGAAGAGTTTGTATGTTTGTTTGTTTGAACGCGGTAACCTCAGGAACTACTGCTCCGAATTGTAAAATGCTTTTTCTGTTATGTAGCCCATTTATTGAGGAAGGCTATAGACTATATAACATCACACTACGACCAATAGGAGCGGAGCAGCAATGAAAAATTTTGCAAAATCCGGGAAAATTGACGCAGAAGTTGCGCGGGACAGCTAGTTACTTATGTACGGTATTAGCAGCATAAAATTGTAAGGGTTGGTAGCATAGAGTATTTAACTTACGTCTAGTTTTATTTTCGGCGCTCATATTAAGTCCTGTGCACACGTTGCTGCTAAGAAACTGGGCATCCTAAACTGGGTGAAGAGTTACTTCTCTCCAGGACAGCTTCTTACTTTATATAAAGCACAAGTCCTTGCATGGAGAACTGTTGTCCCTGTGTTGCGCCTGTGAGATAGTTCGGCTGCAGTGACAGAGGGCCCTTAGAACACTATTACTTTCGGTTTCCCTTTGGATCCTAGTTACTTAATATTAAAGGTACAAAGAACCGTGTCCAGCTAGACATACTTTTGTATCGGGTTACCTTAGAAAAAATTAACACTTTACTTCTGTTCGGTTGAGTACCAACTGGTCTTACTAGACGCAGTTCAACGCAGAGCCATTAGGCTTATAAACGAGGAAGAGTTGACCGGAAAAAAGCTACATAGCAACATCAGCGTAACGTGGCCTGCTTGTCGTTGTTCTACAGATTGTATTACGGAGAGTGTTCACAAGAACTTCATGCACTGATCCCGCCGTCTTTTTTCCATCATTTGACATCTAGGCGCACTGCAGGCTACCATCCACATGTTATGGCTATACCCACCTGTTCGCTTTCACATTCGTTATGCTAAAGTGCTGCTAAAGTGTGGAATGGTCTCTGCAGGCGTCAGTGTAAAGTTTTCAATAAATTATAACCTCACACTTTTAAGACTAGAGTGCATAGGCATCTTTTTGGGTGCACTCGTTCCATCGTAGGCCTCATCAATGCTTTCTATCAGGCATGATCGAAGTCAAGAGCAAGCTAATAAATATATTATAAAAAAAAATGACCTATTGCCTACTTGTTAAAATGTTTCTTCGTCTATCTATTTCTTCCTGTAGTCCTGTGTGTCGTGTGCTATGTATGTGAAAGTAAAAATGAGTCATCATGGGCGTACACAGAGGTTGAGAAAGGGATTTGGGGGGGTTGAATTTCCCTATGAATTGCAAAAATGTAAATATTTTGCCGGTGTTTAGGTAATAGGGTATTACACACTATTTTGAAAAGTTTCTCAACTAAATTATATAGTGGTAGTTAGCCACTAAAAAAACACATTTTTTTTTCTATCGATAAGTGTCATAAAAATTTCTTTAAATTTTACATTTTCAAATTTCCCGCGTAATTTGACCAAAACGCTGAATGCAGTGGACACCATATTTCTCTGTGGTCATGACATCAGTTAGCTGGGTGAACAAATGTGCTGACATTTTGAATGACAATTACACCGATCAGTTGACAGTTGACACTTTTTACTTTACACAGCCGTATGACGTAATAACATGGTGGCTACTATTTCATGGTGTTAAAAAACATATAAAAAAACTAAAAACTTTTAATTGAATTTTAAAATTTATTTCGTTATTTTATGAACTAATACTAACATTAGGGCTGCTTTTTATCTAAACTATCTCAGTAATATATTTATAGATTTTTTGCCTTATAAAATATATATAATAATATTAAACAACTTAAACCCCGTCCGAAATTACAAAATCCCCCTCGAAAAATTATCCTGAGCACACCCATGGGGGTCATATCATAAATGGGATGCCACTAAAACAAAATGACAATGACACTACTACGTTACTAAATTAGCTCGACCATTTTATATATCTATAATATAATAATATCTTAGGACAACTCGCACAACGCTGTCTGATCCCAAACTAAGCAGAGCTCGTACTATGGAAACCAGACAACTGATAAACATACCTATATATTTCTAAATACATACATAATTATTAAAGATAATAACACCCAGACACAGAATAAACCATCGTGCTCATCACACAAGCTACATATATCCTGGGTGGAGAACCCACGACCTCTTGCGTAGCACTCCCACCGCGCCACAGAGCCAGACCCCATTAAATCTTATGCTGTATAAAATTTTGTTTTTTTACATAAATCGTAGTTTTTAAAAACGTATCCATTTTAAAATTAATACTTAATCACACTTATGACTAAATTAACCATATAAGTCAATAGATTATAATTATAATGGGATTATAGAATTTTATGAGCTACAGGTCCTAATGGCGTAAATACTTTTGTTTTATAGTTCGATGTCCAAGACATCAGCAATCCGTGGTAACATCGCTGACAAATAGAGCATATAACATTTATGACCCTGAACATTTAGAAAGTGAGCTCACACATGTTTAGGAGGTACTAAAGTGAAACAGATACAGAGAAAGCACACGATGTACGAAGAGGAGAGACTTCCGACCGGGGGTTGACAGGGCTTCAGCTTTTCAACCATACGCTATAGGAGTGACGGACAAAGTTGGAAAAGTACTGCAGAAATACTCCATTAAGACTGCATATCATATCCGCACTCCAGGATAACTAAGCAACTATGTACTACAAAGGATATAATTCCTCTACAGACACCTGTCGTCTACAAAGTGGAATGCAGCTATGGTAGTTCCTACATCGGACAAACCAGACGCATAATAGCGGCAAGGGTTAAGGAACATATAGCGGCTGACAACCGACAGACAATCAAGCCAGTTATAGCGGAATACTTGCTGAATGCGGTATCCAATCACTGGATTGAACTACACAAACCACAGGCTTTCGACAGACCGTTGGTATTACTCCAGGTTGGCGCAGGAAGCGGTTGAAATTTAAAAACACGTCAATTTTATCGGAAAAGATGGATATTCAGCAAATGACCACGCCGCCAAACAAAGATTATACGCCAGTGTGCAGATGTCGTTAGTATTGTTTGTCGAAGTACCGACAGTTCCATAATAGTGAGTAAATATTTACGCGATTAAGACCCGTAGTTTATAAAATTCTATAGTGTGTATAAATCGCGAGAGTTTACGAACATCACATTCGATTCATCTGAAGTAGAGCAAAGATTTACCCGTCGGAGTCACTACACGAAAAACTGGTATCATGGAAACTCTAATTAGATTAGATATAGAAAGAAATCTCTTAAAAAGGATTTAACAAAGAGCACGCTGCTAAAAGACTGTTAAAACCTAGCTCTTGCCCGGATTTAACAACCTGTTAGCAGCCTTCATTTTGTTGCGAAACGCAGTTTTTCAGCAATAACTTAATGACAGTATATCCGATCATGTTCAAAATTATTTTAGTTTAAAGTATTTATTAAACGCTACCTTTGTGAATTTGTTCATGTTTTTTGGTCACACGGTTCAAAAATTAAGGGAGTTCAAAAATTAAGGAACAAAATTTTTGCAACTTTCGGGACGATTAATTCCAAAAACTTTAAAATGTTTCTGAAAGACCTGTCGAATGATGTGCCACACGTTGATGTTTGCTGAAAAAAATATTTTTTTAGCTTCTGTTACATGTATAGAGTGCTCCTCCCCCCAACAATGTTTTTTTTTTAATAATTTAGCTATCAAACTAAGTAGCGGCTACTAGAAGACACCTTTTCATCAAATTACACCAATATTCATTGAGTAGTCTTTGAGCAAAATGCCTGTGACATACTGATGGACAGACAGACAGACAGACGGACGGACATGATGAAACTATTAGGGTTCCGTTTTTGCCATTTTGCCTATGAAACCCTAAAAATGACCAATACATTGTGTGGTTATAATGATATTGGTAATTTGAAATTAACATAAACCAAAAACGTACTTAGGTATAGTCTTAACCATTTTTATTTAGTACTTGCATTTTTTGACGCTCTCCTACCGGTAGGTATATAAACAGTCATTTACATAAGGGAATTTGCCAGAATGCTAAAATCAACTATGTAATATGATATAACACAACGCAATGTATGACCAAATAGGTCAGGTAAATTAGTTTTATTATAATTTGCTATGGTTATAGCATATAGTCGGTATAACGCACATTCATTTTAATTTAACAGACAGATAGCATAATGCTTTTATATAAAAAGCGTTGCTTTAAAAGTATTGCTTAAAAGCTTTGAGGGAAATTGGTGGCGCAGTCGTAAATGACGGTAGACTCGGTACTTTATTTATTTTAACGAATTTGTTCACTAACGGTCGATCCGGTAGAGTATCATTTGCGAATGGTCTCGCCTGTGCGGATGTTAGGTATTGCGATAAAAATGTAGACAGAGAAATGTATAACCTTTAACATCTGAGGCGCGGTGGGAGTGTATCCGACTGCTACGCAAGAGGTCGTGGGTTCGATCCCCACCCAGGATAAAACTTTAAGACTTTGTGTGATGAGCACGATGGTTTATTCTGGGTCTGGGTGTTACTTATCTATAATATGTATGTATTTAGAAATATATAAGTATGTTTATCAGTTGTCTGATTTCCAAAGTACAAGCTCTGCTTAGTTTGGGATCAGATAGCGTTGTGTGAGTTGTCCCAAGACATCATTATTATTATATTATTAAAAATAAGGGCGTCATCGTTGCCTTGCGATAGGTAAATCTGTTTCACTAGCAATGTATTCAGTCGTTAAAAAACCAACAAGTTTTGAACCCATAATATGTGGATGTGATTTTAAGGTTCCGTAGCCAAAATGGCAAAACAGAACCCTCATCGTTTTGCCATGTCCGTCCGTTCGGCCGTCCGCAGCTTTGCTCAAAGACTGTTAGTGCTAGAAGGCTGTAATTTTGCATGGACACACATTACTTACGCTGATAAAGTGAAAGAATAAAATCTTGAAAAACATTTTTTTAGGGTACCTCCCCTATATGTAAAGGGGGTATGTGATTTTTTTTCTCATCTACCCCATCGTGTCGTGTGGGGTCTTTTAAAAACGTTTAGGGGTGGGGAAGACAATTCTCAGATTTAGGGAAGGGGTTTGTGAAATATTATGATTTAAAGTGCATTTTTTTGATAGAGTCAAGTACCTCCCCCCCCCGCCCCTCTGCCAGCTAAATGGTTGATGTTGGATACAACCTTGTAATCGCGAGGCACAGCGTTATTACTGTTTTTTTTTATTCCTTTATCTAAAAAAAGAAAGAAAGAAAATCAATTTATTTTGCAAATTTTATAACTCTATGTTGGTTTTTTTATATTGTTACTAGCTTCCGCCCGCGGCTTCGCCCGCGTTAGGTTTGGACTGCCATTTCACCCCTTTATAGATTTGCTTTGATTGGCTTTGTAGTGGATGTCTACATCATGCCATGTATCACAGCATAGAAATCTTTCGCAAACAAAAGCACTATTTTATAACAAATTTCATTACCAACAAAAAGGTATTAGTGGGTCAACATATCAACAGCAAATGCGTATCTTTTAGATAGGCATATGCTGTCGCGGAACTTTTTAAAAGGAACAAATTTGTCATACATTATTGTTGTGTTACTTTAACCATTTACGCAGCGCACGCAACGGAGGCTATCAAAAGGAATATTCCCCGTTTTGCAACATTTTTCATTGCTGCTCCACTCCTATTGATAGAGTTACTATCACATTTATTATATTAGTATGGAAGTATGGATTACAATGTGCACAATATAATAAAATTATTTTAATTCTTCTTTTTTTTCAGGTACAGTCATCCTATGCGGCATTTATAAAATAAGGTCAGCCATAAAATGTTAAGTGCAATTTTGTACAAAAACGCTTCTCGGTTTTTTAGTGTTGCAACCTCTTTCTTAATATAACGAGAATATATTTTGAATGTTACCATAACTGAATCGTTGGGGCAGTTTACAGCTTTCATATGCAAAGGGCGTAAATGTCACAGGTAAATGTGGATACCGGGGTTTATGAGAACTGGCAGATTTTCACGTGATAACGTCTTATAAATTGATGACCGGCTGCACTCACGAAAAAGTGTCACGTTATTGACTAGTTGCTAAGCAACAGCAAATGGCGAATGCAGAGACATGCGATACAATTGGAACTAAAGCTGTAACAGGCATGATTGTTTATTACAATGTCATAAATGTTTTCTTAAGACGTTATCACGTAAAATAATCGTCCGTAAACCGACTTTACAGACAGCCATTTTCTTAGGCATCGCTGTATCGAAAATTTGAAGTATTATTACTTCAGAACATTGATAGCTCGATATTAAAATAAATATTTACTGCCGATTTTTTCTTTCAATTAGCTTTTATTTTATAGTTGTTTCTTTCGGTAGATTCTATCCTTTGGGAGACCAGCGTGGGTTAAATTTCTAGATTTTTAGTTTATAATATGCAGTCGAATAGCGAAAACCCCTTTCAAATCAAATTAGTCGTTTTTGAGAAAATTGCGAAAATTTCGTAAATTGCCAGACAGAACATCCTCTTTTGAAGTCGGTTAAAATGGAATGTAAAATATTGGAATTATCATTATGTTTTAATTTTGTTCCTTTGTTGTACGCACCAAAGATTTCATGAGCTTCAAAGGGTGAAAGTTATCAACTTTTTCGATTAACTGCCCGAACCAAATCTTTTTTTTTTTTCAAGATTTCGCCCTCACAGTAGTGTTTAAAGGTTTGTGTTGCGGAAATATAATATACACTCTGATGCAATGAAATCGCACATGTCACATATCGTAAATATGTTTTGTTATTCAGTTTTTAAATTTTAAATAATTTAATATCCTTTAAAAAGTGGGATTTAAGATTAATAATAACCACATAAATTATTATAGGGTCCTTACAATTAACTTTAGGGATCATTAACGTATTTTATAGTATAAAGTACTGAGCACTGAAACCCAAATGAAGGCATTTTAATCAATATTGCCGGACTGGCCAGGTACAACCTGGAATAGATCCCGCAATCCGTACAACCGTCCGAAGTCGCTTTACTTATTGCCGTAGTCCTATTTTAAAGAAACTAAGGCGATTTTGTCATCCCTTATGTGGATAGATATTTAATTAATCTTGTATATTTTTATATTTAGAAATATATGCATGTGTTTACATGTACGATTTCATTACACTGGGGTGTATATTAACATAATACATTTTTATTTCGAAAACCTTATGTACACAAAGTAAAGTAAAAGACCAAACCAAACAAAATTTTGTCCCGTATGTGAATCGAACCCAAAATTTTATGCACAGCAGTTGTACGTAGGTACTCGTAGAACCACCGTGCATAGAATAAAAATATTTTAAAAAAATACATATTTTGCCCGGAACAAAGTTGTATACAAACAGTAATAACACGAAATGTCCATTTTCCAATTTGCTCACAACATACGCAACGACAATTCAATAAACAATATACATTCAAAATGTATTTTTTCTGTTCTTTGTTTTTATAAACCTACAACACAAAATAGAAAGAGAGCAGAAGGTAAGCTATATACAACGCGTTCAAGCAACGCCTTGTATATCAACATCGTTCACGGGCACTGAATTTCAGAACACAATCGGAACAATAATAGATATAGCACGTATAAAAGTACTAGCTTTCGCTCGTGGCTCCGTCCGCGTCTATGTCGGTTATCACGATAAAAACTACTTATGCCCCAAGACTGACGACACAAACAAAGTTACTTTCACATTTATAATTCTATATATATAAAATTAGAAGCTGACTGACTGATTGGCATATCAAGGCAGGGCCTAAACTTTATGGGTTAGAAACTTAGGGTAAGGTAGGGGAGCAGCTAAGAAAGGATTTTTGAACACTCACCCCCTATGGTAAAATGGGGGTGAATAGTTAGTATGAAACTTTGTCGTTAAAATATTTTGGTAACAATCTGGGATCCATGCGGGCCAAGCCGCATAAGTTAGTATTTGTATAAATTACATAGTAGTAGATGTACATAGATGTCGGTCTAACTCAGTCGATTGCTAGATACTGTTTGCTCGTTGACGATTTATATCCCTACTAATATATAAATGTGAATGTAAGTTTGTTTGTTACGCTTTCAAGCGAAAACTACTCAACCGATCATCATGAAACTTTGTACACATATTCTTGGAGGTATTAAAAGTAACAAAGGATACTTTTTATTAAGAAAAAAATATATTTTTTATAAAACCTATATCCACGCGCCTATAGTGCCACTCCATCTCTTCCCGTGGGTGTCGTCAAGAAGTCTAAGGGATTTCACATTAGAGGACGTCCTCTGCGTACTTTAAAGCCTTTATTTTTTTATTGCTAACCCGCTTGCCAAGCGTAGCGTATATGGTCATTACCCCCAGGATCCTAATAATTATAATATAATATATTTTTTTTTTTTTTTTTTTTTTTTTTTTTTTTTTTTTTTTTTTTTGTGGGTGGTTGAACTAGTAGTAGGTACACAATTTTAAGAGCTCTGCGTTTATTATTTAGAATAAAATAAATTCAAGTATTATTTTAATTATTTAATGTATAATATATACAGCTGAGCATAATTACCTGCCAGTATATTGTTAGTTTCACAATTGGAATAACACAACAACGGACACTGACACTCAAGAGCATGGAAGTTTCTAGCATTCTTGATATGCAAAGATACTTTGAAGACAGGATGTCTAAATTTGAAGCTGAACTGCAAAATAAAGCTGCACCTCCAGCTACCACAGGGACCTTGGTTGACGACTTTGCTGCATTCAAACAATTTGTTCTTCAAAGTCTAAAGCAATTCTCACAGCAATTACACACGGTGGCACGCAATATTGACAACATGGAGATGCGCAGTCGCCGGAAGATTCTGCTTCTACATGGTGTTGAAGAGCAGAAGGAGGAGGACACTGCGGCTGTTGTCGCTGATGTTGTAAAGCAGAAACTCAAGATGGGCACCTTTACTACTGCTGACATAAGACGATGCCACAGAATGGGTAGGCAATCCTCAGAAAAGCCCAGACCAATCCTCATCAAATTCCAGAGTGTTGCAGTACGGGACAGCGTGTGGTTCTCCAAAGTCAAGCTTAAGAGCTCAGGCACTACTTTATCTGAGTTTTTGACCCGCTCGCGATACAATGCTTTTATGGCAGCTCGTGAGAGATTCGGAGTTGATAAATGCTGGACGCGGGAAGGTTATGTCTACGTCTTGGCATCTGACGGTAAACGACACCGCGTTATATCTTTGGGTGACTTGGACAACATTAAGGACACTGATGCGGCAAAGGCAAGTAAAACTGTCCCAACAAGGAGTAGAAGGGCTGCATCCAAGAAATAAGTTCTTTTGCGTTTCTTGTATTATCAACATTGCCGGGTAATTCACTTTTCTAGTTTTATAAATTATAGCGTACCTTTCATTTTTTTATTTAACAATTTCTTGTCACTAGTTTATTTACGACGATAATGACAACTTTTGACTTTGGCAACTGATCCCTGACAATTTTCACTCATTATCTGTCAGGTGTCATCTGTCATTAAAAGATACGTTCCATTTCGTTGTACCATACGCTATAATAATACAAACCGTTCCTTTACACTTATTTTTGTATTGTATTAACATACCTCTAAACTTAAAGGCATTTCATTTTAAATAAGTCGTTATTTTTAGTTAATAATTTGTTATATTTATCTTTATTATTTTCTACCTTTAGTATATATGCTTTGTATAGTTGATGTTAGAGTAAATATTTTTGTTGTCCATTTTTTTAGCTTAATATTTCGAGATTTTTGCTGTTTGTGTTACCATTTTTCTATATCATCAATTTATTACTGTTATAACAAGCAACTGGCAGGTGAACAGGATGTTAGGGTGTAACTAAGAAAGGTTACTTTATTATACTATATATTATAATTATTTAATATACCATATATATAAATACTTCATTATTTATTTACTTATTTATTGCTTAACAGTAAATTTACATTTAATTTATGTCAGATGTAAATACTGACTGTGATAATGACAGTTTCATATCAGCATGTAGTACTGATGATAGCTTTGTAAGCTTGCCAACCTTCGCTGATACCCTTCGGGCTCAATTTTCTGATGTACCCAAGAACTTCAATGTAGTCCATATAAATGCACAGAGTATTCCGGCTCATTACCCTGATATGCTGGCTAGTTTTGAATGTAAAAATATTCATGCCATACTCGTCTCGGAGTCGTGGTTAAAACCATGTCTCCCTTCGACCTCTTACTCGCTTCCGGGTTTCCAACTTATTAGGAATGACCGAGTGGCTGGGGTTGGTGGTGGTGTTGCCATATACCTTCGTACTTATATTCCTTTCACAATTGTCAATGTGTCAGCACAGCCACCACCACTGAACGCCGGGGAACACCTATTTCTGGAAGTGCAACTTAACCACTCTAAAATATTACTTGGTGTGTATTATTCTCCTTCTTTACGCACAAATTATTTCTCTTCATTTGAGCACATTTTGGAAATCTTAACGCCAAACTATAGACATACTATTATTATGGGAGACTTTAACACATGCCTTTTGAAACAGAATTCTCGCTCTTCATCTCTTCATGCTATTCTAGAATCTTCTAACTTGTCAATTCTGCCTCTAGATGCAACTCATCATTTCCCGAATTGTACTCCTTCTCTTCTAGACCTTATCTTTGTATCGTCTCCTTCTCATGTCGCTAAGCATGGTCAATGTTCTGATGTCGCTTTTTCTTACCACGATCTAATCTACATCTCGTACAAGATCCGTCCACCTAAGGCAAAACCAAATATTGTGCTACAGCGTAATTTTAATGGCATGGACTGCGAGAAGCTTCGAGAGGATGTTGTCAACACGGATTGGAGTTCTCTTTTATCCTCAGAATGTGTTAATACTAAACTACGTGTCCTAACTGATGAGTTGATAAAAATTTATGATATACATGCGCCAATCCGACCAATTAGATTGAAACACGCCCCATCACCTTGGCTAACTGAGGATATAAAACGCATAATGACCAAAAAATCCCTTGCTAAAAGTAAATATAAACGCCAACCTACCCCTTCTAATTTAGATAGATATGTGGAAATCAGAAATCACTGTAACAAGGTGTGTAGGAAAGCACAACGCCAAAATATTCATAAGTCTATCGAGAATGAAGATCCTGCCAAAATCTGGAAGTTCCTCAGAACGTTGGGGGTTGGAAAGTCACGACAAAATTTAGTTCCTAAAGATTTGAATATTGATTCACTTAATGTACATTTCTCCTCTTCTCCCAATTTTGATGGGACCACTAAAGCAATAACTTTAGCAAATCTTTCAGCCATTCCAACGCCCCAATATGCTCCTTTTGTTTTCGAGCAATTCACCGCCTGTGATGTTAAAAAGAGCATACTTGCCATATCATCCAATGCTGTTGGTAACGATTGTATAAGTCGCAATATGATTATCCCAATTGTTGATGAAATTCTTCCTATTTTATGTAATATACTGAATCACTCAATCTCTTCTTGCACCTTTCCCACTGCTTGGAAAGAAGCTCAAATAATTCCACTCGCCAAAAATTCCAAACCTTCTTCTTTCTCCGACTATCGTCCAATTTCAATTCTACCCTTTTTGTCTAAAGCCTTAGAACGTTTAGTACACATGCAACTCTCCTCATTTCTGCGTAAAAATACCCTGTTGGATCCCATGCAGTCTGGGTTTCGTCCTGGACATAGTACTACTACTGCATTGGTGCAGATCACTGATGATATACGACAGGGCATGGAAACCGGGAAAGTTACATTACTATCCTTGTTGGATTTCAGCAATGCTTTCAATGCTGTAGATTTCGACATTTTGCTTGGCATACTACGCTCTATTAACATATCTCCAGCGGTGATTAGCTGGTTTCATACTTACCTGTATGGTCGCCGTCAGCGTATACGTCTCGAAGAAGCGTATTCTTCTTGGAGCTATACTCCTGCTGGCGTACCGCAGGGTGGCGTTTTATCTCCGTTACTTTTTGCGATTTTCATCAATTCCATCTCTAAGCAGCTCGTTTCATCCTACCACCTTTACGCAGATGATTTGCAAATTTACACACAGGCTACAGTAAATGAACTCACTGAAGGAATCTCAAGACTGAATAAGGACCTGGCGCATGTCTCTAAATGGAGTAAAAACTCACGGTTAATCCAGCGAAAACCCAGATCGCCATAGTAGGTAGCCCAGGATTGCTATCAAAAATCAATTGGCCTCTATTGCCACTAGTTCATTTCAACAATGTAATCCTACCCATTGAAAATTGTGTCAAGAACCTGGGGATATACGTAGACAGAACCTTATCATGGGCACAGCAGATGCAACAAACAAGTCGCAAACTCTTTGCAGCAGCGGGGTCTTTACGCAGGTTGCGTAACTTTTTGCCAATCGCCACTAAAATTACGCTTGCGCAATCCTTACTACTGCCGATCCTTGACTATGCCGATGTCAGCTATCTAGATCTAACCGAGGAACAACTTGATAAACTTGAGCGCCTCCAAAATTTTTGTATAAGATTTATATTTGGTTTACGCAAATATGATCACGTTTCTGAATTTCGCAAAAAACTCAAGTGGCTTCCAATTCGTCTTCGCAGGAATACTCATATTTTGATACTACTTTACAATATTTTGTTCAATCCCAATGCCCCCTCTTATCTTAAAGAACGTTTTCAGTTCTTGCATGACACACATATGAGGTCTTTGAGGTCATCAAATGATTTGAGCTTGAAAATGCCAATGCATTCCACAAAATTTATGGATAAATCATTTACCGTAGTAGCTGTTCGGTTGTGGAATGCACTACCCATAGATATCAGACAGGCACAAACAACTAATATGTTTAAAAAAATGGTAAAAGCGCACTACCTGTCCAGCGGTCCAGTTGCAGCTACATATTAATGTACATAAATAAATATATGAATTTTATATTTTATTTTCTTTTCTCTTTTAAATATAACTAGTTTATTGTGTTTATGTAATGTTTGTTTGTTGTATTTATTTATATATTTATTATTATTATTATTATCTATTAATATAGTATATTGTGTATTTATATATCTAACATTTCAATCGTTTTATTGGAATGTTAGATATATGTTTTTGTGTTTATCTATTGATATTATGTAAAATCGTGTACGTCTTTATTTAATTTACATTCTTCTACACCACGTGGTACTCTTATATACATTCCTGTCCATCCAAAGGTTGCCTGGAAGAGATCGCTCTCAGCGATAAGGCCGCCCATTGTGCATGCTCTTATCTAAGCAATAATGATGTGATATTGTAATTTTAATGTAATTTAATAAGTGTGGTGTACAATAAAGAATTTTCTATCTATCTATCTAATTAGGTCCTACGGGGGAGACCCGTGCCGAGCAGTGGGACACTATATGGCTAGATATTTATACACATAATAAACATATCTAAGAGATCTCACATCGGAGGACGGGCGGCAGCGTCCTCTGTGTATTTTAAAGGCTAACTGCGATCGCCAACCAGCTCGCCAAGCGTGGCGATTATGGTAATTACCCACAGGATCCTAATAATTAGGTTCTACTGGGGAGACCCGTGCCCAGCAGTAGGACATAATATGGCTTGATATGTACCTATACACATCATAAACACATATTATACACTAGCTGTCCCGCGCAACTTCGTATGCGTAAATTTTCCCCGTTTTTGCAACAGTTCTCGTCGCTGCTCCGCTTCTATTAGTCGTAGCGCAATGTTATATAGCCTATTCCTCGATAAATGGGCTATCCAACAAAAAAAGAATTTTTCAAATCGGACCAGTAGTTCCTGAGATTAGCGCGTTTAAACAAACAAACAAACTCTTCCGCTTTATAATATAGATTATACGAAATGCATATTTGAATGATAGTGAAAACTACACGAAAGTTTGTTGCGTAGTTTCGTATATCTAAACGGACATACACAAAGACGGCGGGAAGTGACTTTGTTTTATACTGTGTAACAAATTCTTCTTCTGTGAAACTTTTCTTCTGTATTTTCGATGTTTTGTGCCCACAAAATGTTCTTTTTATACAATTGTTCCAGTCAATTCAATTCATTTCGTTCAAAGAAAACTTAATATTATAAGTAAATAACGAATTTTGACTTTTATTTTTGTGTAAGTTGCGTTTTTAAAGTAAAGGTCTCTTTGAATGTAAACTTTATTTGTTTCATTTAGGTAAATTTTCTTGTAAAATATGTTATTCTAAATATTCTTTCGACATATTTTTGCGTAAGAAATCTAATATTATTTAAACGAGCAATTCTAGAATAAATATTAACATATAATATACGAACCATTTCAGCTTTACGGATCTATATCAAATAGAGTTCTGATTTCCAAATTACTTTACATTTTTGAATTTCCTGAAAAACGAGAAACTAAAAAACTCAGAAAAGCTCAGTTACCCAGTTGGTCAATCCATTTTTTTTTAAGCAATCTTGTTAACCCACGACCTCACGATTGCGAGACCGATGCCTTAGCCATTAGGCTACCGCCGCTTCAAAATAAATTAATTAATTCTATAAATGGACGCTCTCGTTTAGCCTGATGCCACCGATTACGATACGATTTTAAGACGAAGGATTTTCCCACCTTTTCGGGACACCGACAATCACAGAGACTAGCTACGGGACATTATAGTATTTATAGTGGACAAATATGTGCCAAAATACAAGTAGACCCCTGATGACCCTGGTCATAGTCCGATCTTAGAGAGATTAGCAGTATTGACAATTTCAGATGGGATAGACAGCGCGGAAGATTATCGCTTTTTTTGAAAACAGTTATTACCAATCGAAAGACCAGTATCTACTCTAATTCAACGAACAACAAAATTGGAACGAAAATAAATTTACTATAATCGTCATGCTATATAATATAACGAGATGCTATATTAGTGTGAATCAAATGATAGACGAGAAGTTATGTCAGTTTATGACTCTTTGTAGACTCACTGGACTGACTGATTCTATATAATAATATTTGCCCTTATATACTAAATTATAACAAAGGATTTACCGTTATACTTGCTTAGCTAGCAGAACACGTACGTTTGTTTCAACTTTCTTATAATTAATTTTTTTATTTGTTTATAATTTACATAATATTATAAATTATAAATAAATATTATCTAATAATATGTTATTATTTATCTAATATATTAATAATTTATATAAATAATTTTATTGTCTATTTATTCACGTAAAAGTAAATTCCTGCATTGGTTACACGCCATATTCAGTATAAACGAACTTCTTGTAAGCACAAGAAGTTTTTTTATTTTAGTATAAGCATACTAAAATAAAAAATATAAATCTTGGTAAACTATCAATATTTAAAATTAAGAAAGTTAGGAACTTTGATTTCAGAGAATGAGATAAGACCGCATGGCCATATTATTTCATACGTATTACAAATAAGGAAGTCATCATAACCTTTAATATAAACAAAGTCATCTAAATGCTCCCAAGAAAAGCACTCGATTAATACGTCACCCAGCATTAACATTATAAAACCCTGAGAAAATAAACAAATCGACAAAATATTTCCACTAAAGAACACTGTAAATCCCGCGACATCCAATCACACTGGCCCCTAACTCATAACTCAAAGCATTAAGGTATAAATTTGAATAAATTAAAGCTATCACAACAATGCAACAGTGTCAAGCAATTGACACCTCGAAAGCCCATGAGATTCGGCCATGCAAGATACCAATTTATAACTTTGCCTCTCAATAACTTATACACAAACCTTAATACTATAATATAAGGTGTATAATTGCTTGGATATTTGCATAAGTAATGTTGGTGGGTATCTGCATGAATTCAAAGTTTGACAACTTAAACCTTCAGAGTAGATACATGGAGTATGGCCACAATACAGTGAGAGTACAGAAAAAAATCTCCAAACAAATATCCTCGAGCAACGCCCACATACATCTGTTCAGACCAATAGTTACACTGGTATAACCATAGCACACTTTTTTTTTCTTTTTTTGAAAAAAGGTAACTAGCAATGTGGGATTTTGGTTCCCACATTACTAGCAATCCTGTTAACCCCTCCCTAAATGTTCAGTAGAGTGCATACCTTCTTTGTTGTTACACAGTTGTAACCATGGGTCTCATATATGTTCAGTCGAGTGCATAACTTCTTCGTTGTTACACTGTTGTAACTATGGGTCACATATATGTTCAGTGGAGTGCATACCTACAGTGTAACAACCACGAAGGTATGCACTAGAGTGAACATTTATGGAGGGGTTAACAGAATTGCTAGTAATGTGGGAACCAAAATCCAATATTGTTAGTTACCTTTTTAAATATCCTCGAGCAACGCCCACATACATCTGTTCAGAGCAATAGTTACACTGGTATAACCATAGCACACATTTTTTTCTTTTTTTGATAAAAGGTAACTAGCAATGTGGGATTTTGGTTCCCACATTACTAGCAATCCTTTTAACCCCTCCCTAAATGTTCAGTAGAGTGCATACCTTCTTGGTTGTTACACTGTTGTAACCATGGGTCTCATATATGTTCAGTCGAGTGCATAACTTCTTCGTTGTTACACTGTTGTAACTATGGGTCACATATATGTTCAGTGGAGTGCATACCTACAGTGTAACAACCACGAAGGTATGCACTTCACTGAACATATATGAGACCCATGGTTACAACAGCAAGGTATGCAACCTTCTTGGTGGTTACAACAGTGTAACAACCAAGAAGGTATGCAACCTTCTTGGTTGTTACACAGTTGTAACCATGGGTCTCATATATGTTCAGTGGAGTGAATACCTTCTTGGTTGTTACACTGTTGTCACCATGGGTCACAAAAATGTTCAGTGGAGAATTGCTCGAGTGAGGCATAGATGAAATTTACCTTCTCTACTTTCCTTGTTTGATGGTATAGCGACCTACTTAGCTGGAATGCCGATGGGAACGGGGCGTAGGTAAGTGACATTATACGCTTTGCTACTGTTCCTACATGTCAAGTGTTAAGAACTTAAGATAGACCAACACTCAATTAGGCTCTTCTAGTGAAGTAAGTAAATACTAGAAAGGTGTGATGTGTACATGAATAAGTAGGTAAATAAGCAATTTTAAATTTGTCGTTTTGGTTCATTTTTGGAAGTTGTTCAAATAAATCATTTCTTGAACTAATTCAGTATTATTATACTATCGGGATTTAATGACGTGAAATTCGGCACCCGTGATCACGATCGGTGCAATTCGATCGAAACGTCGGGTAAATAAAAGGTTCATGCCTTTAAATTTTTCCCGATAGTATTCTAATATGTGTTAACATCGCGAAAGTTTATAAACAAATAATTCGGTATCTATAATTTAGTTTATGACATGTTTCATCTTCCAGAATAAAGGTCTACTTTCTGTGAGTTCGGGTCGTGATCCATTAAACAGGTTCAGTACAGATTGATGTCTGTCATCTTTTTTATCTTTTAGTTCTAAGTTGGTTCTCTTTCTTCGTACTTATCTATTGAAATTATGTGCATAATCACTTCAATAGAGTAAAATCCCAGTGACACAAGTCTTGAGTAATATAAGTGACTTATTATGTTTTAAGTAAAAAGGTGTACATAGGTTACATACATAGGCCTTAGTAGCCGATTATTATTATTATTTTAAAAGACGACTCCCGCATTAGTGTACAAGCCCTGTGTCGCGAGGAATTTTACAAACATACAAGTCAAAGTACACCCAGACTCGGAACAACAATTTGTGGATCACACAAAGTGGTGTCCCGTGTGGAAATCCAACTCACTCTGTCACTGTCCGACTGCTACGCAAGAGGTCGCCTCTTGCGTAGCAGTCGGACACGCTCCCACCGTGCCACAGAGGCAGTTTTTAATTACAATAACATGAAAAACATAGTAGTAATATTGAAAATACGCGATACAGGGCTTTGTAATCCTACTGCGGGAGTGGACATATTAAAAAAAAATGATTTTTTTATGAATATTATCCTGTTTTTTAATAACAACAATCAAATTATTTTGTTTTCTAACTGAAACTCAAATATATTTATTTCGTAAAACCAAATTAATTTAAAACATCTAATTAATACGTAGGTACTAAAAGAATATTAAAATTATGTTTTTTTTAAAAAAAGAACAAAATTAAGTTAGGCGGCAGTTCCATAGTTTTTTCTTAGTTCCAAAAAGTTAAGTATTTTAATTTTGCTTAAAATATGCACACAGTACTGCATCTAGGGACTATAATGCCGATGTCGACTAACAGTTCCTAAGTGAAACTTGACCAACATCCTAACTTGCAGACTTAGCTCGTGAAAAACTTAAATTGTCTGTTAGTTGCTTTATCTCGTTGAAGTTAAAATGTACGTTCTAAGTCGTACTTTGATCTGGCTTCACTAGACTTCGGGTTGCGCTTATGTGTACTTCCTCAATCGGATAGTACCTACGATAGATTCGTTAAATCTTTGTTGGTTTTTAACTACAACTACATTAAAAAGAGGATAATGTATTCGTGTATACATGCACGTACCTACCTACCATAAAATGTAAATACGTCACATTGTGAGTTAATGAAATATGAAATCGTGTGGTTTCAACATATAAGTAAATCGATTTCGCAATAATCGTTTTGTTCCTGTTGCCCTATATGTATGGTTGTTGTTAATGCTCTCTATTTCTCAATTCATAATCGTATATATCGATTTGAATTGTATTCGATAAATTTATAATACGTTACGCCGAGGCCAAAGGGCGCCAAATTTAAGATTAGAATGCACGCGTAAAGCACAGGCCACACCGCCAGCTGACGAGGAAGCGAGCGAGCCGGGAAAGCAGCGTTTCGCATCTTTTCATGTTTCGGTTCACATCGCGAACTACAGATATAAGCTACATCAGCGATTCAAACGACGTGAACGAAATATCTGACGATTCCGGTGAAGCCTCGTTACCGTAGCTTAGCTCTGTACTTTGCGGTGTGAACCAAACAATGAAAGGAGGTGAAACGTTGCTCGCACGGCTCATCAGCGAGCGGATGGGATGTTGAGGGGATGGAGAAGGGCGAGCGAGCGGGCGGAAGCGAGTGGTAGTCCACTCGCTCTCCCGCCCGCTCGCTCGCCCTTGTGTAGTTTCCGGTGTGAACCGAGCTTTGGCGAGTATAGCTCGCCTAAGCTTCGCTTAGTTTGTAAAGTTTCTCTCGCCTTGTTTCCCCCGTCAGCTCGCTCGACGCTCGCTGGCGGTTTGGCCTGCCCTTTACTGGGAAAACAATTTGATGTTGTTTGGCTCCAAGGTCAAATTTTTTAATTTAAAGTAGTAGTAGAAAAATAATTAAAAGTTCTGCTATTCATCGATAGATGGCAAAACTAAAAAGTGTCACTGCTGTGCCCGTCGGAGTGGGGAGCGTGAGGTTATTTCGTTACGGAATTTCTGGATTCGGTCCCCGCGCTCAAGGCCCGCGATAGAAGCTATGCAATAGCTTAAAAACTGTGCTTCTCATAAAAGCACGTAAGTGTCACGAAAACACGCTCTTTTGCTGGTGCACTTTTTTACATCGCATTTTTTTATTTATTTAGTACATTTATTTATAGTGATAGCTGCGAAACCCTACACTGAGCATGGTCCGACATGCTCTTGCCTGGTTTTTAACTAATGATCTCAATACCAAGCAAAGGTAACACATTCATTCAGCATATTTGGCATCCATGTTGAGTCCAGCAAGTCTGCTAAGAATTGGCAGTGTGCTATTGTCAGCCGAATTTATAGCACGAATATTTTATACCAACTTATAACTTTTTGACTTTTAAATTATAGTATACAACTTACTTCAGACTTAGAATTTTGGACTTAACTAGAACTATCTTTCTAGTTTTGCAGTTTATAGAACACGCATCATCATTTTTGTGCATTGTTAAATAAATATTTTATACAAAATTAGCGCAAAAAATATATATCTAATAAAATCAATAAATTTGCAAATGACTATTACATATCAAATTCACAAACAAACAACTGAATTAATTACATCGATATAATCGATAGTAATTCTACACTCGACCAAAATTGAACCCCACCAAGGCTATCGAGAAATCGAAATACCATAAAAATCCAATCGAAACTTAGTCTAAAGCCAGCCGATCTCACATGCAGCTCTAGGAAATGAAAAGCAAACTGTGAAGCCTGGCTCATTATCACCATCTAATCCAGGAGACGTGAGCGTAAAATATGCATTTATTCACGGCGTAGACTGCAGAGAAATAGACACGACCAATCGAAATTTTAATCGATTTTCTTGAAACCGATTAGGAATTTCCCATTTTGCAATAATCGAATCATTTTATTGAATTAAGTTTTGGAACTTGAAACGTACATAACGCTTTCAGTAGGTTTATATGTATAGGATTTACTGATAGAAAACATTTATATTATCATTTGTAATGTTGATGTTAATAATATCTAAATTAAATAATAAAAAAACGGGCAATTGCATGTCAGGCTATGCACAATGTAGGGTTCCGTAGCTACCCAACACAATAATGCAGTATAAGAAGTGGGTTTTCTGTTGTTTTTGTTTCATACTACTAACAACGTTATAAAGTATTTTTAATTTGTACGAAAATTTTGTTACTTCACTTGATCTGCTGTTACTCGTAAACTTGTAAAGACTCTTTAGCTGTGATAGTTTTCCTTTTAATTTCGTTATATATACTACTACCCTGATTTTTTCTTTGACTTTAATAAAAAAAAAACATTTTAAGGCTAATTTAGTATTTAATTCGAAAAGTGATTTTTACAACTCCAAAATATGTTTTGAAAAACCTATGCAACAATACCCCACATGATGGGATAGGTGGGATAAAAAATCACATCCCCACTTTACGTGTAGGAGAGGTACTCAAAAAAATGTTTTTCCAGATTTTATTGAACCACTTTGTCGGTGTACCTAATATGTATGGATATGCCAAAGTAGTTTCTAGTACTAAAGGTCTTTGAGCTAACCTGTAGATAGACATACAGTTGGACAGACAGACGCACAGATCGAAACCCTAAAATTGAGCATAAAGATTGTACTGTACAGGTGCAATGTGTATGCAATGTAAGTGAAGAAGTTTATTCCTATTTAGTGATAAGTATTCATAGAAAGCATTCACTACAAACGTATTAGATTCGATCCTTAGTACATACAGCATAAGCGTAATTTGATTACATTTCAATTAACACAAGTGCAATTCAAAGATAGAAACTTCCCATGTTGCTTTCAAACTCTCTCTGCAATTTATAAATCTTTGGCGAATTCAACTTCTTGGGAATGGGAAATTCCCACTCGCCTCCGACCCGATTGTATTGCTAATGAAGATGTGATTCTGCCGACGTTTTATGCACAAATTGAAAATGTTCAGAATCGCTTATCCAGAACTCGATTAGTAAGATTAATTGAACTGGATTATTCGATTAGTCTGGACCTTTTTATTTAATTTTCGAGATTTTATGATTCGATTATACTTTCGCATAGAATATTTATTTTCTTAATAGGATTCTTTGATGTAATAGAATAATTTGAGATTAATTTTACGGCAAACCAAATCGGTTGGTGCTGGAAAAGGAAGTGATTATCTTATTAGTTATGTTTGAATCATAATTTATATTAATGCATTAAGAAAAGGAAATCAAAGATCTTGTGCATTAATTTCAATGTGTTTTGAAGATGATTTGTTTTAAGTGTTAAGAAACCTGCTGCTTTAAATAAATAGTTATTTACTACTTTTTACTTACTTGTCGTCACTTATATCATTAAAGGAAACATTGTGCAAATGCTTCTGGATCCAGCTGTTAAAACTGTGCATTGATAAAATGGTCCAACAACCAGTTCTAAATGTTAGCTGGGAAGGAGAAGAAGAAGAATATATATACTATGAAATGACACTGCCAGCCCACTACTCAAGTCAGTTTGTATGTTTAATTAAATATTTCTACACACAGTAAAAACCTATGTACCAAGTTACATTTAACTTTTCTGTATTCATTTTTACCCGACTGTAAGGAAGGGTTATGTTTTTCGCGCTTATCTTGTATGTATTTATGTATGTAATATTCTTTATTACTTGATATCTCACAGTCCACTGAACGGATTTATACAATTAATACGTCACTAGATTTGTCTTGATTGCCCAAGTGTTCTTAGAAATGTGACGTTTCAAAAAAACAAACATGGCAGCTGTAAGATGTCAAAATAAAGTGGTGTGAAAAAAAAAGTTGTTTTGGATACTGCAACATGAGTATCAAATTAAAGGGCTCATCTTAAGCATTTCAAAAAGGTGTAACATGATTATGACTGTAATACTAAAAAAGTTAGTTAGCAAACATTATTTTTAACAATTTTCAATACTTGACAAAAATAAAGTTAGTTGTTACATCCTACTACTACTTAAAAGTATAAAAACTTTTTTTTTTAATCCCGCCTGCACAAATAAGATGGAAACAAGATCCCCTACATATCTGCCCTACAGACTGTATAAAATTATATAATTATGTAAGAGATCTTGTTTCCATCTTTTTTGTGCAGGGGGGTTTTTTTCCAGTATTTTTTTTAAATACCTTCGTACACACAGTGCCGATTTCTTTCAGTGGTAACAGACATGTTACACACTAACCATTGACATATAGACCTGGATCGCGCCATCCCTATCAATTAAAAAGTAAGTAGACTGCAAAGTGTGAAAGAGAGAAAAAACTCGTGTGTTACTTTGACAGGTATTGTCCACAAAGTAGCATTGTCTCTTTCTAGGGAGTTGTGAATTTTTTGAGGTTATGGCGTAGTCCAGGTCTATACGTCAATGACACTAACACAGATACACCTGTTTTTTTTATCTAGCACAGAGGCACAGATAGCAATCTGCACAGCCAATGCACTACCAAATGCACATACCCATTTCTACTATGTTATACCATCAATCTTTCAACGCGGGGCCATAACTCACATTCCTTTATCGTAGAGAACAGAACCGCTTGTACAACCTGAGGCGAATCTTTATCTGAATTACTTTCTATATATACCTACTATGTTTAGGTATAGGTACGGTATAAATCGATCTAGTTTTTGCCCCTGTAATGGGGAATTTGTGACTTATTTTGCTTGTCTGTTGATGTAGCTAGAGGTTAGTGAACCTGATGCCAATTGATTGATTGCTGGAGTAATTATTGTTTTTAAACTTTCGCGATTTTTATCCATATTAGATATATTTCGGTACTTAATCACGTGAATTATTTAAAGGTACCGGTGGATACCGGCTCTCACCATCTTGGAACCCTGTTATCAGCAAATGCAATCGTAGCCGTAAAGACACCGCGCCTCAGTGTAAAGACGTTGTAAGTGTAATGTGTAGAAGTACCGACAGTACAAATTATCAAAATTATCAATGCCAGGCGAGGGTAGTTGAAAAACCCCGCGCCTCACGGAGACATCGCTAAGCTGCCATCAGTCGACCCGTGACCACGATCGGTGCAATTCGATCGAAACGTCGGGTAAATAAAAGGTTCGTACCTTTAAATAATTCACGCGATTAAGTCCCGAAATATATCTAATATGCTGGAGTAACTCTATCTTTTGTCTCAGTGTTTTTTTTTTTTTTTTTTTTTTTTTTTTTTTTTTTTTTTTTTTTTTTTTTTTTTTTAATATTTATAATTCTGTCGTGCGATCGGTCTGTCGACCATGAGCAGATATTTTATAAGAAGTGGGTATTTTGTTAGGCACACACAACCAGTGTTGAGCCACCTTCATCTTTGATTTCTTTGATAGACATTAGTCCCATATGTGCTGTCGTTTTAGCCGACGCTGATGCAGTGGATCACTCAAGATCTTTGCAAGCCTGTTTTCATGGGTCGAAATTCTTTGCTTGTAGGGCTTGATCATGTGTTCAGCTTCCTCTTTAACCGTAGGCATTTCCAGGTACTCATGCAATTCTGTGCTTTTAGTGAACCATGGGGCACTAGTGATTGTTTTGAATACATTGTTCTGGAATCTTTGTAGGATTTCTAAGTTACTGTTTTTAGCGGAGCCCCAGAGCTGAATCCCATAGGTCCACACTGGCTTGAGGATAACTTTGTATATCATTAGTTTGTTGGTTAGTGATAGTTTTGATTTTCTACCCAGTAACCATTGGAGTGACCGTAATCTGTGGTTTAATACATCCCGTTTCTTCTGGATATGGTATTTCCATGTTTGTCGGCGGTCAAGGTGAAACCCAAGGTATTTTACAACCGTGTTATGAGGCAGTGTGTCTTCGCCTAGTTTGACTGGGGGACAATCTCCTTTTCTTAATGCAAACGTGATGTGATTTGATTTTGTTGCACTGGCTTTTATACGCCATATACACATCCATTTGTAAATTTTATTTAAGTGGATTTGCAGAGCTTTTGACGCATCTTCAGGTTTGTTGTTTGACGAGAGGACTGCAGTGTCATCAGCAAATGTAGCTGTCATCACATTTTCTGATTGCGGTACATCAGCAGTGAAAATGAGGTACAAGATTGGCCCGAGTACTGATCCTTGTGGAACTCCTGCGCTGATATTATGCAGTGGTGAGGTGGTGTCATTTACTTTGACAAAGAACATTCGATCTTCCAGGTAGGATTTAAGTATTGTGTAGATGTTGTGAGGAAGTTGTTTCTTTAATTTATACAACAGGCCTTGGTGCCACACCTTATCAAAAGCCTGTTGTATGTCTAGGAAAGCCCCAGCGCAATATTCCTTGTTTTCCAAGGTGTTCCGTATCTTATCGCTAACACGATGTACCTGTTCTATAGTTGAGTGTCTACTTCTAAATCCGAATTGGTGGTCAGGAATGATGTTGTTTTCTGAGAGTATTTCATCCAATCGTATTTTTAGCAATTTCTCGAAAACTTTAGAAATTGTAGGGAGAAGGCTAATGGGCCGATATGATGATGTCATATGTGGAGATTTTCCTGGTTTTGGAATCATAGTGACCTGAGATACTTTCCATGCTGTGGGATAGGCTGAAGTTCTTAATATGCCGTTGAACAGTTGGGTCAGAAACACTAAGGCCTTTCTTGGTAGTTGCTGAAGGACTTCAGAGGTTATGAGGTCGAATCCGGGAGCTTTCTTTGATTTCAGAGCGCTGATGGTCTGTCGTACCTCAGTTGGTGTGCAGCATCTCAGGGGGAGACTTAGTTGTAGGTCACTGTCTAGGTATGACATGATTTCCCGATTTAAGTTAGAATCTATCTCACTTACATTTGGTGTAAAGACAGATTTAAGAAATGTTCCAAAAGTTACGGCTCTTTCTTCGTCAGTTCTAGCCCAGCTACCGTCTGCCAGTGTTAAGGGGTGTTGTTGCAATTTAGGTTTTTGACCAGATTTGACAGTTTTCCATAGAGAGTATTCGTTATTGTGGTTAGGAGATAGTTGCTCTAAAAGTTGTTGGATACTATCATTTTCCATGTCTTGTAAATATTTTTTTAATTCGGAGGCAGCTTTATTAAACACTGTTTTATCTTTAGAGTGTCGAGTGTAATGCCACACTCTTCTTAAGCGTCTTTTTTCCAGAACCATTTTCTTTACATCCAAAGGTAAGTTGCGACATGTATCTTTTTTTAATGGGAGGCTCGCGGGTGTACTTAACCATGCTGCCTTTTGTATCAAGTTGGTGATATATGTTGTGGCGGCATTTATGTCTTCTTCTGTTTTTAGTTTTACTTTAAGGTTTATATTGTCATCTAAGTATTTTCTGAAGGATATCCAATCTGTCCATCTATTGCATAGGTAGTTATTGTTTAGTTTTTCAATAATTGTTGTGCTGACTGTGGCAATAACCGGTGTATGATCTGATGATCCATCCAGACAACTCTCTATTTTGAGAAAGTTTGTGTTTAGACCCCTGTATACAAAAAAGTCTAGTAGATCAGGTAGTTTTTTAGAGTCTGTTGGCCAATATGTTGGTTGACATGTGGTAAGCACTTTAAGTTTGTTTTTATCAATACTTTCTTTCAACTCTCTTCCACGTGTTACTGTGAGCCTAGAGCCCCATTGGATATTTTTGGCATTCCAGTCTCCGCCAATGATCATTCTGCCGCTTAGAGATTCAAACAAGTGGTCAAAGTGTTCTCTTTTTATTTTATGTTTTGGTGGGCAGTATATTGATGTTAGAGTTAAAGGACCTTGCTTATCTTGCACCATTATTGAGGTTGCTTGTATATGAGGTGTTCTGTATGGGCTTAGTAGTTGATGTTTGATGTTATTTCTTATTAATATAGAAGTTCCCGCGTGAGCAGTTCCGTCTGGATAGTATGTGGAGTATGTAGAATATCCCATTATGTTAAATGACTTATTTTCCGTCATATGTGACTCTGATATTAACAGTACGTCAACATGTTGGCATTTTAGGAAAGTATTTACTTCGGTTTTGTTGTTTAACAAACCATTTATATTCCATGTTGCTATTCTTAAGGACGCCATTATGGATGTAATTTATTAATGACAGTAGTCAATAGGCTCATAAGTGTGCTCATGTTTTGTATGAGTAGGTCTAGCTTTTCAGCTTGTTTTATAAGAAGTTTCTCAAGTGAGTTTGAGGCCGTGCCAGCCATTACTTGCGCGTAGGTTTGTTCTGCAGATACTGGTGTACGGGGTTGTGCTGTGATGTTTTTGTTTACGTTTTCTTTGCTATATTTTTGAATATTTTCATTTCTGGCTATGTTACAGTGTTTTCTTTTATGTTTTCTCTCTTGTATTTCGAGAAAAACTTTACATCCTTTGTAGTTTGCGGGATGTTCTTCGTGACACAAGGCACATTTACATGGCATGGTTCTATCTTTCTTAGGACAATCAATAGTATTATGGTTCTCTGCGCATTTGACGCATCTAAATGGTCTCATGCAGTTGTTGCGCGTATGACCATACTGTTGACATCGTTTGCATTGGACTATAGTATTCTTCCGTTTGGGGTCTTCTATAGTAATAGAGGTGTTGTATATGTAGCGAAGACTTTTTATTGCTGCGTTATTGGGGCTTGGCTCTAGGTTAACGAACCAGGTGAAAAGAGGTTTTTTAGATGGACCATGCTTCGCGTTAATGATCTCACCTTTGATTTTGTTTCCAGTATTCTCTATAGCTTCTGTGATAGCTTCGATTGGTGTAGACGGATGCAGGTTCTTGATGACAATCCTGTATGGTCGTTCATCTTTACGTGTGAATGTATGTCCAATTAATTTTTGTTCTCTGATTACTTGTATCAGTTTCTTATAGGCATTAATGCTATTGCAACTTACTCGTAGCTGGGTACGGTTTGCAATTTTGTATGAGTATTCTGTTTTTTGCAGAACTTCATCAATCAGCTCACTTAATTTTGCAATATTTTGGACAGCATATAGGACGATAGGTGGAGGTTTTCGTACTTCTACCTTTTCTTGGCTGAGTGTCTCTTTGTCTCAGTGTAAAAAAGCTGTTGTAGCTTAATGGCCTAAGCTCCTAAGCCATCGGACTCGCAATGGTGAGGTCGCGGGTTCGAATCCTACCCATTATACTACCGATATGAACCCATTCCTACAGTAGGATCAACGTAACTTGACCGGATTGAAGTTGGCGAAAAGTGGTTGCGCAGATGTATTTTTAGTAGTAAATGGAGACAGGAAGCGGGGGGCGAGGGCGGTCACTAAATCAAAAGAATTCTTTTGGTTTAGTGACTGCCTCCGCCCCCCGCTGTGACCGCCGCCGAGATGCGATTACGCATTACTTTGTCATAATTAGTATTCCTAATTCATGTTTTTCGTGATTTTTTTCGTAAATATATTGCTTTTCAAACTTTCATTAGCATTTACTATTACTGTTCTAAATTTAAACTTTTATGAACTCATCTAATATCTTTATGTTGTTGAATTAAAATTTTGTTAGTATTTTTAAACGATTAAACATAATTAATCGTTTTCTTAAGTAATTTCAGGGTCGCATCTCTACGACATGCGCGAAAGTGATAAGAACCTAACTTCAATCCGGTCAAGTTACGTTGATCCAACTGTAACACAAGCCATAGAGCTTATCTAGAGGTGTTAACAGGATTGCTAGTAATGTGGGACTCACTAATCCACATTGCTAGTTAATAAAAAAAAATATTTATATTATATAATATGTATTTGGAAATATGTAAATATCTAAGTATGTTTTTTTATAATTTGTTTCGTCGGTATAATATAATATAATAATAATATCTTGGGACAACTCACACAACGCTATCTGATCCCAAACTAAGCAAAGCTTGTACTATGGAAACCAGACAACTGATAAACATACTTATATATTTCTAAATACATACATATTATAGATAAATAACACCCAGACACAGAATAAACCATCGTGCTCATCACACAAAGTTTTATCCTGGGTGGGGATCGAACCCACGACCTCTTGCGTAGCAGTCGGATACACTCCCACCGCGCCACAGAGGCAGTCATTTTGTACCTACTTATAGTACTTACAGTGTCTGACTAGTTTGGGATCAGATTGGGCCTAGTGTGAGTTGGCCTAAGATATTATTATTGGATATAGGCAATATCAGAAACTAACACACTCTACGGATGAGTGCGTGTCACAGTCATTTGACATATATCAGATTATTTCAAGTCTAAGCACATTTTGTTCTGGTACCTGTCCTACCGCCGGCGATGAGCGAAGAGCGGGTAGCGATTTATCCCTCAATAAAACGTACAGTAGACGTGTATTGTAGATCCCATCCGTGTAAATAAAAGAGATGCAGTAGAGCAAGTAATCGCCGGCAGTGTGAACGGTCTCTTAATATTTGTATCTCTTTTATACGACATTGGATCTACATAAGTATGAACGTTTCTTGAGCGATTAAATCGCTACTCGCTTTCTTTCCGTTAATGGCACAGGTGCTTTACCCAGACTTTCTAAAACGCTAGGGTAGATTTAACAAAAATAATCTCAACACAAATAACTCCTATCGAACATAACCACAAGCAAAACCCGCTATCAATCTAAACTTCAAACAAGAAAACATAACTTACAAGTACCTATCTACTGCCTTCAGGCGACTACGGAATTAGTTTCAATGTAGCATAAATATCATGGTTTTCTGTATAACAGTTTTCGAGATGTGATGTCGTGATGCACAAATGCGCGACTTCAAGGGACGAGGCGTTATTGGGGGTACACGATCGCCTCAGGCTTGCTGGAGATGACTGGGTGTGGGTCCATTGTCGTCTGAAAATGTTTTAGATAATTTTATAGTACTTAATTATTTAAATTGGTGGTTTCAGTTTGAAGCGCTAGCCTATTGGTTAACCAGTAGGCTACCATGGTAATTTATAAATAGATACTAGCTGTCCCGCGCAATTTCTTTTGCGTGAATTTTCCCAATTTTTTGGAAGATTTCTCATTGCTGCTCCGCTCCTATTGGCCGTATCGTGATATTATATAGCCTTTAGACTTCCTCGATAAATGGGCTATCAAACAGTAATTTAATTTTTCAATTAGGATGAGTATTTCCTGAGATTACCACGTTCAAACAAATAAACTCTTCAGCTTTTTAATATAATATTAATTTTTTTTTGCCTCTGTGGCGCGATGCGAGTATATCCGACTGCTACGCAGGGGGTCGTGAGTTCGATCACCACCCAGGATAAAACTTTGTGTGATGAGCACGATGGTTTATTCTGTGTCTGGGTGTTATCTATCTATAATATGTATCCATAGTAACAGTAGTAGTAGTAGTAGTAAGCTTTGCTTAATTTGGGATCAGATAGCGTTGTGTGAGTTGTCCCAAGGTATTATTATTATTATTACCTGACCATATCCGCTGCAATGCGTTTCAAGCGTCTAGAAATAAAATATGCATTGAATTATAACGATCGAAAAATCTGAAAAATTGGCAATGATACTTAAATGATAAATTGGGAAATACTGTTTTTAATTATAGGCTACCACACTAACATAGCGCTCCCAAATAACGTTCAAAGTTATTGTATAGTCTACCCGTGACCACGGCCGTTGCAATACGGTCGAAACGTCGGGCAATAAACAAGGTATTTTACCTTAAATTATTCACGCGATTAAGACCCGTAATATATATATTTTCATAATGTGTACAAATCACGAAAGTTTATCAACATTTATTGTGCAATTTGCGAAATATCCAAAACCTATCGTGGTATATTGAACACATTCACAAACCCGTACCGGGTAGCGTCACATAGCTTCGTCGCCGGCGGCACAAGTTGTGTCCTCGGGCTCACACGCCTGCCCTATGCAAATACGCGACCCCTAAATTGATGATAATCCTCTCTTCGTACAATATTGTGACCTTACACAATTTGATATGGAGTAAAGAATTACGTGAGTAACGCCTTATACAGATAGGGGTTACTACGACTAAGGTATCGGACGGACTAATATTTGCAATATCACTAGGATTTGATTAGGTATTGGTTTTAAACATACTTGCAAAAACAATTTCTTTTAAAATAACTGTACCTACATTTGAAAGTTTAAAGGAACGAGTAGGAATCGCTTTCTCGATATAAATGTAATTACTAACTGTCCCGCGCAACTTCGTCTGCGTAAATTTTCCCCTTGCTGCTCCGCTCCTGTTGGTCGTAGCGTGATGTTATATAGCCTATAGCCTTCCTCGACAAATGGGCTATCCAACAGGGAAACAATTTTCCGATTAGGATCAGTAGTACCTGAGACTACTGCGTTCAAACAAACCAACAAACTCTTCAGCTTTATAATATTAGTATAGATTGTAATCACTGTTTAACATTCGCATAATTACCTCCAAGACTTATTTTTAATTGATTCTTCAGTTCGTGATCGTGAAAAATATATATATTACGGGCTTAGCTTATATATAGATTATCTGAATCAGGGAGTTTCGGAGGCGATAAACCGATGTAGCTAGATTCCAGTTCTAAAAAACGTCGTTAATAAAAATATCATGTCATCCAGGTACTCAACATTTATCATTGAACACCTCCTTCACGACTGGAATGATTTCGATAAATTATTTTGTGTTTGTTTTAGTGGGTCCAGCAATGATTTAATTATTTTAGTAGGAGTTTCTTTGACCGGACAATATCTGCTAGATCCGCTAGTAAGTTAATAAATTTAGAAAAAAATAAAAATAACCAACAAAAATAGGAAGAAGAAATGAACGTCCCGCCTTTGTTTTGCCTACAGCAAAACAAAATGAAAGCAACATTCTGCACCCACATTCTTTCGATTAAAATATTAGAAGTTAATGTAATAGGGAGCGCACTCGGTGTAATTTGCCGAAACATTTGCAGTTACGGTCTATAGACCTTGACGATCTAAATGTTATTACAGGAATGCGCCAGGGAAATGTACTGACAGCTCTCTGGCTTAGTGTTTTTATTTGCTTTGAGGCAGGAACAGCTAAGTAATTCCTTATGGTATTGAAACGTAATGGCTGCCTTGCCAATCAACTTAATAGTGAAATTTCGTAAACTACAGTGCGTTGAGTGGGGCATATTGTCCAAATAGTCATTTTAGATACACATTAAAGTCATTTGACGTCTATTTTTTTAAAGATAGCTCTCGCACTAGATATACAATTAACAGATACCTAATATATGTAGACGGATAAACAATGTGGTGATCACACAAAGTGGTATCTCGTATGGGAATTAAACCCACAAACTCTTGAGCAGCAGTCGTCACTTATTTCAACCGAGGCAGTCTACTGTAGGTTTGATTGCAGTTGTTACTCTGTAAACACCGCATAGGAAAAAAAAACAAAAAAATAAGGATAAAAATGTATATATCCAGTGATCCAATTCTCTACCTTTCGTATGCAGTCCAGTCATCTCCCCAAACATTGTTTAGGGCGTGGCCCGCAGAAAAATTCTTGTATACGCAATTAATCAAGGAAATACAAATCTAATCCATTACTCCTAATTCTTAAATACAAGTACATAGCACAATACGTACTTAAGTTTTAAAAACTACCAACACAGTTTCTCAGAAAGCTTTTGTTCAAAATCAATCCTTTTTCCTTTGTACTTCACAATTATTAGAAATGGAGTACGTGTTACAGTATAGCAAAGCTGTAATCCGACTTAACACCCGTTTACCTTAGTTTTCTTTGCTAGAGTTTATAAAATGTAAAGCTCGCTCGACATTCTAGCGATAATCTCTTGTAGAAGAATTAAAGTATGGAGTCTTCAACTTGACGAAGAAATTTCATGTGCTGTGTGCTACAAACATAGAGGAATGTCGTTGAAGTGTGATCTTACATAATACTGCAGGTGCCATATTTTATTCTTGCTTTTGACCAATGTACGAATTAAATCGTTTAGTTTAAAAAGCTAAAACTAAAACAATCAAAGATGTTGTAAGAATAACAATATTGTTATCTTTGATTGTTTCTGGATCTGTTTTTTTAACATTGGCATTTGTTTTGAACTTGTTTATAAGAAGGTAAAGGTTAAGCGTCTTCTATGGATAATTGAACTTTAGGTCTCTTTTGGTACAATGGGCTAGTTTCCAACTAGTCAAAACACCAACTCTTTAAGAAATGTCAAAACGCAGATTTCATATAGAGTTCTCATACAAATAGCGGTCTATGACGTTACTGCTTTTTTCTCGTCAAAGCACTTTTTTATCATATGATCAATGATAAAAAATCCAATTTAAAACCAATTTTAATCGGGACTTAACTGTTAGTAGTTTAAACGTCATGTTTATTTACTAATTAGTCTTTTAGATTTTTTTGTTTACCTAGGAAACAAGCCTAATGTCTCTTGCAATAACCCCGGCAAAGTGCGAGAGTCGGATGATATGACGACTTTTTTTTTTAAGTCTACCTATTAGGGACTTGAACCCACAAGACTCCTTCCTCTCCTGGGTACCTACGTCTATAGTCTATGGTCAGACGCCAAACAGATGGGCCATTGCTGGTTTACAAAGGAATTGCTAAAGTGAACTTTTCAGTCCCTCTGGTGTAACACGTACGTTAGAAATTTACACTCGAGTAGAACTCACCGTAACCACGCCAGATTGAAATGGAAAAATCGCGTGAATTCTCTTCATACATTTTGTATGAATCATTGAACATCTTTCTCGACGGAACTGGCTTAGGAACAGCTTGCCGGATCTTTAGTATTCGTACCTAACTTGGAATAGTATAAGCAATTTCTTTAATAATGATCATTAAGTAAAATTGATATTCATAAGATTTGCCTATTATATTTTTGATTAAACAAAATTAGGTGTAGCAGGAGAAAATAAATTTGGACCTAAACCGATTTTATAAATGTCCACTGTTGTACACTATGACAATGAAATAAATACATGATTATATTCAAAACTGCTGATCGGATTCTCATCAAACAAATTTAAGAGAATTTCCCATTGAATTAGCTTTTTAATAAAAAAAAATATTTAAAGTATGTCTATTTGTATTGAGAATTCGATGCCATAGATACAAGTACAAACACAAATTCAAATTATAAAACGTTTATTGTTGCGTCAGAGGTTTAAAACCAGATAACTTTTCAGTACAGAGCTGGCGTACCTACATATAACCTCAAACCGTAACCGTAGTGCTAATCAAACAACGACATCCTATGAATAAAACACACCATCAAAACTGTCGAACTTCTTAGCAAAATTCAAAAAAGCATCCCTTAAAAGCTACACATTAAATCATTCCTTTCTTACCTTCCAATTTGATCTCAGGTAACATTTTTTGTCCGTAAATGACAATTGGAGTTGCCTTTTATTGTTCGTTTTGTCAGTTGGACGATACGGCATGAATTAGCCAAATCTGTTTCAGATCTTATCTGTACGGGGGTTGGATTCGACACTTTGGTTTCACTGATAAGGAATTGGGTGTGAAAGGATAACAGAATTTGCTGATTGTAGTGTAAAAGTTAAGTAGTATTGGAAATACTCCTCTCAATTGCTTCGTCTTAGAATGTTGCCAAAGTGTTTTTGTTGCTTTCTATTGCCAATGGAGCAATAAATCAATGTATTTTTTGCATGGGAATAGTTTTTAGATCAGAAAATAATATACCTAGAGTACTTTTTATTCTGTGAAAATTCTGTTGAAATTTAATACGAACGATGTCAAGATCTTACAGCATTTTGATTGAAGATTTCTTCTTTTATTCTATTTTGAAAATATAATAAAAGTCAAATACAATATATTCTCTAGTTACTGTTATTACCCTATCACTGGCTTGTTGGTTTGGTGGTAAGTGACCCTGACTGCTAAGTCAGAGGTCCACCTATAAGTAGTACAGGATCTGCATAGTTTCGGTTTAGATGACGTTGAGTGAGTTGTCTTAGATATTAGTATTATAATTAGAATATGGGGAATCAATCACAGCGAGCGATCAAGTAACACCCACATAGACAGCTTTCATCATTGTCCTGATGATCATAAACACCTTCAAAACTAAGTAGTCTATCTTGAGATTCTATATCCGTGATCAATGTCTAGGTGAGCATATACAGTATCAACAAATAAAGAGAGTACAGAAGAAACATTCATGTATGTCCCTTGAAAACGAGACGTGAGCACGACGACGAGTGACACTCTCTCTCTCTCTGTCTCAGTGGGTCAATTCACGTATTAAAGCAGTGCAGTTGCAGTTCAGTCGCAGTTAAGTTTTGATTAAAACGGCCATTTTCATATTCTTGTAACTTTGGGATTGATCTTAAAAACAATGTCATACAAGAAAACAAAAATGGCCGTTTTAATCGAAACTCAATCGCTACTAAACTGCAATTGCACTGCTTTAAATACGTGAATTGACCCCCAGGTCCGTCTTGTTCCGATTCTCTCATCTGTGACGATATCTATTTGTGCGTGCATCAAGAGCGTTTTATATGAAGCTTTCCTTCTGTACGGTATTCTGTAGTTGTATGAAGCGGGAAGCTTCCATACGGTGTTTTGTAGTAGGTATCAGAACCGAAATCCATGCGAATGGAGCAATGAAAGAATTTAATAAAAAATCTATAACTAAATAAACGAAGGATGCAATTACTTAACCCAAGGCGGAACAGCAAGACAGGCTGTTTCCTTATTGATAACAACAAATGAATGATTAGATACACGTGATCCATTGTACTACGGCGACGTTAGAAAGATGCTAAAAGAGCCATTGTTCGTCAAGATAGACAGGTAGACGAGATGGGCTGAAAGGTTGTTTGTTCGGGAATATTGGCCTTTTTGTCTATTGTAATGGACATGTTTTGGTAGTTGGGAATACCAGGTTACAGGGTTATAGTTATAGTTCTTTATAAAATAATAAAATAAGTTCTAAAAGAAATCATACACAGTCTTGTTTTAACTAATAATATTTTTTACCACAAAACGTTTTGTTATGTTATTAAATACATTATGCTAGATTACCCTACGAACTAACTACATATATACAAACGATTAACATTAGAATAAGCATTGCCAATATTGCCATACAACGTGGCAATGCTGCCAGCCTTCTGGGCACTATACTAGTCGACATCGATGGGGAGGAATTCTTATTCTAAACTGGTTGTGACTCCCTTTTCTAATCCTATTTCTTTTGTAGTTTTCTAGGTGAGTGGTAAATAAAAAAATATAACTTAATACTCTTTTTTCTAAAAATAAACAATTTTAAAATAAATCAACTTAACATAAACCACATAGCTCAAATTAAACTTATAATAGATTTGAGGTAAGGGGCTCTTTTTTTGACAGAAAAGGGCTTTTAAGAACACTATTGCGTGCAATGTGCGGCCCGAAAACCAGTTATGCTTTTTGTTACAAAATTCCCGACAATGTAAAAATCCTTTCACTATCAGTTGTTAGTAATAATTTTCCGAAAATTTTGATTTATTCTTTGATCTAAGTGGTTACCTGGATCTGACAATGAAATAGTACCTGGGTACTAAAAATGACATATACCCGGGTGTACCCGGATTCCGGTACACGTGTAGAAAACCCTAAAACCCACTGCTTATACCGCATTATTGCGTGGCCAAATATGCACTTGCTCGGTTTTTCACTCAAATTTGCTCCAAATCCGTTCAGACGTTTTTGCATGCCCGAATAATAATCATACAAACATTAATATAATTTATTTTAACGATATCATATATTAAGGCAGTACTAATAAATATGGTACTGACATGTCTGACATCTTAAATTAAACAGTAATAACAACAATGAGAATAAAATCAACATATCAAACAACACTATTCCTAGTCATTCTAATAAGTAAAACCAGTTCATAAATAATAGCATTGTACTCGTACAAGCCTCTACTTTCAGTAGCGGCTCTACCGTTCTACGACTCTACATAGAAGTGCTTTGTCTATTAAGTAATTAATATTAAACGGTTCTGACTGGATCTTGAGATGCCGATTTTGTTAATGTACATTGTGCTTTGATTTGTTTGATATCAATCTATGATAGAGCTTTTGATTCGTTTGACTGTAGAGTTTTCAATTCAATTGCGTTACTTTTTTACTCTTTGTTATATATAACCAAAGGCCTTTGCATTGATGCCTATCATTATCTCTAAATAAATATTATTATTTGAGAACGTTGGTACACGAAAAATGAGAGTAAACAAAACTTTTAATTAATTGAAATGGATTTTGTGTAGTTTTACGACAATTCATTCTAACTTTATCAAAACAGAAAGAATGTCGCAAATTGCCACGTTCAAGCGTGGTCATAACATAAATTCATTGTTTTATACGGACATTAAATATCATCAGATCGACACCATTTAAATTAAAAATTGTTGGCTGAGCCTGTGAATAAACTACGAGTAGTTATAATTATATACTTAACAACTGTCATATAAATACACACATCAAAAGTGTCTAGGGATCAACATATATTTTTGCAATAACTTTTCTCCTGATTGATTTTTTTTTTTTATTTCTTTAAGGATTCATCAAATAAAGTGTTTTCGTTTGTCACAGTAACGATAAACCAAGCCACCTTTGCATTAATAAAGAAATTTGCCATTTTCCTAATAAAGGGATTTTTTAACATTTGAACCACTAACATTAAAGTTCGAAAAAAAGACTGAAATAACAGTTTTCTTTAAAATTTTATTGGGTAACTTAAACAATTAATAATCCGTGTTTCTACCGCGAACACTAACAACACAAGAACATCGGTTTGGCATACTCAAAATGAGTTCATCCAAATCACGCTGTGGAATGGCCGCCCATGTTCGTTGCAACAACAAAAAAAGGTCTTCTTGCGACTGGATACCCTCCATATTCGGCAGAGCTCTTCTCTGTAGCATATCCCATGCATGCTCAATCGGGTTCAAGTCTGGCGACTGAGCAGGCCAGGGCATGTTAGCTGCGGCGAGAGTCTGTCTTACAACTCTTGCGGTGTGCGGTCGTGCATTATCATGCATTAACTGAAATAAGGGACCGATTTGCACTTGTAGAGGAACGATGACGTCTGATACAATCGTCTCAGCATAAATTTGAGCGTTGAGGTTGCCTCTGATCCAAATCAACTCAGTTCTTCCGCCGATCCAAATACCCGCCCATACCATGATGGTTCCACCACTATAAGGATGGACTTCCTGGCAGGATTTTAATCGCTGTTGGCGTCCAGGGGTTCTCCAGTGTCGTATACGTCTTGTATCCGGTCTCATACCAAAACGAGACTCATCAGAAAAGCACACGAAACGCCATTGTTCTTCTGCCCAATTTCTGTGTTCAAGAGCCCATTGATATCGAATCCTACGATTGTGCATTGCTATAGGTGGTACCCGTAGCGGTCTTCGGGAATGAAGGTTCACTTCATGCAAGCGGTTTCTGACTGTTTGGTCGCTAATTAAGTTCCCTGAAGAGTGATGAAGCCTCACGGCTAACATCATGGCGGTTATTGTTGGACCTCTTCGAGTTAAGATTTGAATGTATCGGTCTTGTCTCCGTGTGGTGCAGCGATACCGTCCTCCATGGCGCTCAGCCACGGTACCAGTGCTTCGGTAACGTGTCCAAAGTCGACTGATAACACTCTGACTTGTATTCAGAGCTAAAGCCACAGTACGTTGCCGCGAACCAGCTTCTATCATTCCCACGGCTCTGAGCATTTCTTCCCTGCTTAAATGACGTCGCCGCTCCATAATAACGTTGGTTTTAATCAGTAGTAGGGAAACAGTAGCACTAATAATGTCTTCAATGCGTTGTATGTTTTTATAGGGAAAATATTGACAGCTGATTTTCATCTTTTACTGGAATTTGATTCACAGTTCCTGATTCAAATTATGAAATGCACCAAAAAGGATCCATATAAATTTATAAAATCATAAATTTATTACAAAGCCACATCTCAATCTCAAGAAATCCGCATAAAAATGCTTGATCCCTAGACACTTTTGATGTGTGTATATTTTTATGTTTCTTTGACATTTCGATAGAATTGCAAATCAATAATTAGCCACCGTCGAAGTTTCAAGTTCTCACTTTAAGCAAATCAAGTTACAAGAACTAAGATATTCACGAATTTCCTATCTTTAAATTCAGTCATCGATCAATATAACACCGAGTTCTCTTCTGAAAAATTAAAATAGTAAATTTCAAATAGTGGTAGTACCACGTTAACACGATTTCCCACGTGAGCTATAATAACATTGTAGATGATGGCGGGCGACATTTACCTTGGTATTCTAATGATACCGTAGCAGTTTTTCATTGCTCTCTCTCCGTCTTACGAATTTTCGATCAGGGTCACGTGATCTACGAATTTTTAACAGGTTCACGTGAACTTGACGCGAGTTGAACATTTTTTACCCATACAAAAATAAGAGTACAACGCCGCTAAAGAAGCTTTCACTTCAAAAATACAGGCGAATTGAGAAACTCCTTTTTGAAGTAGGTTGAAAAAGTCTTCTACCACACAACGGTGAAGTTGCATTTTCACTACTATCAGATTTTATTCTAAGTAAATTTGTGATAGAGTGATAACTTAAGCATTTTGAAAACGTATGCATGCTCTGACGCAAAAAAAAGTTGTATAAAGTCAAATGACAGGCGCCAAAATATCATAAAATTAGCACAATATTTTTTTCTTTCAAACTCTATAAAACTTTCGGCTCCAGATAAGGTTTTTGATGTTTGCTTCAGATTCAATAATCACTACCATAAATCTCTGAGTAAATTATAGGTAAAATATCAGGCTATTTATCATATCGCTATATTGCACAATATCGTCGAAACGAACCGTAGATCCCATTCCTGGGCCCATACTTAAAAAATACAAATAATAATGGACGTTGGATCCCGCAGGCTAATGGATTCCCCGGTCGGTGGATGTTTTTTATTCGCCCATACTAATCCAAAGTAGAATGGGTTTTGTGTTTCTATAGAAGATGGTGTTTAGGGAAGTGGTGTTTAACGCGCCAAAATGTATGTGGAGAGATTATGGAAATGGATACTGCTGATGTGAAATAAGGTGGAATAACTTTATAGAGTATTAAAAATGAAAGAGAAAAGGAATTCTGCCTCAGATGAATTACAGTTCTGTGTTTTGTATTATTAGATTTTTTTTTGTATAGTCTTTGTCGTAGCCTATTGCTGTTGATATTTCTCCAACCGCACGGCTGTTTGACAAACATTGAAACAACCACAAACTTCAATAATAATATCCTTAACTCGGAATTTAAAACCACTGAAGATATCAATTCCTGCATATTACTCGTAAGTAGTAAAGTGTACAATTTCAACGAAACATCATGAATGAACCAAAAGTTGCGAATTCATTTCAAACTTGATGAAATTATTGTAAAAAATAAATAAATTTTCGTTTGTAGATCAGGATGAGAACACAATTTAGTGGCGAAATAAAGAAAATCGAAATTCCGCTATAAATTCATTGGAGAACGCAAAAGAATTCGTTGGAAAGCTTTAAAATGTAAAAGAAGCTAACAACGTTCAGTCAGATCGAATAAAATGAAATCTATAAAACTTTAGGAAATCCTCTCAATGGTAATTGTCTCGAAAGCATCTCGCTGGCACGTCCTTAAACTTGAGGATCCAGTACAAAAGGCGGACAAATTAATAGCGCTTAAGATGCGCTGGAACTTAGTCGAATCCTTTCTTAAACTCCGAATGAACGAAATGTACTATTGAAATAAATTTTCACAAGGGAACTAAGAAGAGAATGAAATTGTGCGATTCTTTTTTTTAAGAACAAAACTGATGTCGCGCTGTTCTTTTTGGTCGTGACACACGGAAACTTGAAACTGCCGATCAATATGTTCTCGTAAACTAGGTCGGAAAGCTCAAATGATGACAGTACTTACTTACTTTTTTAATTTTTGTTATCAGTTCCATCACACTTTGAATAAAACAGGTGTGATTTAAATGTCGAATGCTTTTCGATAGATTACTATCAATCGAAACCAAACACAAAATTGATAACGAATAACTAAATCCTAAATCAAAGAATGTAATTTATCTTTATTGCCAATTTCTTGCAATTCCATTCATTCTTTCAATTCCGCCTTGATTTTGTAACAAATGTTTGAACATAAAGTTTCACATTTACAATATCGAAAGGATTATGGTACTTTGCACATACTAGTGCCAATAGTTATAAATAATGTTTTCTCGTTACATTGCATACATTGGCAATTGTAGCAACAGTTACTGGCAGCGTGCCATCAAAATTATTGAGTAGTTTGTGTTTAAAATTAAATTGTTGTGTTTCTGCTGAAAATGTTCTTGCAAAAACAATGAGAATAATCTTGACATACTTAATGAATACATTTATTTCAGGAGAATCCTTAGAGATGTGTGGTGCAGGGAATTCCTTCGTTATTATAAGCAGCCCAACTCAATTTTACAAAAGACTAGACAGTCTTTCAACTTGATGTCTTATTTCAATAGGTTTCATATTCAGTCGCTTTCACAGCTTATCGAAATGTTACAATAGTTTGAGTACTTAGATTAAATGAGAAAGTGGCGAGGCGTACTAAAATAATTCGTACAGTAACTACTGAAGGGGAATTACTCACATCAGGTAAAACAAAGGCCTACTTATAAAAAGCTGTAATAATGAAGTGTGTCTAGAGACAGATCAATGTTCATCGTTACGGTTCAGCGAACGTTAAGGCAGTGGATCTCATGCATAATAGCGGTTTTCTCATCTCGATATTCATCTGCCTTTCCTTTTATATCAACGTTCTGTTTCGATTTTACGAGTTCCGTCCGAGAGCCGCGCGGCGTCAATGAGCGGGATGTAAACCGTTCCGATATCTATCAAAAATCAGCTTTAGCCAATATTGAACTCTATTTCGCTATGTTAAAGATTGTTATTAAAGATTCAAGAGTAACCATAAGTTTGTCGGTGTACAATAAGTCTTGTTTTGGCATTAAACCGCGATTTTGACTCAAAAGGGTCGGTGAATGGTTGGTTCCTTTTGATTTTGACATCCGGTGCACGTGAACGATTATTCCATCAGAACGGCCTTCAAATAGCAATAAAAATATTGAATTTTCAAACGCAGGGATCGAGATTAATATCGTCTGCGCCATTGTCTTCAGATCCTTTTGGTTTTATCGAATGGTTTTTTCATTTAAATTTAAATGTGTTTCGATTGTTCTCTACTAAGATTGATCATCTTTTCAGATGTTAAATGAGAAGTTGAGTATTTATAAAGTTTCTTTGTTTATGTTTTGAGTTTGTTTAAATTGAGATATTGACTTCTGAAATTGATATGCAAACCGATTTGAGGAAACTGGCTGAGTTATTAGAATGTAATTAGAATTGTAAAACAACGATAAAAATTATTTTGTTTTGAATTTAAGAAGTAACACCTGAAAAGTAGCACAGTGGGACAGAGAGAAAATGTGAGTTACAAAGTAGTCTGAATTTACTTTGTGTCATTTAAATGTTTAGAAAGCTTACATGTTTGTGATTTCTTAATCTCAAAGTTGTTTTTGAAGAATGAAAGATAATATCAATAGGCTTTCGAAAAAGCTTTCGCCATTCAACCTAGGTTATTTAGATGTAAATGCTTTAAGTATATATATATATGTTTTCCTCAATACGAAGTTACGTATTAGACTCAGACAAGTATTCACTATAGCAGCATGTCCAATAGTCTCCACCTCACCACAGTTCCTTCCAAGAACGCCAAAGTATTCGGTATAACAAATCGATTGATGTTTGGATACGGGCCGAGAGGGCAAATTTACTGCAACAAACAAGTTAGTTCAGGTCTCAACTCCGAAAGTAACAATAGCAAATATATTACACTTGAAGACAGTTTTAACATGGTTTTGGTTTTAAAATGCCTCAACTCTCGAGACAGTTTTATTAGCCAACAAATTAAAATACCTACCAAAGGAACCAAAGTTTTTTGTATACCATTGAAGTGCTAAACAATCACACACGGTTTAGCTCATAGCACAGAGGAGTTAAAGTAAATTTATCTTTAACTATTCCGTGGCTCATATTTACTCATGCACTCAATTCTAACTCAGTTTGCGCGGATAGTACAAGGGACAAAGTGTTTTGTCTGAGCGGTTTGGCGCTCAATCACTCATTCACTGAGTTTCGATGCCGAATGTTTTTCTTTTCCATTTTCAATCAACACCAACTTCCTTGTCATTATTTACTAAAACATACCCACTCACTTTTGAAATGATTGAGGCAATGTTAGCGTCTTTAATAAGGGAATATTTCTCCAATGGAGTTGTTCAATGAACGATAAATATATATAAAACTTACTATGAACTATATTTTACACTACCTTTCACAAGCTGTGCTTTGCTTATAGTTATTTGTAGGTTTATCTATTATATATATTTTAGATGACTAAATACTTTAAATGGATAACTGGAAAGGAATTAACTTTCTATTTTCCTTGATTAAAACAAAATAAATTCCAATGATATCAAAGTGAGAATTCGCAACATTCTAAATTGTACTCCATTCATAGATTAAAACCGAGCAATTGATGTAACAAATTGATTACTTGCCGTTTAGTGACAGAAGTCACTTTTTGCACACAAATTTAAAGGTAAGGTGTAATAGAAAAGTAAAAACAATACAAAGTTCTTTTTGTACTTTTCAGCTTAATCCAAAAGTAAAAGCAATCGAACTAGCCTCGAAAGAAATAGAAGGAGAAAGTACGTTACATGAGCGAACACAGAAGTTGTTTGCTTTGATTAAAATACTTTCGCACGAACGAGGACATCTTATCAATTGAGAATATGTAAAAAAGGTTTGAAATCAGTCCAGCTTTCCAGTTTTTAATAGGTATATTCTAGAAGTGATTAATTTTATGGAGGGTTTACCTGTTTAAATTGTAAAATATTTATGTAAGCTTTTCAATAGATAAATTGACGATCTAATTATTGTATCGAGTTTAACAAGCCAATTATTGTGTTAATATTTTACGGTCCATAAAATGGAGTCTTTATCAGTGTTTTGTTACAAATTTTTGACTTGCTTTAAATTTTCATTTTGCGTTACGGATACAGATCAACAAATGTAATACTCACGTTGATATTATTATAAAAGGTCACAAAACTACTCTAAAATTCAGAACTCACAAAAAGTTTTAACTCGCTAATTTCCTAAAACTAGTTAAATTTTGACACTGAGCTATCTAATAGTTACACAAGTTTGAACCCGATCAGATAAGTCGTTTTTGTTCACCCTTAACTATAGAGAGGCCAACTTTCTACTCAACATATAATTAGTTTGATATTATGATTTTACTTTAACAGCTACTTACATTTGTAAGCCTATAATTACCAACATTTCGTAACTCATTCATACCGCAAGATTAACCTACTTATAATTTTAAGAGCTTTTGCAACGTTAAAAGATTAATAAGTCTTTAATTCGAGTGAATCAATCAAACCACATTCACCATAAAGAGTAACCGGTGCATGGAAGTTACGTTTAATGATAATAAAAAAACGTTGTCCTAGAAACGTCATTGGCTTTTTGAATCGACTTATTTATTACAAACAGTCACTTGGTCAATCAGCGCGTTGATATTGTCAAATAAATCTACGGAAACTTCTTCTCTATTCTTTACGCAATAAAGATCCTTTTTTGTTGATTTATTTTGATGACATGATCTGCGGGGCAGCTCACAAAAGCATCTTTCAGATGTAGCATTATTATAGATCTTTATCTCAATATACGGGACCCAACAATTCGACATGCATTATTTATGCTCCAAGGGAGCTCGGTTATTGAAATTGTACGATACAAATGTAAGTATGACGCTTTCTTCGCTATCGCGATGGATCTAAACATTTCCGTAATGTCCCATTAAAATTGTGTATGATGCGGGCGATCGACATGTAAGTAAATCGTTCTTTGGTTGGTTGTTTTCAGAATTTTATTATTTATGACCGTGTTTCTTCACAATTTTGTTGTTCATACAAATTTTGATATTACTGTGTCACTGTGTCTTTATCCATCTGTTTGTAGAATGCCAGCCAAACAGGAATATTCACCTACAAATTAATATTTAAAAAATGCTGAATCTCAACAGTAAATTTTGTCAAAGTGCCAATTCAAGTAGAAAATAGATCTTAAATTTTTGGCATAGACATTGTCCGAGGCAATTATGTCTACTCTTGTAATAAAAGCCAAAATTGTATTATGCCGTTGTTGTAGATAAAGACGTATATTTTTGATAAAACTAATTTCAAATTCATGCTCAACTTTGATTATTTTCTAATAATTAATTCCATTCCCGCTTGTGAAAATAAATTAATTAGCGTTAAAAACTTTATCAAAAACATCTATATTAAAACCGATGAAACGGAACGGATCCATTGAGCTGTGTTTTTCTATTCTATGCCCGTTTTAGGGTAGGGGCCAGTTTGTTCGACTTTATTTTCTCACATATTTAAAATTTAGAATAACATACTTCGTACAAAGGTTTATGTTTCTGGAAAGTTGTGATACTGACTTCAATTTATTAAACCGTTATACTCGTAAATCAAAAGCAACTCTAAATTTCTGTAACTCGTTTAGAAAAGATAATCAATTTTAATAATGGAACTAAAAGTTAAAAATTAACGAGATCATTTGAAGTTTCTTCAAACTCCAACTCTTCGTCATACCAAAGTTCCTACTTCGAACCTGTCAGTAGAAATTAAGAACATTTTTTGCAGCATTGTCGGTTCGTTTATCCAGAAAGACTGAAATCATCTCAAAATTTTTACTCAGGTCAATATCTCAAAATTTTAAGACCACTTGCTTTGTATTTTCATAAACAACGAAATTATCATAACGTATTACGCTACTAGGTACAATCCAAAACACATGTATGAAACCGACCATCAAATGAAATATGATTTTCTTACCATTTTTGCACTCCAACCATCCGTATATTTCTGTTCTCAAAATATAACCGTCGCGAGCAGATACTCAGGCAACTGTTGTAAAAGAACAAATCGCTTCAACTTGTGTGTTTGGCATAATAATTTCATCGAACGATAACCTAGGGATTCGTAGTGCTGCGAAAAATGAACGTTTTTTTATGGTGAAAAAGATTAGCTTGTTCCATATATAGAACGGGCGAGGGTATCAGATTATGACGACACTTTTGATGAAATGTTTCAAGTTAACCTAAGGTATATTCTATTCCGTATTGTGTTTTTATCGCGTCATCTCTAGCTGTATTGGATATTAAATTGTTTGCATCTCGCGTTATGGTTTCATTGTTAGCTAAATTAGGATATTCGTTTATTTTTTACAAAGTTGCTATCATATTATTATTTTTTTCATCTTTGAAGATAATGTTATGAGAATTGTATGTGATAAGATAGACATCGTACGTAAAGATTACCAGGATAACGTTGGCGGAGTTATTTTGCAAAATGTATTCATAATAATGATATTTCCAGTTACAAATGAATATTGTAGATTACTGGGATGAAACCTGTTACTATACCGTGCTGCGACTCTTTTAATAGAAGGTGAAGTCAACTTTTAATCATCATTTTTATAGAATGAGTCAGGTGATAACGGTATAGCTCTTGAATCATCAACGCACAACAAATTGTGAGGAGCTCGTAAAAAGTACATTACTGCAGTAAGATTTTTTAGTCCGCCTACCCATTTGCTAATTTGTTTTATAAAATGGAAGCCGTTGTAAAATCACATGTCTACACAATGAATCATTAATTGTCTTAATTAAATAACTTTTAGTTCTTCGGGACTCAACTAAAGATAAGATACCCATACAACGATTACACAGATTATTTGTTAATCACAGAAAGGATATCACACTATTGAATATGAAGTGAAGGCGACAACACTGAGGTTGCATAGTGACGCAGTGGGAGAGCAAGATGTTGTTGTTGGATTCGCTTCCCACCTGCGACAGAGCATATTGAAATTTATAAATGTTGGTTTACGTTATTGTACGTTTGCATAGTCCCCTGCGACACTGGGCTTACCCTAATGTAAAAGTTGCCTTTTAGCAATCAAATCAAATTAATCAAACAACATAACAGTCTAGATAACCTTAATCGTTTCAAGACAGCACTCCATAGATTTCTGGTGAATAAAGCGTACTACTCAATAATAGATTTTATAAATGATCAATAACATTTAACCCGACATTCGCTTTGTTTTTGGTGTAATAACATGTTATGTTGATTTACTTATGAATTATATAAATTGTTTTTTTTTAAATTTAATTATTGACATTTTTGATTTTAAATTGATCTAATTGAATTATTTATGTTATTTTTTAATAGTTTTTCTATATTATTCTATTACCTTTAGTGACTTTACTTTTTTTATTTTTATATAATTTACATTTTTTTTTGTTTTAAACATATTTGTACGCCTTACATAGGCGAAACATAGTGAGACGATTGTATTTTAATGTTATAACCATGTACCTATGTTCCACAAATAAATTTATTTGATTTGATTTGATTTGATTTGATTTGATATAACTTAAAGACAAATCCAGGCAATTTTTCAACGATTAACAATAGGATCCTTAAAGACCTATATTTTTATGAAGAACTCATCAACCTACACATTATAAACAACAACAACCATTGAAACTTAACACATCACAAAAACACCCACGAAAAATCAAACCAGAAACGTTGATATATTGAAAAACAAATTAATGTGTTGTGTTGTAAATAATATGACGTGAACAACAATGGACAACAATAAATCACTCACGGTGCGCGGACACAATCGAGATCGGAAGACGCCGGAACTACACTGATGAATTCCAAACCTCACCGACGCTTTTGTTGGCTGTAGAAATATAGCTGCTACTATTTTCGTGATAGTTGATAAATATGTGTGTTGTTTGGCTACTGAAATTACCTTACATAAAAATGAGCTGACTGATATAAGGCTATTTGAAGAAGTTATTGAAACTTATACAAAACTAGATTTAACTACGAGGTTTTTTATTCTCCATAATAGACCAGTAATGACAAAGAAAATAAAAGTTTTATTCTTAACAATATAATTATGACAGCTAAATAAGACAGGTGCTCTACGCTTGATATTTGCATGTCGATCCTTAGACAACGAAAACCCCAGAAATGTTCATTTCAAATAAATAAAAAGTACTTATTATAGAAATGAGAAATACAAAAATAACCAATTAAGCATTGTACTATAAAAAATATTTTAACCCTCTTATTAACAAGGCGCCATTCAAAGAAGTGCCCTCCAAAATATTTAACCAACTTAACATACATTTGAAAATCGTTCAGATTATAATTCCACGTATTGTCCAATGTCCGCAGCGATGAAACTGTGAGCCATTTCACAGTGACTGACAAAATGGCTAGTGTGCCTTTTATTGGAGCATGTATAATAAAATTGGTTGAGTGAGCGCGCTTGCAGTCTTCATGTTTATGTCCGGTGGAAAAAAGTTAGAGGAAGTAATAAATTTGTAATCAGTTACATATTGAGTTATGTCAATAAATACTGTTTTCCTGTGACTAGTGGTAATCAATCGATTGTGTCCTGTGTTGTTTGTTTCAACAGCCTCTATAGGTTCTTTTGTTTTCTGGTTTTTATTGACTATATTCATACCTTTGTAAGCGGCTTTGCCTGCGTGAACTTCCGTTTTGAAGGACCGAGGTCCTTATTTACTATCTTTTTTCTCATTTTCGCGGCTAGCCCTCTCATATAGCTGTCAAAATCTTGTCATAATGGGAAGTAGAGAGCTGCGCTTAAAAAACATCTTTGAGCGCACCGCGCATGCGCCAGATCGCGCGAGCTTGTCGCGAAAACGAAAAAAAAACATAGTGAATATGGACTCCGGTGTCCTAGCGAGAATTGGGAAAAACAGATATCTGGATATAGGTTTTTCTATCAGTCCACTATATACTCGTAGTTGATTGATAGAAACTGATTATGATGATAATGGAATTCGATTCTGGTGCAACGTTTCAGTCTAGTGGAGGGGAGGTCGACTAAGCAAGAGAACTCTTTGCTTTCCATTCATCAGGAAAAAAAAAATGAGTCCGACTATTCATTTAATCAACCATGCATATAATAGTCACCTAGGTCGTTAATGACAAACTAATGACGTGATACATTTGAAAATTAACCGAGCGGTGCAATTCACAGCACGCATTTGTTATAAAACTTATATATAGAGGATCCTTGCCAAAATTGTTATGGCTATCAGCTTTGTAGTCATTTTTTATTTTCCTATGTTGCTATATTTTTGTTTGATTTATCTATTTTGTGTTAATCACAGACTTTGACCAATATATAAAAGATTTAATGTAATGTTATGAGCAGTTAGGGATCACACACATACAATTGTAACTTTCGCTCTTAGTAGAATTTGCAAGCTAGGATATTTTCACTAACATTCAGATAATAAAAAAAAACTTAAGAATGACTTATATGTATACTAGCTGACCCGCGCAACTTCGTCTGCGGAAATTTTCCCCGTTTTTGCAACATTTCTTATAGCTGCTCCGCTCCTTATTTCTCCACTATTTAATTGATGTTATTATACATATAAACCTTCCTCTTTAATCACTCTATCTATTAAAAAAACCGCATCAAAATCCGTTGCGTTGTTTTAAAGATTTAAGCATACATAGGGATATAGAGACAGAGAAAGTGACTTTGTTTTATACTATGTAGTGATTACATGTTTATTATGAGAGAAAAGTCACTCTGCTTCGTTTGCTCTATTCATCAGTTTTCTATTATTCCGTAAATACACACTTTTTATTTAACAATAGATTTCATACTATACCCACTTACATTACTTACCACAACACTGTCAAATAAGAAAATAAAATATTACCATACAAAGATACAAGACTAAATGTACAAATTTCAAGTACAAAAAAGGCTGTTACGGAATAAAACATAATCATTTTTCACTTCACATAATATCGTGATACAACCATACAACTTCACACGGCCATACATCAAAAGGGCGTACATACAAATATTGATAAATGAGCCGTGAAAAATAAACGATGATCAACTTGGTCAAGTTAAAATAAAATAAGACTTTCACTTGTTTATTTATGTTTCATATATTTTTGATAGCTATCATGTCTGACATAGAATTAAGCTTAATAAGGACATTAATAGCTGTTGGGAATTATGTATCGGGAATAAAAAGTGACCTATGTGCTATTTCAAATTGTAGTTATCAATATCTATGCCAAATTTGATTTATTTATTTATTTGATGTAATATTGTAGGATCCTTCATTCTAATCCATTCAGTCGTTCAGGCATGGTTGAGTAACCGATATCTATCTAGGCAAACTTTTGCATTTACAATAGGGGTAAGAATTGTGTGAGATGATGTGCAACCAGCTACATACCTATTCCTGTTACTTCTCTTAGTTCTTACTATCGGCATGCATAGACCAATGTCCATTCGCGCCTTTTATAGTTGCTAAAACTAATGTATGTATTTTGATTTAGCATTATAAATAGGTACCATTATTTGTACTAAAAGTTTCTCAAGTAGTGATTCACGTCGTTAACAAGTCGCAAATGTATGTCATATTTCAAAACCTGTGTGGAGTGTGCGGATGACGGAATCACGCGGGTATGTCACTTTTGTGGTTTTATTGTAAAATATTTGTTTATTCTTGTTATTTTCAGCTGAGAATTTGCCATTTTGCATAATTAAGTTACTGTTAAACATAGAATAATTAGATACTCTTTTTAGGTCTAAAAATATTGTTTCTTGTACCTACCAATAACTATCGTTACAACGAATTTCATTTCTATACAATAAAATATTCCTAAGCTAGGTACATACATACTTACATAGACCCATGATCGCAAATATAAACAAACTTCAATCATCACTCATAAAGCCGCAAGCCACAACAGAACAATTGTTTTCAAATTCTCAGCTTCATCTACTGCAGTCCACAATAATGTATTCAGTCAGTCGCATTCAGCTTTGATGTCGTGCCGCTATTGCGTAATAATAATACTACCTTTCAGTTCACCCATTGGGCCTGCCGATATCAGGTAGACAGACACCAAGTTGTCAAACCAGTTAATGTGAAACTTCTTAACTTATGCTACAGGACATTGTCGCTTGCGTATCAAGCAGAAGGGTGTTAATGCAAAATAAAACTAGGAGTAGTGCTACTGTGATTAATAACACTTATTTCGGTCTTCAAGAGGGTTTGCCAGGATCACGACAGTACGACTCGGATGCGCCCTGTGCGTTCGCTCAAGCTAGACGGCCATTCGTTCATTGCTCGTCTCCCGTACAATTCCCTCAGTCGGTCGCCCGCCCGCGTCGAGTGCGGATGTGTTTCGCGCTTTGGTATCTCCACCTCACGTAATCGTCGTAATAACCAAAAAAATAAAATAAACTGTGACTGTTCTGTGTTCACGTTACGTTCCCTCGTAAAGGGAAATACGGCTTTAGCTAACTGGATACACGTCGGTTTTACAACGTTTATTGTTTTTAGTTGGCAAGTGCAAAATGTGATGTTATGTGTGTTCAACGAGCGTACCGTCCTGTGTAACGTTGCCTCAAAGTGAACTACATGGATGTAATGTGCTTTTAAAATTGGAAAATAATAATCTTAGTACTTCACAACCGGATTTTTCAAACAAGGTTGGTAAAAATTCTAGATATTATATTACGCATATGCATAATAATTCAGATAAGATTGTAATGTAGGCGTTTGTTTTTTTAGTGACTAATAGAGTCAAGGTAATCGTTGTACAAACAGAAACTGACTCTAACATCTAAAGTACATTCCAGTAAATATACGCGCGAATTAATTTACCGGTAATAAGATTAGACCGGTTCTCTGTTGAGTTGAGGTACAAAACACTCGTGCTAATAGAACAAACTGGCTGAACAATAATTCAAGCAGCAATGTTGACGAACTAAGGAAATGTAATAATTGCTGAATATAAATTGAATGAGATGTCTTCAAAGACAACAAAGAAAAAAATATTGCCAAGAATGATATCGCGCTCCATTTTGCAAATGAAGGTCAATTGCATCGTGGACGGCTCATCGAAATGGTCAATAAAGAATCAGAATATAAAATAAATAACGGCATACACATTCGGATTTTCAGTTGCTTGATTATTTTGGCGCTTATCCAAAAATACTGGTAGCATTGAGCAATAGCATTCATACTCACCACTTCCATGTTTGCCGATATTTGCTAATATGGCTATTTATCGGATTGTCACAAGCTGCCAATATTTGCCTTTTTATTTGGAATTTCTAATAAGAATTCCAGTTCTAAACAGGTGACGTAATTAACCTTGAAACTATAATTCCATTAACCTCACTTTTAAATCTAATATCATTAACAACTGCATTATTTTTTTTTTATTCAGGATCAATGTCTATAACAAGTTATGTGCAATTTCATTTTCAATTTATTTCAAACTATTTAATCTTCATCGTTCTAGAAACATTAAAACAATCAAGAAATAATATTTTCTTCGTATCAGCTCAATGCGTGTACGATAAAATAAACATTCAGCCCGTTTCTTCTAAAGAGTTTATCTGTCGGACGTTTAGTAGAAAATATTGTGTAAACATATGTAATAATACACCGCTGGTCCGTTTATTTGTTTATCATACAGTTTCTAAGAAAGCAGTGTCAATGTGATTGGGCGGGGCGTATTCATTAACTGAAACGCGATAATGTAAACAAGTACCTACCTACCTACTTGCGCAATTCGTAGCCGGCTACATTGATTAGAGGCTCAGGATTATAAATCGGATGTATTGTAAGAAGCGTTTGATTTCATTGGCCATGAGAAAATCAAAATGTATACGTCCGTCGAGTGTGTTTAATATTCTGACTGGCCTAAATAAGCTTTTAGAATAAAGAATCGGTCTTTTTGTGTGAAAAAAACGTGCCCATTATTTAATAAGACTATTAATATACGAGTATTGCCCAGGAGAACAATATGCACCGTTATTACTAAAAATGAAAAATCGCCCTTGAATCAAGTAAGGAATCTGTTAATATTTTGTTGTGTTATATAACAAAATACCTTCTTCTAGACAACAGAATCGCGTTTCATTAATTTATCCGTATTCTTCATTATGAAAGTGTCATCCACATAATTTATCTTGGCCGTCTTAAAGTAGCCCTGCGAGCCATTTCGTGTATAATAACAGAAATAATTATATTTCAAAGAATTTTAATAACAGCCGTTTCTACCATTAGGAAGTAACAAAGAAACAAAGTTATTTCAAGCCAAATAAAACTCTCGTCCGTTGTAAAAAGTTTTACCTTTCTATAGGTTTAATTAAATGTACCATTATCTGGTCCTATTGGTCATAAGGTTTTAACGCTCAGTCCTATCAGCAAAAATAAGGTTAGCTTCTTTCTTTTGGCACGATTCCGTCTTTTATTTGAAAAGTTTATTTTTAATCCTATCTGCTAGTATTTACTTTCACCCACCCAAATCACCTAATTTCTCTAAAGTAAAATACGTAACATTTTATCATCAGTACTCAATACGCGTTACCAGTTATTTTAACTTTACTGGTACGAGTATAGTTTTTATTGATTTTTAACAATATCCCCTACGGCAACTTACTAGAGCATTCCGTGGGGAGATTTCCCATACCACAGTGATATTACATATTTTATTAAAATAAACATGAGAGTCAAATTGCAAATTCTCTACGAATAATTGCGTAAATATATTTCCCATTGAAAAGTATTGTTAAGCAAAAAACTTCCATCAGTACTCACTATGCTGAATATAGTTAATATCGTATGCCTGAATACTGGCATTCCTAACCCAATTAACGTTTATACAAAGCAATAAACAACAAAAGCACTATAGTGGTTAGATATGTACTAGTCAGCCTAGATTCTCTAGTTTAGTCTTGTGACCTAAATACAATTAAACAATTACCTCGTTTGTGCATTTGCAGAATCCATTCAATTTCTGGTCGTGGGGACAAATAAACGGATGTTGAACTTGGAGTAAGGGATGATGTTTGTATGTTAGTTTGTGGAATATTATAAAACGATTTTATGTTATTGGCATTTGTCTTCCATTTCAAATATTTATAAATTCAGGTCATTATATCTGAAAGCAGCTGATGTATTTACAGATCATTCGAATCTTAGCGAATAATGTTTTTTTTTTTGGTTGTTGAACTGATTTGAGATCTGAATGATATACTTTTAAAATATTTTTGTCCTCTTTAATTTTGTTGTATATATTCTTACAAATATGCATTTAAAATGTATCCATCTCTGAAATATCTCCTACTTCACTGTTCACATTTACGTTGTCGTTTATGGTTTCAGTGGAAACTTTTCATAACTGTCAGACTGGACTAGACAAGCACTGTGTATTTGAAAGATAAAACTTAAAACTATTTATTTTTTGTTGTACACCTGCGTTAATTTAACCTAAGCAAAATCTGAGAAATATTAAAAAAATATTACTTAAATACGTTAACTTAACACTCAAAATTTAAAAAAAAAATCTTAAATTTAATAAGTAATTGAGTACAAATAAACAAATACCTATTAATTATTATTCGAAACCAATGTAAAGCCAATTTTTTATTACAATGAGATTGTTCTTCCATTCAAATAAGTGACCTAGACTTTTCGGCGGGCCTCTATTTATAGACAACGCCTTTTTAGACTCGTAGACGAATGAATCAGCCCAATAACGATTATTAAGCACACTACTGAACTAGAACTATAGTCTGATAGTTAAAATATATATTATAAATAATAAAAATGCATGTAATTTAATTTCTAGAATACCGAGCTTGAATTTTTGACGTTCGTAGTAATTTACAGGCTTCTTTATTCTTACCGAGTAAGACTTCGTTTGAAAGAAATGAGTATTTGTCGTGCAAATATCAGAAATTAACTGACATTTTCACATTTCCCATATTGGTTTGCAACTGTTACTATAAGTATATTTTTCTATCGCCATAATAATTAATTTAACTAAAAATAAATAGAGCGAATAAATAATAACCGCGTTACAGTAATGCTTGCATCTCCAACGTAAACAAACAGTCTTGAAGCTAAACCAATCATCCGTGCAGCAAAAACTTGTTTAGATTCATAAGATGACTTCACATTTCATAACCACAGTTTATCATAAAAATAAACATGACTTCAGAACATAAGTCAGTCCAAGGTCTTCAATAATATATGCGAGTCGTGTAACATCTTGTGTAAAGTCCTCATTACTGTAATTATTTCTTTTATATACGTATTCAATTACTTGTTATAAGAATCCTTCGTTAGTTTTATTGCGTTTTTGGTTAAATGGTGCAACTTGCCATGTTTTACGTAAAGGGCCCTTTTTAGTTTCATTTTTATGTTTATCTCCATTGATTTTAATCTAACTTACAACCATTTGAATTTCAAGTTTTGTTGCTTCATCTTTATTTTCTAAATGGTGGAATTTAAATTTTATTCTCGTTTTGCAGACTATTTATAGTTTTATTGTTATTCCTCTGTATCATTAAGTAGTTTGACTTTAGTATAATTTTACTGCTTCATTTCAACACCATAAAGTTTACTTATTATTTCTGAGTTGTTTATTTTAGTATTAAAGAATCACATAATAAATCGTCAAGAGTAAGAAATGCCGTGTGGTGCCGGCTTAAGAATAGTACCACCCCATCTCTTCCCGTGGGTGTCGTCAAGGCGACTAAGGGATTTCACCCCGGAGGACGGGCAGCAGCGTCCTCTGCGTACTTAAAGCCTTACTGCGATCGCCAACCCGCTCGCCAAGCGTGGCGATTATGGCAATTACCCCCAGGATCTACATACCAGTAGGTTCTACTGGGGAGACCCGTGCCCAGCAGTGGGCCATAATATGGGTTGATATGTATAATAAATCAAGCCTACTTTGGATGAAATAGTCACCTTTGCACCGGAAATTATTCCAGACACAATGTGCTATGCGACCTGCATAGATGATGCTAGATAAAGATTTCCAAATATAGAAACACATAACACTGACTTGTACCTAATAATCTTTATAATATCTATGCCATTATATTCTAATGAATAGTCATTATATCACAAAGTGCCATCAAGGTTCAAACTTGAGGATGTAGAAAATGTATGACATAATATAATATTTTTACTAAAAGACGTTGTCCCTAACAAAAAGAAGACAATTTCCAGTTTCCAGATAATCATTATGAAGAAACGTAATAGGATAGCGAGTATGAAGATTGCTATGGATAACACACGCAGACGAAATCACGGGGGGCCATTATCTTGATATAATACGAAGACTTACAGTATCTTTAGATTAGTAGATAAGAAATAAAATTACTGCTCTATCCATGACATAGCCAACGACTTCAAGTGCGCACTTCTTATTAATTTGAGTCATATTAAAGTTCGTACAGCGTTTATGTTAGTTTTCAGTTCAAAAGTTGTCAGCTTATGCAGACATTGACTTGGCAATATTAAGTTATCCAAGTACTTTATTATTTTAATAATTTGGGTAAACTTTTTGGTTTCAAGTTACCCGCTTATTTTTTTTTTTCTAATCATAATGTTAAACGTTTTTGAATAACGGAGCAAAATTAATCTTCTAGCTATACAATATTATTTATTTAATTTTGGTCCTGTCATTAGAAAGTCCTTGCAAAGAGATGTCATTTTTCTTTCAGACATAAGACTGGTTAGTGCATAAATTGTTTCTTATTTAGTCATCTAAGTATTTTATCATTGCCTTCTTAAATATTATCTACGATTTGTACATCAACTTATTCAAAATAATCATGACTGGACAATAACACCATTTCTGTAACGATCCACACATAAAACGTATTCCACATCGAGACTTGCTTCAACTTCCGTATTCTAGACATAGTCTACACTGGCTGCGTCTAAAATATCAAAGTCTAAGCAGTTTCTTTCTGATTAAATATTCACATATCAGAAACCAAGGTTGCGACTATTTAAGTTTTAATGCAATGTCGCGTCTCGACTGTGTCGTAAGCTCTACACACCACAATTTCGGTGAGTTTTGTCTCTGAAGCTTTTCATGTTGAATAAATAAATGTATGTGAAATGTTATTTTCATGTTCTGATATGTCATTAAAATGTTAAGTAACTGTAGATGTGTTATGAAACTTTAGTGGCTTAATCATTTTTTCAAATATATTTAGAATATTAACAATTTCAACGTCATTAGCATATTTGTTATGATCATCTTCTATTCTACAGTGTACACACAACAGTGAAAAAATACAATAGATAAATATAATATAATAATATAATATCTTGGGACAAGATATTATATTATATTTATCTATTGTATTCTTTCAATATGTTTGATTTTTAGCTTTAGCAGTTAATGTACTGTTTGTATCGTGCAGTTCTTGTAAAATTATTCTAGTTAAATTACTTACGGTTTTGTAGAAAATATTGTCTGATCTACAAAATGTTGTTCTGAGTTAAGGTGTAAAATTTATGTTCGTGATTTGTGTTTGTAAAGACTTAAATACTAAGGACTAAGGAAGTAAACGTCTGTCTTTTTAAATACAATACTTCTTAATCCCTTAATAACAAACACATACACACCCAATAAGAGTACCTACATTTAACTTAGAAGACTACAGAAATATAATTCCATTCCCCACAAAACCATTTTTAAAGAAAATGTTGAAAGTGTACAGACACAGTACGTTGAGAAGAAAGACGATAAGTTACGTTTTCCGGGTTCCCTCGAGGTACAGAATAAAATATAACTCCGTCGTATCTCAACAACTCTATTTATAATTGTGTCAGAACTTGAAACATACTTGATTGAGGAAAGCATTTATAATAGGATTCCTATTTCACATTCAAACTAGTAAATATAGTATTACGTATAAATAGAATAGTATGTTTATATTTTGTAGTTTTTCTGGTAAGTTGTAAATAATAAGTAAATTTTAGTTTTATTTTATTATTTTTTAACATAGTAAGCTCTCTATCTAATCGAGTAATCTAATGTAAGTATGTAAAAAATAAGTATACTTTATATTTTTAGTTACGTTTCAAACTGTACCGATTTTAAAAACGTTTAAAAAATATATGTTCGTAAACTTTCGCGATTTGTACACATTATAGAATGTTATAAGCTACGGGTCCTAATCGTGTAAATATTTTATTTTAAAAATAAATTACACATTATTTGCAGTCTTGTTAATTCCAACAACTAAGCTAAATTGCTTTTATTATGAGTGGGTTCACTTCGATAGCATAATGGGTGGAATACGAACATGCGACCTCTCGATTGCGAATCCGATGACTTAACCTCTAGGCTAACATTTGGGAAGGGTATAACTTCTTTTTATTTTTAACTATCTTTTGTCTTCATTTTTTATCTTTTCTTTTTATTTTCTACTTCTCATTTTTTTGCTTTCTAATTCGACTGCATAATACAATATAATGCTTATTCAAATGGTTATACTTAATACTTTGTAATGGCGGTTGTTTCACACTCACATAACCGCCCGTTTCCCTTCAATCTATTATTAGCTTCATTACAACAATAACATGGCTATAAAAATGTAACGAGCTAATATGAAGATGTGTTTCACATTGTAGCGAACTTGACACTGGTATAAAATGCTCATTAAACATTGCTTGTATGTTGACGATGCATGTTGCCTTCGGGTATCTTCGGTAATCATCGGCAAAAAATGGCCGATAGAAATAAATGTCATATGGGTCGCAGTTCAAAAAGTTTTTTGAAACATCTGTATTTTATTGACGTTCAATGTTATTGAATTAATTAAAAGTATATATAAATATTTTATTTGAATAATTTAATGATTTAGGAGCATGTTATTTGAATAAATTAATTGTAACATTTATCACGGTGATCATCAAATAATTTATTAGTTATTTATTCATGTCGTATTTTGATGCTAATGTATGAATGAAGTGTGTTTGCAATTTGAATTAATTATGTTATTTTGTAATATTAATTTTTATGTTTAATTAATATTAATATTTATGTAATACTGCTTAATCGGGGAGCTATAAACTGAAATACATTTGTTGTGAGTGTTGACCGTAATAAATAACAATAATTATATTCTTTTACAGCTAATTTATATTTTAATAAAATTAGTCAGTCATAAAGACGTGTTCATGCTTTCAATATTATTTATCATTAAACTGGATGGGGGCCTAATTAAAAAGTACGTAACTCATAAAATATTAAATTCCCGCATATTAAAATAAGCTGTTAATTCTTCGGGTACCGCGTGTAAATGAAGTGTATTGTATTCTAACTTAATTTACTTGCCTTTGTGTCACTAATTTATATTAGAGTTCTATTATAGGGCTAGTTTATTTTTGTTAGTCCTTCCGCTAAGTAAAAAAGAGTTTTTGTTGACATTTTACTCATATTTTTAATGAAAGTTGGATTATTTAGATTTTTCATATCAACCCATATGATATCCCACTGCTGGGCACTTGTCTACCCAGTAGAACCTACTTATTATAGACCCTGGGGGTAATTGCCATAATCGCCAAGCTTGGCGAAGCGGGTTGGCGATCGCAATAAGGCTTCAAACTTCTTCTGCCCGTTGTGAAATCCTTTAGTCGCCGTGACGACTTCTACGGGAAGATGTTCCAATACGGCTTAATAGCTTAATTTATTTCGATAAAATTAAATAAGCGGCAAACATTAAAACAGGCAAACATAATTATTTTCGCGTTAACATTATCAGTAGGTACTCATCGTGATATTAAATAAAAATAATAATAATAATCTTGGCACAACTCACACAATGCTATCTGATCCCAAACTAAGCAGAGCTTGTACTATGGAAACCAGACAACTGATAAACATACTTATATATGTATTTCTAAATACATACATATCTATACTAATATTATAAAGCGGAAGAGTTTGTTTGTTTGTTTGTTTGTTTAAACGCGCTAATCTCAGGAACTACTGGTCCGATTTGAAAAAATATTTTTTTATTAAATAGCCTATTTATCGAGGAAGGCTATATAACATCGCGCTACGACTAATAGGAGCGGAGCAGCGACGAGAAATGTTGCAAAAACGGGGAAAATTTACGCATACGAAGTTGCGCGGGACAGCTAGTTATAGATAAATAACACCCAGACTGAATAAACCATCGTGCTCATCACACAAAGTTTTATCCTGGGTGGGGATCGAACCCACGACCTCTTGCGCCACAGAAGCAGTCATTAAAGATTGTAATATTTATTAGAATGAAAAGATACTGCATTGTTGGTTTCGCAAGCCTTCAAACTTAACCTTTTAAATCATAACAATCCAACAATACCCCATTACGGGACTAAGAAGACTATTATATTATTAACCTCTTCAGTTCAGTACCTCTGGGAACGGTTCCAGAGCGCCTGCTGCCTTGAAACCTAATACGTTATTGATAAACACCCAAGAACCATTAACGCATGCTTTGTTTGTGCCGCTTTTAGCTTTGTTTGCTCTGTGTTAACAGAGCTAACATGTTATAAAAAAAAAAACTAGACTGAACGTGTAACCTATTTAGTAGAGAAGTCTTTGATACGGTATATTCTTATCGTACTTAAGGAATTATGGCGAGAGCCTTTGTCTACTGTAATTTTTAATCTTTAGTACCTATATGGCTCAGCTTTTTATTCTAAGTATAAAATGGCTTTTATACTTAGAATAATAAGGACTTTTGGACGGATTTTTGGACGCAGAAGCAAATCGTGCGTTTTCGACATTAAGAAGGCAATAATTCAGACTACAATTAATTAGAATAATGGTTCTGAATACCCAAATGCTTAAAATAATGTATGGTAATCCTTTGTTTCACATAATATATATTATACCTAAAGACGTCATATTTTAGGCCACACCATACGCATTAAATTTAAAAAAATATACGTGACTGCTGTGTATCTTTTTATAATCCAATAATCCCCCTTTAAAACACCCGTTAAAAAGATGGGGTGTTTTTATTTTTGTCCGGAAACCACCCGGCGGCAAAACGGCCTATCCCAAAAAAATCTATTTTTTCCTCACAAATTAATTATCTAAATATTTAGTTTTATTAACTGACCCACCGCTGCAGCAGGTGCCCAAAAAACTGTTGTTTAAGTTGTGCCTCACGAGATCATGACTATCTTTTTTTCTTTTTTTCATATGGCGCGGCTTTTTATAGGTTTTTTGTGTTAACACGTGCTAGGATAGGTAAACATTTGCGGTAGTTTTGAAGGCGTGCCCAAATACAACTGACGGCCACGTGGACTTGAAATATATGGGTGTTTGAAGTTCTGAATGCTCAAGTGTTTTACTTACCTTAACGATTTTTAAGTCAAGCGCTGTCTTTTTTGTTTTTTCGGTTCAGTGAAGTGTTTGTTTTGGGAAAATAAGTTTATGTCTAAAGAAATAATATGATAATATAATAATGATATGACACAGATTATAAGTATTTAAAACAGAGCTTATAAGTCAACAAGTTGCAGATTACAACCATGGGAATATAGCAAAAACGCATAAGTTGGCCAAGAAGTTTAAAAATAAAGTTTAGCAGTCTACATATTATTACATTAGCATCGTTCAATAACACTGATGTTGATAGAAACAGCTCAGTTCAATAAAAAAGTCATAAACAGATAAATAAAACGATATAAAATAAATAGGCACTTACTTAAGTTAACATCTGTATTATGTGATATACTATATATTTTTCTCCAGCTATATAAATTTACTCTAAATGACAGACAGATAAGATAAATCAATCCAATTTACTCTCTGACAATTTATAGTTACACTTTAAATCTCGAAATAACGTTCAAAATGAAGATAGATACTTTCCTACCCACTTTGTGACGTCACTACCTCTGACTCCGAACACACCCTAATCTATTTCATGCTCAATTTATTAGTTACCGATCGCGACGGTAGCCTAACAAACAAATTAACAGTCCGTAACTAAACATTCGTAACATAATTGTTATAAAAACAGATAACGATGTATAACATTGTTATTTTCAACGGTTCATTTGCTGTTTCGCGCTTTTTTTTAACTATAATATGGCCGCCAGACAGCTGTCATGGCGGTATGTTATTTCCCAGTTCCATATTTAAAACTAGCATTTATTTTTTATTAGTTTTATGAGTTGTGTTAGGTTAGTTTCGACGCTCTTACTTGGTAGTTTGCTCAAACGTTCTATATTTAAGTCGTAAAGAATTTTACGTAGGTTGTCCTTTAAGGATTCATAAAAATGTTTTAAGGAGTAGATTTTATATTTTCTTAGATGAAATAAGACAATAGAGGTACACCTTATCTTAGTCGTCAATCTAGAAAGACCTTTATTCAGACATAAAGCTTAAATCTGAGTACCTACAAAAACATCGTTTTCAACAAATTGGGTTACTAATAGAGTCTTGATATTATAAGACCGTTCTTAGTTTCATGTCTCCATTATTCAAGTTATTTGCCTTTGAACTCAAAGGGCACGTATCAGAAAGTTTTCTATAGGAGTGTGTGCTTATGTGAAAAACCTATTGATGTAGGTATTTTATTTTATATGCATGGGGTCGATCCAGTGGATCTTGAGGGCCTTAAAAGTCATGGTCAAAACACATGGCTGGCACTGGGAAGACATATACTTAAGTAACTTAGGTAAGTGTATGTTTCAAGCCTGACCTAATGAACGACGATTACGACTTTTTCATCTGGAGATCTTATAATATGAAGTTAAAGAAGCGTAGCCCAAGACAACAACTGCGCAAGTGCATGTCGGGCCACGCACAATATAGGGTTCCGTAGTCACCCTACATTGTGGAGGGGGGGGGGGGACTCCATCCGAATAATGAATAATGCGGCTTATGAAGTGGATTTTTACTTCTCATTTGATCAGCTTGTAAAATTGAAAAGTCTTATTTTCATTTTACTATATATACTACTACTGTGTTTTTTTCACATACTCAACATCAACCATTTAGCTGGCGGGGGGGGGGGACACTTGACTCTAACATAATTTTGCACTTTAAATCTTAATATTTCACAAACGGATCCCTATATTTAAAAATGGCCTTCCCAACCCCTAAACGTTTAAGACCCATCTAACTATACACCACACGAGGTAAAAAGCAAACGAGAAAAAAAAAATCACATCCCCACTTTGCATATAGGGGAGGTACCCTAAAAAAAGGGTTTCACTTTGTCGGCGTAAGTAATATGTGTATCCATACAAAAGCCAGCTACAGAACACAACAGCCTTCTACAACTAACAGTCTCTGAGCAAAGCTGCGGACGGATGGACATGGCGAAACTATAAGGGTTCCGTTTGGCTACGGAACCCTAAAAAAAGAAAAGGAGGTTACCCACCTTTATTACATTAATTAGATATTCGTAGTAGGTCAGATCAGTCTATTTTTACACCAATACCAATAAAAATAAAACTTGCTAAGAAAAAAATAAACTTGTTATTTTTAAGTTCGTTTATTCGCGGAATCGACACTTTCTCTCAAGTGACTGTCACAACATACCCTTAAAATCATTTCCTTGTTTCACGTTTCATTCATTTCACGTCTAAAAGGCTTCTTTAATGTTGTCTATGTTCTTAGAAACCTCGTCTGAATACTTAAGCTGTCGTGTAGCTTTCAAATATACTAAAGTGACTTACTGCAGGAATGGTAAAAACGATAGTTAAAGTAACAGAGGATGTGGCGCTGTGGGAGTGTGTCCGACTGCTATGCAAGAGGTCGTGGTTCGATTCCCACACGCGACACTACTTTGTGTGATCCACAAATTGTTGTTCCGAATCTGAGTGTACTTTGTGTCCGTGACTTGTATGTTTGTAAAGTCGCCCGCGACACAAGGATTGTTGGCTTGTCGCTACTGCGAGAATCGTCTTTCTTTAAACGTAAAAGAAAACAAAACCTGTACAAAAAAATTACAAATCATTGTTAAACAACCAGGGTTTACATACATCGTACGTAGAGTAAGAGAGGGACAGTTATACATATTGCGATGTACTACTGTCCCTCTCTTCCTTCCTTCCAAATTTAGCTCCCCTTCGTCGGGGTATCTATACTCTATAGCTACCCTTTACCTACCAATATTATAAAGCTGAAGAGTTTGTTTGTAGTTGGTTTGGTTGAACGCGATAATCTCAGGAACTACTACTGGTTTTAATGTAAACATTAGCCCATTTATATGTGAATAAGAGTAACAATGATTTTTAAAAACTGGGAAAATGTACACAATTTTGGCAAAATTTGAATTGAATTAAAAAAAAAAACATCCTTCGTGACACTGTATTATCTAGAGCCTAGTCTGCTTTTTAAAAAGGGGAAAGAAACGCAGATTAAAAATAAAGCCTTTTAGTCCTAAGCCTGTCCTAAGTAGGACTATGATGTTATTTTGTTGTTTGTTTTCTTAGAAAATAGAACAATAGCAAAGTTCTATTGTTAGTAAGAAACTTTGATTCAAATTCTCTTTGAAAATATTTTGAAATATCTAGGTAATTTCTCTGAAGCCTCTGGGCAAGTGAACTCGTTTTAGCGGAAAGATCTTATTTGTTATATGTATATTTTAATGACTTTACCTATCTATTTATTTCACATTATTGTTTTTGAAAAACAAAAGGTATGCGTAATGAAAATAAAGTCAAACGTGCAGTCTTACAAAATGGTAAGGTAAGATCAGAAAGTAATTTTGAAAAATCGATGGCAGCGATTTTTCAAAATTACTTTCTGATCTTACCTTACCATTTTGTAAGACTCTTATCGTTCTTTAGACGTAATTTTGTCAAAGAGCCTGTTTCCTGTTTATATTATGGTCTATGGATTATACTATGGTCTACACTTTTCAAGTCAATACCCTATACTGAATAAGCAGTAGGCAATACAACTAACTAACACGAACTGAATATTCCAAACAGCTTTCTAAACACGAACGCTGCTTACTCTAATCAGTACAAAGGGACCGTTATATTTCACACCTCAATCATATCGTCATTTTAAACACACCTGCGGCATTTTCGATCTCTTTCTCGTACTTGAAGTTGGATAGAGAGGGGAGATGTTGAATGCTATGTGACATAGAGACGTTAATTCAGAGAACTGATTGATGTAAATACAGCTTATTGGACGAGTAAGGTAATCGGGAAATGCAGGTGTCAATTTGTTGGCAAATATTACGTTACCTTCTCTTGGGATGAGAGATGCCTTTGCTTCTTGTAATTGCGCTTAAATATACTTAACTAATTATACATTATTGTTTTTAACTTTCCCGATTTTTATACATATTAGATATATTTCGGGACATAAACAGTCGACCCGTAACCACGATCGGTGCAATTCGATCAAAACGTCGGGTAAATAAAAGGTTCCTACCTACCTTTAAATAATTCACGCGATTAAGTCTGGAAATATATCTAATAATATTTTTAACATATTTTTATTTAAAAAGTCTTTAAATTCATCTTTGTTTACCACTCTGTGTCGCGGTGATAGTGTATCCGACTGCCACGCAAGAGGTCGTGGGTTCGATCCCCACCCAGGATAAAATTTTGTGTGATGAGTACGATGGTTTATTCTGTGTCTGGGTGTTATTTATCTATAATTTATGTATGTATTTAGAAATATATAAGTATGCTTATCAGTTGCCTGGTTTCAATAGTACAAGCTCTGCTTAGTTTGGGATCAGATAGCGTTGTGCAAGTTGTGCCAAGATATTATATATATATTATAATATGTAACAACCATATGGCATGATTTCCGCGCTGTCCATCGTTACATTTTGTGAAATCTCATTATTGCCCGCGAAACGTGGAATATTCGTCGTGGGCTGCGATTTTCTGCCCTATCACATGCACAAAATTTTGTTCAAGGCGGCAAATGGCTGCGGTTACTTATCCATCTCCTATTAGTCAGGGCGTTTTAAAATTTTAATTGATCCTTTTCCTAGTAAAAGGTTTTTTGCCCGTCGTGGGTTTTTTCAAATCAAATCAAATGTTTTTATTGCAAATATGAATACATTAATAGATATAGAAAAGTGACGTCACGGACGTTAAGGTTGACAGAACGGTGATTGTTAGCTCGTACTTATTTCGTTTAAAATCAATAAAAGTTGCGATTTTTTTGCAAAGAGTTTATTGTTCAAAGTTTACATTCAGTGTGATAAACAATATAAAACGTTATTCAGTGTTATTTTCAAGTATTAATCTATAGAATCTGTGAACAAATAATTATCATAATCCTAAGTGACTTAAAACTACCTTATTCTAGAAAAGTGAACAAATTTACAATACTTAATTACAAAAGTTGTACTTAAAAGTGTACCAGTGTAACAGCGCGCTTATCTCTAACATAGCACCTAGTCGTATCTCTAACATTGTGTTGTGCTATCAGTGCGTCAATTATTAAGAATCGATCAGACGCGGTCGAATATAGCTCCATCTATGAACTTCCGAGGTAACTAAGAACAAGTCCCAAACTCGGCACGAGCGCATCGCCACCTACTGACCCACCCGGATATCGATTAGCGACTAATCATAAGTAGTTGAAGCGATCTTATCAACAATGCCGTCGGCGAGGTGCGGGAGCTGTGCGAAATACCTTTCACCGCTAGATGCCGCTAGGTGTAGTGCTTGCAATAATTTGTTTCACCGGGAGTGTGTATTATTGCCGCTCACTGGAAACATTGCACCAACTTGGACATGCCAGGAGTGTAAAAAAAAAGGTGGTGAAGGCAGAAAAGATTCTACGCATAAAAGGGGTCCGCAGGAGCCCAAAAAAACGCCGCCAAATACCCACATTTGTTCTTCTGTTACCACCGATGAATTTTCCCCGATCATTGCGTCAAGGTTACGTGACTTCAAAGAGGAGTTTCATTCAGAGCTGCGTATGATGCTCAAAGAGGAATTGCAGGCTGAATTTAAAAAAATGAAGAATGATTTTCAGAGTGACCTCAACAGTTTGCGCCAGGAGCTCAGGCGGTTTAAAACGGAGGTGGACAATTTAAAAGACTCTTTTTCTGCGTATAAAAGCACAAGTCATGGTATGGACATTAGGTTGGGAGCTATCGAGGCCAAATTGACAGGGTCGGGGGATTTGAGCGAGGAAATTGCTCTATTGAAAAGAGAACTCAATGATCGTGATCAGCATGGCCTATTGAATGATATTGAGATTTCAAATCTGCCAGAACCAAAAAAAGAAAATATTATACATACAGTTATGTTAGTTTCGAGCAAACTGGGCGTCAATATCGACGAGAGAGACATTGTTAGCGCGGATCGCATCGGCGGTACCAGACACATAGACGCGACGAAATCTGCAGGGCCAATGGAGTCACGGCCGCGCACCGTGGTTGTGCGACTAACTCGCCGCGACCTGCGTGACGAGTTTATACGCTGTGCACGAGTGCGAAGGGGAGCGAATACGGCAGATCTGGGTATGTCTGGGCCACCGGTTAGATTTTATGTCAACGAGCGCTTAACCAAGACAAATAGACATTTATTTCGTCGGGCTCGGGAGGCGGGAAAGCGTCTTGGCTGGCAATTTGTTTGGTCGAAGAACGGCCGTATCCTTGCCAGACGCAAACCAGAAGAGCAGGCAAGTCTCATTCATTCCGAGGCAGATTTGTCGCGCGTCTTTGGCGCATTCACGGATAAGAGTCCCCAAATTCAAAATCAAAATTAATTGTATTTGTAGTCTTTTGGTACCTCTTAGTGTTTTATTGTTTACGCTGTATAGCACAGTATATTTGTGTTTGCACGCCGTATATGTGACATTTGGGGGGGCTTTAATGGGCAAGTGTAGGGAATCCCAGCAAAAAACTATATTTTATCTATGTACTGGTCTATTTGTGTTTAATTTTGATTTATGTGTATTTATGGTTTACAATATTTCATACTTATATATATTTATTAATTGTGGCGGTAGAAATCTAGTATGTGTATATATTTTATTGTTGTGCAGAGTTTCAGTTATATATATGTACTTAAACACTTTTGTCGGCTGTAATGATGTCATGTAGCAAGAGTGTAAAATTTGGGCTACTTAACGCTGGCTCACTGGCCACTAACCATGATGAATTTCTCTTAGCTATGAACCAGCATTCTGTAGATATCATGTCAATAAACGAGACATGGCTGCGCAAGGGGGAGGAAGCTCGCGCACCGGTTGTCCCAGGTTACTATCTGCGTCACATTCCTCGACCAGTTACTACTCGGGAGGGGCGCGGGGGGGGTGTTGCTTTTTATATTAAGACCGGAATAAATACCCGTGTAAGATCCCACCCTCACCACCCTACAGTAGAGCAAATGTGGATGAGTTTGACAACATATAATAAAAAATTATTAATTGGTACGGCCTATCGGCCTCCCTGGTTAGAATTGGGTACCTTCCTGGATGCAATCACGGACAGCTTGTATGCCCTGGCTCCATATGATAATATCATATTACTTGGAGACTTCAATGTAAATATGTTGGACTCCAATAACTCCAAAACAAAACAAGTGATGGAGTTTTTACACTACTGCAACTTGAACCAAACAGTACCTACAGCCACGCATTTCGTAGGTGACAGTGCTACTTTGATCGACGTGATTTGTACAGACGCGCCGTGTCGAAATGTTAACATAGATTATATTGAAGAACTAGGTCACCACTCTTTTATAACATGTGAGATTCTCTTCAAAAAAGAAAAACCTATTAATAAATTAATTACATACCGACCCCTTAAAAATATATTACACGATTTTTTTACAGAGGATTTAAGGGCGATCCCATGGGATTCAATCTGTGCCTTAGCAAATGTAAATGATATGGTAGATTGTTTCAATACTTTTGTGAATTTTCTTTTCAATGTCCATGCACCTAACACCACTAAAATATTCAAGGGCTCTCCAACGCCTTGGATTACAGACAACATCAAACTAATTTTTAAGTTACGTAATGATGCCCGTGAGAGGTATCGCCAAAGCAAAGTCGATGAACATAAGCGCTATTACCTAGATTTAAAACATCAAGCTTCATCTGCATTATCAAATGAAAAAAAGGCATTTTTTAATAAATATATTAACGATAACATAAACGACTCCAAACAACTTTGGTATAATCTAAAAAAGCACGTTATCCCAGTGGGTAGGATTGACGGTGTACTCCCGAGTCATTTTGACGACCCAAACAAAATAAATTTAGCTTTCCTAGACATCCCAGGTGACCCAAATATAAGCATCTCTCAACTGACATGCTATGAGTTTGATCGCTATGGCCCGGCAACTTTTTCCATTAAAACCAACAAACGATCAAGCTATTTTTAAAATAATTACAAATATGACCAGTAATGCGCAAGGAATTGACGGTATATCAAGGGATATGATAACCCTCACCCTACCTCAATCTCTAGCAGCTATCACTGAGATAGTGAATAAATCAATTACAACTTACACATTCCCTAACCTGTGGAGGAGGGCGATCGTGCGACCACTCCCTAAAAATAACAACCCGCAGTGCTTTAAGGACCTTCGCCCTATAAGTCTATTACCCTGTCTGTCCAAGGTGTTGGAAAGAGTGGTGTGCGAGCAGGTTGTCGACTACCTGGAATCTAACGGTATCCTACCCGACCTGCAGTCAGGTTTCAGAAAAGGACGTGGTACCGCTACCGCCCTTATGGATGTGGTGGGTAATATCCTAGAGGCTCGAGATCGTGGAGAGGGTACTATTCTAACGCTACTAGATTTTTCCCGCGCTTTTGAAACTTTGAATATCTCCTTACTCTTGTCTAAACTCTCTTACTATGGTTTTGAGTGGGAGACAGTAAAGTGGTTTGATTCCTACTTGACAGATAGGTACCAACAAGTTGAAATACGTAAAAAAGATGGTTCTGTGCATGCCTCCCCTCCACGACTTGTTTCCAGAGGAGTTCCCCAGGGATCTCTTCTCGGTCCAATCCTGTACATCCTATACAGTGCCGACATGGTCAAGTGTCTTCATAACTCTAAGTATCATATATACGCAGATGATACACAATTGTCATTCTCTTTTAAGGCTAACAGTATTACATCCGCCGTGGAAACGATAAATAAAGAATTAGATAGGGTAGCTGAGTGGTCTAAAAGAAACTCACTAGTATTAAATTCTCAAAAGTCAAAGTTTATTATTATGGGCAGCAAAAATCAAATTAATTTAATTGCATCCGCTGACCCTAAAATTAAGATATTGGGAGCCGCCATAGAAAGAGTCCCAACGGCATGTAACCTTGGCTTGATCATTGACCCGGAACTTCGTTTTGAGGAGTACATCCGAAACTTAGTAAAAAATTGTTTTTTTAGATTGAAGATCTTATATAGAATAAGGAAGTTTCTTAGCGTCGAAATGAGGAAGAAGCTAACCGATTCTCTAGTCCTTTCTAAGTTTAACTATTGCGACAATGTTTACGGCCCGTGTCTGTTAGCCCGGACAGAACGGTTAATACAAAGAGTGCAGAATGCGTGTGCCCGATATTGTTATAGTATACCTCGGAGAAGTCATATTACACCATACTTAAATGAACATAACACGTTGAAAATGGCTGCGCGCCGGAATCTACACCTTGCATGTATGCTGTTTGGACTAATTGACACACAGAAACCACAATACCTGTACACAAAACTAAGTTGGAAGCAGGAGCACTACAGCTATTCCGCTCGCTCCACAGCCAATCCGCTGTCGATGCCAAAATACAAAACTACAGCTTTCAGGGGTTGCTTCAAATATGCCGCCACGCGTTGCTGGAACAATGTCCCACCTCCCATGAGATACCTGAAAACAAAGGAAAATTTCAAATTCCACTTTAAAAGATACTTATTAACTAATCAAAAAAATGAACAGACACTATATTATCAGTAGCATTTTTATTTATTTTTTATATTTTTTTATTTTTTCTTTTTATGTCTAACATTTTTCATAGTAACATTATTCATATTATTTACTTACGTAGTTTCAGATCCTGTAGGTTATGTAGGTGAACTGGCCCATAAGCGAAGCGAGGCGGCGGCGTATATGTATATATATATATATATGTAGACTCCGTTTACAAGAGACGCGTAAGCACTTCCACATTCCTGCACTATATGCACTCCTATTCTCAAAACCAAGTCACTCACTTAATAACACATCACTGACTGACACTGACGCAGAACACTAAACCATGACACTCAGCAATGACTTTTAGCCCGTTTCTTCATAGTTTTTGGTTTTTGTTTTTGTAACGCGACTAGCACAGCACAGTCCCCCATGTATCGATCTCGACACTAATTTATTATTATTACGACGCAACCTGTGCAAGCGCATTGCGAACCCCGTGTGGGAGTGAGACAGAGCGCTATTCCGCACATAGATAGGTCACGCACGGCATTGTATCATTGATAGTCGAAAGCCACTACGGATGCCTAGTTTTCGTTCCGTAGGAGATGAGTACAAAGACTGTAGTCATGTATTTATATATTTTAATGTAATATAATTTTATGTTCTGTGCCTTTATATGTTTATCATCTATATACAATTATAACAAAAAATGTTTATTATAATTTACTAACATATTTATTGCAATGTATTATACCTTCATATTATTTATTTAATTATGGATATACCTTAATGGTTTCGGACGTCACTTGGGGTTCACACTGAAAACCAGCGCTGTGTTGTGGCTCATGCCACAATATGGCATTTAAGCTGAGTGGAAACCTCGTTTGTCGCAGATACGACGTGCAAGCACAAACTCAGTTGTAATTTTACTTGTTTCTATGAAGCGTATTGTATCTGTGGCAAATAAACGATTTTTCTTTCTTTCTTTCTTTCTTCTTTCATATAAGAAAATATGATATAGCGCTTGTTGCCATTTTTGCCTTACGGCGTACAATTTTATAAGCGGGTTTACAATACGTTATTAATTTTTAAGTACAATAAATTAATGATGCAAATTATATAATACAAAAGTGGAAATGCCAGGTTGAAGAATGCTTATTATTTAGGGCAAGAATACTACAATAATGTCACATTTAAAAATAATAATTTAAATGTTGATAATTTGTCATTCAGAAATTCTACAACACTGTGTTTTTTTTTGTAGACTTTTGAGACTTTAATTTTAGTTGACAAACACCTTAGCTAAGAACTCACTTGCTAGCTGAGCTTAGGTGAGCTTTTAGCTCGTAACTATTGCTGAGGTAAATTTTCATGAATTGTAAACAGTTTCCAATCTGCACACAAGCTATATTAAACAAATATAACACGGCTTTCGATCTGCAACTGGCTTTAGTTTCATTTGCGAACAATTTTCTTGTAAAAAAAATTATAATATGTAAAGTATATAAATTATGCTGTATAAATTCAAGACTAAACAGAATATATTATGAATATCTTAGTAATTTTAAAAATGAGACTTTATTAAATAAGTACTCAGACAAGTTACCTATTCTAGTTAAAAGGTTTATAATTAATTTTAACATAATAAACGTCTCATTTCCTTTAAAGTGACAATGAGGGCACATAAAACTCAAAGGGCGATATAATGGACATACAAACATACTTATATTTTTTTAAAGTGAAATCTTCTTAAGCGGCGTTGTGCGCTTTTTTTGGTATGGGTATTAAAATGTTTAACTCGCGTCAGGATCACGTGACCGTAAGATTGATGGATTGGTGGGAAGACAGGTGGGAAATAGGGCGGTCTAGAAACCAGAAGACTTTTTACAGAAGTCCAAATAATTATTTTTCCCCTTTTTTATTTTTATTTTTAATTTGTTAATATTAATATAGTTTAATATTTTATATTTTTGATTTAATTGTTCTTTTTAAAGAGACGATACTTTGGTACATGCCCTGTGTCGCGGCGGACTTAACATACCTACATACAAATTACGGACACAAAGTACACCCAGACCCATAACAACAATTTGTGAATTACACAAAGTGGTGTCCCGTGTGGGAATCGAACCCACGACCTCGGGCTTAGCTGTTAGGGTTACAGGTGGTTAGTGGTGACAAGAGCTACAGGCCAGTAGTCCTTTAATTGATTATTGTTTTTAAACCTTTGCGATTTTTATACATATAAGATATATTTCGGGACTTAATCGCGTGAATTATTTAAAGGTACGAACCTTATTTACCCGACGTTTCGATCGAATTGCACCGATCGTGGTCATGGGTCGACTGATGGCAGCTTAGCGATTTTTTACCTTTAATTGCTTTTTTGCTCTTTTACGGGCTTTAAGCTAAAGCCATTTTAAATTTCATCAAAACCGGTCCAGCAGTTTCAGAGCTTATCCTTATCAAATATATATGTATTTCCTATGAGTAGATATAGATGTGAGAACGGACATTTTAACGCACATATACGAGTACTAGATGTAACGGACATTTCAATGCCCATATATTATTCATTATTCTTAGATAGCTTGCGATGAGGTTCTAGTTTAAACTAGTTTGAATAATTACCTCAGTTTTTTAGCTAAATTTTAGCTTAGCTCCTGGTCTGTAACAAACCTTAGATACTATATTAACGACGACAACGGACTGATTGAAAGATCTTATCATGGCGCCAACTTAGATGACACTTCATTACAAAATGACGTTAGATAATATTGAACATCCTTCTCGAGAAAATTATACGCCTACAGGATATTAGAGAACATAAATATTATAATAATTATTATAAACGATACTATTTTAAGAAAGTACATTATACAGTGGAATATATTTATTGATACTGGTATTATTATTGCATACATTTTAAAGACTCGAATTGGTACTTTATTAAGCTTTTTTTATGACAATACTATGTTCTTATTATTTCTGTTTATTATTATTGACAATTGAAATCCCCGCTTCATCACTTTAGGGTTCGAGTTTTTAATTATAGCGGAAATCTACGGCATAATAATTACTACCTGTGTGCCAAATTTTAACATTAAAAATATGAAGTCCCACTGCTGGGCACGGGCCTCCCCAGTAGAACCTACTTATTATAGATCCTGGGGGTATTTGCCATAATCGCCACGCTTGGCGAGCGGGTTGGTGATCGCAGTAAGGCTTTAAAGTACGTAGAGGACGCTGCTGCCTATTCTAAGGTGTGAAATCCCTTAGTCGCCTCGACGACACCCACCGGAAGAGATACCGGCTCTAAGCCGTTACCATCTCCAGCACCGAGACATGTCCGCCAAAATGGCTAAGGCATCGGTTTCGCAATCATGAAATCGTGGGTTCGAATCCTGTCCATTCTAATAACTGACGTGAACCCACTCCTAACACAAGCCATTGAACTTAGCTGGAGGGGTTACCAGGATTGCTAGTTATGTGGGACCACAATCCCACATTGCTAGTTATCTTTTAAAAAAAAATGTGGAATTTAATATGACTTACGACAATTGTAGGTTTATGTGGTTTAATATCCTTCACATCATCACATCATCAGCCTATCGCAGTCCACTGCTGGACATAGACCTCTCCAATTGCACGCCACTTTGTTCTATCTTCGGCTTCAGTAATATCCTTACTGATTGCTAAAACTTCTCTAAAAAGGTTTCTATTCGATAACTAAACGCACTGTTTAACTCAAATAAAAACTTTTTCTACTTATATACCGTCGAATATGCTAAACGCAATTTACTTGTCACTTGGCCCAAACTTAGAAGAAAGTGATACACGTTCAGTTCTCACAATTGGCCCATTTTGAAAACATTCATGCGAAAAAAATCTCGCAAAACTTTGCGAAAGTCTTCAACATGAGAACCAAGAGTGAGGGAAGTGAGGGAAAAGCGCCAAAGTAGTCACTAATCGAGGGGCATGCAAATATGGTGGATCACGTTGCGACAACTTATCAATATGGCGCACGTGACGTGGATTGTAAGAAAATGGCGGGAAAAACCGTGCGTTCGGAAATTGAGGTGTGTAACCTTGTGTCGAAACGTTCGGAACTTTTCAACTGATATTACGATATTTGGATATTTTTTTCTATATAGGCATGTTATTTTTAGGGCGGTTATGGGTAAATAGGGTGATTGTATGTAATATTTCACCTTAATAGAGTAGCTATGGTATTGTTTTAGACGTAAATCATTTTACTTGACTTGAGATATGCCTTGGTTGCTATTCTGCATTGGGCTGGCGTGATATTTATGTGTCCAACGTGGCTATAGGAGAAGGCTAGAATGGCTTAATGTAAAAGGCAACGTTAAAAGACTTGATTATTACTTAATCATTTGCTAAAATGACTGGCCTGTTGGTCTAGTAGTTAGGGACCGTGACTGCTAAGCCGGAGGTCGAGGGAGGATCACACAAACTTATATCCTGGGTGGTGATCGAACCCGCGACCTCAAGATTGCGAGACCGATGCCATAGGCTACCGCCGCTTCGACTTCACATCTTTATAATATTAAAATCTGACCCGCGCAACTTCGTTTGCGTCATTTTTCCGTTTTTGAAACATTTTTTATTACTGCTCCGCTCCTATTGGTCGTAGCGTGATGTTAATAGCTTACGATCCTCACACTAACTAACTAACCACACTAACACTTTGTACACACGATGTTGTCGTTTCGACCGCCCGACTAAGACTGCCGAATTAGACTCACTGCCCAACTACCGGCACTTTAAATGAAAACGTAAAACTAAAGGCACACCATCTTGCGGCGGCCATGTTTAAATGAGTCAATAGACTTGCTTTTTAATCAAAACCGATACTAGGTCAACGGAAACCAATTAGCGCTATAATACTTCTCCGACATATAGATATTTTTTTCAGAAGAGTTTTTCACGTAATTTCTAAGAAATGGATCTTTTATAATACCTACATGTTTCGTAGCCTCACATTACACAACAGGATTTAAATAGATATCAATCATATACAATTAATTACAGACTAGTGTATACGCCTTCAGTGTTATGTATTATTCACGCGTTAATAATGTTAAAATTAAAAGGCATCGCGAGGAATGCGGCCGCCATTTGCATAAGTATCGCATCACATTAAAATTCATTATAATAAGTTCTTCAAGTTCATTCAACAGGACTTCATGTTTTGATTATCTTTAGTATAACGTTTAGGTATTTTATATGGAGAAATGATCGTTGTTCCTTTCCGCCGGTCCAATAACTCATTTACCGTTAGCTGTCTGTTAAAATAACTAACTTTTAACTAAAGCCGAAATGGATGTGAAATGTTTTTGTCTAGCAACTAATCAATCTTTTATACTTTTGTCAATGTTGTTAGCAACAATTGTTAATTTTCTAAAAGACAACTCCCGTAGTAGTTTACAAGCCTTGTGTCACGGGGGACTTTACAAACATTGAATTCACAGACACATAGTAGGTACCTAAAGCCAGGACTTAGAACAACAATTTGCGGATCACACAAAGTGGTGTCCTGTGTGGAAATCGAACTCACGACCTCATGCGCAGCAGTCGAACACTCATACCGCGCCATCGAGGCAGTACGTTAAACATTTCACTCACATTGCGAAAGTGACAATAAAAGAAGAACTTCCATAGATAGGAAATCTAAGGAGTAATAATTAGGTTTGTATCTATCTACGATTATCGAAATGCATGTCAGTTTTACTACTAGAGTCTATTTTATATACTACTAGCTGACCCGCGCAACTTTGTATGCGTTAATTTTCCCCGATTTTGCAACATTTTTTATTGCTGCTCCGCTCCTATTGGTCGTAGCGTGATGTTATATAGCCTATAGCCTTCCTCGACTCTTGCGAGAAATGCCTTAAAAAAATAGCAATAAGTATACAGCATAAGACACGATAGTATCCACGATCGATAGGGTTCCACTTCCAGTTTTTAAATATTTTAATATAATATTTTTTTATTCTTATAAAAGAAATACGTATCAATTTAATTACCTCATGCTTTTATCTTAATGTATCAGCTATATTTTAAACATAAACCACTATCTAAATAGGTAAGTAACTATATTTTAAACCGTTCATATAAAAGCATTTAACCCTCTACTGATAACACGGTTATGTACCGGTTAAGTATTCCGGTTTTAGTTCTATTAAATATTCTAAATATTCTATTCTTGCGAAATTATTTCTGAGTAATAATATAACCTATTCGTATAGTAATAATTAGCTGTAAAATGCTGCCTTTTTTGGAAAGGCAAAATAATATGTTAGAAAACTAAACATAACCTGTAAGATGTTTGTAAAAGCTCAGACAATTGCCGTGTCGTTGACTTCACAAATCTCGCTGGAGGACAATAGAAAAATATTTGCGAGAAGTTCAGACGTCTGAGGATAATTTTCAATAGACTATTAGAAGGTTAAGATTTTATTTTGTGATATTTAAAGCTAATATTGGCAATAAAGGTACTATATTTTTTATACTTATCGTAACGTTTGGTGCTCAGTGAAATTGAACGCGTTTTGGACTTTTGGTATTTGACGATTACGGTCATTTAACTAAAAAAAGGTTTTTTTTCTAAATCGAACGAATGAATGTGTTTGCAGTTACATTTTGAACGGTTGATGATACATGAAGTGTCCAACCGTATAATTTGTTTTCTTAAATTAAATGTTATCATCCAAAAATAATAACTAATTGATTACCTATTTTACAAATTAAAATAATAATTTGAAAATATATAAAAAGAATATTATTGATTAAGTTTAATGATTACAGGATCTAAAATATAACGGTTTCAAAGCATTTTTATACATAATAATTATATTAATTATTCCATTATATTAAAATTACAGGGAATCCTAGTGTGAGGATCAGTGACATTGCATTTTAGAACCTAAGATTTTCTTCGTACTCAATGTTCACTGTACTAATATATATGATGCACAAATACATTATTACTTTTATGCTCTTTATTATTTTTTTACCTTACTTCTTACATTTTTAAATACATATAAACACAATACATATAAATTTTAAAATATAAAAAATAGTGACTCCACCGGCACCGGGTACAGGGACCAAGAGTACCGGCTTCTTCATTAGGCCTTTGACCCAGCTACCCAAACACGAGCCTCTGCAGATGTTGATCGAGGCTCTTGCAGATTATTCCATGGACTGAAACGACTATCGGCACAATGACTGCTGAATCCACATCCCACATGTCAACAATAATGATAATAATAATATCTTGGAACAACTTACACAACGCTATCTGATCTCAAACTAAGCAGAGCTTGTACTATGGAAACCAGACAACAGCTAAATATACTTATATGGTGGGTGTTATTTATCTATAATATGTATGTATTTAGAAATCTAAATACATACATATTATAGATAAATAACACCCAGACACAGTATAAACCATCGTGCTCATCACACAAAGTCTTATCCTGGGTGGGGATCGAACTCACGACCTCTTGCTTAGCAGTCGGAAACACTCCCACTGCGCCACAGAGGCAGTCAATCATATTGTAAGCACAATCTCGCGGGCTAAGTCCAAGTATCTTATTATTATTATTATAGGTAACGAAAACGATATGAATAAATAAATGCACCGAACTTAACCCTTCCAATGCCGTCTTAATTATCAAACCAAGAAAACCAACCGTAAGTACGTTATCAAACCCTCCACACATTCCAAGATTTCAACTGTCATCCAATTCAATGCTGACAGTTTGATGAATGCACCAGATAGCTCCCAACTTATAATTATGTTAATTATTTCTATAGTTTTATTAGTAGCCGTTAAATTTTAATTATAACTGGTTTTATCGATACCTTCGTTAGTTGGCTCTTGGCACAAAATACAGAGGTACAAAAACGGCTTTTAGTTAACAACAAATTCACGCATACTCGAATGGACGATCTCAACTTGCGGTATTTCGGTTGAGATTCGACTAAGTTCGATCGAGATTTGTGTACGTGCGTATCTATGTGTGTGTGAGCCTGTTTTAACTTTTAGAGAGCCGACTTTCTGTTAGTATATATTCTGTGTTCTCGGTTAATAAGTGCCTTTCCGGTGAGTGCTGATTATAAGGCTGTTTCATTGCTTAGTATCTGTTGCTCGAGCTTCAATGTTGAATAAGCAAGACTGTTAAATTAAAGGGTAATAGTATTCGTATTGCGTCACTTCACTATTGCCTGTGATTGAGGTTTTCTTGTGAGTGAGATCTTGATTGAGACATTGTAGAAAAATTGTGTGTAAGTGTGGTTTACGAGTTGAATGATGTAATTTTTGTGGTAGAATAATCTTCTAATAGATATTCGACTAGCCTGTTGATCTAGTGGTTAGTAACCCTGACTGCTAGGCCGGTCGTGGGTTCGATCCCCACCCACGATAAAACTTTGTGTGATGAGCACTATGGTTTATTCTGTGTCTGGGTGTAATTTATTTAGAAATATATAAGTATATTTATAAGTTACCTGGTTGCCATAGTACAAGGTTTGCTTAGTTTGGGATCAGATGACTTTATGTGAGTTGTCCCATGATATATATAAAACGGGCAGAGGCTTCCCTGCATGTATTTTTAGGTTATCTAGGTATTCACTTTATCGCTGCGACTCTGGATCCAAAACATACCTATACCACCACGAGTGTATACCCACGAGTGATCATTGAATAACAGTCCTAGGCAGAATTGTCGCACCCGGAAGATGCCATAAAAAAAATTTAATTGACTCTAGATCCAACCGCGTACAAAGAGTGTGTTTAAAAAAAACATCCCTGAAAATGCAGATTGAATTCATAATTTTAAAAATAGAACAACAAAATATGTCTCGCCACCGTATTTCTTAAACAAAAGTACCTTACATGAGCTTTATATGACAGTAACGGTGTCCGCATTCTAAAGACTCGGACTTCCTCTTAACATCACATCACAGTAACTCCGCTTAACCCTTTCACTACTCTTTGAAATCCGGAAACACTAATAATTATTAATAACGACAGATCTACACCAAAAATATAACCCTTTTCCGCTATCTACTTAGGAAATTAAGCTCATAATATTAAACTATATTTTCATGAAGTTGAAAGTCATTCCCAATAAAACCGAGTTGGCTATGACGAAGATTAATTGCCGTAAGGGTTGCCAACTTTAGGATTTTCTCACTAAATTTAAGGGGAAATGAGGGGGTTTAAAATCTTAGGGGTTATTAAGAGACATTAATGGGGATAACTAGGTAAAGTAGGTGTAAAGTTAATTTGCAGCACTCCGTCGTGCGAGCATTTCACACTTAACCAGGGCTAGTTTGCCGTCAGAGTTGCCAACTTTAGGATTTTTTCCCTAAACTTAAGGGAAAATGAGAGGGATGAGGGGTTTAAAATCTTAGGGGTTGTTAAGAGGCATTAATGGGGATAACTAGGTAAGGTCGGTGTAAAGTTAATTTGCACCACTCCGTCGTGCGAGCATTTACCAGGGCTAGTTTTTTTTAGAAGGATATTCAAATTTCTTGTAAACATTTAGGAAGGAAAAAAATATAGTTGGCAACCCTAATTGCCGCTGAAATTCACCATCGATATTTGAAGGTTTAATTATAACAGGTTTACGAAATTAAAGGCTTTAGGGACCTTAGTTCAGTCGTGGTTTTCGACTTCGATTTTCGCCTTAAATTTATTATTTTAATAGATAGACGATAAGACTGACATTGAAAAGATTAGGTACGAATATAATGTGCAACAATCTTTGGATTTAGAACGTGATGGAAGCCATATTTTTTAACCTTTTTTTTAAATTTGCGGTAATTTTCACATTTTGCTAATCCTAACCACAGATAATATAATACTATACTAGTACTTTAACAATAAAGGGTAATTAAATTTCGCTTTAGTACGTACTCTGAAGTAAACTAAGAACTATAATACTTTTTAAGATTTATAAAAATATTAATACTTTAGAATTTGACACTTAACCCTAAAACACCACAGACAAAACAACTCAAACGTCAACTCGCCTCAAGACAGAGACAGTTATATTGTCATTCTCTGAACATTTTTCTTTGAAACTTGATGGAGAGCTGAACAAACACCTTTGATAGACACTCCCTCCTACGTAAAATAACCTATTGTTAGGTTCAAAACGTAGGCGTAAGAGAAAATTACCTATACGACATACAGCCAAGGGTGGTTCCAATCATTGATTAAACGTTAGACGAGCAAGATCCGATTGATATATATACCAATACTTGATCAAATATTTGCCGAGCGAAACCTTTGTGTCACTAACTGAGCTAAAAATATACGTTTATAAGTTCAATATAAATCTACATAAAATTTCTTAGTATTTTCATAATTAGGTACAAAGATAAGTTAAAATGATAATGTAATCAAGTGACAAAATTATGTTATTGTAAACAATGTGAAAATGTTGTGATAAAAACGCAATCTAAATATATATTTCTTTTTATAAATACCAAAACAAGTATTAATAAAGGAATCTACATTTTTTTTAAATACTTTAAAAGCCAAGGACCTAATTATTAGATGTCAAATTTTTTTTTAAATGTTTTCATATTACACAAAACAATAAATCAATTTACCTATTTATTTTTTACAAATATGAACATCGTTGTTTAAACCATTGAGGTATTTGGCTGGACCACGCCATCTCTTGCAATTAAAAAGTAAATATTGGCTGCAAAGTATGAGAGAAAAAACTCGTGCGACCCTGTCTCTTTGACAAGTATTGTCTAAGCGTTCTCTTTCTAGAGGGTGGTAAATTTTGTGAGGCGATGGCGCAGTCCAGGTCTATATGTCAATGGTTTAAACCTCTTTTTATTTTTTTGATATTTTTTTAGGCAAAGAAAAAGAATTACTAATAACTAATTTATTTAGAGCGTTATGCCTAAACCCTTCAACTTTTCAAATAGAAAATTCGAAATTCAAATCCGGATTCTATTAATTGAATATCCATTCACACGTTCCATTCAAATCTTAATCATTCACGTTCACTCGTGAATGTATTATAAAATCATTATTTAGTAGCAGGAGCTACGGACAGGAATAGATAAACGTTGATTATGATATACCGTCTGATAACTTTTAATTAAGTTTACACCCGCTTCCCGAATAATGTTTATTCATTTCAACAATTAATTATTACGAAACCTTGAGAGCTTTCAAACTTTTGTTTTTACATTTGTATTAAATTTAGGTTCGTTGGTACTTAGCATAGTACTAATGTATTAATCATCATCATCTGCCTGTTTCAATCCACTGCTGGACATAGACCTCTGCCTTTCGCATCCAGTCCATCCCAGCGACCTACTTTAGGCCCATCTGGCTGGGGGCCGTCCTACCTTACATTTACTAAGTCGCGGCCATCGGTCCTTCGGCAGATATGGCCAGCCCATTGCCACTTTAGCGTGCTTAACTTGTGAGCTATGTCGGTAACTTTAGTTCTTTGTCGGATGACCTTCAAAGAAACCCCAAGCATAGCTCCATAGCCTACTGCGCGACTTTAAATTTGTGGACTAGCCCAACTGTAAGTGCCCACGTCTCGTCACAACAGGTAGGACGCGCTAGTTAAATACCTTGGTCTACAGGTGGCAAATCCAACCATGTCTTAATAGCAAATCCAATTGTAAGTATTATGATCAAATTCTAATTTTAAATATGTTATTTACTGGTGTAATAAAAAAAATACAAACTCAAAGCTCTTTGAAAATAGAAGCAAATTAGGTTATCACAGTTGTTATTCTCACTCACTAGTCTGAATTTAAGATATATATTAAATTCGTACGTGTAAAGTTTATAAGTTAATCTTTATGAAATTATAAGTTAATTAATGTTTTTATTATACACCATAAAATATAAATACTTACGTAAATAGTCCCAAATTACACTTATGGACACTGGCCAAATTTGCTGAAAGAAAAACGACTGATTTTGTAGACTCGTTAATACATATAAATTTGAGTTGGTAGTTGCTACAAACTTTTAGGCCTACCGATTTTTAAAATTGGTTTCTAGTAGCTTACTTTTTAATGATTGTTGAATATTTTGCCAATGGTTGAATAATATTACATCTTTATATTTTTACTGAATATTATTCTATGTTTATCATTTCATTTACTCATCCGTTACTTGCCCCATACGTATTGAGGTTGTTTTAAAAAAAATAACAAAAGGAACAAAAAACAATTATAATTCTAAATTGAAACACTCACTCAAAAAGTTTTAACGTAACAGATTAAAGAACAACAAGCCAGCTACAATTCGGAAACATTTGAAATCCGTTAAGAAAACAAAACATTCCATTTCCAAATTTGAAAAGAGTGAACAAAGAGCTGTCACTCAAACGTAGAATGTACACGCCCAGGGAAGGTTCAATCAGAGGCCTCTTACATTCGTAATTACTCAAGATTCTCGGTCAGTTTTGAAGTAATGACAGGGTTCGTTTGATGATGCATTCCGTGAGGTCATAGAATAAAAAATAATAGAAAGGTGTATGATTAGGGGGATAGCATTCATTACTTTTTAATTTAGTGGAGTCATTGCCGACGTTTTAGTCTGATGCTGTACTTCGACAGCGAAGTATGTTTTTTCCTAAGTTAATTCTGGTTGAGGTATTTCTTTATCTTGATAGATATATATGTATAGCTTCCTTAACTCTAATTATTTCCTTTAAAACACACAAAAGCCAACATGGAAATAATTGAAGGTTCCTTGTCTTCTATTTGAAATTCGAATGAATAAATAAGACGAGAATATTAAGGAAAAGCGAATAATTTTCTATGGGAAACTGACTTTTGCCCGCAACTTCATACGGTTGACATTTTAAAATGTATTTAAATAGGTTTTATTACAATTAATTTGAAACAATGACTGAGAACGCCGTGTTTTTACTAAAGTAAAGGTCAATGCACGAATTATTTAATGCTCAGGTAGATACAGCTACGTTAACGAACCTCTGCGCAAAATATCAAATTTCCAGGCTTCACTATATGACCTGCGTGTTAATAAATCAGCGATAGAAAATATATAATAACGTGTAAATGGATCGCGTGAAGACCTTCCAACATTTATACTCTAATAAACAAGATAAGTGTGAATAGTAGTAGGTACATGTTTTTTTACACGTCAGCTACAATATTACAGTCAGCTTAGGCGCTTAGCATTGATATCCCTTGCCGTATAGTAACAAAAATTTTGAGATATTAGTACTTAATATAAAAATATTAATATATTAGTTGTTTTTATTAAGCGACTTATGTACCTGACTGTACCTTCAATCGCGATACGTTTGCTACGTAGGGTACGCTTGCTACACTTTATGTCAAAAATTGCTAAGAAACAATCTAACTTGGTATTGTCTAACTCAGGGATTCCCAAATTTATAACATAGTGGAACCCCTACAAAATACCTTTTATTTTATTCAACCCCAAGTTCATAGCGGCGGAAGGGAGGTTCAATTAACAGTTTTTATTTCTTTTGGATTTGTAATGGAATGAGAACTACCACTGAAGAAATATAACTGGACACATTGGAATTATCTGACGTGTTTCGTTTTGTCCTTGTTCTTTCTGCGCAGGAAAACACGACTTTTTTTTAAAATTTAAAACAAATATTACGCGGATCCCTAGTAACTGTTCTACAAAACCCCAGGGTTCGTAGAACGCAATTTGGGAAGCCCTGGCTAACTGATGAAGCCGCCCAATAGCGTTCCTGTAAAACAGAAAAACATGTGCGATACTTGAACGCCATTAGACGATATCATTGATCGGATAAGAACAAGTTGAATCGTCTATTAACACTTACAAAAACGCTTTAGGTACAGAAAGGCTAATAATAATTTGATCAAACGTCAATGATTTCAAATTTGGAATTCGAACGTTCAATTTTATGAATCATGAATCACGTCTAATTTTATCGCGTTACTTGATCTATGACTCAAGAGGAAACGATTAATTCTTAGGTACGAATGTTCGATGTTCAAAATCAGTGTTAATCGCATTGGGCCGTTGGGCGTATTACAATAGTCGCCATCGCCACTGCGGGGCGCGGCTGCAACACGATAGAATGTTTAATTGCATTGGTGTATCTGGAACGCACACTGCGGGGTCAATGACCTTGATCGATGGGCGATAAGACGATTTAGGAGGGCTAAGGTTAATTCGGGAGCTATTTTGCGCTTTATTTTACCGTTAATTACTGATTGGTAGATAAATTTGATTGCTAGGTTAGGTACTTATCGTACGTAACTTCACCTATTCTTCGACTTATTTAACTTTCTTCTTAGTTTAAGAAATTTAATCAAAATGTTTTGAACGGTTTTAGCCTTGATATGTTAACAAATAGAGAAACATACTTGATTGATTTACACAGAACAAAGGAAATAGGAACTAACAACTCAATTATCTACTTTCAGAATAATTTAGTTACTTAAGCTATAAAAAAGTAAAGAAAGAAAAAAGAGTTCGAATTTTAAAATAATTTAAAAATGTAATTCCTATTATTTACCATACCCACATTATTTGATAACAATGTTCTAAATTCGAAAATTGGTTGGTTATTACCAACCCTCTGTTGCCAGTGACGGTCTGAACGACCCAATGCAATATTCGACTCAGATTTTGACATACTGAAATAGACGTCAGCTGCGTCGACACAATGCTCTGATCCAATTTTAACGTACATCTGCCGCAAACGTCAAAAGCTTACGGAATAATCACGATTTTGGTGACTCGCGATTTAATAGGACGTTTCGTATATTAAAATATTTTTGTATAAATTGTCACGTGTCATTCGTAAATATTGTGAGAGAATTGGACTGGCTTTATGACAGAATGGGATCTGAAACCTGGTGTAATTATAAGTGATGAACGTATTATGATTATGATTTTAAAATATATTTTAAGTTATAAATGTTTTGTTACTTACTATTACAAAATTGTAAAGTTTCTGTATGTGTACATTGGAGATTTGCAAATAAAAACTATCTTAGACCAACTGGAAACTGAACTAAAAATTTGTTTTGCGGGTTGACACATCGTGAATTATTTTGATTTCTTATAAAAGATTATTTTTCAAAACGGGTTAAGTCTTATAATTATATTATCTATAGCTGAGAGCTATGCACCCGACTTGCAGAATGCTTTAAAGTTATTTCGGAATTTATTTTAACTGCCATTATAAAGTTATATGAATATTAAGGACTTAAAGGCAAATTACATTTAAATTTAGAACTCTCCAATGAATTTTAAAACAACATAAGGTCCGTACTCTGTACCGTCGTACTTTTTCCCAAACTTCAAAATACAATGGTTTCTTAATTGAAAGATCGTGTTTTCTAAATAAACATGCACCGTACCGTGTGGAGAGTTGCCAAAACGGATTTTAATTTCGCTGAGCAAAAAGTAAAGGAAAAATAATCGAGTGAAAATCTGGGTAAGACTGCGGTCTCGAGGATTGACGGTGAGGCGGAAAGGGCTTAGAGATTAATATGTAACAGAAAGGATTGCCAACTCGAATAAATTTTGATTACATTCTGTACAGGGAAAATAATGAAATGCTTTTTATTCGACTTCTAAACGTGGTTCTCTATTTGACCAGTACGTTTGATTGTTCGTGATTTATTTAAAAACTACTGAAGATATTTGGATGGGGTTTTCAATATTTAACAGCATATTTTTCTGGGAAGGGTCGGGTTTTTACTGTTTCTCAGTACATCTTTTAGAAAATGTTTAGTTTATAAAACGCCCTGTATTAAAAGACATTAGACCTATATAATAATTGTGTGATCCCCAAATTGTTGTTCCCAGTCTGGGTGTACTTGGTGTCCGTGACTTGTATGTTTGTAAAATCCCCCGCGACACAAAGCTTGTAACCCAATGCGGGAGTCGTCTTTTAAAAACCACAAGCCTTGATTTTCATTTGAAGTCGATTCATTTTTTTAATGCTCGCAAAGGTTGAAGCAAAGACCCAAACGACTGTATAGCGTACATTTAAATAATAATTAACATATCAAATATAATCCCCGAAGGTGACAACGACACCCTTATTCACTCACTTTTAAACAACCACCGTAAAATCATTTTTAATACTTAAAAAAATCTTTCATCTATTATACTTAATGTTATTATCGCTATCGCTACCCTCTAACGATGGTCTTACCCGCCGGGTGTTACAAAAATGGCGTCAAATACTAACGCGCGTGAATAATTTTCGGGACACAAATGCAACCGTTGTTGACTTTAACTCCCCATTATTACTTTTTACGGTTTAACAAGCTCGTATTTTTACTTATCTCGTTGTGTGAATTGTTATTGTACATTTTTTTATGAAGGGTGACAACCCTAAGTTTGAAAGTATCTAGGGCTGCCCCTATTGTGGTCACCAATCTCCGTCGTATAGCACGATGCATTTTTAAACGTGCAACTTTTTTATAACTCGTAATTTTTATGAGTTTTGCAGGCTTGATAATTTAGAAGCAATCTTCACGATCTTAATATCAGTGAAACTTTTGGCGAGTTTTAAAAAGATGTGTACAATATGCTTTTCACGTAATTGTGAAGTTTTTGTAATTAACGAATATCTCCAGACTCATTTCAGCTACAAAAGAAAGTTAGTTACTTTTAATGACGGATACCTACTATTATTTCTCTTTTTTGTGACGCTATTAACATTGCTTTTGGGACAAATTAATTCTAAATTTGAAATGAACATGCAAATTTTATTAAACGCAAATTAATATTCGTACTTTAAATAAATAAAGTAACTTTTCACTAAAAAATAACACTGCATACGGCAAAATAAACGTCGAACAATTTCTAGCTTCAAAACTAACGCAGCAGTTATTTAAAAACAATTACATCAAAACACCATCTAACTTGAACAGCTGACAACATATTCCCAATCCGATCAACCCGTTCGAAAACGTTCAAGCCTAAATAGAAAACAATAGAGGGATTTTTTAATAATAGAACATTGGGCCTTTTCAATCTAAACGACCCGACATATAAAAATAAATCGAAAAATAAACCGGTATTTTTCAACACCATTTTTTTCAAACGACAAGCGACATTGACAAGGTTGACTCCGATAGAAGGTGTAGGTACCCTGCATACAAATTAATTGAATTTTGTAATGTTAGTGTTGTACAAGTGCCGTGCAGACTAAACCAAAAAAGGCCCATTAGATTGAAGCATTTGAAACGATATACCAATTATATTACGAGGCGGGCAATTTGAAATACACATGTCAATTATATTAAAAGTTTACTAGTGTTGTCGTGAGCATAATTGTGATGATTTCTGTTTGTTGTATCGAATAATTGGTATTGATTTTTACTAATGTCCTCAAAACCCATAAACATTCGTTTATAGACAGTTTAATCGATTAATGACAGGGCTGTCATTATTTAATTTTGTTGTTGTATTTTAATGTTTTGTTTTTGCTCTGATTTGACATGGAAACAAAAAACTGGTATAAACAGAAACAGAATGGAGAGTCAAAACAGAAAATACTAATGGTAAACAACGAACCAAAATTATTCCAGTACTTTCAGAGCGAAGTGCAGTCAATTCGGAATAGTTCAACATAGAATTTTCATCGCTGGAATAAATGGCGGCATTGCTAACGTGAAAGCAATATCCGTTCTGTTTTTTTAAGCACTGTAACTGAACTATTAACCTGTGTCAAGTAAAGCACAAAGCGACGGTTCGAGTGACCACGTTTTAACAACAATTTCACCGTACAAAGACCAATTACGATACTTCGGGTCGATCAAACGGGTATCGTTGAAAAATGGGTATTGGGTCGGATCGACCGGAGAGCAACGGAAGGGTTAGCCCCGTTTGAGAGAAATTTACCCGCGTGATCGATGTTTTGGCGGACATTTTACGGGTAAAAACCCGCGAGCATAAATAGACGATTATTGGTGATTCGGTTGAAATTCTTGTTGGATTCGATTTATTTATATGTATACCAGGGTAGTCGTACTTAGAAATTGGTTATTTTTCTTTTCTTGTCAGGGATCAAAGTTTGTGTAGGTACTCTTGTTTACCGCTCGAGTTGGGTCACAAACATCCGAAATGCTCAAAAACCTCGCGGGTTCGGTGCCCTCTGAGAAAGAAATAAATGAAATTTTGTAAAGTCGTGATGTAAAAACGATTAAAAAAGGTCAATGATATCAAATGTCTGTACATTATCTATAGTCATCGATGTAGAATATAAGGTTTAGCTTCAGTATTTTTCGAACATAGCACAAAAAAAACCTGCTGTTTTTTCAGAGCCCGCGATTGCGTAAAAACTCCATTCAAATAAGTTCAGTAAGTACCTACCAGAATTAAATTTGAAATACCTACAATAATAAATCACTTTTACTATCCAAATATTCTTTAAAATTATTACTATCATAAAAACAAAACAACCTGTATATGTGACTGTAATATCTTATTGTGATATCTGAAGCAAAAAATACTCCTAGTAGAAAATATTATTTGAAACAATATTACTATATACAGGGGGAGTCATTAAACCAAAAGATATATTTGGTAACATAAAAGAAAGTACTTTCCAGTTATAACAACGCACATATGAAAATATTCTGATCACAGAATACAGAGTGTTCTCAAAAAGACAAATTTAATTTATTCCGCTCCAACCGTTCCGTTACCGTTTCATTACATCATATATTATATTGTAAAGAATTCCAATTTTATCGACAACGCTGTTATTTTCTATATTAGTTTGAGTTACTGTAACTGTTATTTTTATTGAATAGAGACTGTTAAGTGTTTATTTCTTTATAAATATGTTGGCAGCAAATGCGCAGTCGATAATGCTTGATAGTGAACCGAAACAACAAGAAACTTTGTAAACTTTGGGAATATTATGTTTCCTTAGAATTGAAAGACTTTTTTGAATAAGCACAAGATGTTCGGTCTCATAGAAAATTTACGCGAAGTAACAAAATCAATTATTGTAATTCATTTTACAATCTTTAATTGTTACTCTGAATTTTATCATCTCATTTACGCATTTAATTTTCAATAAAAACTTCAGTTTTCGTTGAATAAGAGTAGTCTAAAGATCCAAATTCAAAGTTGTTTTTTTTTATAGACGGCTCCCGCTGTACAAGCCCAGTGTCACGTGCGACTTTACAAACATACAAGTCAGGGACACAAAGTACACACAGACCCGGAACAACAATTTGTGAATTACACAAAGTGCTGTCTCGTATGGAAATCGAACCCACGACCTCTTGCGTAGCAGTAGGACACACTCCCACCGCGCCACAGAGGCAGTCATCAATTTATCCTTTACATGTTAGGATTTGAAGCAATCATCAGGCCACCTACCTCTTTGCGGGTTCAAGTCCCGCCCTAGTTGATTTGTTTTCTTTTTATACACATTTAGATATTTATAAAGCAGTAATAAACCATTTACATTACTAGAGTGTAGCGACGGTTGGCTAAACAAAACTACTGTTACACAAAACGGCTGAACTAAACTGTAAAGTTTTCAAGAAATGTTTCAGGACCGAGTGTTCTCCAACGTAACAACTCACCAAGGATGATAAACAGTCTCTGTAGCTTCCATTCTTTTGTTAAATTCTTACTGTACTTCACCGTTAAATATTTTACTTGGTATTTTAGACCCCCGATGAGAACGGGGTGTTAAATATAATAAGTTGGGCTGTCTGTTTGTAGCGCCTAAACGTATGGGTGCATTTAAATACGATTTTCTTAATTGGAAAGCTCGTTTATTTGTTTTTTTTTATGGAAATCAGTTTAGCGATGCTGGTAATCACAATTTTTCGTCTTACAATTATTATTTTTTGGCGCCTCCCGCAGTAGTGTACAAGCCCTGTGTCGCGGGGTACTTTACAAACATACAAGTCACGGACACAAACTACACCCAGACTCGGAACAACAATTTGTGGATACACACTCAAAGCGGTGTCCCGTGTGATAATCGAACCTCTTGCGTAGCAGTCGGACACACTCCCACTGCGCCACAGAGGCAAATCGGGAGCAAGATATGTTTCGTTATAAATTAACATAAAAATCAGAACGCATTAAATAAATGCAGATGGAATACATTGCATAATGATAACGCAATGATAATGACTCATAAACTCATACCTTATTCCACTCCAACAATTTCTTTCAGCCATATTTATTATAATAATTAAAACTATTTGATAGCATTTGACACAAATACCACGTTCTACAAACTGCTATCAGACTGTCTCGTTGTCGTTAATAACATATTATTATAACATGCTATTATTATATAATTAGTTATCATTGTCGCTTCTCTAATTATATATCGGTTCGACCATCTGTCGACACTTCGATATTGATCGATATAATGTCGAAGGGTGTCGATTGTGAAATGTGTGCTTTGACTTGCAATTGATTTGTGTCCTCTCGTGTGGAAGAAATACATGAGGGGGTTGATTCTAAACGTCTATGTATTTAATATAACTGTGTGTATTTGTTGATTAGTTTTAGGTAAATCAATGTATGTATTCACTTTGATGTATAAGTTTGCGGTGCCCGTTATAATTAAATTCATTCATTCAATTTACTAAAAATTGGGGATATTCATTAATTATTCATTCAACAGTCTGAAGTCATAAAATTAAGTTCATGGTTGTTTTGGTTTTTTATGTTACTTACTTCCTGTAAGTTTATAAAAAAATTAAATAAAATTTTAAAAGCCCCCATTTTTAAATTTTATTTTCCGCCCGTTGTGATTTTGTTCAAAGTTATTAATTTATTTTTTTAATTAAAACTTTTTAGAGATTTTCTTACAAAATGTACAAGGTACTTACTTGTGTTGAGAGTAAATATTCCATTGTAACAAAAAAAAAACAAGAAAAATGTGAAACATTGCAATAAAACCATTACAGATTAGGCTCTTTTGAATCACAAATGTTTTTCCTTCTAGAAGTAATTTTCCTATTTAAACTATAAATGCGAAAATGTGTATAGTTGTTACGTTTTCACTACTAAACGGATAAAAAGATCTCAAAAATATTTTGCAAAACATGAAGGAGACAATATTTCGGAAAATAAAAAAGAGTCCAGCCTAAAGCTAGTGTAACTACAAATCAAAACATTAGTTAAAAACCTTATTTTTTTTTATTATAGATGACTCCCGCAATAGTATAGGTACAAGCCCTGTGTCGTGGAGGATTTCACAAATATTAAATTTACGGATACAAAGTACACCCAGACTAAGAGCAACAATTTGTGTTATAGAATTTTATAAGCTACCGGTTTTAATAGCGTAAATACTTTATTTTAAGGCTAAACAAAATGTTTATTTCCCTACGTTTTATAAAATTCTATAATGTGCACAAATCGCGAAAGTTTACGAACATATATTGCAAAACAATTCGTGGATCACACAAAGTGGTGTCCCGTGTGGGAATCGAACCACTGTGTCACCGAAGCAATAACTTTCTAAAAACACACCTTGGCAGCAAAGAAACTACCCCATAACACACATAACCTGAAAATAAAACGAATAATCCGGCTATATCTATTTATAACCGGTTATAACTAAATATAACCGCTCATAACCGGTTATTGGTCTGTTGCAAATTTTACTTGCGCCAATAACGTGCGATGTGCATGTGACGTAAGCCGTGTTCGCCTAAATTGGACACCACTAGTATCGAATACAGGAATAAAAGTTAGCTTTTTTAATTGGGAGTCTTCGTCAATAGGTTTTTATGTAGTGGCAACCCTACCGTAGTTTTTAAATGAATGTTTTCTTTTTGGAGGGTAATTAAAATTGGATTTTGTAAATATTTTTGTAGTTAATAAGCTAAGTTTGTGGTCGGGAATATACCAATATGAAGTTTTTTGTTTTTTGGCTCTATTACTAAAAAAAAAGTCATATATTGTAAAACTGATATTTTAGCATTAGGTACATAATAAGAGTGTTGATTAAAACGTCTATTCCATGTATCCCCTTTGTCTCCCAGACAGGTAATGAAATAATTTAATAATCATTATTTTCACTTTATGAGAATGCCATAAAAAGCTACTTACACAGATAAAAAGAGCTCTTAGTACCAACTACAAACTTTGAAGGAAGACGATTGCTTTTACTCTACTCGACATCATTCAGTCACAAAGAGTAACAATACATCAAACACTCCAAGAGTCACCCAGAAAACTACATTCTGATCACAACAAATTCAAGACAAACAAATCGCGAGCGTATCTATGAAATACTAAAATAAACAGGTTTGCTCTGAAAAGATTTATGCACAGCACAGTCTGCACGGGACTGCATATGCGCATATGCATGCATACATGCATGTACGCATACAATGGAACACAAAGCCGCCTGTAAAGCAGTATTATCGGCATTTTATAGAGAATGCATTGCCTTTGAACACGAGTAGAGAAGGTTTTATTTAAAGTAACTTAGTTGGTGTCGTTTCTTTTCGACGCTGAAACTAGCGACTCTTACTTGTCCTTTTTTTATTTTTTTTTGTAATAGAATTAAAATGTTACTGAGAATTTGGCAGCTGCGTTTGTAACTAAAATACGGCGTTACCTAATATTTCCTAGAGAATTTCAACCCAAAATTGTTTTTGGCGAAATTGCGCCGTTTGTTCCGTTGATCCGTAAGTGCAAATGGATTTTTCGGAGAAAATCTTAAAATAATTTTGAAAATTGTTTATTATTGTTGTGGTATGGTCTCAAGGTCTCGAATGATGTCTGTGGTAATGCTAAAAATAATTATGTACGTTATGTTGTAAACGACGTTAAAAATGAACTTTCTTACTAATTAGTGCATATTTATAAATTAGGTACTTATTTTTTGAAGTCACGTAGATTTTCATCCTTTACTGGGGCTGTAACGTGACAGTTACATGCTTTACAACATACAACACAAATATGCATAAAATCAATAGCAAAAATGCCAATGTGATGCCTAATGTGCCTAAGTTTGAAACTCTTATTTGAAGTTAGTTTAACTACTTACATTAGATGTCAAAATAAAAATCAACGTACAAACAAATCAATGTAAAAACATTTCAAAATAATTTAATCTATACTAATATTATAAAGCTGAAGAGTTTGTTTGTTTGTTTGAACGCGATAATCTCAGGAACTACGGGTCCGATCGAAAAATTATTTTATTGTTGGATAGCCCATTTATCGAGGAAGACTATAGGCATATAACATCACGCTACGACCAAAAGAAGCGGAGTAGCAATGATAAATGTTGCAAAAACGGGGAAAATTAACGCATACGAAGTTGCGCGGGTCAGCTAGTTAATTACAAAGAATGTCGCAACATCTGTAATCTCAGCCTAAAAATAGATCGACATATCATGATGTGGGTACGTAACGCAAATAATTATGCATCAAGCGGATAGCCAACGGCATCCTGTTTATTGGATGAAGTCTTACGATCAGGTTCTGGCTATCCGTATCCTGTAATAACGTTAGTTGTGCGGTAAGATCGATTTGGTAAAGGGAATACCACAGGCCATATAGATTAAATAGGCTATCATTGTATAGGATCTCTAGAATTTCCCGTTAAAATCTCCCCTGGCGAAAACATCAGCTCAGTAATGGCAATTTAATTAGCATTTAATAACTAAGTATGCAGTTCTACACCGAGGTGACTTTGGTGGAAAAATAGCGGTGGTGATAAGCAGGGGCAGCTTCCATACCAACTGTATTATTGGCCATCTATTCTCATAAAACAAAAAACCTTATAAAACAAAAAAAAACACTGCCGTCGTATACATACATTGTACTCTGTTTTTATTTTGTTTAATTTCAACCTTATTACACATATTAAAAAAGCCGAAATAAATTGTAGCGACATCAAAAACATATGGCCTAAAAGTCGTCGGTTACAAAACACGTGTTAAGTTATTGACTCTTAAAATAAACAGTGTTACCGCCAACATCAAAGTCCCATAGGACAATATTTAACATAGTCTCGTATCTAACTGGCACAAATCGTAGACGTCGTCGACCGATAGCGCCGATAGTTGTCGATAAGACGGCGATACAGCGCCGATAACTCGGCGATACCGCGCCGATAGTGTGCTGGACATACAATGAGTGTCAGTGTTGCGAAACTTTACTATGAATAATTTGAACTGGTTCTTTATGGCTTTGGGTGTATAGTGTATATGTAAATGTAAGCTATTAATAGATATAACGTTATCGATAAAAAGTTTATTGATAGTTCTACAGGACAAAGATACGACTGTTTGTTACCGTTAATGTTACTTAACATTAACCGACACGTGAAATAAAAAGTCGATTATCTTCAAAACTTAACTTAACTATTAATTAAAACATACGCATCAGTTTCCATTCATCCGTTTAGATGCTTTGATGTCACAAACATATACACAGTTATACACGTTAAACTTATAAATAATTTTAATCCTTTTGAGTCGGTGTTTATTAATGAAGTCCTATGCCTTTAAATTTTATTTCAAAATAGTAACCTATTTATTCTATTTGTAATGTGCGTGATTTAATCAATTTTACTTGTCAGACTTTCATTCAATAGTTACCTCTAAGATCATTATTACAATAGATTCCTCTCAATATTTCAAAACCGAAGTCACAAAACACTGTGAGTAGAGAAGGTAAGCTTCATACAAACATGCTCCTGCTCCTGCTGCTGTCCGTGAACGATGTCTGGGTGAAATAGATAAAATGTGCTTAGCAAAGCTCAATGAAAGCTTTGTAAAAAACTAGATAAAGTACTTGCTGACGGATCACTTTATAGACATTATTATCTAATATAATGATAAACTTGTGTTAAAACCAATAACTTCGACTGTCAGTATATGCTTTGTCAAAGCACCTTAGCCTATGAGTGCATGGTTACCCCAATTATTTGGAGTCGGCGCAATATGTCATTTGCCTCCTAGTCATTTCGAGCGAAGTACATATATGAATCTTACCTGCTCTACTTTCGGCATTTTGTGCTCAAGTTCAATAAAGGTGAATATACTCTTGTACCGAATTATAATAGTAAATGGTATTATCACGAGAACGCCACATGAATCAGAATACGCAATTAGGACGTGAGAATGGGGTAATAACAAGAATATTATTATACTTGAAGTTTATTTCATGTAATGCTATTAATTAGAGGCTCTTCTGAATGTAGTGTTTGTTTGCTATTATTAATATTTTATTGTAATACGGCGCGTTTATTAGCGTATTTTCGCCGTTAAAAATAAAGGCGCTTATTTTGAAAGTCTTTATTGTAGGGTTGGCGCGTTTTTTAATTAGATATGGTGAAGTAGGTAGTCTGTAGCTTGTTTATCTATTTGTTTGTTTAATTTCAGTAACGGCAGGATTGATTGCAAAGGGATTTTCACTTACAGCTTAGTTAACTTCGTAGACTATTTGATTTGTTTATTTGAACTAGCTAACTCACACAACTTCGTCTGCGTACATTTTTCCCGTTTTTGCAACATTTTTCATTGCTGCTCCGCTCCTATTAGTCGTAGCGTGATGTTAAATAGCCTATAGTCTTCCTCGATAAATGGACTATCAATCAGCAAAATATTTTTTCACATCGGACCAGTAGTTCCCGAGATTATCGCGTTCAAACAAAAAACAAAGCTACTCTTCAACTTTATAATATTAGTATAGATATGTATTTCTAAATGGTAGATACTTATACGTGACCCAATGTTGTGGTTTGTTGCAAGAAGTTTTAATAACATAAAAAAATGTGTTTAGAATCTTTTCTCAGTTGTAATGGATTTCTATTCCATCTAAATATTATGAGTGAGATAATAGAGACTGCACTTGTGTTTATGTATACACTTCTGAACTTTGCGTGACCTAAATCCTTTAGACAGTGTTACATATTTTCATTCTATTCTCAACTAATCATCAGACCATGATCTCACAGCCCATATCGAAGGCACTGTCAATAAACATACACAAAAGGTTTTTTTATGTCAAACAAACTCCCACAAGGGTGCCTCTGTAAGAAGTTCTCATTTTATTTGCTCATCCGTTTCACACGATTCCCGTATCCTGTACTACGCCTAGCTAATGTACACAATCGGTTTTATCTGAGCCTCTATGTCGATAACAGTTGTGTTGTGCCTTTGGAGGGTTAGTATGAATTGTGTTGTGGAATGTTTTGTGGAAGGTATTGCAGTTGGAGTAAGTAGAATTTTGATTTGAATTGATCGAAATATTATGGTAGGGTTGCCAGTTTTATATTTTTTTTTGTGGCAGAGAATAAGTGCTATGTTCTGATTCGTAGAAAAAAGCTTTCAAATTATCACAGGTAGTTTAAATAAAAAATGACACTGTATGTAATTGCCCTTTTTAGGGTTTCGTTGTTAAAATGGCATAATAGAACCTAACGGACAGAGTGAAACTATAAAGTTTCGCTATGTCCGTTAGTCCGTTAATCCCCACGTTAGCTCAGAGGAACTTAGTACTAGAAAGCAGCTAAGCAGCTAATTTGGCTTGGATATACATATTCGCCGACAGAGAAACAATAAAATATTTTTTTAAAAATTGAAAAACTTTCCCTAAATCTAACGTGAAAATGTGTATTTTTTTCTTGTATAGCGTGGGATGTATAGGTATTTTTAAAATATTGCTGGTTTGTTAAGACCATATTTCGAATTAGGGACATACGGACCCTTAAATCGAAAAACGAAAAATATATGGAATACTAGCTGTGCCCCGCGGTGTTACCCGCGGTTTATTAGCCTATGTGTTAATCCAAGGTGTCAGCTAACTCCATACCAAATATTATTAAAATCTCTCCAACCGTTTAGCCGCGAAGAAGTAACAAACACACACTCACATACTCACAAACTTTCACCTTTATAATATTAGTGTGTTAATGGTTTTTCAGTAAGTGTAACCCAATATTTCACAAGTTTTAATGGTGAAAGTGTGATTTTGCATTAACGACATTGTCAAATTATCTTTAAAATGCCATAGTTGAAATCTATTTGGATTACTTCACCTCTATTTTGTCTTAGAGTTACAATTTCATCCGAATTATTCTTCTAAAAATACGATAAACTTATAAAGTGTAAAATAATTTTAAACCACACTTACACATGCTGTGATAAGTGAATTATTCACTTAGCACAGCATGTTACATAATAATGGAAATATTTCAATTGCCGATCATCAAATAAAATGATCAAAATGATATCTACCTTGTACCATAATAAGACACTTATGCGTATAAAAATGAGACATACATTACTGCCAATAAACTAAAATTAATATCGAAGAACCATCACCAAAAATATTACAAACCGAATTACCATACAATCTTTTCACACAACAAAACTATTTAAGAAACTTAATACCTCTGAGATTTTTTCTTATGAACTATCATTATTATCAAATTATCATAGTTTATATGAAATAAAAACCAAAACGCATTACCCCCCCCTTAGTTCAACGCAGTCGGACACCGAACGTAATCAAAACTCGATATGAACTTAAATAACACATATAAGTACCTTCTTAACACGATTTCGAATAAAAATGTGCGTTATTACTTATAATTCGTTGTAATTTATAACTTCAAGTGAGTATCGGGAAATTATATGGAAATTAACAGATCTAAATATGATAGTTATTGTACTAAGGTTGTCATACAATGTGAAAATACGATTATAAAAACCATTATTTTTATAAACATTTACAATGATGTCTACCTAGTACCACTCAATTATATTACTTACTATTGATTGCCTTTGTGGCGCGGTGGGAGTGTATCCGACTGCTACGCAAGAGGTCGTGGGTTCGATTCCTAAACAGTGCACTACTTAGTGTGATCCACAAATTGTTGTTCCGAGTCTGGGTGTACTTTGTGTCTGTGATTTGTATGTTTGTAAAGTCCCCCGCGACACGGGGCTTGTACCAAAATGCGGGAGTCGTCTTTTTAAAATAAAATATATAATATTGGTATTATTAAATGCTTAGGAAAATTATTGCCGGTAATATAGTATTTTTTTCACTATATATGAATATTAATAGTCGGCTTTGCATTAATTACAAACTTATGGTATAGCCTAGTATAGCCTCGTCCTTCGATTTTTTTTTTTAAATTTATGTTTCATTTATATAGATCGTAGAAGTGGTAACCCTATAAAAAGAATGTGATACTCGACTCGACGCATTGAAGTTTATCAATAAGTATGTTTCACTTTAGTTTTTAGAAATGATGCTAACAGTCTGGCAGTGAGAAGTATGTAGGTATTAATTTCTATATCAAATTGCTTCGAAATCAATTAATCGAAAATTCTTAACGCCACTGTTTAGCTTACATTTTAAAGGTATTCTTTATAATTTATTAATTCTGCAATGAATATTAGTAGTCTTCCGTTCAAGTAGACTCAGAGGATTAGCCACAAAAATATAACATTCAGAAAGACCAATATGCAATCAGGCACATTTATTGTTAGCATTTTACTTACATTGGTTATAATTTATGCTTGATATTATGATATTTATACAACACTTAGTATGAAAGTATGGCAAATTTTGAAGTACTTTATTTTTAATACTAACTGACAACCCTGAATGGTGGGTAGTCTCCCTGCGGATCATTCCGTGAGCATCATTTGCATACATTAATTTATGTACACTTATGTCCCTTCAGACGTACCCATTTCTCCCAACAAATCAGTATGTAAATCCTCTTATACAGATTATTATACATCGTTTATTTAATCATTTATAAATATAATGTTTCCCGACTTAATGACAATATTGACTATACTATAAAAGTTAAATTTATGTTCGAAAGAACATGGGAATTATGCTTAAAGGGAAAGCAGGTAGATAATGCCTTATATGGTAATTTGATGTTGACGGATGTAAGAATTAATATAGGTAGGTACTATGGAACAATGCGGTAGATAGCGATGTGTCAAAATCTGGCATATATTTTTTTCAACTAATAATCTTGTCAAAATTCAAGAGCGATAGGTATCAGCTGCGATTAGAGTTTCCTGTTTTCTTGTTGAAACGTATTTAATTAAATGTAACTTAAAATTAAAAAGCGCCGAGATGATTCTTTACCATCAGAAGTGGAAGGAAACGGGAACTTTGGATACCTTGTATATTTGTTATTGAATGCTATTTCCCTATTTTCCATAGGAGTCTTGGGTACAACTTCATAACATAACAAGTTTTTGAAGCCAAAAAGGAAAGGTTATGTTTTTAGCAATCTATATGTTGGTATTTTTTAAATAATCGTAGATAAGTGACCAGTGGTAGATACGTCTAGTCACTTACCAGTCCAAATTCCTCCAGCCTCTGTAGACAATTTACAGCAAATAGAAAATTCAAGAGGCAGACACGTATTGTTTTGCTAACTGGTTTCTGTGTAATCTTCTTAGCAAAAATAAAACAACGGGTTGCACTTCGGGAGTGCCGACAGAAGTGAAAACTTGAACATTATATTACATACTGATGAAATTTGCATAATATTTTTCGATCTTGACACTGACATAATAATGAATCACAAATTTAAAAATTAAAATAAAAGAGGGAAAAAAATAGTCGTTATTCGGGCTCGAGCTGAGGTCTTCTGGTTTCTGGACCACCCGATTTCTCACCTGAGCTATTGTAGTAATTTTTCATTGCTCTCCCTCCGTCTTACGAATTTTCGATCAGGTCACGTGTCCTGACGGGAGTTTAAATTTTTTTACCCATCCTAAAAAGTACACATCGCCGCTTAAGAAGTTTACATTTAAAAAACGATATTATGCTTATACCACAAGCATAAGATTTGATTAAGAAATTAAGTATATTGTAAAATGCCACTTCTATTCCTCTATTCCTAAGTTCCTAACCCTGCGTAAGCATAATAATCTTCAAATATACTAAGTTACATTTGACTTGGTGAATTGTAGAGTACCTACAATTTTAAACGTTCAAAATGAAATGGCAGAAAGAGCGCTTTAAGTAACGTACGAAGAAATATTCATACTTCGTAGGGACATCTTAAGATTCCGTGAATGCAAATATTACTTTGTCGACGGTTGTAGGGTGCGGTCGCAGAGAAAGCGATATAAAATAATAGTACTTGTATTATTATTACAAAAGTTTGTGAGAATATCCGGCTATATGGATCAATGATTGATGCTCTTTCATGCAAAAAGAGGTGAATGGATTTTTAATAAAAATAGTAATCATATATTGTCATTGACAGTGATATAACGTTTACATAAGAATAGACATAGAATTATTCCGACGACTGACAATAACGCAGGTGAAACCGCGTTTGGTCTTAGTACCAAATGCGGTTTTTAACTCTCTAATTGGAGTTAAAAGTCTCTTCACTCTATTTTTAATGAGATAATCTTAATACCTAGTTTAGTTTTATTAATATATATTTTTATTTACAGGTAATTAAAATTGCGAGTTGCTTCCTGTTACATTTCAATCAAATTCAGCAAGTTATCAAGTCTCTCCGTCTTCTTGATCAATCAAGAAATCGAACTTGAACAGTGAGCCACACATTGTTTACTTTTATTTATTTTGGAACCAACAGCATGAGCTAGTTAGCCGTATTAAAATTACTTATTACCAAAAAGTTTTTACTCATTCATTTACTCATCTACGGCCTAAACCATTGCACTAAAAAGCCGAAAAACTAGGAACTTATCTATACTAATACTATAAAGCTGAAGAGTTTGTTCGTTTGTTTGAACGTGGTAATCTCAGGAACTACCGAACTGAAAAAATATTATTATAGTAACCTAACCGAATTGAAAAAATATTCTCTTGGGTAGCCCATTTATCAAGAATGGCATGCTATATAACATCACGCTACGACTAATAGAATCGGAGCATGCAATCGACGCATACGAAGTTGCGCGGGACAGCTAGTATAAATATACGGTGTAGCTAGAGGTACTCACTTTATTTAAAGTAAAATTTTGAGCTTGTGGTGTAAATAGCTTATAAATCCCGCTGTCAGTGTGACCGCAGCCTACAACGGTAACTCTTGCCAGGCTACAAGTCGTCGTGCGTTTAGTGTCGCGACATCGCCAAGTCGTTATAACGAATTATTGCATTTTTTTACTTACCCCATACGTCTTTATACTTTTCGTTGGAATTTAGAAACGTAGAACGTATTCGTAAGGTTTTGATTATGCAGTTTTTATAGTTTGCTGTTTTGATGGTGTTAGAATTGTGTCTGAGTGGCGTCATAGTGATATAGTGTATAACCATTTAAAAAAAGTTAGTGTACGGATAGTTTTGACGAACTGTTACAGGGTTTCATTGCTGCAGGGGACAGAAATTTAAACTTTTTACCCGGCTGCGCAAGAAGGAGGGTTATGATTTTCGAGTGTATTTATGTCCGTATATTTAGTGTGTTGGTTTAATGGATTTAAGCTTGAGTAGTATCGTTAGATTCATCTTAGTTGTTAGAGTGACACTGGGTACATCAAAATTAGAAAAAATAAAATGGCGGATTTTTGCAGGCAATTTTAAGCAGTCAGGTTTTTTGTTATGTAATAATTTAGTCTAGGGTGCGTTGATGTGTTCCATTATAATACTTGCTAGGCAAACTCAAAAATAGTGTTTTATTTTTCATTTTATTCTGGCTAAAGAAGACTTTTATCTCCAATTGAAGCACAAACATAAAAAAGTTGCCAAAACTCCTTAACCTCTTTTCTCTTCCTACATTCATACATAAGCTGTGGTAGAATGAAGCTATAAAACTGTGCGGTAGCGAAACAGCAAATGCAAACGGTTTATGATGATTGCGAGTAGGAAACAATAGGCCCTTATTGTTTATAGACCCTGTGGAGGTAAAGAAGTGGATGGGTGTAGTACCATACGTGCGTAGAGTACCTGCTAGGGAGTTGAAGTACCTACGTACCCTTCCCCCGATATTAATCGGTAAGAATTATGGCACCTGTCCCACCAACAACGATGAGCGAGAAGCGAATCATATTGTGGGATCCACAAATTGTTGTTCCAATTCTGGGTGTACTTTGTGTCCGTGATTTGTATGTTTGTATAGTCCCCCGCGACATAAGGCTTGTACTGTACCAATTGCGGGAGTCGTTTATATTAAAAAACATACGTAAATTTGTAAAAGTACACTTTTAGGTGAAATCAAGACCACAAAATACCAGGAGTACAGATGGTAACCTTCATAATGTAGTCCACTTCAGCGACGCAAGCATAAAAATCGTCGTATCGAAGACCACATCGGTGAAGGTTAGGTGAAGTCTAAACCACAAAATAACCAAGACATCGTTAACGGAAAAGAATCTAAGACCACTTCGGACTTAGACCCTTGTGTTCGTATGGCATTTTAAAATGTCTTCCTAAAAACTGTGACCGATGTCTATGTGTGCGTTATAAAAAAATCGCAGATGACTATGCGGAATAACATTGCTAGCATTTGCGCTAACCGCCCCGCATATGCGTGCATTACACACATTAATAAATACAACGTGGTTTACCACATTGAATAGCAACTGTGTTAAGAAAAAGTCAGCCCTCTGGTCACATTAACCTTATCGCTAATCTCCCTTCTCATGTTTTAGCAACATACATGCCTATTATAAAATAACACAGTTTCGTAATTAAAAAAGTTTGCGACGCGTTCGCGGTTTTGCGTTTAATAATCACTAGCAACGAGCCGCGTGGTATGCGGTTGGAGTCGGGGGTCCCTTCCAGAGATGTACATTTTGCCAACATATTACATTTATAATTTTGTTAAGAAAAATGATTTGACTTCAAATGAAAATAAAGAAATAAAATTATCAAATAAATCACCGATTGCAAATTTTGATGAATCACTCTTATGTTTTAGTCTATAGCTCTGGTTAGAATATTATATTTAATTTACCCGACGTTTCGATCGAATTGCACCGATCGTGGTCACGGGTCGACTGACACTACAATAAAAGGTTCGTGCCTTTAAATATTTCACGCGATTAAGTCCCGATAATATTCTAATATGTGTAAACATCGCGAAAGTTTGAAAACAATTATAGCTCTGGTTTATTTATTTTTTTATATTAAAAAAATAACTAGTAATGCGGAATTGGACCCCACATTACTATCAATCTTGTTAACCCCTCCAGCTAAGCTCAATTGCTTGTGTTAGGAGTGGGTTCACGACGGTAGGATAATGGGTAGGATTTGAACCCGCGTTCAGGTTCACTTAAACCTGTCCAGAATGCAGTCGAATAAAGAAAACCCTATCTAAAACGGATCACTAGCTTTCGAGAAAATTGCGAGCATACATACAAACGTATCAAACAGGGAACCACCTTTTTGGAAGCCGGTAGGAAAGTGAATTATGAGAGTCACTGTACTTATCATGTTTTACGAGCTCGTTTTGTGTATCAAGACCAGTTTAATAGTTTCATACGCTTGCCTAAAAGAGTAGAAAACTTTAAGGACCCTTTCCATCAGAGATTAAACTCAAAAACGAAAGGGAAAATGCGCCATGAGAATTGAGATACATAGAATGAAATACAGCTAAATACAGTATAATAACAGCTTATTTGTTATTTTTACCCGACTGCGGAGGGTAATCTGTTTGACGTGTATGTATGTGTTTTTCTTTGTGGCACTATATATACCAAACGCGGCGGCCGATTATGATGATTCATACGTCGATCGATTTGTAATAATCTTGCGATCGTCATAAAAGACATGACAGTAATCAAAATTCAAAATGGCGGCAGCCAGACAACATATTGTGATAAAGAAAAAAAATAAAGTCAACAAACTGTATCATGTAAGGTATTATCGTGTAGGTATTTTAAAATCATGATGAGATTTTTTATAGGTATTGTTTTTCGCTTAAAATGACTGTTTAGGATATATCGATTTAATGTTTGTTACCAACTATTTTTACTCAAATTGTCGGTACCTGGAGTTACAGTTATTAAGTCACGTTACGTCTTACAACTAAGCACTACTAATTATTAAATGAAAAAAATAAATTAAAAAAAGTGAAAAATTCGCCTGCTTAAAAAGATTTAAACAAGATAACCTTAAATCATGCAGCTGAAGGCATTTTAGTAAGTTCACTGAGGTTCATGAATGCCTTCGACTACAAGATTTTAATTTTTTTTTCGTATTCAGCATAGCTATGTCAAGCGAATTTTTGCGTTGTATGAAATAGTGATTTTTCAAAGGACATTACTAAGTAGTCGGGGTTTTGTATAATGTTTTGTATAAGCAGTAACCGTTTACATGATATTTGAACAATGTGCTTCTAACAATATTAAAACACAAAAACTACTAGCAATTTCGGTCACACATTACCGTCATTCTTTTCAATTTCTATTGTTTGTGTTAGGAGTGGATTAACGTGTGTAGTATATACAATGAGTGTAGTCTCTAGCTTCATATGCATTCATTGACTTTACTCTGGCGAACTTGGCATTAAATGTAGTATCTTGGGATAGCTCACACAACGCCATCTGATCCCAAACTAAGCAGAGCTTGTACTATAGGAACCAGACAACAGATAAACATACTTAAATATTTTTAAATACATACACATTATATATAAATAACACCCAGATACAGAATAAACCATCGTGCTCATCATACAAAGTTTTATCCTGGGTGAGGATTGAACCCACAACCTCCGGCTTAGCAGTCAGGGTCACTACCCACTAGAACAACAGGTTAGTCAATCAAAAGAATCATTCTATTCCAAATAAAGTCTGACGTTTATAAGCGTTGCATTCTGTAACATAAATTAATAAAGTACTTTGACTTTGAAGTTTGAAACATGAAAATTTTATAATATTGGACTCATTTTGGGAATTTTTGCACGCATTTCAGAGACCACGTATCACGTATAGGGGAACGTCAACTGAAATTTTGGTCTCGAAATTTGTGTCAATTCTCATGACCTAACATTGTACTGTATGTTTATCTTGAACGAAGTTAGTACCAATATCACGCATCTGTATGTATGTCACGTGCCATCCTCGCTAACGACTCTGTTTTATCAACAATGGACACTCGTACAAAGAGTTTATATGTATGTAGAGTTTGTCATCCTGAAAATGTTTCGGGTTAATTTGTAGGATTTTTGGTAGAATTTTGTTTTGGTAATGTAGATTGTGCGAATTAAATATTAGTAGAGAGTTTTTAATTTCAGTGTGATATGTTTTATTGTTAGAACCTCTTTTTAACCTGATCAAGTCACGTTATTGATTGGTTGCTAAGCAACGTGAATGGCGATATGTCATCAATGTTTTCTTATGACGTTATCACGTAATATTATTATCCGTAAACCGACTTAAAAGACAATCATTTATTAGGTTTTTTTTTCAACAGTGGTGAACTACACTGCAGTCAGTTCATTAACAATGTAAAAAGAAGCTACAAACAATAAAAATAATGTACTCGCTGTTCGCAGTAGCAATTTAAAATTCTCTGTTGTGTAAACCATACATAAAGATTAACAAATTATGACGTCATATCGCAGTCAATACGCGACGTGTGATACAAACGCAATTTTCTGAGTCACATCAGACGGCAACGGAAATACAGGCGCAGAACAAGCTTTTAGAGTTCAGAACTCGCTCGAACGTTTCTTCTTGCTAGCTACGCAGATACTTTGCAGCAAATTTAATTAAAATCCCTTTAAACTAACAGGAAATTATTACTCTTGCAGTTAGTTCCGCGAAGAACCAACTTTAAAAATAAAGTTTAAAATCCATATGAACTTTCAGATAAATTTTTCAACAAAGACTTCGCTGAAAACAGGTTTATTTCGTTTAGTTTCAAAAACAAACATTCTCAATAAAATAAAAGATCTGCGCTCCAATTTAAAATAACATTTTTCTTCGACTATCGCCGCAAAAAATGTTACTATTCGAATTTTCTTCGAGTATAGCCACAAAAAAGTTCACAAAAACATTTTTTATTCGCAACACGAAGCCGCAGAGGATCTTTTATTGACTAGTCGCGTAACCCGACGCCGCACGTCTACGCGAATCTCCACGGACCGTATGAAATCTGTGGTGCAGAATGTAATATTACACTTTGTCAATGAGTTCAAACATACAGAGGGGTGATATGTTAGAGGATTTTGCCTACAAGGAAATTCTTTCCCTACTTAATATAGAAACTATTTAAAAAAAAAATAGAATGAAGTATAACAATAGCTTGAAATTCATGCTATAACGAGTAGTAAAGGCAGGTATCGCATGACATCCTTAGTGTAATATATAAATCCCCTTATATTGGTTTAACCCTGAATCTATACTAATATTATAAATATACCGTGGAAGGCTATAGGCTATATAACATCACTCTATGACTAATAGAAGTGGAGCATTAATGAAAAATGATACAAAAACGGGATAAATTGACATAGACAAAGTCGCGCGGGTTTGCTAGTATTAGATATTCTCTGACCATTTTATTTCTTTCTTTTGCTGAAATATAACCAAGCATGCCAATAATAAAATACTAAAAAGATAAGATTGCACTACTTTCTTTGTCTGCATTGTGCATCTAATCTATCTGCGTGATTAACGCCAGGAAGTAGATCGTTGTTGTTGATAGAACCTACTTACAAGACCTAGTTTATGCTATCTCTTTGCTGCATTCATGTTATTGCGTTTCAAAAATAGTAAAATAAGATAAAAAAATGTATAGAATAAAATGGAAATTAAAGCCAGAGGATTGGGAATTGGCTGCAGAATATAGGCAGATAAGAGTAAGCTTTAAATGGTTATTCTCATTTAGCTTCAATGGTCAATTTTAATATGCATATTAGTTTTTCAATAAAAGAATATGATGTTCAGAAACAGAGCATGTAGAGTTAGCAATTAAATTAAAAATTGCGATGATTTTAAATACATTAGAACACTAAAATTAATTGACAAAGCGTGATGATTCTAATTTCATTTAACAACAAAATAATAATATTCTGAAGTAACTTTGCTAATGGCTTTTTTAAGACATTAACAAAGTGACATCTTGATATTTCTGCAGAGCTATTTTTTTAAATCTTTTTTTAATTAAATGACTGTTGTAAGCACAAATAAAGCAGCCATGTGGAATTATATTTTGATAGTACTCAACTATCTTTAATGCCTATATTATCATTTGTCACTTCTACACCTAGTCATTAATCTATGGTCTCCAGAAACACATGAAAGCAGATCGTGGTTCCCTTGAAAGCCTCGTCTTCTGTGACATACTGTAGTGTCGGTATTATAACTCGAAACTAGCGAAACTATCTCTACGTTATCCTTGCAACGTAGCTGAATGTGCTAAGTTAGAATAATACAGTTTTGGTACCATATTTGATATAGCTTCGGACTTTGAATATCAATTTGTATTTTGGTTTCCCAGAAATAGATACCTTATTATTTCTTACGAGCAAATAATTATCCTGATATTTGATGAATGGATATTTTAAAATAATTTCCGAATCTAATAATGAACATAACACATAGAATTTCCTTAAATTGTTTACAAATATACTCAACTTGATGCTATTATATAGGTAGGTAATAGTATAAAGGTAGGTAAAATATTAAATAGGTAATAGTAGTAATAATGTGTATGAGTATTAAATAATAAATTTTAAATGTATGAAACCAGAATTATCTCAAAACTCAATGAGTTTAGGAAATAGCTTTAGGCCTACAAAATACAGACACATAAAATATAATTTTATACAGATTTACCGTTCGAAACTTTTTCACAAAGTCATATCTGCGTAAATATTTGTCATAATCTTTGCCGCAACAATGAAAGCGGATCGCGTTTGTATCGGCGCCGGGGTCCCTGCCCACTGTATCACGTTGCCGTGAGCCTGAGGTGACGATCATGCTCGCATCTCGATGTAAACCAATTTGAGTAACTCGACACTGTGATGATAACAATCGATTTGATGTTTTGATAGCGAAATTGGTTTGTAAAATGTTTCAGGCGTGGCATAACATGACGCGAGTATTGGAGGGTTAGAGGTATTGTCTTGTGGGGTTACATGACAGTGTTTTACGGTAAAAAGATACTCATAAGGTTCAATACCGTATGATGGAGATATTTTTTTTTTTTTTTAAGTAAGGTAACCCCAGTCCTAGCACTCATTCGTGTGTCACTTTACAAACGTTATTTTTTTATACCTCACAAAGCGTCAACAAGCTCCGTCTCTTCGAATCTCTGAATCGAAGCCATAATGTCTTGACTGCAGTCGTACGCACTCCCGCTGCACCAGGTAGTGTGTCAATTTATTTGTGTCAACCTGAATACCGTGCTCCAATTTGTATGTATAATGGTCATCTAACCGATGTCGGTTACGGCGGCTAATCTCATTAGAGACTAGTCAACTGCGCAGGAGGTATTATAGTGCATGCAAGTGTATACGCAAACACAAGTGCACTCTCTATTCCTTCACTCTCAAAGTCCGATGGGACGAAAATTCCACACGGCCGGAGAGAAATTAAGCGCAGTCCGACGCACGGAGGGTGTGACAATGTTCGAAAACGGACACCCATCTATGGACCAGTAATAACGTTACTTAACCTCGCAGATATCAGCTTAGCTGTAGTAACTTTACATATATGTGCGGTTTGCTAAACTGATGAACTAATTATGATTTAACGTAATTGAAAAGTGAGTTAACTCTGTAGGTACATTTGGTTGATTCTTTGTACCATTTGAATTGGGTAAATGACTACAACAACAATAAATTATTTTACACTATACAGGAAATAGCATTTGCAAAAAAAGAAAAAAATGTTGAGCTTGAAGCTTGAGGGAAGACATAGGCTATTTTTTTTGCAAAAGCTAAAACAAATTTATAAAAACCACAGAGGACGGTGAGCGTACCAAACGAACCAATGAACAACAGTACACAAGCACTAAATCTATCCAAAACACCACTGTTTATTCTGTGTAACTGTATAGACTTCACTTCCATTTCAAAAGTTTCACTGGACCTGTAACTGCGAGTTTAAATGGCTGACTATTTTTAGCGGTAACCTACTTCTGTAATGTTACGAGTTGTTTGATGCAAACGGGGGTATTGTGGACTACTATCAGGGAAAGAAATCAAAACACTTCTTTTTGTACTAAAATCATTGTGTATTTTACCATAAAAAAAAACGCGTCGGGTTCCGTAGTCGCCCCCCCCCACCCCCATCCGAATAATGTGGCACAAAAAATGGGGTTTCTCTTGTTTTTGTTACATACAACGTTATATCTACTTAATAATAATTTTCAAAGGGAATTGATCAGCTGTTACTCGTAAATTTGTAAAGCCTACATAACTGTGATAGTTTTTCTTTTAATTTCAGTGCATTTTTTGACATACCCAACATCAATCATTTAGCTGGCAGGTCTTTGCAACTCGTAAACGCTTTTAAAAGACCTATCTAATGATACCACACGATGAGGGTGTAAGAAAAAAAAATCACACCCCCACTTTACATATAGATAACCATTTTTTTGAGGGTACCTTCCCCATCAAAAAATTGTTTTCATGCTTTTATTCTTTTACTTTGTCGGCGTAAGTAATATGTGTAAAAATTAAAATTCCAACCTTATAGCACTAACAGTCTTTGAGCTAAGCTGCGGACGGACGGACATGGCGAAACTATATGGATTCCGTTTTGCCATTTGGTCTACGGAACCCTTAAAATCGGAAACTACTATATAATGGATTCCCCTCACGGTTAGTCGATACCTAATTATGGGTGTAGCAAAATCACCAAAAACCATAAATAAAATCATTACCCTCCTCTTGGCGCAGTCGGATAATACCATCAAATTATTCAATCCCTAAAAAATATTTATCTTAAATTAATTCTTCCAATGATAGCTACTGTAATTTATTGTAAGAACACAATCAATCGGATTTATTTTATTTTTAGAAACAATCGCAAATTTACCCGACAAATTTGCTCAAGAGACGTCAGCTTAGCAACAAGCCCCGAAATGTCTTCGACGCGCCAATCGATAAGGACCTAAAACACATCAAGTTATCACTCCATTAGGCAAAGCTGTCTTCAGTCGACATACTACATTATATCTTCAAAAGATTCCCTCTCCCGCTTGTACCATGCACCATACAAAATTTGACCCCCGTATGTGAGTGCTTGAAAGCCTTTTGCATGAATGAGGACGGCTTAACAACTTTTTTTATAAAGAAATGGAGGTTTTGAATTGAAAACCCACTTATAGCGACTAAGTAAAGTCTATGTTGTATGTACATGTGTAATGTATAAATATATCTGTCATTTGCAGGTAAGCCTCGCTCGTATAAAGATTTTGTAAGTATTAATGTTTAACTTAATCCACTATAGTCGTAAAGTTCTGTAATGCGTTAGTCAGGATTAGCATAATTCATTAAATTAGGTACATGGGTCTACTGGGCCCATAGCTAGTGTAAAGGGTTAATATGTTTCAAATAACCCACTGTTCACACGGGCCACGGGTGAACTCACTTACAATGCTAGCAATCTTCGCACAAACGAAGGTGATAAGTTTTTTTTTTTTTTTTTAATTGTATTCCTAAACAGTCTGTGATTAATTATAATGTTTTTTACGGTAAAGTTGTCCCTTCCCATAATTTCATAATTTCGCGCTGGTAAGTTTTTTAATTCGGCAAAGCTATCCTAGTTACACAGCCTGCAAACACAAGGCAGGAATCGGACTCTGGCTACATTATTTTTTTTTTAATATTGCAAAGGTATTTCGCCATGGACGTATAGACCAGGACCCCGCCATCCCTTTCAATTAAAAAGTAAATATTGACTGCGAAGCGTGAAAGAGAGAAAAAGCTCATGTGGCCCTGTCTCTTTGACAGGTATAGTCTAAAAGGAGCGTTGTCTCTTCCTGGAGAGTGGTCATTTTTGTGAGGTTATGGCACAGTCCATGGTTATCGCACCCGATTTTTTTTTTAATTTGGCAAAGGTATCCTAGGCATACAGCCCCCAGTGCAGCAGTGGCTGCGTTCGATATTGTGTAAAGCCTTAAATGTATTATTTATTCTTTGTAAGTTGTATGACTGCTGGGATCCAAAGAACTGTTATACGAGTGAGAGCCTAGAATTATGTTGAAAGAATATTGAATATAAATTTTATTTACCTTTCAGTAACGTAGGTATATAACTTTGAAAGTCAATTTCTTTCAATTGGTAAATGCTTTCAATTTCGTTTTTTGTAGTTTGTGTATTTACTACTTACATTAAAGCCTTTTTGTAGATTTTTATTTGAATTGATATTTTTTTGTGAAGGTAACATTCACCCATTTTCGAATTAAGAATTAATATAATGTATGTAATGTATAGGTAGTGGATTAGGTAGGATCTATGCCCTTTCTATGCATATGGTCTCTTTAAAGGAAAATAATAGCAATGAGATCAATCGACGAAGAACCAAAGTTACTGACATAGCACGCAGGTTAAGTGGCAATAGGCTGACCATATTTATTGAAGGACCGATGGCCGCTGGAGCGAACGAATCCTAGAGTGGAGACCGCGACTCTGTAAACGTTGCGTTAGGACGGCCCCCAGTCAGATCAACCGACGTCCTAAAGAAGGTCGCTGGGATGAATTGGATGCTTGCGGCGAAGGACCGGGTGCTGTGAAGTTAGGAGAGGCCTATGTCCAGCAGTGGACCAATACAGGCTGATTAATTTATTGATACCCGTTCTTAGGGAGGAGGCCAGGGTCTTCACAGTGGGAACGTTGGATACCGTTCATATTATTGCTCTAGCTGACCAGCCTGTTGGTCTAGTGGTTAGTGACCCTGACTGCTAAGCCGGAGGTCGTTCGATCCCCACCCTGGTTAAAACTTTGTGTGATGAGCGCGATGGTTCATTCTGTGTCATGGACTATTTGTAGCTGTTATTCTCATGATTACAATACTTTGCACAGGAAATACTGTTCAAACATATTATTCACCACATGTGGATGTGAAGCATCATGTGGTAGGTTTTTTTTTATAATTTATAAACAACGTGGGTGGCATAACTGAGAAATTATTTATTTTTATTTTTCTTATATTACTCTTGTTGCCCGTTTGCAGGGAAAACGAAAGGAGATTATAGGTGGAGATATACTACTTATATAATTTAAATCCTACAATCCCACAATCCCACATTGCTAGTTATCTTTTTAAAAAAAAGAAAAAAAATAATTAAAAGGATAATTGATTGTCACTCTCTGGCCACAACCAAGACAGCTGTGACTTAAATTTGAAAAATTCGCAAGGATTTCTTTAAATAATTATTATTCCTATTATTACTTATGTAGGAATAATAACGAGCCTAAAATATATAAAAGAAACGAGTTCTTCTTAAAAATTTGTCATCACCAGAGAATTATATAAATAGAATCCAATTGAATATCACTTTAACTCAACAACCAATTGAGAAGCAAATCCTTCCAGGAACAACCAAAATGTATTACTTCTTTCTACATTATAATCCAATTTCACCTTAAACGCTTTAGTATATTCTGAGAATATTCATCTGAATGTATTAGGCCTCTTAACTTCGGCTTATACAAATACTAGCTTTTGGCCACGGTTTTGCCCGCGTGGATATCAGATACCTTGATAAAATATAAACTACTGGTTTTCGGCCGTGTGAACGGTTTTACGTATACTTTATTGTTACTTTAATAGTTCTCGGGAGTGAGGAGCCGGCCCTAGGGCGTACAGAGGGGTCGCTCCAGGCGTCATAGGTCAGTGGCCGCAGAAAGCGTTCTCCGGCCAAGGAATCTAGGAGGCTAAAGTGATTTGCACCCCCCCCCCCCCCCCCGTACAATAATGAGGCGCCAAAATTGGATCTCGCTCTAACCAAAATCTGGCCTCGGGTCGGCACTGCCGGGACTCAAACTATTTCCACATTTCAACAGTTTAAGCGTGAAACGGGAATTTAGCCCACTTCTGATCCTGCGAAAATTGGTTGAGACGGTTTCCATACTATTCTAAATATTTCTTGGTCTATGATCACAAACTTTGAACTCATATCACAACAAAATATTTGGTCATAACACACAATCATGAAAACAAGTAGCATATGTCATTTGTAGGTAGATACGTCAGCAGCTTTAGCCACGTTTAGTGTTTTCATTTCTGGGAAACAATCAAAGTTTTAATGGAAGGTAGATTGAGTTTAGACTTGAAACTAAGTAAATAAATTTACTCTGTCCAATTTGCAGACATAAAGCTACACAATGGGAATAGATTAAGTACCTACTTACAATAACCTCTCAAATCTAGACCGGTATAATTAAATTAAATAAAATCATGCTCAGTGTAGGATGCCGGTGCACCAGCAGAGGAGCGTATGTTTATGGCACTTACGCCCTTTTGTTGAGAAGCGCAGTTTTTCGGCAATAGCTCAATGACGGTGTATCCTGGTGTATCCGATCATTTTAAGTATTTGTTAAGAGCTACATATATGTGGTTTTTTTTTTATATTTTTTGGTAACACGGTTCAAAACGTAGGGGGGAGGGGACATAATTTATGCAACTTTTGAACCGATTATTTCCAAAAATATTCAAAGTATTAATCAAAAAATTTAAGAAACCCTAAAATATTTTTAAAACACCTTCTGTTACATGTATGGAGTGCCCCCCTAAAAATATTTATTTTTATTATTTAGCTATCAAACTAAGTAGCAGCTACTACAAAGACTACTATTTAAGACAGACAGATAGACGGATATGGCGAAACTATGGCGTAACTAGGGTTCCATTTTAGTCATTTAGGCTACATAACCCTAAAAACATGTATCTACATAGAGCATTCGGGTCGTCTAAAGACGACATATTGTATAAAATTTCGAGGCAATTATGACCAGTCCAAGTGCTGCCCACTGCACTGCTTACATTCTACAAGATGACCACCAAACCGACTGTCTGTATATTCAAATTGACAAATAAAAATAAAGATCTATCGTTTCCATACTTACAATATCGAAATTTCAGAACTGTAACAGGCTCAAATATGTTATTAAACAGGTTTCGCAGTCTGCGTCTTAAGACAAAATATCTCAAGTACTGTCATCTTTCACCATCCATCATTCGAAGGAAATTATACAGAAGATTAATAAAGCCATTAAAGTCAGTGTTGCCAACGCGACTACGTTACCCCTAGAAACGGCGATTGGTTATTACCAAAGGTTATTACGATCTCCGATTTTGAAATCGTGTATTTATTTCAGGAAGCCCTTTTATGGGACATTTGAGTAACTTTGAAGAATACAGATAAATTTTCTTTGATATTTATATTTTTTTCTCCAAATATACTCGTATGTTGGATAGATTTCATTATTTGGATTTGTTATTTCACTGCCTGTCACATAAATAGGAACATAAATGGTATTTTTTCTGATTGCCTTTGTCGTGCGGCGGGATTATGCTACGCAAGAGGTCGTGGGTTCGATTCCCATACGGGACACCACTTTGTGTGATCCACAAATTGTTGTTCCGAGGCTGGGTGTACTTTGTGTCCGTGACTTATATGTTTGTAAAGTCCCCCGCGACACAGGACTTGTAGATAAATGCGGAAGTCGTTTTAAAAAAAAAATTGTAGGAGTATTTATTTCATACTTGAAATATTTTGTAGTCTATTGTTGAGTTTTGTGCCTATTAGATAGAATGAGAAGAAACTTTATTACTAAATACCTGTATTTATCTATATATAAATACAGGTATTTATATATAGATAAATATATTATTCAATATCTATTATATAACTATTATTCAATATCTGTCCAACTAGTCAAAAGAACAACTCTTTAAGAAATGTCAAAACGCAGATTTTATATGGTGATGTCATACATATACCGGACTGTGACGTCACTATTTTCTTCCAGTCAAATCACTTCTTTAAAACAAAATGTAATCGTTGGTAGTTTAAATGCTAGTTTATTTACTAATTAGTACATATTCTAGTTTTTATTGTTTACCTAGGAAACTAGGCCATTGAATTCGTTTTAATGATTCAATTGTCATTTTGAGTAAATTGACTATGTTACTCATTGAATTGGTTCTATTACTCACTCGTTAAACTTAGCTACTAATATTACCAAAAAGTATGTATAAATGTACGTATAAATGTTATTTGAACGAAGATTACACAATTTCTCTGTTCGGCCTTTCGTTAAACCAAAACGTAGAACTTTACTAACACAAATTCGAGCCAAAAAATCCAACTCACTAATTACCAGATTTGCTTAAAACTTTAAACAAATCCTACGCAACGGAAACCGAACTTTCACAGTTCAAATTTGGCATTAAATTTACAAAACTGTTACACAAGCTAAATTGCACCTTAATACAAATAAATAAGAATCATTTGTGGTATAAATGTTTGGTTTGTTGAATGTAACCCTTGTTTTGACAACTCATTATTGGTATGTTCCTAATTGGGCAGTTCGTTTCGTACTGGGCTATCGGCTCGATACGACTGAATTCAGTACGCATTGGATTGTTTATGTTTGCCAAAGATATTTTCGCGTTTGCTCAGCTGATTGCGTGCGGTGAGGTCACCCCGCGAATCTAAATTGTTACGTTATCGTTAAATCAGATTTGAAATCTAGCGAAGTTTGAATTTTGAGTAAGGAAGAAAATAAGGAAAAAAATTGTTGGATTTCTTTTAAGGGTTTTTGCTGCTATTTGGATTTTCCTTATTAGATGTAATACTGGTCTTTGCAAAATAAAATTCTCAACTTCATCTGTATATGGAGGATTTCATGCCTTCCCAGTTCCTATCCGTGTTGACCTATTATGTCATCATTAACGTTGCATTAAATAAATTTAATTGTGGGATTATTTGAATAACTAGAATGTTATGAAGGTCATCAAGTAAATATGTCGATTCTAAATTCATCACTGACTTTAATATACACTCGCGAGCAAAAGTATGGAATCACTTGATTGAATTTGATTCCGCGCGATCTTGAGTACTTAATAACTAAATAATAATAATAAAAATGATATCATTTTAAAGGTTAAAATGTAGTCTTAAAATTGATACCAAATTCATTCAAATCGCTTCATTATTTGTGGAGCTATCTTGGATTAAGTGAAGGAGGTAGGAATAGGCAAGGATAATGGAAAAATAATGAATGAAGAAAACAACAAAAATTAATTAATAAAAGTTTAATTTCGCTTAAAAACTTAATGTCAATACTTAGTGTTCCCCCCCCTCGCCCTAATGACAGCTCGGAGACGGTTCTTCATGGACTTGATGAACTTCTGTATGGTATCTTGTGGGATACCTTCCCACTCTTCAATCAAAGCCGTTTTGAGCTCATGTGTGTTTGAAGGAGTAGGATTTCTGGATCGAACCCTCCTCTTTAGTTCATCCCACACGTGCTCTATTGGATTCATGTCCGGGCTAAGCGCTGGCCAGTCCAATGTGGCGATACCGACTTCCTCTAGGTATTCGGTTGTGGCACGAGAAGTGTGACAACGAGCGTTATCGTGCATGAGGACGAAGTCATCACCGATATATCCCGCATAGGGAACGACATGTTCCAGCAGAATATCGGTAATGTACCGGTCTGAAGTTAGACCGCCTCCTCGTCCCCCGCCAGGCACGAAAACAAGCTCCGTTTTACCGTCGAAAGAAATGCCGGCCCACATCATACAAGAACCGCCTCCATAAGCCACTGTCTCAGCGAAACAGCACTGCGCAAATCGCTCCCCAGGCCTCCTGTAGACCCGACCTCTTCGATCGTTGCCGTGCAAACACATTCTGGACTCGTCCGAGAACAGTACACGGCTCCATTCCTCAACCTCCCAATCAAGGTGGGAACGAGCGAATCGAAGGCGGGCTTGTCGATGAGCTGCCGTCAGTTTAGGGCCTGTGGCAGGCCTTCTTGGGGTTAAATTAGCTTGCTTGAGTCTCCGACGAACTGTCCACTCGCTAACAGCGACCCCGCGAACATTTCGGAGCTCCTGTTGGACGTCAACACCAGTCAAATGCCGATTTCGGAGAGAAGTTGACACGATAAAGCGGTCATCCCTCTCCGATGTGCACCGGCGTCGTCCAGATCTTGGTCTCGGGACAAAGCCACCAGTCTCCAGAAAGCGTTTGTAGACTTTCGAAACACAAGACTGACTTATGTGGAGCTGACGTCCGACAGCCCGCTGGCTAAGCCCTTCTTGCAATAGGGCGACGATTTGGGCGGCTTCTGTAGGTGTTGTATCCATTGTCTTCGAAGTTCAAGGGTCCAAAGTTGCGGAGATGTGTACCGGTCAACGTGTGAAAGCTAACTGATAAAAAAAACCGATAACACGTGCTTTTATAGGGGATGAAGGGCGCGCAACTCGCGACGGGTCAAACAATTGAAACGTATCTTTTTTCGTACTTCTTCACGTAGCCCGGGATAACTTCTTAAGTACTGGCGTTATTTGAATGATTTTGGTATCAATTTAAAGTTAATTAATGAACCTTTAAAATGGCATCATTTTTATTATTATTATTTAGTTATTAAGTACTCAAGATCGCGCGGAATCAAATTCAAGCAAGTGATTCCATACTTTTGCTCGCGAGTGTATATTACATTTAAAAAACGATTGTATTCTTAAAAACAATAATCTGATTACTATAAGTTACCAACGTAACTATTCTAACGATGCATTTACTAAAACCAATTCTAACTTCCAACTGTCCTACTTACTAAATAAATTAACAAACAACAATACCTACGTGTTAAAATTAATCTCAAGATTAAGGGAGCCGTTTAATTTTGTCAAACCGATCTCTATTTTGACGCACACTGTGATATACAATCTTCAGGGTTGCCAACTTAAATTTGTTTTCCCCTAAATTTATATTAAAACCTCTAAAATTAAGTTTTATAATACCTCTAAAAGAAATCTAGGTTCATTAACGGAACGGACGGGAAGGTTTCAAATCGACTCTACACCAGCTTTAGCTGGTTCTATTATTCCCAAAAAGGGGGGAAATTCCTAAGTTGGCAACCCTTCCAACCTTATACATACAAACTCGTGTTACGAATAACGAGTTGTGACGTTGGCTGAATAACTGATTAGGAGCAGGCCGCACCTGTTGTTCATTTTGTTCGCTGTTTTTTGTTCATTAAATGTTTGCGTATTTTGAAACATGTGGCTTTGATTGGAGTTACGGGAGTTGTAAGAAATGTGTAAATTGAAGTCATGTTTTGATTATAATATAATCAAAACATGACTTCAATTTACACATTTACATATTGAAAATTAAAATCCCGTATGACAGAAATCCTGAGTCATTCATTTTGCGCCTAGCCCAAAAAACCTTTGGACCTAGGCAACTGAAATTGTACAAAGAAGTTTCACAATAAGGGCTAAGAAGGGTTGGACAAAACTCAAAGCTCTAAGGCTCCCGGGTGGACCTAAAATAAAAGCTAAAACTACCTCTAACTCAGAATTTTAAAACGAACGAAGTCATTTTACACCACAAAGTCTAATAGTCATGATCACTTTTGATCCGAGACTATAGGTACTTTTGAATAAAATAAAAACTAAAATAAAAATAGGGTTCATACTTACTAACGCAATACTTATAAATGCATCGTTATAATATTTTTTCTGCATGTGGCTGCTCTGAAATTTGGCAGCTGTCACCTATGATTGTTCCGTTGTAATACGATTCCTTTCTTATTACGGAACCCTAAAAAAATGTTCCTAATGGTTACATGATAACATAAAATCTAAGACATGGACACTTCACCAGGTGATACATTTGTAGTTAGAATCTGATGTTTAATAAAAACTTAGGCATCCAACATTTCACAGCCGCCCTTTTGTAATAAAAACAATGAGAAAAGCGCTACCAATTTTCGCAAACCATTTATCTCACACATAACCATTCAGAAAATTATGTAAATCTCCTCGGCTAACAAATGGATGTAAACATTGAAAATGTTGACGGCAATAATTGCGACACGATTATTCAATTTGACGTTTTGCAATCAGCGGGTACAAACGAGCAAACACTCGTAATCAAACATACCGAAATCGATTATCAACTCGATTCAATTCGGCCGATAACGCTGAATGTCCGATTCGATACGAATTTATATCGTTCAGTCGTGTAATGATTGAATTTTATGATCGATTCTATTTATCGTATCATGTTTAGATAGTTGATTTGTTACAATTAAAACCGACCGGGCTAGACGTAATCAGTTTGATATAGTAGTATTAAGCTTGCTCGCACTCGACCGATGGACGTTTAGGCTTGATTTATTGTCAACAAGATCGATCTGTTTCTATTTGAATTTTCATACATGTGAGAAATTTTCCTACACTAAAATTGATATGTGCCGACAAAAAGGACATCTACGAGTATTGTGTTAACGTTTAGTAGGCCTCTGTGCTTTCATTTCAAAAAGCCTAAAAAGGAATATATTTTTAGACTTTTAAAAGAAAGCAACAGGAAAAATCGAAGGTATTTCAGGCTATATTTAACCAGGCACGTGACAAGTCTAACCGGCTCAATCAGACTTTATTAAGAAGACTTTTTATAGGTATCGGCAATTTATTTTGGTTCTGGATTCAGAGATTCAGATGTATTCTTTTTTATTTGCTTCAATGGAATTTTGGTTTCTTTTGTTCATTTAGACACACAAACCAATTGGTAAATTGCACCTAAAGCCTTTCAGAGTCATAGTATTAACATAATAAGTAATTAATATATTAAACAAAGAATTTAAAATAACACACGAATTGAAAAAAAAACTATTATAAACTCAGTAAAAAGCTTTACTCAATTCGTAACCGAAGCCAATGTCAAAATTATTGTAATCAAAATTAACATCGAACGTAACTATAATGAATATGACTCAGAAGGCTTAGAATACCGTAACGAAAGCTCAAACTGTAACGCTGACAGTAAAACAAGTTCCTATATTAATCCCAAGAGTGTGCGAAACTAGTGCTGTACCTACTGAAGATAGTGATGTAGACACAAGACGAAGTTTGCAAGTGTTTCACTATGTCCTCGTATTTAATATTGCTGTGAATAGGGAACTGCTTTTAATATTTGACAAGTGTTTCTGCAGACTTTATTTTATTGCGACTTCGGTGTGTTAAGTCGTAACTGGTTTTCCAGTTTTAAATTCTAGTTGAAATTTTAATCATAAATTCATTTTGTTATCATTATTTGAATTCTGAAATACCTTTTATTTATATAAGGATAAGTAAATTAACTTTTTAGAGTTTATATAGATATTTTATTTACTTATCCGTTTAAGTCTTGTATAGCTTAGAAAAGTTTATTAAATTCTCACTGTATTAGAAACGGTATTCCGGCATTTCTTTTGAGGATACCAAATATTTACCTTACCTGCCTAAACCTTATTTATATTTTTCGTTTTATTGGTATGCTCGCGTATTTCCCCAACTTACGACTATTTTTGTTCTAGACTATATAAAACGTTTTTCTCTGGCTTCAGCTCAGAAATATCTAAAAATATTTTACGAGCCATATCTCAGCCCGACTAGAAACTGATATTATCTAGCTGGATACATCACTAAAACACGAGACTATTCCCCAGTGGCTCGTAACTTACTCTTATTTTATGACACTATAGAATATTTTAAGTGCATTAAGGCGTCCGAAACGTAACGGGGGCTTACACGAGAGGGTGGGAGACGAATTGATGACATAGATTAAAGGTATAGGACATTTAGGCAGCGCTCGAAAAGATTAAAATTAAATGGCTGTTTTGCCGTTTTGTGCTCAGGCAAATGGTCACTGTGAATACAGAATCCATTACATTTCACCTTCAATAGACATTAAAAGGCGATTTGTTTAAAACTTCATACGTTTATAAGAAAATATAATTAATTTTTCAAAGATACAATATTGGATACAATGGTGGCTAATTGCTTATAATTAAAAGGAAACAACCATGATATCAAAGAGACTCAATTTTGTTTGTAATAAAATTGTAAGAAAAAATAGTGTAAGTAATTCTAGTAATTCACAACAAACTTATTTTGGTATCATTTTCTATTAGTGAGAATATCTTCATGATATTCTCACAAATATGAAAGGAATATACAAAATTTTACCTAAAGGACAAATGTAAACAGATTTCAATACCTTTCAAATGCTAAAGACAAACATTAACATTCTAAGCTACATCAATGCCCAATGTACACTTCTGGAAGGCAAGGAGGGCCTAAATATTCCTCCTATTGTGAGGAACACAAATCGTCGATGCAGATTACAAAGGTCCCTCCGGAGTGAACAGTCGGCGAGGAAAGCCTCCCAATCCTATTGTGATGAGTTCTTTGTCTTATTGGATAAAGTACAAGTGATGAATGACAGCGAAGGTATCACTATAAATGATCCTTTTATTGAGGAAAAAACGCTTGAATTTGTTGAAGGCAAACATAAAGACGTTCAATTACTTTAAAAGGTTGAGAATGGATTAGCTGTCGAAGTCGTCTCAAATTAGGTACATTGTGAGTTTTTTTAACAAATTGTGTTACTGGATCGACTTTGAGAGATTTGGGATTAGTGTCTAGTCTAACATTACCGTGGAGCTTATCCGGTACTTCTTTTAATTTAATTCGCTTTTGAGCAATGTTCAATTGGTATTTTAGGTAATACTTTGAATCTGTGAATATTTTAATACTTTTAACCGAGTTTTGTGAATGATTATTTAACTTTTTAGTATTTTTGTTATAGTTCAGAAACATTAGTTGTTTTACACATTCCTGACGCTATACTCTGAAGGTTTCAAAACTCAAAGGTGTATATTTTATTAGTACAAAGATAAATTTAAATCCGAAATTGAGAAATTTCTTTGTCATCAGTTGTCAGAAAATTCTAGAATTTCATTCCTAAAGTTTGTAGCTTAGGCTACCGTTATCTAAATTCGCTTTATATCGTTGTTTGATTTGTACTTAGTTAGTTTACACGTTTCTGTTTCAGAGTAAACTGAATCAAAGCAAGTTTCAACATCAGGTATTGTAGCAATAGCTTCATTATTTTTTAGTCTCTCAACATTACTCGGTGAAAATGTATATACAGCTTGTGTTACATAAGTGGTATTTAATTATTCATCAAAATAATTACTTACTAAACTTTGAGAATATGTATTGCTACCGCTTTGATGTTGTTTAAATAAATTATGCCTTATTTTCAACAGTCTTTGTTTTTACTTTTTGTATGGACTTAAATAAATTCATTCTCTATTATGAGAGAATAATGTAAATAGGTCATGCCATTGGCTCTGACGTAACCAATCTTCTTTTGATTTATACAAATTCCGTGACATTCGCAAAGAGAGATCTATTTATGTGTTCTGAATATCAATTACGTCATCGATATTCTCCATGACTAAGGTATATAAATAAAGGTTTTATTGTGTTTATTTCAAATGAAATATATTATTTTCATTTAAACGTGCCAATGATGTTTTGTGTTGGTGAAAATGGTTTTCTTTTTCCATTATTTTTTTCCATTATGTACCTAGACCTAAAAATATTATTAGCAATGTGAGTCACACTTGTTTAGAGTGGTTTCACGTTGGAAGTAAAATGTTTGGGATTCGAACCCGCGACCTCTCGATTGCTAATCCGGTGCCTCAATCACTTCGGCGATCGTCGCTTCAAAGAGCGTCTTTTACTAATTTTCTGTTATTTTCTGCGTAAGTATTTGTTAATTTAGGAAACCCTTCAATCTAAGATTGAGTAAAGCGTTTAGATATCGAAGCGTACACTTCCCAGTTTTATTACGTTGGAGTGGAAACTCCTATTAAAACTGCTTCACATTTCTTCCTTTAAAATATAATACCATTTTCCCAGAATCGGAGATCAATATCCTACGATCCTTTGTAATAGTGGACCATATTCTACTGTAAAAATAATCCTACCTCTGCTACGTTTACCACTCCTAGCAGTTTGAGATAGCGGGTGACCTATAAAATCGGTTTTCCCAGTGCTCGGAATATTCAAAGATCCAGATGGCCTGATAGTAAGACTCTTGAATATGACTCATAGCAGTGTAGAGGCAGATCATTAGAGTTTGCTCAACAAATAGTTATGTAGTCATTGGGCGTTCGTTGAAGTGTAATTTCTATTGAAGTCATTTCATTCAATTAAGTTGTTTAATTGAATTCAAGTTACTGTTTATTGAGTAATTATTATCAATCTGATATGGTTCTGCATAATAGATCATTGTTATCGTACTGATAATGTAATTGAATTATGTTTGGATGCTTAGATGAAGCATCAAACATTCATCTAAGCATCTCAGATGGTCATCATTTTGAAATTACCTGTGGTGTACGAGAATTGAATTCCACGATGATAGAGTGACTTCAAAGACAATCTATTTACTTCTATAATATAATTTGATAAATAAATTGGTTTGATAACATTCGTTATTTTGACTGAAATAAAACCTTCTGCGGTTCCGCCTATATATCATAACTAGCGGACGCCTCGCGGTTTCACCCGCGTAGTCCTGTTCCCGTGTGAATACAGGGATAAAAAATTGCCTATGTCACTCGGGGTTAGTGTAGCTTCACAACGATAAGTAGTAGTTTCGGAGCCTATTCAAACAAACAATCAAATCTTTCCTCTTTATAATATTAGTATAGAAGTAGGTATAGAAAATATCTTCTTAATACCTTGGGACAACTCACACAACGTCACCTCATCCGAAACTAAGCAGAGCTTGTACTATGGCAACTAGAGAACTGATAAACATACTTATATATTTCTAAATACATACATATTATAGATAAATAACACCCAGACACAGAATAAACCATCGTGCTCATCACACAAAGTTTTATCCTGGGTGGGAATCGAACCCACGACCTCCGGCGGGTCCCTAACCACTAGACCAACAGGTCTTATAAAAAGCCACCTGTTCTTTCCTAACGTTTAAGCTGCCAACCACCACGTTTGTTTTGGAGATTACCATCTCTATCAAAACTATCTTTACTTCTTTATAATCATCCAAAGTAATACTTTAAATGTAAAAGTAAGTATGTCTGTCTATTACGTTTTCATGCTTAAACCGCTGTACGGATTTAAATGAAATTTGGTATGGAGATTGAGTTTGAATCCCATCACACAGGATATACGTTTTTGTTGCAATAAGCGACAGCCAAGCGCACGAAGCCACATGCAAAAGCTAGTAATAGAAAAATCAATTTATTTTCCTGCTAAAGTTACAAAATTATTAGTATTATATTACTTTCCAATGTGTAGTATTACAGAACGGTGTTTAGTAGTTCTCTTGTTACAACTTAGCCTAGTTTTCTTTATTATGAACCGTATCATCAAGCTGAATCTCGTACCTAGTTTTATAAACGGTTTCCTTTCGCAAAACGGATGTGGTTCATATTCCGAAGAACAAATTAAGTGGTCAACCGTTTAATAGGATAATATCATGCATTACACTGGTTCATACAATTTGTTCTTTATTGAATGACTGGCGTTTGTTAATTGGGGGCTGGAAGTGTCACTTTCTGTTCGTGTAGGATCCTTTGCTCTTGTCTACTTGATGAATTATTACTAAAATTACTAATTGTAGGGTCCGTGATGTGATACTGATCAAACACAACATTTTGTATTGAAGAGAAATTGGTGTAGTTGTTTAAGCACATTAAAATTACCCGACATTTTTAAGACAACTATCAATTACAAAAAAAAAAACCATTTATAAAGTCAGCTATAATCAAATCAAATGCCTAGCCTAAAGGGACCGGCGCGGCTGATGCGATAATAGTCAGAGAATGAGAATGTATGGCGCTGTTTCAGAGGTATACGACAGACACGCGGCCGGCGACTGACATAAGCTGTGCGCGCACTCTGACTATTGTCGCATCAGCCTCGCGCTTCAGCCGCACGTCGTCCGCGATGCAATGCGGAAAATCGAAGTATTACATTTATTACACTACGAGAAGTGTAAGTAATACTCGTGCCATAATGCAATGAAATTTGGCATTATGGCAGGTCAAGACTTAATTAGAATATTTAGCCTATACGTACGTATGCATGCTCGTAGCACTAAACTGCTGTCTGGTCTAGAACACACTAATTCACATAGTATATACAGAGACGTCACTATGACAACATTATAACAGAAAAAGAGGTGTTATTCAATCTGTCACAATTCTCAATGTATTCTGAACAGATGGAACTATTTCAGGATGATTGCAATATCGTAATAAAATATACATTGGAGGGTATTCGTCATTGTTCGGGAATTTCTTCGTCTATTCGCTATGAGGTTTTATTGGACGTTTTCATAAAACGTTGTGTGATAAAGCTTCGCGTGTAATAAACTACTTTTCTTTTTTATTCTATGAAATGATTGTGTACCTCGGTGACGCAGTGGGGGTAAGCGACTGCAGCGGAAGAGGTTCCTACATGAATAAAACTGTTTGTGATTTTACTTTGTATCCGTTAATTGTGTTTGTTAAGTTCCCCCCCCCCCACTCAGGGCTTGTATCCTAGTGCTGAAGGTTTTATAAAAAATCCAAAAAAACTCTTTAAGTACCTATATAAAAATCTACTTAGTTTTTACATAAAAAAAAACCTATATTATTATTTTTTGAAACTTTACAGCAGTCTGTAAACACAAATAAATATTTTTATACACTAAACAGTGATAAACTAGGTACTTTCAATAGGTATAAACTTTTTTACCGTACTTAGACATACCGTACAGCTCACTAGTATAATAAAACGTTAGAAACTAATAAAATTTGACGTGTAAAACTAAAAGATCGTCACATGTGCTAGAAATGAGCAGCCATTTTTTATTTACTGATGAGGGCATTGAACGGGGTTTGCATCCACACATAGAGCAGCTATTTTTGAAAACTAATACCTGAACTTGACTGGCCTGTTGGTCTAGTGGTTAGTGACCCTGACTGCTAAGCCGGAGGTCGTGGGTTCTATCCCCAGCCAAGATAAAACTATGTGTTATGAGTGCGATGATTTATTCTGTGTCTGGGTGTTATTTATTTATGTATTTAAATATATAAGTATGTTTATCAGTTGTCTGGTTTCTATAGTACAAGCTCTGCTTAGTTTGAGATCAGATGGCGTTGTGTGAGTTGTCCCAAGGTATTATTATTATTACTTATAAATGTCTTGTGCTTAAGTATTTCGTTATAAAGTTCCGAGCCCTAATTGCGAGAGTTGCGGTTTTGTTGAGCATGTCCAACATCTACTAGTGGAATGTGTTCGTTATAGCAGAGAAAGAGAGTCTTTAATGGCGAATTAAAAAAATAATAGGTTAAACATTAGATATTTTTATAGTATATTAACGGACCGTGTAGTTTTATTACAGTATTACAAATGTGTGATTAGCGCAATCAACCGTTAAAGACTCTAAATCCCTTATAAGGCTTACATGGTTATATTAAACCCAACTGCCCCTAAATAAAATAATGATTAAAAAAAAGTATTTCGTTCTCTTCTGTTGAGACAAAACAACTTTTAGCAAGACTAACTTCTAACCTTGTTATGTAAATTACTTGTGGTTCTGGAGTCTGGACTGGACATCTTTAAAACATGGTGTATGACATCTGTTTCACGAAAGCTTGCCAATCGAATATACGACTCAAATATGTGCGTTATGTCCAAATTCATTCTCTAGGAACGATCGTGAAACTGTAGAAAAATCGCAATGAAGTTTGTAGTTGTTGCATAACGTTAATCAAAGATTTGTTATTTTTAAATAACTAGCAATGTGGGATTGAGTCCCACATTACTAGCAATCCTGTTAACCCCTCCAGCTAAGCTCAATGGCCTGGGTTAGGAGTGGGTTCACGTCGGTAGTATAATGGGTAGGATTCGAATCCGCGACCTCACGATTGCGAGACCGATGCCTTAGCCATTAGGCTACCGCCGCTTCATACTTCATCTATCCAATCACTATTGGATTCAAGATTAACATGATTTTACAAATCGTTTACCTAGAGCTATTATTCTTAAAATAGCTCAACGTTTCTATAAGTACAACAAAATGTCTGTCCCAAAGCGGATACTAAACTATAGTTACAGTTATTACAGCTTCGCCACATCCACATTAGAGTGACGCCTTTACCCGTACTTTTGGTAATGAGGTAAATCGAGTTTTGTGGTCGTTTCAAAAAGATGAATAAATCACTAATGTGCTGTGAACATGACAACAGATTTAAGAAGACGATGTCACAATAGGATCACTTAAATGACGTTAATGTCATTTAGAAAGTTGCCACAATCTCTCACGTTGGCTTGTTGATGTGTTTTCGTGATAATGAATGTGGATGTTATGATTTTGGTACTTGTTTTTTGGGGAAAATATTACCAAAGAGTAGTTTTGGTCGTGTGACTAATCAGATCTTGTTTGAGGATAACATTTTAATGGAGGTTATTACAGTGAGTCTTTGGTTTAATTGAGATACCTGACTATCGGGGTGTTGCAAAAATACATGACGATGTTATGTTTTAACATCATCAGTACAGCATTGTTGTTTATCTATAACTAGCTGTCCCTCGCAACTTCGTCTGCGTAAGTTTTCCCCGTTTTTTGCAACATTTCTCATTGCTGCTCCGCTTCTATTGGTCTAACAGCGATGTTATATAGCCTATAGCCTTCCTCGATAAATGGGCTATCCAACAGTGAAAGATTTTTTCAATTCGGATTAGTAGTGTTTGAGATTACCGCGTTCAAAGAAACAAACAAACTCTTTAGCTTTATGATATTAGTATAGATATGTATGTATTTAGAAATATATAATTATGTTTATCAGTTGTCTGCTTTCCATAGTACAGGCTCTGCTTAGTTTGGGATCAGATAGCGTTGTGTGACTTGTCCCAAGATATTATTATTATATTAATGACCAGCCAGTTTCTGGCCTCAATTTCTGGGTGCTGTCCATAATCTGACGCCTATCTAAAGTATGTGTGGTACCTAACCCCATACACAACCAACCCTTATTTTTATTTGTGTCCCTATAGTATCCCACAAGTGAGCTTTGCTACTTCCAATACGTGACAAAAAGTTTACATTCCTCCAAAACGTTAGCAATTAGACTCGGTTCAAATATCAAACGTTTACAACTTCATCAATTTTAATCAAGGCATCCAAATTCAATATAAGTATGGAGTAATAGTAGGGGTAAACTCGAGCATTTAGCGCTTGTCATTAAACCTCACCTTATCATAACCTATAAACCTTAACAACACTAGCCATCTCATTGTCCAAAAACGCCTTACGAAACTCTTCGGAACCTCGAACCATGTCAACGCCTTATAACAACCAGGGAACAAAGCCTTAACGTTAATGTAACTATAATACCAGTAGTTGAGTCTTCTAACAGTGATATTATCAAGTGATAAGTGGAAGAATGGTCACACACCCACATTTTACGATTAAGTTGCTCGTGACCGAACTAATTGACTGATTGCTTTCCGTTTTGGGACTATTTGAGTTTCTAGAAGAGACTTAGGTTACTTTTGTTGGATAAATGATTCGAACCTTTCGATTGTTTGACATTTACGGTTGCCATCATCAGGGTTTAGTTAATTTAGGGTAATGATACGTGTCTTCTATGTCACTAAGGTGGTATACTGAGTGATTTTTAATATAAGGGAGACCGGTCCATAACCATATAGCTAAGAGTTTAGGGATGCAGATCAGTAATTTTAAAACACAAATACACTAAATCAACATTTATTATTAACTAGCTGTCCCGCGCAACTTCGTATGCGTAAATTTTTCCCGTTTTTGCAACATTTCTCGTCGCTACTCCACTCCTATTAGTCGTAGCGTGATGTTATATAGCCTATAGCCTTCCTCGATAAATGGGCTATCCAACAAAAAAAGATTTTTTTTAAATCGGACCAGTAGTTCCTGAGATTAGCGCGTTTAAACAAACAAACAAACAAACAAACTCTTCCGCTTTATAATATTAGTATAGATTAGTCTCATAAGGTACATAATCACAGTAACATGTTATTAATAATTAAAGTATTTAAAAAAAACGACAACAAAAACAAAACCTCTAATTATTACGATTTTGCCTTCAACTTGTGGACAAAATCGTATACTATGTACGATACTGCCACAATACAATCAACGCGCAGCCACGCAACCCATACATACGACATCATCCAATTCCTCTGTGTTGTAGCCTGTACAACCTTCATGAGCCCAGCCACTACACTCTGTACACTGTACCCAACCTTCATCCATTCGACTAGCACCATCTTCTTCGACGCAGTATAGGCAAAGGTTAACATTAACGGTTTTCTGTTTTCGAGTCTTTTTTGGTTGATTTAGATTAAGATTGAAAGGCATGCCGCTAAATATCTTTAGGAACCGGCATGTTCTAGAAACTTGTTACCCCATCACCTATGTCTAAGTTGTGAAAGACTCATTGATATTTGTGTGATGAGCATCGTGCTCATCACACAAATAACTAATTCTGTGGCTAAATGTTATTTATCTATAATATGTATGTATTTAGAAATATATAGCAAGCTCTGCTTAGTTAGGGATCAGATAGCTTTGTGTCAGTTGTCCCAAGATATTATTATTATCATTTCATTTGCTCAGTCACATAAAGGTATGAAACAGCCTCCAAAATTTACCTCAACCCCAGCAAATAAAGAGAAACCAAAGCGAATAAATGTAACCAACGAATTTCTTGAATTTGTTACTCGAATTTTTTCGGTCGAAAATCACCTCCCGATAAACCCTTTCAAAGCGTTCGGAAAGCGAAAATCGTACCGAATTTTCAGTGTAAAATCTTTAAAGGTTTTAATTATACTAAGTGGGACAGGAGCGAAGGGAACCAACATCAATCTATTTAATGTGGGGCTATACCACCTGCTCGGTGGAAAAACTATGTATCTGTTTGCCACGCCATTCATTACGGAGCTAACGAGAGTTTCGAAACGATATTTGAAGCTGGAACCGTCGATAAAACGCGAATAAGCTGCAATTTTCGGTTTGCAATTTGGCAACGGGAAGAGATCGATGGTACGCCAATGCTCGATGTCAACAGTGCAATTGGCAAGCCGCATTTGTACAAGTTATTTCGTAATACGATTTCGGGATTATATTAAGTTTAATCCTGTCCATTAAAAAGGCTTTCAATTTACATTATGTATTGAGATTGAAAAAAAACATCTTTGTACGTATTTTTGACGTACACTCCGACGAAAATACGCTATTTCTTTCGCATGTACGACCGGATTGCCTAGACCACCTGAACCAAATCTATCAGGAAATTGCTGAATCAGTTCGGCTAGTGCCGTCACCTTAATAACATTTTTTTTATGTTTCGTATTGATAAGAAATGTTTTAATTTAAAAAATACAAATTTAAACATAGTCGACTTTTTAAATTTTATTAGAATATAAGAAAAAATTAAGAGAATCCCTTTTTATTTTCAATTTCGTTATATTTCCATAGTTCTCTAAATCTGTAAATAAAATGTAAATATTGCTTAGTTAATACTTTTTATACCATTATACTATACATGTATATTAAATAAATAATGCAAAAACTAATACCTACATGTCCTGTATAAAATTATTTATAAATAGCGATTTTATTATTTACTCGTCAGTTTTTCGCATGATTGGGCATTATGGCCCGTAAGTAATATCATACGTAAAGTATCGAAAATATATTTTGTGCAGTAAATACAGCAAAATTATGGAATTATTTGCGAAATTGTTGTTTTGTCATCAAATCGATTTTAATTCTCAGGTAATTTAAATAACAATGTACCTACGCTACCGTTATATTTTTACGTCACAAATACATAGAATATAATAATTAAAAGCTACCCCTAAAGTTTGAACGTCAAATTTTAATTAACACTTAGTAATTTATCACGCATTCACTTTATATGAATAATGAAACTGCAATCCGACACCCGAAAGCTTCAAAACAACTTGAACTTCGTACAAAAATGATAAATGCAAATCGTAAATATAAACAAGCGCCATAGCCTTAAGTACTTCATAATTAATGAATTCATTCGGGCAACTCTTACTTATGATTAGCATGTAGTTGCATACTAATTGCTTTCGACCTAAAGCACCGCGAACTATCACGACGCAGACTTTCACGAGAACATTGCTAATGACATTTCCCATTGCCGCTTTTATCTCATCTGCTGTATAATTGAATACAACACGTAACGCAACGTAATATAAATAAATTCAAAGAGGTAACCCCTAAATAGCGCGGTCATTGCGCCCTCACGCTCTCTCAAGACGTTATCCGACAGATTTCAAAAGTGTCTCCTTGGCTCTCCCCTCTCAAATTAAGTAGACTTTTTAAGTTGGCCGGATGAATTTTAAATTGGATTAAGCCCCCCGGGCCGATCGTGACGGCGCAAAGAGTATGAATGATGACTTAGAGTATACAGATACATGGTATGAAATGTATATCAAATTAAGTCCGAATTGTGATGAGCTTTCTATGTTTGGGAATCCATTCATTGAGAGTTCAAGATATGCTGGTGCACAACGATTATGGAATTGAAGCAATGTATATGTTCCGGTAGTGATATAATTATATGTTTGTGTGTGGGGTCCCGTTAGGCGCATTGCTGCAACGGTACGCTGGTTGAACGGATTTCCTGAGTTTGGTTCTCAGGCGAGTGGAATTCTTAACGTTTGTGTTGCCCGCCGACTCCTTTTTTATTTGCGATAAGATGGGAATATACGAGTGAGATTATATAGGATATAGGATTGATTACAGATCTCTGGTTTTTGCTGCAATTTTCTAGTTGAACGATTCAGGTGGAAATATCAATTATGAATTGCTGTACTAAGTTAGTATGTATGTGTGGTTGAAAAGATAAAGAGTCTTACAAAGATGTCCAAGTCAACGGAATGGTTATTCTTAAAACGAGTTGTCGATGACAATATAGGAGGAAATTAACTAGTCTAATGGCTAAGGCATCGGTTTCGCAATCGTGAGGTCGTGGGTTCAAATTTTACTCATTATACTACCGACGTGAACCCACTCCTAATACAAGCCATAGAGCTTAGCTGGAGGGGTTAACAGAATTGCTAGTAATGTGGGACCACAATACAATTTTGCTAGTTATCTTTAAAAAAAAAAAAGATTTAACTAGCTTACAATAGAACATTTATATACCCTTTAAAGCCTTTTGCTCTGCAAATGACACTGATAAACTTCAAATAGAAAAACAAAAATAATATCGCGGTTGCACATAGTTTGAAACTCACAAATTGCACCCAATGGAACTAGATGGATTTAAAAAAAGTGGCTAGCTCTATTTGGATCTAGTCCAAACTGTATGACAATGAGCAGTTAACGCACACGTCAAAATTTCATTCTCAACGTGTAAATAAAATTAAATGTCAGTATGAAAGCTCTGGCTTAGTTTGAAATATTCTGTGATAATATTTTGTTCTTTCGCGATTGTTATGTTTTGTATTGCAATATTTTTTTGAGATAAATCAGCATAATACCTTAATATTCTAACATATCCAGCCAGATGATGTCCCACTGCTGGGCACGGGTCTCCCCTATAGAAGCTACTTATTGTAGATCTTGGGATCGCCACGCTTGGCGAGCGGGTTGATGATCGCAGTAAGGCTTTAAAGTACGCAGAGGACGCTGCTGCCCGTCCTCCGGTGTGAAAATCCCTTAGTCGCCTTGACGACACCCACGGGAAGAGATGGGGTGTTACAATTCTTAAACCAGTACCACATGGCAAAACAACCAACCACGCGATACTAGAATACATAGGATTGTACCCATACACTATCCACTCTTCGCTCACTCCCATACTTTATTGGTACGAAAGGCCGACCCGACCAGAGGAAAGGAAAACGTTAAACCCAGAGTCTTGCGCTTTTCTAGAAAAAAAATTAAAAATCTTTAATTTCAGCGTTTAACAAAGGTTTAACAAATAACATAATTCATACTCACAAACTTTCGCCTTTATAATATTAGTGTGACTAGCTGTGCCCCGCGGTGTTACCCGCGGTTTATTAGCCTATGTGTTAATCCAGGGTATCAGCTAACTCCATACCACAAACTTTCGCTTTTATAATATTAGTGTGATATCTGCCAAGCGCTGGAAGATTTAACTATGTAGGTTAACTCACTAACTAAAAGAGTGTCTCTTTAATAATAATTAATAGGTAAAAGGTTACATTTAATTATCAATTTGTTTTTTTTTTGTAATTGATATGACTAAAAGCCCTTAAATAAATAAAGATAAAAAAAACTATGTAGGTGTTTATTCTGTGGTCTTCACACTAGGCAAGCCAGTATCGTTAAGACCCAGAATGCACTACACGTTATGGACGATCATCCTGTTCTACTTTCGATACTTTACTAAACATTCATTTGGCGTGTTTACAGCGAATTGGGGGCAAAAAGCACCCTTAGTATAGCAGGTTGGTGGCCTACAAATGCCAGCGTGACCCTGTTTCCTCGCACTGACATTTGCACATCGCAGACAAAGCATAGCTTTATAACTATGTAGAGGGATTAATAGGGACATCGTATTATAAATAGACTTTTAGAATTTGTTTGAATTAAATAGGGCTATGAATCGAAACCTACGGTTGTTTCAATGTAAGTTGGCCGGTTTGAAGTTAGATTCATGCCAGTTTTAAATTACTTACGAAAAATGTAAAAATACTTACAAAATTTTAATTCAACAACAACAATATAAGAAATACTACTTATACGAGTTCATAAAAGTTTAAATTTAGAACAGTTACAGTTTGAAAAACAATTTATTTACTAAAATAATCACAAAAAAATATGAGTTAGTAATACTAACTATGACAATGTAATGCGTAATCGCATCTCTAATTCTCTTGGTTTGATTACCTTCCCCGATGTAATCGAAAAGACTAATTAGTAAATAAAACTAGCATTTAAACTGTCAACGATTAGGTCACGATTAAATTTTGTGTTAAATAGGATTAATTATATCATAAAAAGAAGTAATTTATGTAAAAAAAAAATAGTGATGTCATAGTTCGATATTTGTAGGAAATTTCCATAATTATAAATTTTGCGTTTTGACATTTTTTTACCTATTAAAAGCCATATTTTTTTCTATCCATAACATTAATACGATAATATCCGCTTAATATCGAAACTGACTGGCTTTACTTTATGTTAAACACAACTTAGCAACCAACATTTAAAAGCAACCAAACAAAACAAAAATAATCTAACCTTCTTATAAACATTCAATAGAATGGTGTATAACTCAAAGGTCTTTCAAAGTTCAAATTCTATCAAAAGTGGTATCTCCTGAAGCAAAATGTAGTTCACGCTGACAATAAAATACTGGAAGTCTGTCAGGGATGTTACGAAGCTTCGACTCCGAAAGGACGGAACTTACGATTGATTTTGTACCTTCGGCTCCGACTTCGGCTCCGATATTTTTAAATCGGACGTTAATCGGAGGTACCCAGCGTGCGGCGACCGCTCCTTTAAGCTAGTTTATATGCATTTAATAAAAGTATAAATGAAACATTGTCACGGATTCTCTAATTTCGGGGGTAAAATCCCGCCCGAGCGCTTTTTTCCTTCACACATTCAATATAAATAACTGAATAATGTTTCTTTTTTATGTTATTATCTTAAGACTTAGGTAACATATTTTTCTTCGCCTACCACCACCGACTCCGATTCCGACTTCGAAAAACCAAATTAAAACTCCGACTCCGACTTCAGTTCCGATAAAACCACCTCCGCAACATCCCTAAAGTCTGTTGAAGTAGGTATTACGTAAAATCTACTAGCTTAATAACGTTTAACTTTAGATTTCTCTCAAGAAATCCACTTTTATTAGAATAACATAGGAGAAGATTCGAGTATATTTTTGTAATTTGCTTTACAATTAGCTTTTATGAGAACGATTACTTACTTATTAAACTTGTTTTTTAAAGACAACTCGTGCAGTAGGGTGCAAGCCCTGTGTTGCGACGCACTTTACAAACATTCAATTCATGGACACAAAGTACACCTAGACTTGGCCTCACAATTTGAGGATCACAAAAAGTGGGAATTGAACCCACGACCTCTTGGGCATCAGTCGTACACACTCCCGCCGCGCCACTGAGGCAGTCGACTTTAGTGACTTCACTACATAGTATAAAACAATGTCGCTTTCTCTGTCCCTATATCCCTATATATGCTTAAATCTTTAAAACTACGCAACGGATTTTGATGCGGTTTTTTTTTAATAGAATGATTGAAGAGGAAGGTTTATATTTATAATAACATCCATATATTTTATACCCGTGCGAAGCCGGAGCGGGCCGCTAGTATACAATATAATACTATAACACATTTAAATAGTATAACACCGACTACTTATGTTGGCCCCAACGTCGGTCCCAACGCCACTCTTCCAAAGTGTGGGTTTGGAAAATAGCATTGGCGCCAACGTTGGAACGAGCGTTATTCTAGATCATTGGTTCCCAACCAGTAGTCCGCGGATCCAATGGTCCGCAGGAATCAAAAACTGGCCCGTGAACGATTTAAAATTTTCGAGCACACCCTCAAAACTTACATTGATTAAAGATTTATTTAATTTATTAGAAGAAAAAATAGAACTTTCCTGGCAGTGCGGGTAATACCTAAGTTTGTTTTCTATTAAAAAAATGTAGCAAGCAAGTTACACTGAGTTTTTGGTTGAATTTTATTTTCTGATTGATTTAGTATGAAAATTTGAAGAGTTCTCCAACTCTTCAAATTTTCATAATACGCTATCTGATCCCAAACTAAGCAAAGCTTGTACTATGAAAACCACACAACTGATAAACATACATACATATTATAGATATTACACCCATTCACAGAATAAACCATCGTGCTTAACACAAAGTTTTATCCTGGGTAGAGATCGAACCCAGGACCTATGCGTAGCAGTCGGATACAGTCCCACGGCGCCACAGAGGCAGTTAGTCACATTTATCATTACATTACACAGTGCACAAACCGCTTCGTTTAATTCCATCCATTAGGACCCGTATCGAAGCTTAAATACATCCGCACCGGTCTTTATGAAGTGATTGCGCAGATACTGTGGATGGAAACGATTACATGATTGTTGCTAAGTGTTTGAAGAAAAATATTGCTTGGTTTAATTGTTGGGCACGATGTCGGAAATGTGGTGTTTGTAGGGTTTTACTAAAATAAGAAATTGTTTGTTGTGTATTACGTGATTGTAAAAGGACTCCGTTTAGATTGTCGTCTTTAGGTACTCAACAAAAGAGAGTTAAACAAGCTTAATTATTACACAATAAAATATCCGACAGCTTAAAATTTGTAACTGAAATATTATGGCGCCAAAATCCGTCATTTTATTATTTTGAATTACCCGGTGTCATTCTCACAACTGAGACGAATCAAAAGATACCTCTTGAGCTAAAATCCAGCAAGCCATTTAGGCTCTGGAGCGTGCCAATAAATATACATACATACCTACTAACCTAACCCTCTATCTTGCACTGTCGGGTAAAAAATCATTATACCAACTAAAAAAAAGTAGTTGTCTGTAACGATAACGTCATATGAAAACATTGATGACATTATAATAAACAAGCATGCCTGTGACAGTTATAGTGGACCCGGGTGCTGTCAATAACGTGATGGTATATCGCCATTCGCGTTGCTTAGCAACCAGTCAATGGAACGTGAGTGGTGACGTCACACTTTTTCCATCAATTTACAAGACGTTATCACGTCAAAAAGGGAAAGAAAGATTAGCTTTCTTCTTCATATTCCGATGTGATGTCAATCCGATCCGTGCGGAGTGGAATCAATAGCAATACCGATCTATCGAGGAATATCAGTATAAAATACATACTCAGTGGCAGCCGAACAGATCAAGTTATCTGCGAAATTAAACAACGTTGCCTGTCGGTTCATAGATGGGTGACCATTTCCGAAAGAAATCAGACCCCCTCCATACCTCGGTGAGCACGTTAAGCCTACGGTTCAGCGCACATTCTCTGTCCGGTCGTGTCGGATTTCCGTTCCATCGGACTATGAGAGTGAGATAATAGAGAGTGCACTTGTGTATGCGTACACACTTGAGCACATCGGTCAGGAGACCATTAGGTAATATACTGATAACGGTCACTATCGGACTGCTTAACCTTGTCAATGTACAAAGCATATACATTATATCATCACTAACCATATACACGATGATTCCCAAGTCGCCTAATTAAAATACTAAACTAAATATAACGTAATTATGCAAGTTTACAATTTAATTAGTAGAACTGCGGGAAGAACTTCGAACTGAGGAAGTTATTGTTAGCAAACCTGCTCCATGTTATTTTTGCAAAATAGGTCAACTGTAAATGCGGTAATGAGATTTAAAAATAAGTACTACATTTTCCATGCGTTTTTCACCTTATTGCACATTTTATTTATTAAAGGTTCACCTACAATAAACAATTTTGTAGGTGGCAACTACAAGCAAAGTTAATAAATTAATGCGTACAATGCGCCCCTGTAGCGCAGTGGGAGTTTGTCCGACTGCTACGCAAGAGGTCGTGGGTTCGATTCCCACACGGGACACTACTTTGTGTGATCCACAAATTGTTGTTCCGAGTCTGGGTGTATGTTTGTAAAGTCCCCCGCGGCACAGGGCTTGTACACTACTGGGGAATTCATCTTTTAAAAAAAAAAAAAAGCCGCAAACAGCTTTTCGTGGTCTACTACTTTTATGTGAAAGTTTGGATGAATGTTTGCTACCTATTCACAGCTGAACGTATCTGGATGAAATGTGGCATAGAAAAAATTAAAAATATTCACCTGAACAAAGTCGCCGGCTACAGCTAGTAAAACACAATAATATCTACACAACCTAAAATAAATTTACTTCAAAAATTTATTTAATCACTTAACTCTTTTTTGGAATTATGACTGTAACCACCTACAGTCTGTTTTACTGGAGCAAAATCGTTGTTTATTGTGAGGTTTAAACCCTAAACCTAACAAAGAAACATTGATTTTACTCCGGGGTCTCTAAGATGTGTGGTAAATGATTGTGTGGCAAAAGTAGGTGGTAGGTGGTGAAGGGGTTAATAACACGATTTAATTTGATTACGGTCATTGAAAATTAAAAACGATTTTCTTAATATTCTCCATTATATTATAAACCGAGGAAACCCTCAGCTTTAAGTAAAATAACTATAAATAAGACTCCGTTGTTCACAAAATTGTAACCTGTGTGTTCGAAAACAATTTACAAACATTTGTTTAGCAAATATTTGTTAAATACTAGGTGTACAATAAAACAACTGGGATAAAATAAAATATGTCCAATCCATCCACCCAACACGACAAATTTATTTAAAATGTCTTTCAAAAGTTAATACCGAATGGCTAATCAGGCAGGACAATGTTTATACCGGAGCCCGGGATAAATACTTAAATCCCGGCGGGCCGGAACGGACACGGGACTAATGTCGCGGGCGCCGGACAAATAGAGCGTTGGATTAGAAGCCTTGATTAACTAATCCCGGTGTCAGCCTGTTTTGTAATGCACCCCTCTAGTTTCAAAAGATTGGATGATTTTTCATATGACATTAGTTTTGTGGTCAGCTAATTCTTAAATGTTAACGACTAGCTGACCCGCGCAATTTCGTATGCGTCAATTTTCCCCGTTTTTGCTACATTTTTCATTGCTGCTCCGCTCCTATTGGTCGTAGCGTGATGTTGTATAGCCTATAGCCTTCCTCGATAAATGGGCTACCCAACAGAAGAATAATTTTTCAATTCGGATCAGTAGTTCCTGAGGTTACCGCGTTCAAACAAACAAACAAACTCGTCAGCTTTATAATATTAGTATAGATGAGATATTCCCCACTCCTATGTAGGTATATCGATTAAGCAAAATCCTGCAAAATTAAAAATTGATGTCAAATTTAAAAACACTAATATAAATATAAAAAACACTGTCGTCCTTTATGAAGTCCTTTATTTAGTTTGTATACCGAACTAACTGACCCTTGCCCACTTCGTTATGCCTATGACAGTAACAAATAACGTAGCTTTTTCTATTTGAAAATCGGTAGAATTTTCGAAATCGGTTCAGTAAATCCAGAAATTACCCCTACAACCTCACAAAGTTACAAACTTTACCTCTTTATAATATCGACTGCCTCTGTGGCGCCGTGGGAGTGTGTCCGACTGCTACGCAAGAAGTCGTGGGTTCGATCCCCACCCAGGATAAAACTTTGTGTGATGAGCACGATGATATATTCTGTATCAGGGTGTTATTTATCTAAAATAATAAGCATGTTAGTGAAATTTATATGTATGTTTATCGGTTGTTTGGTTTCCATAGTAGGTACAAGCTCTGCTAGTTGTCCCAAGATATTATTATTATTATAGGTGTTACGGGACACACTTTGTGAGATCCACAAATTGTTGTTCCGAGTCTGGGTGTACTTTGTGTCCGTGACTTGTATGTTTGTAAAGTACCCGCGACACAGGGTATGTACCCAACTGCGCGAGTCATCAAAAAAAATGTATAACTAATATTGTAATATGTTTTGTAGGTATATATTCAGATTTAGACAAAATCGAATAAAAAAAGTAATTACAACCCAATAAAATAGATCGTTGCCAAGAAAAACATTTTTTGCTTAAATCTGAAGGATTCGACGGATTACTTTACTTAGATATAATTAGAGCTACCTAATCCCGAAAAACATCCCATACCTATAACTACTATAGAAATAGAGTAAGAATAAACGCGTATGGGTATTGACAGACCCCAAGGGTGTTCCCGACATGGACTAATGTCATCGCGCAGCACTCGTGGAGTCGTTGAGTCCTGATTAACTAATCCATGACTGCCTACTATAGTATGCACCCCTGGTAGTTAGCAAGATTATATATATTTTTATTTGATGGATATCGATTATTATAACGAATTACTGTTAGGTACGTTAGTTTTCGCCTACCTCTATCTGTTTATGGAAATATGTGCAAAATCTCTAAGAGGTCCACGTACCAGGTTTTTGTGCAGTTAAAATGTATAATAAATACTTGATGCTTGCAGAAATTAACTAAAAATTTGGGTAGATTGCCGTCAATTGACTGCCGTTGGCGCAATGGTTCTCCACCAACTGACCGCATTGGTGGCGCAGTGGTTTTGTGTTTGATAGACATGGGGGACACTTTGTGTGATCCACAAACTGTTGTTCCGAGTCTGGGTGCACTTCTTGTTCGTGAATTGAATGTTTGTAAAGTTACAGGGTTGTACCCCACTGCTAAAGTTGTCTTTTAAAATAGTAACTCAAAAATAAGAAGTACCTACATGTGCCATTAACTTTTTAAACACAAAATACCAGGAGTGCAGAATATAAACTTCATATAACCACTCAACAATCCATAGAAGTGGTCTGTTTATAATCCATGTCGTTGCTCGAACGAGAAACGTATGATGTACTCTCGCTATTTTGTACTATAAAGTAACGAAGCTCACATGTTTCCGCTACCCTAGCACCTTAAACCTACTCAAAATATTATCATACTAATTACCGTCATACATAACCCGTACTTCACCTGTCCGCTTCTTGTATAAGCAGTGTCGAGCGAGACCGCGCATAATGCCTGCAGTCCAGACGTTGCATTAGCAATGCGTCCGCTCAAGTAATGACATGCGATGCGCCGCGGTAATTAACGCGTGCGCTTGGGTACATCGCGTGCACTCTGGCAATTTTCAAAGCATTTTCCTGAAAAGAAAATTTTAATAAATGTATTTTAATAAACTAATATTATATTTTATAAACTAGACATGTACTTTTCTTTTCATTTTTCTTGTAAGTTCTGAGAAATATCATTCCGAGACTGTCTTTCCTATTGACTTCAAAAAGGAGGTTCAAAATTCAAGTCAAAATATTTTGAAGTCTGTCTTAAATAAAAAATAAACATTACTATTTCTTGGACTTTTGAGGATTTTATTTTCTACCCGACTGTAAGGAATGGTTATATTTTTTGCGCGTATCTTGTATGTATGTATGTAATATTCTTTATTACCGGATATCTCACTATATGTGACGTTTAAAAAAAAATTGCGGCTGTGAGATGTCAAAATAAAGAGGTGTGAACAAGAAACTCTACTTTAATTAAATAATTTCATGCAGTCGGAGGCATTAAAAATGCCTCAGAATGCATCTAATTATTTAATTACTAGCTGTTCCTCGCGGTGTTAACCGCGGTTTATTAGCCTATGTGTTAAACCAGGGTGTCAGCTAACTCCATATCAAATTTTATTAAAATCGCTCCAGCCGTTTAGACGTGAAGAAGTAACAAACATACACAATCACATACTCACAAACTTTCGCATTTATAATATTAGTGTGCTGTGATAGTGTGATGTGATGTAGGGGATCTTGTTTAAATCTTTTTTGTGCAGGCGGGTTTTTGTTTTATTTTTATAATTTATTTTTTTATTTCTAAGGTCTATCTACAATTTCACGGAATTAAACCCCTAAATGTCCTGGGTACGCCTATGTATTAATTAACATAACACCCCGCGATGTTTACCTTCGCATGTTTAACATAAATACCTATAAATCACACAATCACAAGTCACTAATTGCACTTTAATTCTTAGCCATTGATAGCTTGCACAATCTACATATAATAATATCATCTCATCTCGCTAACGGCCTGATTTATCTCGACGACATCTTTTTGTCTCCTCGACTATTGCAAAACGCATTAGGTATATTTTTATTACTGTCGACGACAGTACCAGAGCTTTAATGCAATGCGGGTATTGAAGTTCTCGTCGCGTTCCCACGTACTAGTGTACAGTCGTGATAAAAACGGTATTACTTTAGAAATATTGTAGAATGATTTATATCGTGAATGAGTCTCTTGTTTAAATGTGATGTGTTCTATGAAACAATGTGTTAGATATATGTGAAGTAGTTACTCAATAGTCATTTTTCTATTAAGTTCAAAGTACTCTGCTTTGGCCACTGCCTCTTTTAATATTTCTTTGGTTATAAAGAAACATAATTAGTTAAAAAAAATTATAAGCAAACCTAAACATAATACATATCGGTTAAAATGTGGTAAATGTCGCTGTTGTAAAATACTATTAATTACCTTGTATTGTGTCACTGTTTATTTACCTCCATAAAAAAAAAACATTATATTTTTCCTATCGTTTCGGCCAAAAACTTAACCAATACAAAAAAAACCTGTGTCATAAAGAACTGTAGTCTATAAAATTACACAAATAACACGTTTTCAAAATCCACACATTACGTTACTTACCTTAAATTCTGCAAGATACTTAAAAGGATTATTCTTGGCACATCAACCTGTGCTTCTAAAATGTCTTAATGTCGTCACTAATCCGGGTGTCAATCATAATGATCTTCGGTACTCCCTCTCCATCTCACGTTGGGCTTAACGAGCCTTACGTTAATGTGCTTTGCGAGGGGAGATGAGAAGCGGCACTGTATGCAAACAACTGATTCTCATAAGAAACAGTGCTAAATGTATCTAAATATATAATACTAGCTGTCCCGCGCAACTTCGTATGCGTAATTTCTCCCCGTTTTTGAAACATTTCTCGTCGCTTCTCCGCTCCTATTAGTCATAGCGCGATGTTATATAGCCTATAGCCTTCCTCGATAAATGGACTATCCAACAAAAAAAGATTTTTTCAAATCGGACCAGTAGATCTCAGGATCTACTGGTCCGATTTGAAAAATTCTTAGTGTAAAAAGTTTGTTTGTTTGTTTGTTTAAACGCGCTAATCTCAGGATTAGCGCGTTTAAACAAACAAACAAACAATCAAACAAACAAACTCTTCCGCTTTATAATATTAGTATAGATTGTAAAATCGCCTGCTGTGTTTGTTTGTGTTCTCTGCTCGTCTAAACTACGCTACGGAGATGGATAACAGATAATTCCGCGACAGTGTGATATGGCAATTTTTAATTAAATTCGTTTGTATAAAAACGTAAGCGAGAATAAAACTAAGATAGAATTATGTAAGATGCGCACCGTTTTGATCTTTCTCGTCTAATTTCATATCAAACTTCGAAAATTTTATTTCGTAAAATTATTGATATTCATAATTCTTTATTCACTTAGGATGCAAAACAACACTTGTGATACGTCGGGATTCTACATGTACATGTTATGCCAAGTTTGCAAACAATAGGTAAAGCCGGAGAAAATAACCTAGCAAAAAAAAACTCGCGGCAAATTGTTTGAAAATGTCAAAAATACATAATAAAGTAACAATAAATTAATAATTGTTTTGAAAAAAAACAAAATGAGTGAAAGTGTAGAGCTCATAGGAGATTATATTACAGATAATTATATTACAAAATGATTGAATGAAAAGATAATGAATTATTATCATCGACATTTACCGTTTTTAATTAAAATACAAAATAAAATAAATATCCCGACTGCTATGTCGTCCTATCGTACACTCTATAATGTAACATTTAGAAATGTTCTGCCGGAAAGAACCCCACTAGATATTAATTATCGTGCTTAATACTCGCCAATTTTCTTTGTCGCCAATTTTCTTCATTACCTTAGCACGTACAAAGGAAATAAACCCTTCAGTTTTTACTTATTACCCCCTTGTTCTTAATGCGTTAGTAACAGCATTTAAATATAAAAAAAACATTCTATTTTCAAAATAAAATTGAAGAATACAAAACATTTACATTTCAAATATAGCTAATAACGTAGTAAAAAACCCTTGGGGTAAGAATATAGAATAAACCTATACTTTAATTAAAGCTGAAGAGTTTGTTTATTTGTTTGTTTGAACGCAATAATCTCAGGAACTACTGGTTAGAATTGAAAAAATATTTTATTGTTGGATAACCCATTTATCAAGGAAGGATATAGGATATATAACATCACGCTATGACCAATAGGAGCGGAGCAGCAATTAAAAAAGTTACAAAAGCGGGTAAAATTAACGCAGACGAAGTTGCGCGGGTCAGCTAGTATTCTATAATAGCACCATAGCGAGACTATATTGATAGGCAAAGGCATCATTTGGTTGGATTAATAAATAATATTTTTAATATATTTTCCCCGTGTATTTTTTTTTTATTTTGATGCGCTTTTCAATGTAACTGTACTTTAAGGTATGGTGATTAATAGCAATCTTTTGTCTCGTCATAGCGTGGGTTATAGGCTGTATACCTACCGGCTTGTTTACTTAGGACCAGATGATGTCATTCAACAGACTTATAGCGCGGTTGTAGTGGATTTGAATATGTAATGTTATAGTTTGTTGTGATTCAGAATGTTCTAGATGTTTGTTTGGGCGCGTTGTGTGTGTGTGTGTGTGTTTGTGTACAAAAATCTGTGATGTCTTTTTGGCCCAAAAGAAATGCATACGTGCTTTTTACAAAATAAAACAAACCGACACATGTAAGTCATATTTCAAAAATTTTAAAATTTTAACTATAATATTCATGTACATTTATGAGCATTTAAACTTTCGCGTTGCATGATTATAACTATTTATTATACGGGAATTAACGCGCATTGTTTACCTAAAAATTGCTTGACGTTTCGACCGGGTTGCACCGTCAGTCCGCTTGTGACCACGGCCGGTGTAACCCGGTCGAAACGTCAAGCAATTTTAAGGTAAACAATGCGTTAATTCCCGTATAATAAATAGTTATACATTTATGAGGTTGTTGTATTTGTAAAATATAACACAAATTTATTTACAACTGTGGATAGCCAACGCCAGTCAAAACAACTACATCTACTGCCTACGTAAACTACTTTTGTTCATAAAAGTATATATGCAATGTCATCTAAATTAGGTATAAGTACGAGTATAATAAGTTACCAATCGACATAAGGTTGAGCAAAAACCTCAGAGCATTTAAGAGCAAACTAACTTACCTTATTAAATGAGAAAGCATATTATTCTATTAATAAGTACCTACCTTAATGATAGCATTAATTGATATTTTATTTTTATCTATCTACTTTAATTTTAATTTAATTATTACTTTTGACATTGTTTTATTACATATTTGTAATTTTCAATGGTTTTTTTTTATTTGGTTTACTATGAAACATAAATACGTCCCCAGAACTGGAAAATATGAAATACAGACGTGTCAATCTTTTTTTATATATTCACTGTTAATAATACTAATGAGATGTATTTCATTCTTACAGATACTGCTGTGATGACAGAGATTGTTCTCATTCAAATTTCCTGGTAAGTTACTTCGCAAAAACATATTATTTTAGAAAATAAAATCCATGAGGTCATACAATATATCAATGAATGAAAACTTCAATGACAAAATCTACTTTATGGGTACACAATTCTTAGTAAGACAAAAAATCCTGTTAAAAGGATTGCAAACAAAAAGTCCTTCACCTTTATAAAATACTTTTATAAAAAAATATAGACTGAAAAGTTGAATACCTTGATCAAATTTCAAAAGTAGAATAAAAAAGAAAACTGCTCGCAAAACGGCCCACTTAGCCCCAATTTAAAAATAGAACGCCAATAATAGAGTAATAGTGTGCATAATCTTTACAAAATCTCGTACGGCGCATAAAGCGATAGTCGCGACATTTCTCGTTATCTAGCGTTCGTTCTTCGGGCGTTCGGCGCAAACGATTCGGAAAATCGAACGGAGCCGGTCCGTGTCGACTTCCATTACCGGCATTAGAGTGTCGAACGTTCGTCGCGATCGCTATCAACTTGCTCCGATAGACCCCCGTTCGATCGCGGTTCGATGATATTTATTCGAAGATTGACGAGATGTGATTTGAATGTTGATCTCGGAACGGAAAGTAGGTATCGAGAATTTGTAAAAAGATTTTGTTTCACGGTTTTCTTAAAAGATTTGTTTAATAAAATGACATTGCTTTTTAATTAGATACTTATCTTACAAAGGAATGTTAAACGATGCCTAATAATAATAAAAATGTTTAAATTGAGATCAATACGTGCGAGTCGAAGTTTACCATCTCATTGTAACAAAAAGCCTCCCTCAAAATATCGTTAAACCATTTACTCAACTGTAAATAATACAGAATACAACAAAATGACAATACAATTCGGTAACTTTGCAAGATTTAACTCAATAATTTCTGGTTGGAATATCACAAAAAAGTCTCCCTACGATGTCCGGAAACATTCGGCGATGCACATCGAATTACGGGAGAACATTCGTAGATAGAGATATTGGCCACCCCTGGGAGATAGAGATCAAAAACACTTCAAACAATTAAAAATAACCCTTATGAGCATACGTTTAGAATTCATATTGGCGTGATGTGGTAATGTTCTAAATAGGGGTGCCTCTCGTGGTAGACAATAGGAAGTATCGAATTTGGTATTTCGCTTCCTCTAGAGAAACAGATTTCATTTGTAATTTAAATTGCTGAAGCGACTTTGTGACCATTTGTTGTATTGTTATGGCGTCGGCAAATTATTTTATCATCTATTGCTCGAAATAATTTTAGTTGCCTACTTTCGCTTTTAAATATCCTCTTGGGAGTGATTTTCTGGGTCGTTAGTTGCTACCAAGAATTTTTACAGGGAAATTCGAGCCGTTCATAAAAGATTTAAAGTGCTTTTCGAAAGTTATGAGGGTGTAACTTTTTGGTGAAATTATAGTAATGGTATTGCTTAACCTAGCTGATCAATCAATTCACTCAATCTCCACTGCGTTACTAATAATAATAATAATCATGCAAAAACTACTAATCAGATTTCGATGAAACTTTGTGATAATAATAGCGTAAACATCTGAATATCACATTTCCTACAGTCACATTTTCTCATGAATCATTTCTCGAAGTCGTGGACAAAACCTTTTAACCTATAAATAACATCCATTCATGATGCGTCATCATAATTGAACCAGCAGTTTCATTCAAGTTTCAGAACACTTGATACACTCATACCTACAGCGCGTGTACGAATGTGTTTCGATGAATAACGTAGTAATTCATGAGAATGACGCGTACATAACAAACATGGCTGTACTCACCGCAAATTCTTCGTTATTGAGGACGGCTAATATACAGTCTTTTCGTCAATAAATTAGCGTATTCCGGCTACTTTATTCGAAGATTTTAGTTATGATTTTGGGTTCTATTCCCATTTTTTGGGCCAAAAAATGGGAAAGGGTTCAAGTAGGTATCCTACTGAAAGAGTATTTAAAAAGAAAGAAAATATACGTTAAATGTCACGAGTATTCTCAGATCAATTGTTATAAAAAAATAATTTTAATTGGCGTATCAAACAAACCACATTAGCAATATATGTTCGTAAACTTTCGCGATTTGTACACATTAAAGAATTTTACAAGCTACGGGCCTTAATCGCTGAGCTGAATCAGTCTACCCGTGACCACGGCCGTTGCAATACGGTCGAAACGTCGGGCAATAAACAAAGGTATTTAGCCTTAAAATAAAATATTTACGATTAAGACCCGTAGCTTATAAAATTCTAAAACCACATTAGCATTTACATTTATTATTTGTTAAGTTATAGCAGCCTCTGTAATGTGAATTAAAAAAAAAAGAAATCATCTATTTAGGTTTTTTTTTACCCAGTGAAATAAAATAACCAATTAAACTACAATTATATTCCCCGTTCTCAATATCCAATCAAATAACTATCCGGATGTGTACAATGGGCGCGTATTGTCTTGTCCCACTATCCGGGGATTCAATCACAAGGCCTTTGTTTAGCCACTCGATGACAAATACCATATGTTGGGTTTGACGTCCAGTTTTTTAATATTTATGGATACCTATTGTCTATCAAAGTTTGATTTGGGACGGAGTTATTCGATTTTTAGAACTGATAAATAATAAATTAAGTTTTTTAAGAAAAAATAATCGCCTACAAATTGATATCAAAGAAAAATGATCAAGCATATCGCCGAATGAAATTTAGCTTACTTCTATATTTTGTATTTGTATATCTGGTGTTTTACTAGCTAGGACAACGGTTTATACACTAAAACTTTCCCAGAAAAATATGCAGTCGAATAGCGAAAACCCTATTAAAATCAGATCACTAGGTTTCGAGAAAATCGCGAACATACATACTTACGGGTCAAACAGAAAACCCCCTTTTTTGAAGGCTGTTAAAAAATGACCGCTCTAATCGATTGCAGTTGGGGAGCTAAACTAAGTTTTAGCTTAGAATTATCGCCCCCGGCAGATGCCATAAAAGAAATTGAATTGAAACGGCCGTGGTCACGGGTAGACTGGTTCAACCCGCGCTTCACGGAGGCGACGCTGTGCTGAACCAGTCTACCCGTGACTACGACCGTTGCAATACGATCGAAACGTCGGGCAATAAACAAGGTATTTTACCTTAAATTATTCAAGCGATTAAAACTCGTAGTATATATAATTCATTTTCATCACACAAAAAGTAACACATTGCTCGAACAACGCACACTGACACAGAATGGATGAGTTCCAAGTGGTCGCTCGAATGAGGTACTTCTGATGGCTGCCTTCTGTGCTCTCGGTTTTCGGTGACAGTGGTCTTGCTTGAAGATATTTGATAACTCGCAATGCCATTTAGTGAGTCTAGAAAGCGTAATTTAATATGTAAAAGCTGGTTGATAGGTGGAAATAAAACGTCAAAATAATTGTTTATTCAAAAGGAACTATTGGAATTCTCGTATATTTAACAACGTTATTACGTCATACCAGCCCATAAATATGTTTTCAAGCAATTAAAACAAGAAATAATCGACGTTCCGTATTGTATTTACTAAAGACATCTTAATACACTATAGAATGTTGCACTGACGAAACGCGAAACGGTTTTTTGTAATGTCAACTTGACGTTTGACATTTCGAATCGAGCACTAAAATGTTGGCACTCGAATAAAAACTGGTATTCGATATCTCGTTGCGCGCTAAAGAGAATTTATTACGTAATTCATGTTCATTACACGGAATGCTTGTTCACGCGATGTTCCATGAATTAAAACACATTATTTGTTGCGAAAATGTAATCGATCAGTATTCGATTCTCGATACAGTCTTACTTTTTGTATGCCACACGTCAGTTGGTGTATAATGCCACCTGCCACTTTAAGATTTGTAATCGTTAATTAATTTTTGAGTAATCATTGATCATGTACCGTATAAGCAATTAATAACACTGCTGCTGAATATAAAGTGACGCAAAAAAGTGGTGTAATTGATAGTGGTGTGCTACTTAATCTGTTTTTATATGAGCTGTGGAATCGATTAGGTGATAAGTTCAAATAAGACAGCGATTAATAAACTTTGTTCATAAATTATACTCTTTATAAGCTACGGATAATCGCGCAGATATTTTTGGGTTTACATTATCCCCAATTATGGTTCCCCATTGGCCCGATTTTGGTTTTGTCTATAATATCTATCGTCCTTACAGACTTGACTGCATCAAAGTTACAATATTGACTTTTTTGGTGAAACTTGGTGGTTATGAAATTAAAATTGCAGGATTTCATTACATCCATGCTAAGGCACATACAGCATCTGATCTGCTATGTTACAACCCAATCAAATTTTTCTTAAACCTAGGGAGCCAGGACTTAGATCACACATTCCACCCCACACTTGCACATTGACCGACTTTCGCAGCAAAAACAGACATTTCCTGTTATTTTCTAAAAGGAGTATTACTCTAGAACCCCATCAGACCTTAATCACATACAAGACAAGCAAATAAAACATTTTAATAATAAAAATGATGTGAATAAAGACAAAACTATGTTGATAGACTTTCAAGCAGTATAACAATTCAAATTAGTTGCCTCGTAATATTCCGCATAATAATTGTTCATATTATAATCACCATGTTAGTCATAAAGTAACAGACACGGCAGTGATCACTCATAGAGGTAACGTTCCGGACAAGGCGAACGCCTCGCGTGTCTACAATCTATGGTTGCCATCGTTCAGTTATCACACGCAACAACGTAAAACGAAACATTTTATATTTTACTTTAAACTAAAGCTCTAGGTTTACTTGCTGAGAGTTAAAAGGAAATTATAATGGTGGACTTTTTTCAATAAATAAATGTTTTTATACTATAAGCACCGGGAATGCATTTATCTCTTTTTGTCATACAGACGTATCATTTGCTAGAGCAAGAGCGAGACATCGAATGCTTTTACATTCTGCTGCATTGATGATTACCTTTAAAGATTTAAATAGGTATCACATTACACAGTATCAGAATCTTGAATTGAGGATGGCCTTGGCTACTAGTTAGAGAATTAGAGACCTTACTCTTATTACACCTCTCTGATAGGACCCTGATTCAGGGTTTCATTCGTCATACAACCGACAGGTTATTTAGCCTAGCAATCTGATTTCACTCTTTCAGATAAGCGAAATGCTTGGTTAATATTATTTTCACGTTTTTGGTCTTCTTTAAACGTCCAATGCCTAAACAGCTAAGCTATCGATATGTTAAACGGTTTATTAACTGACACTAAATGCAAGTTCAAGCTTTGAAGAAATAAGCAATCTTGCTACTATTCTGACTAGTATTAAGGGTGTATTTTTACCTGGCTGTAAGGAAGGGTAAAATTTTCGCTAGTATCTTGTATGTATGTATCTAATATTCTTTATTACTTCATATCTATCAAACGACTAGACGGTTTTATACAATTAATACGTCGTTAGATTTATCTCGATTGCCCATGTGTTCTTAGTTAAGAAACGTTTGAAAAAAATAAACATGGCGGCTGTGAGGTAACAAAATAAAGTGGTGTGAAAAAAAAGTTGTTTAGAATACTGCAGTATGGTTATCAAATTAAAGGGCTCGTCGTAAGCATTTCAAAAAGGTATATCATGACTGTAATACTAAAAAATAAGTAAGCAACCATTGTTTTTAAATTTTCAATACTTGGTAATAGCTGCGATAAAAGTTAGTTGTTATATCCTACAACCACTAAAAAGTATTAAATAAAAAATCAAAATACCTGCCTGCACAAAAAAAGATAGAAACAAGATCTCCTACATAATATAATATACCTACCTAATGGATCTCTATGAACTTACTCATAGTATAGTGCCTCCGACTGCATTATATTATATTATTATGTAAGAGATTTGATTTTGTTTTTTTTATTCTTTAAAGGTTTGACTGTGATGAAACAAATCACCCTTTCTTAGGTTTAAAACCCCTACCCTATGTCGTTATCGCACATTACGAACAAAACTTCAAACGTATTTTTTCAGTAAGAAGGTACTCGTGCCAATATTCTAAGAACAAATAGAAAACTAAGCATTTGTTTCTTATTGTCTCCAATAAGCCTTAGCTTCGTGCCCGATGTTTCGACACCGAAAACAAAGTCTACACTACCTTCACTTTCAATATTTTTTGCTTTTATTTTGCAAATTCCGACTTGGAGTTCAAACAAGTGAATTACTTTTGTTAGAAATAGTACGTTTGACTCACCACTCACCCCACTTTACGCTTGCATTGTCACGTGCCCGCCAATTTTTGTTACAACCATTACTATGAGTTCTCGATGTTGAATACAGTTGCTAGAAAACAGTGAGAAATTTGAATATTTCAATAACATTTTTTGTACAGCCGAGAGTTTTAAGATAATTGTATATGTCAACCTATACAATTATAATCGCTACATAATCCAAAGGCTGACTGGTAGAGAATGCTTTTACCATTAAGTCTGAGTCTGTACGTTATTTGTGCATAAAGTCTTTAAATAAATTAATACATAAGCAGCTTATTTGTAATATTTACAACCATCAAAGCTCTAAAATGTTTAGCATACATATATGGCGTTTATGATGACTATCTTGCTTAAATCCGATTTTTATAGAGATGATTTAGATATTTTTTTCTGACTATGAGACTGAGTGGCTGGTGGAAGATCTTTTGTGTTTAATGAAATTGAATATTTGCAAATGTTTAACGACTTATTTAGTTGACTGTACTTATGAAAACAGTTCCACAACTGTTAATTGTAATATCTATTCATTTAGAGCAAGCAAACAATACTAAATACTATACAAGACTTTGATAACGATTTACCGCTTTCCCGGATGGCAGCTATCATTGATAGACTTACCAAATATTAGGCATTTAATTCGGCATTCTCAAATATTACGTATGAGGTTCTCTTCAGTATTTCTCTTTCTCTCTTCATCCAAAATAGAAAGTGACTACATATTGATGAACTTTCGCGATTTGTACACATTATGAAAATATATATATTACGGGTCTTAATCGCGTGAATATTTTATTGCCCGACGTGGGTATAGACGAGTAGACTACCCGTGTCCACGGCCGTTGCAATACGGTCGAAACGTAGGGCAATAAACAAGGTATTTTAGCTTAAATTATTTACGCGATTAGGACCCGTAATATATATATATTTTCATAATGACTTTTTAACTATAACTTTTTTAGAATAGGACAGGCACCGGCTAAAATTGAGCCCACATTCAACTGCTCGTGCTTACGTAATCCAAAACTACTTTTTAAATCATGGTCGGCAACTAACAACGATACGACTATGTGATGACGTTACTGCTATTAGGCATATCTTACTTTTATCAAGACGACAAGATCGAGTATACGCGGTGCAGCAATCAAAGCAACGACTACGAACCACTGATATTCCCTTTTGCGCGTATTTTCATTTTTTTAAATACTTTAAAAAAAAATACGAATCTTTTTCTCGCATCAATTCCCAGTCGTACCAAATGGTAGGGGCATATTAACAAGTCAAGTCACGCGCTACCAACTTCTTTCGGTGTTCGTATCACCCTCGCCTAGTTACTCCTGAAGGGGCGTTGTTGCCACCGAGCGGCTACATCGATAAATGCCTAATACATTGTTTCTTTTCTTCGGAAAACTTTTTTGTTTCCCTTAATATAAACGGCAATATATTCGGAAGTATGGAGGCAGTTTAATAGTTTTACATGATGATTTGGGAAACTGTGTCAGCTGTTCGTCAGGGTTTGTGGGTCAAGTGATTGAAATAGTCCATCGTTAGTTGAAGAAAATGTTATTGTTCTAAGTATAAACATTTCGTGAATGTTTATTCTGTTTTTTGTTTGCTTTGTTATAAATATATTCTAATCTAAGCCTCCATTCTCATGTTATTTACTTTGAGTAATTAAATCTTTATTTATCTTAGACTGAAGATAGAAACTCATTCTAGTATTTGTAAATAATGTTATTTATCCATACTAATATTATAAATGTGAAAGTAACTCTGTATGTCTGTTACGCTTTCACGCTCAAACAGCTATACCGATTTAGATGAAATTTGGTATGGAGATAGATTACGTCCCAGGGAAGGACATAGGATACTTTTTATCGCGATAACCGACATTCACGCGGGCGGAGCCGCGGGCGAAAGCTAGTATTAAATAAATTTATGTATAAAATGCATGCTTTGCTGGGTGTCACTCGGCAAGATTGGATTCACAACGAAAAGATCCGCTGATGAACACAAGCAACCGATATAGCGCTAAGAATTAGGAAGCGGAAGTAGCAATGGGCAGGCCACATCGCCCGAAGAACCAATAACAGATGGGAAAGAAGGCTTTCTCGTGGCGACCACGACTCGGCAGACACAGTGTGAGTCGATCTCCCATTAGATGGACCGACGATCTGGTCAAACCAGCCAGGACCAAATGGATGATTGAGGCCCAGGATCGGCAGAAGTGGAAACGCGGGGAGGCCTTTCCTCAACAATGGGCGTCTATAGAAGAAGAAAAAAAATGCCCAAAGATATTAGGTATACCTGATACTTCATTGAATGATATATAGAAGATATAGAAGAATTGATAAATGATTATAGAAGTATTATCATAAAAATAAATAAGACTATATTAAGAAGGTTCGATAAAAAAACTGCGCTTCTCGTCAAAAGGGTGTAAGTGTCATAAATATATGCCCCTCTGCTGGTGCAATTTTCCCATCGTATTTTTTTATATGTACTTAGGGCTTTTATTTGTAACTAGCTGCCCCGCGCAACTTCGTCTGCGTAAATTTTCCCCGTTTTTGCAACATTTCTCATTGCTGCTCCGCTACTATTAGTCGAAGCGTGATGTTGTATAGCCTATAGCCTTCCTCGATAAATGGGCTGTCCAACAGTGAAATAATTTTTTAATTAGTATCAGTAGTTCCTGAGATTACCGCATTTAAACAAACTCTTCAACTTTATAATATTAGTATAGAAGTATGCGAGGCTGCGAAACCCTATTTTGGGCATGGTCTGACATGATCTTGCCCCGTTTAATCTAGATGAATAGAAGGAACGTCACTACGTGAATTTTCTGTAAAATATGATATTTTATGCTCAATCTTTTTACTCCCAAAAATATTGAACTTGAGAGACTTGATAGACTTTTAGTGACAACTGTCAAGCTATGTTTGCCACAGTTATATTCAAGGAAGAACTTGATGAAGGCTCAAATAGTGATATCCATTTCCGTTTGAATACAATTAAAACAAAACATCTATTACAAAAAGATTAACCCAATGTAGTTAAATTGAAAGACCACAAAACAAAATCATCGGTAGCGGAACCACAGTAACATGATATTTGAAACCAATCACCAGAACCGATCCGCCCACTAATCGACCGAGAAAACAAATCTAATTTGTTTTATTTGGATAAAACGATGATTAATTTTACAACAGATCTAAACAAATACGTTGATGATTACATACGTTTATCCTTATTTTTTAGGTATTTAAAAGTACTCAGTCTGAATTATGTTATTGATATGATTATTAAGTTAGTAACGAATGACATCCAAGTGCATAGTCCTGATTATATATTTATTCAAAGTTAATCAGTTTAAGTTTTGAAAGTATGCACGTATTAAATGCAGTGCCGGATGTATCATGCTTTCGAAGGGTTATTTCGTTTCGCCTGACACCGGCCAAGTTTGCAGGCATGATGGGGGTGGGGATGCCCCACTAAGGGGGACTTTTTGGGGCAATAGACAAAGAAATACAATACAAAAAATTTGGTACACAAAACAACCATCTGGGAACCCGTCCCTGGATCCTCCTATGCATACATTTATGAAATTTGTGATATAGACTAACTAACTTATACAAAAACTTTGCAGTTCTGATAACATTACATACCTGTCCAATTGATAACCTCGTTTTCTGACATCGGTTAAAAAGCACGAGATACAGAATCGGGAAAGTTTTAAAATGATAAAAAATATATTCATATTATAAAGCTGAAGAGTTTGTTTGTTTGTTTGTTTGAACGCGATAATCTCAGTAACTACGGGTCCGAATTGATAAATTATTTTCCTGTTGGATAGCCCATTTATGAAGGAAGGCTATAGGCTATATAACATCACGCTACGACCAATAGGAGCGGAACAGCAATGAAAAATGTTGGAAAAACGGGGTAAATTAATGCATACGAAGTTGTGTGGGGCAGCTAGTAACTGTAATATATAGTAGTCGAGACCTTCACTTTGTTAAAACAAGGATTTTTGTTGTTGCTAGAATCCATAACCTAACAGTATCTGCTTATCACCATAATGGCTGTTCCCCAAACGTAGTAAATACGAAATGTAACACAGACAAACCTTAATAAATTCAGCACCCAAGAATTTCCTCCACGAGTATATATTAGAACAAATAAACCGTGAAACTGATAAAGAAATCATCATTCACATATTACGGACACAATAAAACGTCCTAACATAACTTCTAAGGAAATAAAAGCTAGGCATTTTTCCTACAATATCTATAGTGTTTATGCCTATACGTATAGAAAACCTATGCCTGAATCCAATATCTTTGATTAATTACACGCTTATTGCTGAAGTAATGACACGTAGGATATGACAAGAGTAATAAAGCTGAAGACCTATTGTGATTAATATGTGAGCGCTGACGTGAGCCTCGCGACCCGCTAATGAAGAATGCTCGCTCCTGCGCTGTCGCTTGCTTATATAGTACCCCCACTCCTTCCCGTGATTGATGACGTAGCCGCAACGTCACGGCTCTCCTACTGGATGTACGAGTGATGTGGGTGCGATCATTTATTTAATAACAGCTGTTGTGTAAATGTATAAAAGATGGTCGCTTTTGGGGTCAGTCGAGGAAATATTAATATCAAACCTTTTGTACATGATTTCTGCGTATTATTGCCTGTCTCATTAGCTGGCGGACGCAAAAAAAAGTCTGTTTTTTCAGTCGTAGATAAAAAAATGCAAAATGTATTTGTGTTAAATATTAAAATGTTATACCTATTTAAGGTTATTTTCGTTTCTATGAGTTGTAATGTCAGAGATCTTCATACTCGCTAAAATGTCATTGCTTGTGGTGGCGGTGTGGGTCGGGTCGTTTTCCTTCCCTCCAATATGGCGAAGGGGATGGTGACCCATGCGTCAACTCTTGAACGGGTGCTAGGTACTTGGGGTGACTGGTCGACCTTGTCATTATCATCTTAAAGGTTTATTTTTGATTAATGGTTCATAAATGTTTGTATATTAAAAGTAGTCTTTCTTACAGTAATGAATCGCATGTTGCCTTTACCCTGTTCTGTAGGTGTCCACACCATAGGAGGCTAATTCATTTAAAACTTGATTTTGCCTACTTTACGTAGGTACTATGATTACTGCTTCCGTGAGTTTCGTGGTGTAATGGTTGCAGCACCTTACTGGCATAACTGTATATATACAAATTTATTGTAAAAGTTGGCGTCAAGTTCTTTTCTCACGGCTTTACTCTTGGGAACTTGACATTAAATGTAGAATCATTCTATTCCAAATTTTGTCTGACGTTCATAAGCGTTGAATTTTGTAACCTAAATGAATAAAGTACTTTGACTTTGACTGAATTTGGACAACTTGCATCAGTCCTTTAACATGGTGTGTGGTATATTAGTCGCAGCACCTTACCCCCATATCAAGTTTATAAACATTTAAACATTGGCAATTTGAAAAGAAGAAAGCAGTGGCTGCGAGTTTTTATTGCTAAGTTCTTTTCTCCGGCTTTGCCTATTGTTTGCGAACTTGGCATTACATGTACATGTAGAATCCCGAAGTATCACAAGAGTGGTTTTGCATCCTAAGTAAATAAATTAATTTTGAATTTTTGATTTTTTTTTTGTGTTGTTACCAACACAAAGGGTTACAAAGGGTACCAACACAACTTTTTTTTTTTTTGCGGGTAGGTGTTAAATAAGTTTACACTTTGCTGCGATTTAAAAATTTATTTTTAAATAAAATATTAAGTTTTAAGTGTATTGTGCAACTTTTCTGTACTTCATGCATTATAATTACATAGTACTCACGTTTGTACAGCCTCTTATGCAGTATTAACAACAAGTTTTGCACCACCTACCAGCATACCACTCACACCTTCAATATGTCACAAGTCAACGAAATTAGGTCCTCTCAAAAGTCACTAGAAGAGATGTTCACCCGTAGAATGAATGAGCTTGAAGCGCAACTAACTAGTGGAGTATCTTCCAGAGATACTGTTGCGAAAGTAGCCGAGGAGTTTCGCACCTTTAGGGAGCTTGTATTTGATATGCTTGGTATGCTCCGCAACCAAGTCAATGACTGCCTCAAGATTGTAGACGAGCTGGAGACACGTTCAAGACGCAAAGCACTTCTTTTCATAGGTGTCGCTGAATCAGTGAAAGAAGATTGCACTGCTGAAACACTTAACTTAGTGCAGAATAAGCTCGGTCTCAAGGATATTGCTCAGTGTGACATCAAAGTCTGCCACCGGATAGGAACAAAAAGTGGAGATCGGCCCCGACCTATACTTATCCGGTTCGCCAATACAGATCTCAGATCTGCTGTCTGGAGAGCAAAGTCCGCATTAAAAGGCTCTTCAGCGTCGGTTAGAGAATTCCTAACCAAAGCTCGACAGGCAGTCTTCAGCAGGGCTCGTCAGCATTTTGGGATGCGAGCTGTATGGACTTTGGAAGCCACTATCAACATTAAGACGCCGGACAGCAGCCGCCACAAGCTGTCTTCGATTGAGGAGCTGGAGCTTCTGATTGAGAAGCACCCTCTTAATACATCTAAGTCTGCTAAGGCTACTTCTTCGCATAAATAGCTTCATTGCGCTTATTTTGTGATATTTTGTGTAGTGTAAAAAATTTGTTTACATGCTTTGCCCAGTGACTAATTCAATCGCAACTAGTTGGTACGTAAACACCTCAAATAACTACCTTATACTTTTTTATTTTTTTTTATTTTTTTTCTCTCTTACAGATTCTATACCCACAACTTTTAAATAAATTTTCGTTAGATAAGTTTTATTTATTGTCAGTTTCCGTTTGACACATGACAGTCCATAAATCTGTCCAACTGGTTGCGTTCAGAAATGCACTAGGTACCTACTTTCATTGTTACGTTTAGTTTACTGGTTTTCTGACTTGTCCGTATTATTGTTTATTAATTTGTGAGTGTCGACTGGCGGGTGGTGCAGAAAGGTTTTGTCATAGTTTCAAGTAAGTAGTAGTTTCAAGTAGTACATAAATTTATATATATATTCACATTCATTTATTTATTTAAAGGAATATACATATAAATTATTTTTTATATGTTTAGTTTATTATATTTATTTATTATAGAATATATAAATATCATATTTAAATTGAATATAATTCATGTCTGATAATGAATCATTTCATTCTGCAAACGATTCAATTGCTTCTTCGATTGACGACAGTTTCAGTTCGGTTACAGATACACTTGGTGACTTTTTGCGAGTAACATTTAACGAGCAACACAAATTTTTATTTAATGTTTGCCATATCAACGCGCAGAGTATCCCTAGTCATTACAGTGATTTAGTGGAGGCGTTCGCCGATTCCAACATACATGCCATCTTAGTTTCGGAGACTTGGCTCAAACCTCACCTTCTTTCTACTTCCTACGCTCTCCCTGGCTTCATTCTTATTAGGAATGATCGGGTGGGTAAGAGAGGGGGTGGAGTGGCTATTTATCTGCGTAGTAACTTCTCTTTTAAACTATTATCTTCTCCGATTTCTAGTAACTCTACTCCTGCTGAATTTCTTTTTCTTGAGGTTTGTTTCAAAGGAGCCAAAGTCATTCTTGGTGTGGTTTATTCTCCTCCCGCAGCGGATTACTTCTCCAGTTTCGAAACGGTTCTGGAATCTATAGGGTCAGAGTATACTCACCATATCATCATGGGCGATTTTAATACCGATCTACGCTCGTGTAACTCCCTCCGTTCTCGTAGGTTACTCCAGATCGCTAAATCAACTAACTTTCACATCCTACCTTTACAAGCTACTCACCACAACGCGGATGGAATGGATACCTGGCTAGACTTAATTCTTACCACGGCTCCTTCTTTAGTTCGTCGTCACGGGCAATCTTTAGCTCCAGGTTTTTCACACCACGATTTAATATTTCTCTCCTACACACTGAAACCACCAAAACCTGGCCCTAAGATTTTGAACATACGTTGCTTTGGGCGGATTGACGAAGGAAAACTTCGGGAAGATGCGTCGAGGTTAGACTGGGAACTCGTATTCGAGGCTCCTACGGTTGATACCAAAGTCAACATTTTTAATAAACTGGTCGTGGGCCTGTACGATATTCATGCACCTATTAAAAAAATAAAAATTAAGCGCCCTCCTGCCCCCTGGATGACTAATGGCATCAGGATGGCTATGCGGCGTAGAAATCGAGCTTTCCGTAAATTTATAAAAGACCGTGACGAGGACAATTGGGCCCTGTATAAAACTGCAAGGAATCGGTGTAATCAGATGATTCGCAACGCCAAACGCCGCCATATTCTAATAAATGTAAATTCATCGTCCCCAAAGGGTATGTGGCAGTTCCTAGGTACTCTGGGAATAGGCAAACGAGGTAGTAGTGACCCTCACACGACGGTTGGTATAGATGACATCAATGATCATTTCTCCTCTCTTGTACCTATTGATAATCTAACCAAGCGTCGCACTTGTGAGTACTTAGCTGAGCTTCCCCGCCCCAACATAGACTTCTTTCACTTTTCTTCAGTAGATCCTGGCGAGATCAAAAAGATAATTCTTTCCATTAAATCTAACGCTATCGGAAACGATGGTATTAGCCGTCGCATGGTTATGTCTATTCTTGATCATCTTCTTCCTGCTTTATCACATATCATAAACTTCTCTCTCGATTCGGGGACATATCCATCTTCATGGCGGTATGCTTTTGTCATTCCTATACCGAAAATTTCAAATCCTACTCTCCCTAATCATTTTCGGCCTATCTCTATTCTACCTTTTCTATCTAAAGTGCTGGAGGCCTGTGTACATAAGCAAATGACACAGTTTGTATACCGAAACAATTTGTTAAGTCGCTATCAGTCAGGCTTCAGGCCAGGACACAGCACCACATCTGCTCTTCTCAAAGTGACTGGTGACATTAGAGCAGGCATGGATGAGACTAAAATTACTGTCTTGGTTTTGGTGGACTTTTCCAATGCCTTCAATGCCGTCAGCCATAATTTCTTACTTTCCATTCTCTCCCATCTGATGTTCTCGCCAGATTCTCTGGATTGGTTCTCTTCTTATCTTCGGGGACGCCAGCAGTCCGTGCGCGTGGGTAATTCTTCATCGAGGTGGCGTGATCTCGACGCTGGTGTTCCTCAAGGCGGTATTCTTTCTCCTTTATTATTTTCTATTTTTATTGACCTCATTACTAAAGTCCTTCAGTGTGCGTTTCATCTTTACGCTGACGACTTGCAGGTGTATGCTCAGGCTGGTTTGAATGATCTGTCCGAGGCCATCACAAAGCTTAATGAGGACCTTGACGCGATCAAGACCTGGTCAGATAAGTTTGGCCTAACAGTAAATCCTTGCAAGTGTCAGGCCATCGTGATAGGGAGTCAACGAATTTTAAGCCGATTGAACACCGACACATTGCCATCAATAATATTTAACGGCTCAGTTATCCCTTTTAATGAATCGGTTAGGAATCTTGGTATTTTCATGGACACCCACCTCAACTGGCAAGCTCAGGTAACTAGTGTTAGTCAAAGGGTTACGGGTACACTGCGGGCTTTATATTGTCTAAAGAATTTTCTTCCCTCTAATACCAAGTTAATGCTTGTCCAGGCGCTGATATTTCCCTTGATTGACTATGGTGATGTATGCTATCTTGACCTGAATGCAGAACTCCTTAATACATATGACCGCCTTCTAAATAACTGCATTAGATTCATTTTTAATCTTCGCAAATTTGACCATGTCTCTTCTTACCGTTCCAAACTGAAATGGCTCCCTATTCGCCAGCGTCGTAGTTTGCGCGCTCTCACTACACTCTATTCAATTCTCAATTCTCCTACTGCACCCTTATACTCGACTTCTAACTTCCAGTACTTGCACTCCTCTCATAGTAGAGATCTACGATCTACCAACAATCTGCTTCTTCTATGTCCCTCTCATTCTTCTGGATTCGTTGGTACCTCTTTCCTTGTTCAGTCTGTTTCCCTCTGGAATTCGCTGCCCCCCGAAATTAGACAAGCACCTAATCGTCTTAATTTTAATTCGAAAGTACGTACTCTGTTCCTGGATGAACTAGTTGAATCACCTCTACATTTGTAACTTATATGTAATTTATGTAGGTATATATATAGAATTTATGGTATGTAAGTATATATGTATTTATGGTATTTATTTATTGTGTATTTATGTAAGTATATTTAATTAGTTTTGTTATACTATTATTTATATATATTTTTTTTTAGTTTTCTTTGTCTGATTGTATGTAATATCTACAGGTTAACTGCACCTACATACTACATTTCTACATCGCCCTAAGGTAGACTGGCAGAGAATGCTTTTAGTATTAAGTCCGCCTCTGTACAATTTTGTGCATAAAGTTTTAAATAAAATAAATAAATAAAGGGAGGATCTCGTCTGTACAGTAGTTCGCCTAAAATTGAAGAAAAGAACAGGAATCATCAGTATCAGCCTTTGTCAGTCCGTTGTTAGAAATAAATCTCACCCAATTTACTCCACGTCACCTGATCCTCCGCCTTCCGCATCCAGTCTTTCCAACAACCTTCGTTATATCGCCGGTCCTTCTGACTGGGGGTCGCCCTACCTTGTGTTTAACGAGTCGCCGTCTCCACTCTTGAACTTGTTTTCTCCAGTTGCCATAGTTACTATAACATCAGAATCGACAGCATTACCTTTCCTAAATCTAACACGAAAAATCCCACCCGTAATCCGTGAACGTACGTTGTTTTGATTAATAAGTGCTGTTGACACTTTAATTAACCCGGCTAAAAGTCCCGCCTCTTTGTTCCAGATGAATGGGAATGCTTAAATGGCAGAATACATATACAGGTCGGTCGGCTAACAGGTCAACATGAAAGTTACGCACATATAGATTCGGATTAGGGAGCTCTCAATTTGTTTGTCATTCGACTGACTTCTACCGAGACCTGTGTATATTCGCTTCTATTCATGTGTGAGTCTATTTTAGCTCGTTGTAGGAAGCCGGCTTTTTGTATCTATATAATTTGTGCTCAAATGGCAGGCTACACCCCTTATGAATAGGCTTTTATTTAAACCAACTAACTTTTGGTGATAATTTTGTTTCAACTTTGGCTTTCTGGTTTTCTATTCGATGTTAAGACTGTTGGATGTTAATTATTGTTTGGGTAATGAGTTGTAAGGTATTGCGATTATGTCTTGAAAGAACTTTGGTTACGCTTAGGTCAGAACTCTATAGATATAATTTTGCTGAATGTAAAAGGTTCAGTTGGGAAGAAATAGCCGAATATATCATGTTTAGCTTTTACTGGGTTATGTTGGGTTTAGTTTAAACATTACTAATTAAAAGGCTAGCTACATCATTCTCGTGTTATTTATTTGTCAAATCGACCTTACCAAATAGATGTAAGTACATCTATAAAATACTAGCTGACCCGCGCAACTTCGTTTGCGTAAATTTTCTCCGTTTTTGCAACATTTTTCATTGCTGCTCTGCTCCTATCGGTCGTAGCGTGATGATATAGCATGGATACCCCATTTATCGAGAAAGGCCTATAGCCTTTCTCGATAAATGGGGTATCCAACAGTGAGATAATTTTTCAATTCGGGCCAGTAGTTTCTGAGATTACTGCGTTCAAACAAACAAAAAAACTCTTCAGCTTTATAATATTTGTACATATATACGTAATATGAAGTTAGTTTCTTTGTTGATATACTGAAATAATTATGATGAAAGAAGCTAAAATAGCTCGAAGCTTGTAGATGAATAACTATAGGTAACTCTAACTTTTATTGCTCTAAACAATTTTATAAATAAACATAAATACTTTAAATACTACAAAATACAATAAAAGTTAATAAAAACCAAACGATAAACGTTAAAAAATTTAACGAAATAATACTTGCTTTTATAAAATATACAGGAATAGTACACACAAACAACTTAAATACCTTAACATTCTAATAAAACATGCAACTAGAGGATAAAGCGTTTACTAAAATAATATTAAAAAATAAAACTGGGTAAAGTCCTAATAGGAAAATACAAAGAGAAAAATAGTTGAGCATTTATCGCATTTTCTAGCTTCGCATGGTCATTTAACACTGTTATAAACAAAGGAAGTTAATTCAAACTGTTCTAAAGTTGTTTCATAATAAACTCGGTGCTAACAAAAAGTCTAGTTTTAATAACGCACAAACCAAACAATGTAAACAAAGAAGAAAGTTAATTTTGCACAGAGAAAAATATCGCGAGACAAAAATGGCTGCCGCTAGTGTGGTACGCATACGATTTTAAAGTAATTTACATTTTTACGAGCGAGGTTCGTTGTTGCAAAAAAATAAAAACAAGTTGACCACGGAACGGATTTAGTGGACCTTATTGAAATGGAGTTGAAACAATTTGTTTATGAAGTGTAGAGGGAGAGATTAAATCGATAAAAAAATTATTGTCTGTAAATTCGGTTTACGGACGATAATTTTACGTGATAACGTCATAAGAAAACATCGATGATATTTGAATAAAGAACCATGCCGTTGCTTGCAACGCATTCATTCGCTATTGCTTAGCAACCCATCAATAAAGTGACATGCTCAGCAACCAATCAATAACGTGACATGCTCAGCAACCAATCAATAACGTGACATGCTTAGCAACCAATCAATAACGTGACAATTGTTCGTGCGTGCACCCTGTCATCGATTTATAAGACGTTATCACGTCAAAAGTACTTATCGACTTTAGTTATTATTTATATTTTATTTCAGTGCATATTTCTGACATAAAATTATAGGTGTTGTGAACAATCGATAAAATAATTGCACTCGATTCCACATTATTGTTATGGGGATGTACTGATGTTTGTCGCGCTTTCACGCAAAAACTACTGAAAAGCTTTTGATAAAACTTCACAGTAGAGTAGTATATACATCAGAAAGACAACATTAAAAGCCGAACACAACGTGGGCGACGCCGCGTTAAATCTAGTTTGAAAGCCAAGGCCAAGACACGTTATCAGCTAAAACAATAATTCACTTGCCTACAACAAATAGTTATTACTCATCAAAACAACAAGAACGAACCAATTTATTTAATAAAACAATTCCTCACTACCACAGTTGTTTACTACATTCAATTTATTTTTCAATTTCTTAGCAGTATCGAATAAATACGTCACTGTCATCTCCAAAATGGGTAAGTACTAAACAAAATTACCCTCACTGTGTATTAAATGGATTTTACATGTTTATACTACCGACTACAGACGTCAGGTTTTGCGTTATCAATCAACATTTTTATCGTGATCACACTAATTCCCTTTCGATTTGTCACTCTAACTAGCTTTGTATGGATTCGTATATTAGTCTAACAGGTAAACTAAACCTTCTGTCTGCCATTTAAAGTTTATATTTGAATGTCAGTGTCGACATAAATCCCGACACCGCATTGCAATTTAATGACAAGCCCAGATCGAGTCAGACGGCAAAAAATTGTCGCGTCTGCGGTGATGTCATATTAGATTTATAACAGGAATATGTCAAGTAAATGTGTGTATAGACAGCCCACCAAAAATACAGGAAATTAATCCAATGTTACAGATAATGGATGTCTTTATAAATTATATTTATATTGCAATTAAAGCCATTAACGTCGAAGCCTAATAGGCAAAAGATCAATAACGAATAAAATATGGAGGCCTATGATATAATAAAGCAACACGAATGCCTATAAACAAAACTAAACGAGACAAAGCTACATAACTCAATATGAATTGTGTGCATTTAACACGCGAATCGCTAACTATTCGAAGATAGAATCGATAATCGATTTGATCGAATCGTGTTGAACAACACTAATCCGATGACATCAACGCCAGGTGGGTGCCTCTAGTTAATTTGAATTTGAAAATGGAAGTGTTTTAATTCGATTGTCTGGTTTCCTTTTCGGTACGCCAATCAAATTATTTTCGTTAGTCATTAAAAAGATTTAAGAATTTAAATATTATTCTATTTAACAGGGCTGTACTTACTAAACTTTTTGTAAGTTATAGTCTGTGTCTGTGTCCATTTATACCATCGTAACACCTAAACCAATGGACTGATTTGAATGCTATTTGTTTTATTAGAAAGTTTCTTTAATCGGTAGGTATGATTCCTGTTTAGTAGTTTTAAAGTTAAATCAGCTTTTTGTCTTATTTGTACAGAAATTTAATAAGACTTCCAAAAAGGAAAGAAGTTTTCAGGGTTCATGTATATTTATGAGTATTTTTTTTTTTTTTTAATTTTAATGAAGTATTGTTAGAATCGTTAATATTACCTAAATGTGTAATGTGAACTTGATTTCATTATTACTGAATATGACATGGCGTAAAAACATAATATTAAATTACGCTTGATTATGCCTTTTAAACCATAAATAAACCACAAAGTACTGAGAGTACAGAAGGTAAACTCATAGTCATATGTACGGTGGTCGGCCAAGAAAGTGGTCTATCAGCTAAGACAAAGATTCCTTTGTAACCAAATAGAGATAAAATTGAGTTAGTAACTGACAGAACATTATTGCAAGCGATAATCAACTTTGTTGTTTATGCAGTAGAAATTAATTTCACGATGGCGTGCTTCGGCTTCTTGCAGTCGGCCAAAAATGTTTTTGGCTGACTGCAAGAAGCCGAAGCATCATACACCTAAATATTGTTTACAGACACTATAGAGCGTACTTTGGGTTACGTAATACGTAAAGCTTAGCGTAAGTTAAACTTGAAGAAGATCATAACAAAGCATTTGCTGACTGTTAAAATTACTATTCATAGCGCAAGCTTAGCATAATCTTAGAAGATTATATCTATACAGTCAATGGTCAGGACTTGCTCAAGTATTTATAGTGTACCTAAGCTTTGCCTCTGTGGCGCGATGGGTGTGTTTCCCACTGCTGCGCAAGAGGTCGTGGGCTCGATTCCCACACGGGACACCACTTTGTGTGATCCACAAGTTGTTCCGAGCCTGGGTGTACTTTGTGCCCGTGACTTGTGTGTAAATTAATCCCTGTCCGCCCGAAAGGGCTGTGTAGGTATTCAGTTAACAATGCTAAATAAATAGCTAATAAATATAAGATATCAGTTTTTATTGTGTGTTTTTTTTAAAGAACTTTTACTCAATAAGTTTCAGTCAAATGCCGTGTCCGTAAATGATTTCTATGTTATTTATTCGATGTGCGTTTGTATGTAACTTACCTTCTGTGCTCTTTGTGTATTGTGTAGATATAAACGGTTTGCTTACTAATGGATAATTCTAGGAACAACGTGTATTATTCGCGTAATGTTGCAAGCATTGCTTATCGAGTCACGTTGCATTGCAATACTAACAGTACTACATTATGACGTCATTAATTTGTACATAATTTCGTGCAGAACAAAGCTTAGGTTATTATTCACAGCTATTTGATTACTGTGTTTATTAATTACTAGTTTATACCTATGTACTGACCATTCTACTTGAGCTCTTTAATGTATGGCGTGGCTAGTAAAACGAAGATCAAGCTGTATCTAATCTATACTATAATATTATAAAGCTGAAGAGTTTGTTTCTTTGTTTGTTTGTTTGTTTGCACGCGGTAATCTCTGGAACTACTAAACCGAATTGAAAAATTCTTTCACTGTTAGATTTTTTTTTCAAAGAAACTAGCAATGTGGGATTGTGGTTCCACATTACTAGCAATCCTGGTAACCCCTCCAGCTAAGCTCTATGGCTTGTGTTAGGAGTGGGTTCACGTCGGTAGTATAATGGCCAGGATTCGAACCCACGACCTCACGATTGCGAGACCGATGCCTTACCGATTAGGCTATCGCCGCTTCTTATAGCCCATTTATTGAGGAAAGCTCTACAATTTTTAACAGTAAAGTCAGTTTTTACATTTCCATGAAACTGTTTTTATTAGCAGTTTTTAATTTGATGTAATTATTAATCTAAACGTCAATTTTTTCAGTAAAGATTCTTATCCGAGATAGACAAGAGATAGGTAAGTTAGTAAACTCTATTTCCAAAGGGATGAAAAAACGAGCAAAGCCGCAAGCAAAACCTAGTTTATTAAAGGATTTAATAAATGAAACCATTATCCGAAGCGAACGCGATTAATCTAAAGATGATCACATTTCCGATCATTAATAAAATCTAGGATTACATTGGCATAATCGCTTCACAAATGCGGAAAAACGAATGCAGAAACATCGAATCCATTCTGTTTTGTTCCCTGATTTACTTCGCTATCAAACATACATATGGATGGACCTATATCCTTTTAATAAACTACATATTCATGATTCTGTGTTATGTATGTACGAGGTTTTTCCTTAATAGGAACAATAAGAGATGTTGGTTTCTGTATTGGTATGGATGCAACTTGTTACTGATTTTATTTGTTCTTGTGTGATGTTTGGCCAATGTTTGGATGTGATGCTTGTCAAATGTTATTTGTTAATGTATGTCAAGTATTTACTGCTTTTAAACTTTCGCAATTTTTATTACGTTTTATTTACCCGACGTTTGGATCAAATTCCGCCGATCGTGGTCACTGGTCGACTGATGATCGACTAGTCGATGTTCACACCATGACCCTATGTTTAGCGTATTCAGCAGCTTCCATGTACCAGGTACCATTGTACAGGTTGAATTCGACTCAGAAATTGTTGTTCCAAGTCTGGACGTACTTTCTTTTTAAAAGACGACTCCCGCAATAGTTTACAAGCCCTGTGTCGCAGGGGACTTTACAAACATACAAGTCACGGACACAAAGTACACCCAGACTCGAACAACAATTTGTGGATTACACAAAGTGGTATCCCGTGTGGGAATCGAACCCACTCCCACCGCGCCACGCATAGGCTCTATAACCGCTGTATCTTTGTAAGATGCAGGGCTTGTAGGTACGCTAGGAATTGTCTTTTGAAAAATAGGAACATTACATTATATTAATCACATAAATTAATTATAATAACTTTATACACACGTAATTAACGGTTATGAATAAGTCTGGAAGTAAATAATTACGTAACTTGCGATAAGATTTCTTCAAGCACTTCCCAATTTGATAACCTTTATACAATTTTATCTTCCTTATATTATTCAACTTATTCATCTATGCCTCAATATAGCATGAGATAGTAAATTACGTATATTCAGTTTCCTGACGCCCAACTATGTTGTTCCCGCGTGTCCGCCCGTTTCCTTCCTTGCTTCGCTTTGCTGTCTCACGCAGACTTCAAGTCTGAGGTCTAAGCTATAAACGATTAGATTATATTAATAAATGTAAAATATTTTAACAACTTGACTTTTTAACATTTTTACATGGTTGTCACGAAACGCTTGTTAACGCGGTATTATGCAATGGCTATATCTTTTAAAGGTTAATTATAATGAGATTTTTTCTACCCAATTAATCGAAGACAATCATGTTGCCCTAAATTTTGTTATTTTTTCGTGTTACGTCGTACGATACGTTAAACATAATTCCAAATATTTGACTTGACGGACACCAGTTACGAAATTGTATGAATCTTACAAAGCTCTGTCCCGTATAGGAATCAAAACCATAGACTTTTACACAGCAATCATGTGCACGTTATGCCACGGAAGCAATTGAAGTAATAAAAAGAAGATTAACCTAATAGGGACATAAAAATAGATTAAAATGAAGAAAAGTATACTACAGGCAAAAGTAATCCGGAAAGCAACGAACATTTAAATAATCTATTAATTTTAAAAGTGCAACATTTTCACAGTATAAATCACCGGACCGCCGCGTATAAACGCGACCGCCCGTAAATTAATCTCACAAAGATCGTTCCAGAAAAGTCCGAAATAACGCGATTAAGCGAATGAAAGGCCCGAAATGAACAAAGCAAATGTGATTACGGAGTTGCCAGCTAAAAGAAATAGGTAATATTTCTTTTGTGGATTGCTGGTAGCTGTATTTTTTTAATTCGCCCTCTGGCTATCCGTTTTCCTTTATCCTATTCCTTTATTCATTGATAGCCGCAGACAATGGAGGTTTTAATCGAAAATGGCCGATGGAAATTTATAAATACACTTTTCGGTAGTGCGAAGGATTTTGTTCTCGTTTGCGTTACTGGATTTATTTGTAACAATGCTGTATGTTACCACTGTTATTAAAGTATTTAATTCTCTATTATCCCTATGATATCTTAAGATATTCTTACATTCAGTTTGCTTCTTCATAAACACATTTTATTCTTCTAACTTCTTAATATATTTATAGTGCCTCTGAAAGCCCTGCCATACCAATGAGTTGATTTAAAAGCACACAGTGTAGTGTGTATACACTTACTGCTCAAATTCTTATAAAGAATTTGAAGTTCAATAACAGTGCCTAAAAATATTTTATCTTAAAACAAAAGGGAATCCATAAAATTTTAAGCGAAACGTTTGATTGCATAGATGAATGAATAAAATATGACTGCTGGGTTACATTCTTAACTTCAACGATATTTGATTACATTAGAGTGCGTAAGCCCGTTGAGAATTCAAGTTGAAACTCTTAATATTATATTGATGAAGCAAAATCAAGTTTACTTTACCATTTCATTAAATATTTATTAACATTTTAAGTTATATTTTTGTATATGTATTGATAGTTAACGTTTCTTGCGTGTGCGTACATTTATTTACTTATTAACTAATACAACAATGTATCTGTCGTTTTCCTGCAAAGCCTCATGAGTCATAACTCAAGCTAGCATGAAGTAATATGACGGGACCCACTCAAACATAACTACATTGGAAGCGGGGCGACGACGCGCCGGTGGCGGCGGCGACGCGAGCGGGCGTGCCACAGGGCGCGACGCCGGGACCCATCTAGGGACCTGACAAATTGTCGTCTGGTAACTTGACAGCGCCCCTCGCGGATATTGCCGTAACTGAAGCAAACATCGAGGGAAAGTTTATATTTAATCTGAGACTTGGGAACGCAAAAAGCGCAATCCAACTTCGGCTGGCATCGCTGTTGTTTTTAGAACAAGTCTTATGAATTGGTATCGTGGTTAAGTTTGCTCGTGACAAGAATTGTTATACAGTATGTTCTTGGTTATAAATATTTTGTTAAGTCTGCGGAATTGAGTTTAATTAATTCGCACCAACATATTGAATGTTGAATACGCTGAGACCACATGATTCATTAATTTAAATAAAGATCGTTGGATTTGTATTTAGTGTTATTAATAATGCACACATCTCAATTGATATGGTGCATCTAAATGATACAAATAATAGTTGACAATGATTACAATAGTATGCGAAATAATATTCTGTACTTAATAAAATTGTAAAAAATGCATCTTAGAAAATATTCACCAAAGAACCAAACCAAGAACTAACTCTTAGCCGTGTCGAACGCAAATCCGCGGGAGCGCTAATTATTTTTAATCGCGCCAACTTTGCATATCAGAGCGCGTTTTTATCCCAGATAGGGTTAAACCCCGTACTAAGCAACTCGAGCGGCCGGTCGTTATCGTTTGACTCAGAATTACCTCCTAAAGGCTGAAACGACGGTAAGAATTAAATGATGTCTGATAGTAGAGGCACGACTCTGATATTGTGATTTGCATAAAATGAGGTTCTAGCACAGGCTGGAGGTTGAAAATGTAAAGTAAATAAGAGGAGTTTCACTAAGAGTTACGCGGAGATAAGTAATTGTACGAACGCTCATTGAAGTTAGCTCCTACCGAATCTCTACATCATTATGAGTACACGGAGTATATAATGAATTACTAACAGTACTGTTAATCCTTTTGAATTCTCGATTCTTGGTTGCTTATTATTCATCAAAGACTAATTTTCACTATGATTTGATCATTATTTACTCCGATGCTCTTAGCTCACATTATAGATTATCGTGCGTTTGTATAGCTTGAGTACAGATATAAGTCCTTAATTACGTCTAGGCAAGGACAATTAGACTCATGTCAAATTAAATTAAAATAATTATAACGAGCTAGTTAGCTCAATCTTGAAGTCTGTCATTAATCTTTGGAAATTCGATTACAAACTAATCATAGTTTTACTTTTGATGATAACTTAATTAATTCTTTTTTTTATTCTAGACTTTATTGCTAACTGTAAATTATTACATAAACCAGCAATTTATGATTCGTACTCACAAAATTCTTGTCTTCGCAAAAAATATAATTTTGGTTCACATCTGGACCGCGTTAATGTTAGGATAATTGCACGAACAACTTGTTCCAGACAACCTTGAGTAATGTATGTTATAATAACTGTTGGTATTATAAGAAATATGGCACAATGTTGGAGATGATATAAACAAAGTAATGTATGAGGAAACATGTTCATATCTTGGTACAGTAAAAGTAATTAAGTCGAGGATCGTATCGACATAGAACCATGTGGAAATTTAACAAGCTATCTAAAAAAAATACTATATTATTATAATGATGACAGATGTGGTGAGTTATATACATATTAAACAATGCCAAAAACAATTCAGACTACACCTATTGATAAGTAAAGCGGTGCAAACATACAAGAAAATAATTGTTCCGGAATCAAATGTGAATCTAGTTTTTTATTCTAATTTTCAAAAATCTTTGAAGATACAAAAAATAATTATTTTAAAAGTTACTTTTACAGAAGATTACATTTTGATTTTCATCCTCATCGGCTTTTAAATAACAAACACTTTTATCTTAGCCTTTTTCTTTATAAAAAATGTAGATGCGACCGCATTAAATTTTAAAATTTACTTTGGAACAAGATAAACAAAAAGAGGAGCTCAGCTAGCGACCCCGAGTCACGGCTCATCACCCCAAAACTCGAAGCGAAAAGAACGTGACTGACGTAGGCCAATCCGAGTGCGAGTAATTAAAAGTTTACCAGAACTAGTGGAGGGGAACTCCAGCCACCTCCGAATGCATAAACTTATACTAATTAGTGAGGAATTCTTTCGAAGTAACGCCCCGCCAAGATTTGGAAGTTTGTCCAACTTCGACGGCCCGAGTGTCTCAGCTTTTAATTGGGAATCTTAAGGAATTCGCTTTGTCAAGGAATTCGCTGAACAAACTGTGACTGTCTTGATAATATTTGTATATCCTGTTTCACATTGAACGATGGTAAACACTTATTCTTTTTTATACGTATACACATAAAACGTTTGAGTTAATGTTGCGAATATTCCCAGCCTAAACTTCCCACGAAATAACGAGACACGTGCCAAAAAAGTCTTCCACTTTACGACCTGTTTCGGGACCTACTAGTAAAATAACAGAAAATTGGCACATCCACAAAGTCGGTTTATTGTTCTTGGAACATGTCGATATGCTTTAGCCGGCACTATTCATTCAAGAAGAACCTATAATTGGGAACTGTGACGAGTTTAGTGGAAATAATACGCAAAGGAAGGGCACACAAGACGAAGTTATGGGTACGTCGACGGTACGGAACCGGCGCGAGAGGCAGGCGCGTTAATTAAGCAAGAATTTACTGTATTCAAACGCAAACTTTAAGTCAAACCCACCAAACTTGGGCACCAAATTTGTTTTCTCGTATACGTACGTATCTTCATTAACTTTACGAGTAGAAACTTATTACGTATGTTTGACTAGGGACGCATTAGTGCTGCGGTGGCATCGCACACTCCTAATCCGGCCAATGTTCGAATTTCAACTAATTTCTGGACGCATAAGGCACCCGAATTCGACCCAATTATAAAGCCGGGTCGACTCAAATTTGGACCAATTAGATGAGCCAACGAGCTGTGTCGCACTCGGGAGCAGTTTTGTCGGCAATATAATTTATTAGGGCGGCTCAAAGTCGAAGGCTTTAACCCTTAAAGACTCGAGTCAAATTTGATTACGGACGTTTTAAACGTGTCCCCTCGGTCGCACTCCAAGTTTTAAACGAATAGTCTGAGTTACCGGCCGGTTGGTCACAATGATTGAGATAAAATGGTGCAAGACGAGTGGATCGTTCTCGGGTACGAAACGGTCCTTTTCTGGTTCTCACCGTCCCTTGATACTGTTAATCTGTTATTGAGAAGTGAGACAAACGATTTCACCATGATCCGAGTGTTGACTTGAATTATCAAATCATTTATTTCAATTTCCACCCTGTTATTGTGATTTCCGTTTCCCAAGGTGGGGGGTGTGTCTGTGAAATGTCATTTGACTTTTAATATGTTAGTCCAAAACAAAGAGTGCTTGGACAGTCGATAATATTTAAACCAAGAAAAACAAACATTCAATAATCTTACAAACATTTTATCCCTTTTTGCTTATAAATAAAAAGGATATTGCTCTGGTTTAAGTAGCACCTATTTGAAACACTGTACAATCACAAGTGTGTAGAAAAAAAATTAGAGACCGACAGGTTCAAAACATCCATGTTTTCAACTAAACAAACAAAATTTAAAATATATAAATGTTTGAAAATTAAATTCGAAGGTACTTCTAAAGATTTAAGAACATAAATTAAGACCAAAAAATATAACATTTATCCAACTGCAATACGATCTGCTTTGTATTTGTTCATTCTTCAAAATTAATCCAACAATGGCCAAATACCCACAAAAAATAAATAAAAAAGTTCTAAACCAAATCCCTTTAGAAGAGAATAATAGAGTTTCACATTTACATTTTTATTTACGTTTCTAATGAATAGCAAAAAGTATTGCCTTTAAAACTCTCCCTAAAAAGACATTCTTCGTTATCAATTAAATTCTTTTGGCGTACTTTTTTGTCTTGATTATTTTCCTCAGGGTCCATTCCAACGGAGAAAGTTACTTGAACTACAATTGAAACATTCATTCAAATTGAATGGAAACCTGAATTTCGTGAAAAAAAATCTAGGTTTATAGTAATTGCGTGAAGGCTTTCGTAGAGAACATTTGATACAATTAATGTAGTTAAGTTTCTCTGGGTAATGCGAAAGGGCCATCACTTGGCAGAATCCTACGATGGTACTTAAGAGCCAAAAGACAGTCATTGGTCTTCGCTACTCTAGAATTATAACACATCGGGATCAAGAAAGAAACTTCAAGCATTATTTTCCACAAATTTCTTCTAGCCGAAAGATTTTTTAGAAACGTTGTTTACTAGATTTCAGATAGATTCATTCCTTTATCGAATTGGTTGATAACATTTAAAAAAATGAGTAAGCCTAACCATCCAATGCCTCGGGACATTTAAATGTTTTTAAAATTGACTCAAGAAACGAAGCTTTTTTTTGTAAATGGTGCTATTGATATTAAGCATCGGGGCCGTTTGATGTCGTACTTCTTCGACCCTAATCGCTTTTCGCCATTTACTTCGTGATTTTTCAACGAACGACTCGTTTTGAAAGCCAACAAACTAATGAATGTAAACAAAGTATCGTTTTTGAAGGATTTTTAGCTCATTTTGAATTTAGAATCTTGTGTTTTTGTACTTAAATGGAGTTCTGTTTGTGAGGCGAGTTCCACGCTGTTTGCTTTCCCAGTATAATGAACTCATTATTAATTTAATTAAAACTTTTGTAAGATGTTTAGAAATTAGAGCTGTCACTCTGTCGTGTACTTGTAAAGATTTTAAATTGTCTTATTACCTTCTACGCTTAGTCTTGACTAGTGGCGTGAAGCGATTTTTAAACCTCTTTATTCGACCTGAATTTATAAGTAGAGAGCGGTCTCATTACTTAACCTCGGTGATTGATCGATAGGCAAGTTTGCCACTACGTCTCTAAGCAATTTCATAGCAGGCACTTCAAATATATATATTATTAGTTAGTATAAGCTCATGACTTCATATTAATTAGCTCCAAGCAACTGAAAATTTACAGCCCAACCCTCTTTCACCAACTTATCATTTTGTAAACTGCGATTAATTAAAGAACTGTATGTAACACCTAAGTAATAAATCAGTAAAATTACTCAGAAACGAACGTTTGATTAATCAATTAATCACTTGGGATCGGTCGATAAGGCCTGAACGACATGCTCAAAGGGGTTGGGGCCTGAAAGACCGATGTAAAGGAAGGGTTGATTTATGAGAAAATAATGTTCCATGGGGAAATTTAAAGTGTGAACTTAGTTGAAACTTAAATTGTTTCGTGAATTTCATATTAATTTGATTAGCGGCAGTTGCTACGATGACTTAGTCTAAGTTGGGAATAAGTTATGTGTGATTTGTACGTCTGTGTTACTTAGCTACTGTATTGTGTTTGTTAGTGGTTTACTTATAAAGGGGATTTGAGCATTTTTATTGTTACGTAAAAAAAGCAGTTTGATTGGAAACAAACGTTCATAGCCTTTAATGGCTGAGGCTAAAACTAGTATCTTTGTATTTATTATAGTAAAAAGAACAAAACCATTTAGCAAGTAAAATTTTAGTGGTAAATTTAAGAAAAAAAAAAAAGCTTTGAAACCCAACACCTAGTAAAGAGAAGTTCCATAGTAAGAAGGAAATTTCAAAAGCATCTTTATATAGATAAAGAAATATTGTTTATCTATATAAAGATGCTAATAACCAAACAGAAGAGAATAATATACAGAATAATAATAATATCTTGGACTACTCACACAACGCCATCTGATCCCAAACTAGGCAGAGCATGCCATGGCAACCAGACAATTGATAAACATACTTATATATTTCCAAATATGTTAGGTATAGATATATAACACTCAGACATGGAATAAACCATCGTTCTCATCACACAAAATTGAACCCTAGGGGGTTTAACCCACGACCTCTGACTTAGCAGTACGGTCACTAAACCACTAGACCAACTGGCCAGTCAATTTGAATTAACTTCAAATTATATTATAATTATATTCAAATGTCAATTAACTTAATATTTAAAAGTAAAACAACAACTCACCATCTAAGAAATCGACACAAACTGCAGTTAACTAAACCACGCACGAACTATGGTAAAAAAACAATACTATATGAAGGAGCACAGCTGTTCAACAAACTGCCAAATGACATAAAAGAATCTGAAAATATTAATATGTATAAAAATAAACTGAAAACCTATGTTATAGAAACTGTAACTTAACTTTTGTATGCACCAAAAATGTTACATATCAACCCATAAGATGGCCCACTGCTGGGCACGGGTCTCCCCAGTAGAACCTACTATAGGCCGACCGCTTAACTCGTATATCGCCTGCGCGGTGAGAAGGGAGCGCGGGGTGATGTTAACGGGTGGGTGAGCGGGGTGCGCGGGAAGTTCTCTGTCCCGCGCACCCCGCTCACCCACCCGTTAACATCACCCCGCGCTCCCTTCTCACCGCGCAGGCGATATACGAGTTAAGCGGTCGGCCTATAGTATGTAGATCCTGGGGGTAATTGCCATAATCGCCACGCTTGGCGAGCGGGTTGGCGATCGCAGTAGGGCTTTAAGTACGCAGAGGACGCTGCTGCCCGTCCTCCGGGGTGAAATCCCTTAGTCGCCTTGACGACACCCACGGGTAGAGATGGGGTGGTACTATTCTTAAGCCGGCACCACACAAAAATGTTAAAAAAAAAAAATTGTAAAATTCTTTTCTCATTTTAAGAAAATGTAATGTTTTCTATGAGAATAAATTCTTTAAACCGAAACAAACGTCAAATCTTGATGACGTCACAAACCCTCTAATACCCAAGGTCATGTCAGAGTTTGTTGTTGTACACAATACTCGAGCGACCACTCGTTCGGTTTTCATTGGTCATAAACCTGGTTCTCCAAATAATCGTAAAGGTATACTTTAGTACTATCATTAATCCTACAGGACCGTTTGGAATGAAATGGAAAAATAATTGGTAGTACTTAGGTTTTAGTATTTATAAGATCCAACGTCCACAGTGTTTAAGTTTAACGTGGCATAGCCTCAAAACGTTTTCGTTTGAAAGCTAGTTTCAACAGGGTTAAGGACTAAGTTTTGTTTGATGAAAATCAGTTTAGCTATTTTTAAGATACTTAATTTTTTGTCTCAGATGTCTGAGAGCGTTCATATGAACTGACTGCCTCTGTGGCGCGGTGGGAGTGTGTCCGACTGCTACGCAAGAGGTCGTGGGTTCGATCCCCACCCACGATAAAACTTTGTGTGATGAGCACGATGTTTTTTTCTGTGTCTGGGTGTTATTTATTTATCTATAATATGTATATATTTAGAAATATATAAGTACGAGTATGTTTATCAGTTGTCTGGTTTCCATGGGGAAACCAGACAACTGATAAACACATCACAAAACGCTATCGATAAAGCAAAACTTAACTTGCTTGCTATATCGACTAAGCATAGCTTGTACTATTACAAGCTATGCTTAGTTTGGGATCAGATAGCGTTGTGTTAGTTGTCCCAAGATATTATTATTATTATATGTTAATTTGTACTGAAGTAATAACTGACTACCAAAGATGCTTATAGAAAAATCAAACTTGATATTTTTATTGGTGAAATTGACTAATGGCATTTGATCATGCCATAATGATTAATGATCAGTATATGAGCGCTATTGGTCGTTTTTATTGGTCAAACAATGATTCTGTATTTAAAAATAATTTTGTGGCTGATACGTCAGTTGTTACAGTAAGTAAAAAAAACCTTTTTTTTTTTAAATCTAAAAAAATATATTTATAAGCTATTGCATAGCTTTTATCGGGGGCTTTGAGCGTGGCGACCGAATCAAGAAATTCCGTAACGAAAATAAAACCTAACACCACCCCACTCCGCCTACCATCTAGCTCGCTCGAGTGTTCGCTTAACGTAAGTATATGTATATGGTGTGACTGTATGAAGCTCGCACGGATCAAGACGAGCTGCTCCGAAATGAAACAAAAAAAAAATGTTTTTTTTTATTGCATAAGTTGATAAAAAATGCTATGCAATAGCTTTACCGCTGCAGTCCCCGAGTAACACACTTTTTTAATATTAAATTATTGTTGTCACACATTTAAGCTGTTAAATGGATTTCGACGAAACTCGGCTCTTAGATACACCATATTTTAAATTATTACATAGACATAATGTTGGTACATATATACATGGTTGAGTAACTACATAGTTAACTAACTTAATCAAAACGGAAAAGTTTGACCACAAATGTTGCTGCATTACTCCGTTAGGCATAATAAATGTTATGATATAAGGTTATAAGCTTAATAACCAACATAATATAAGCAGGTCATCACAATAACTACATAATTTTCATTCACAATAGAACAGAGAATGAAGGAATGAACAGAATGGAACGAACTAACTCCATTGAAGTTAAGACCGAGAGCATTAAGTACGGGGTTGGCGAAGATTTGCTACAAATCACAATAACGGCTGTAGTATTGTTGTTGTCTTTTATGAACCGTGCTGCCATATGGCCGACTGGCCTGGTTTACAACGCAGTAGCATTTTGGGTTCCGTAACCAAAATGGCAAAACGGAACCCTTATAGTTTCGCCATGTCCGTTTTTTAATGGTTGATGATAATGAAAAAAAAAAATGGTTGATGTTGAGTAGGTATGTTAAAAAAATCACGGTACTAGTATATATAGTGAAATTCAATTCAAAATTATGACAGCTAAGAAGGCAAGTTTACGAGTAACAGCTGATCAAATGAGAAGTAACAACATTTCGTACAAATTCCATTGAAAATGATATGAGTAAGTATGAAACAAAAACAACAGAAAACTCACTTCATGCACGTCCGCCGCATTATTAGGATGGAAGGGGGGGGGGGGGGGTGACTAGGGAACCTTACATTATGCGTGGTACGACATGCACTTGCCCGGTTTTATGACTATATTTTTAATAAGTTTTATAAATGACGTCAGAAGTGTAGTACCTAATTATAACCTAAAATATAAGGTATATGTACCTACTAGAAGTTTTGGTCATGTTCTCTTGCACTATACGGCATTTCCTTATAATCTAAAACGTATTAATCTTTGTAAACTGACGATCCCCCTTTTATACGGGAGAATTGTACATTTTATCTGCAAATATAGATGCTAATAATAATTTAATGGAGCCAACCAGACATCAATCACTTAGGTGCAAAGAATAAATGCCATTATTTTTACTCAAACCGTTTACCTACGCTCATATGTCCAAATGAAATACGGGCAACCATATTTACAAACAAACTCGCACAAACATGAAACCATTAAAGTTATTTCGAGCCGAGCAAACACTCTATCAAGTCGAGGATATCCCCTGCATCGTTATACCACCGTAAGGGCCTGTCGACTGTCGTACATAGCTAGTTTAACACCCATAATTTATCAATATTGCCTATTATCCCATGCTTCTGAGTCGCGAAGTATTGGACAGTTAACCCCGTTTTCGAGATGTGGGTCACTTGACGGTGTTTGCGTGTATTTTTCATGTTGCGTAGGTAATTTTGTTCGGTGGATGCAGCAGGGTTATTTAAGACGTGTGGCAGTTTCTTGAACGTGTTGCAGTAAGTTTTGAGCTCGTGTTGCAGTGGGTTTTTAACCGACTGCAAAGAATATTTATAGGTTTCTGGTCACGTGTAGCAATGGGTTTTTGAAATCTAAGTTTTTGACATTGACCAAGACTGTGCCATCCTTTTCAATTAAACAGTAAAAATTGACTGCAAAGCGTGAAAGAAAGAAAAAAACTCGTGCGGCCATTGACAGGTATTGTCCACGAAGTAGCGTTGTCTCTTTGTAGAGGTGGTCGATTTTGTGAGGTTATGGCGCAGTCCTGTTCTCTACGTCAATGGTTTTTGAAGAGGGAGTTGTGGAACTTTGGTTTGACAGAATCTCTCTAAAAGAAGTCTCACATTCGCCCAACGTGTCTGGAATTTTTGGGCGATTTTGAGAGTTCATATTACGAGCTATAAAACATAACTGTGCGTGCTTAACAGTGAGTTTCAAAAACGCCAATAAGCAGAGCTTTAACGCCAAACTGCTCTAAGTATCTAATCATGTGCTCATACATATAATATATTTTTATTTTTTATTTCGAAGCAAGTGAATATATCTCTGCCAGCTTTGCTACATCCTTTAATAATAGAACCTGAATTTTAACCATGGCACAAAGTTATCCATCCAGCATTTATAGTATTTTTAGTTTTTAACGTGTTTATTTACTAAAGTGACGGTAACAAAACCTAAAAAAATAAGCTAAAAAATGTATGTATATAAAAGGCCGTTTGAAATACATTTCAATTTATATGTCCAAACGTAATATACTTGAAATAAAAATATTTTGTTTCAACCATATTCCATTTCCAATAGTAAAAAATTGAACTAACATAGTAATACTTCATGTTTTTGACCGCCTGCGTTAGAAGAAGGGTATTTTTTGAACGTCTATATATCTATTTCTATGGTACGCTCAACCGCCCAAACGGCTTGAAGGATTCATGTGAAATGTCGTGGGATTCGACTTAATCACTAACCTGGACAACAACAAGACTTCCTTCAAATCCTATCAAATTACCTTCTACAAATGTCAAAATTAAATATTTTGAGGTTTGTAGAAGGTAGTTTGACAAAATCGTGTAGCAACAACGGTCATTGGTCATAAGTGTCAAAAAAGTTCACATGACGGTCATTCGATTCGATATTTGAAATACACTTTGTACGGGGTAGGCAGTCCAGGGTACTAGGTCTACTATAGAGGTCAATGATCTTAATTTGTGCTAATGACATCAGTGACAGGCTAGACATCATTTTTTAGTTCATTGTTAAGCAGTCAACTTTTTCTTTTATATGATAATTGTGTTGATGTATGCTGTATAAAGCCTTGTACTCTCGGTTCTTTGACTTGATGATATTTAGAAAAATATAATCAGAAATTTATCCTAAAGCAATTGCTGAAGTATTCAGCAATTAACTTGTTTTTGTTATTTGTTTATCAACTGTGATCACTTGGATTGACAGTAAAAATGTACTGGTAAAACGAAATAGGTAATATTTTTCATTTCCTGTTCTGTTTCGTCAAAACTTGGCTAATATTGGCCAATCGAGTGGAAATATTTTTGCGAGATATTTCTTAGAATCGATCCGCCGTTGATTGAGAGGCTTCAAGGATGATACTTAACACCTAGAAGTTTGCGACACCGGCCTTGTTTTAAAGATGTACCAAAAAGGTGTGGTTACAGGCACATTCAAGACAATTATAGTACAGATATGATACTGACTGCCTGAAACAAATTTCATCAAATAGTAAGTAGGTTTCTACCCTTAAATATTGCAATGTTTTATCCACACGTTTATTAACCAATTTGATCGATTGATTTACTTCATTTTGTGCCATATGTCATACACTGCCATCAGTGCAATCAATACTTACCTATACCATAATAACTTATGCCTGCGTCTTCACTCGAGGTAACCTTGTTCATCCCTTAGGTACAGCTCGAGTTATCTTCTTTTTAAAACAGTACACTACGGTGCATGCCCTGTGTCATCACGGACACAAAGAACACTCAGACTCGGAACAACAATTTGTGGATCACGCATAGCAGTCAATATCACTAACAACCAAACCAATGTGTCAGTCCTTTCTTATTACAGAAGAAATGAGTCAGGAAAAAAATCCCACTTCTGATATTTGACCACACTTTTCGATTGTATTTCGCACATTGTATTTTCAACAACTTTTCCTGAAGCCTTATATATATTTCGATACGGTTCTGTTCTCATATTTTTGCTAAAACTTCTTTCCTTATTCGGTCTATTTACCTTAGAATCTGATAATACGATCTTACTAGTCACTATGACCTTCGATATTATATTAAGTTTAGTAAAAATATTGGTGTTGTAAGGTATCATACAATTTTCCCCTCATTTTTATTTCTTATTATACCTATCGATAAATAATATTATAATATAAGAAAATTATTTTAAAAGAAATCGGAAAAAAACTTTATTGGCCTGGAACATCATAATCCAAACTATACTAAAGCCAAAATGGATGTGAAATGTTAATAACAAAGTTGCTTCGCAACCATTTTTTTTTAAATGACCCCCGCTGTATGTTACAAGCCCTGTATCGCGGGGGATTTTACAAACATACAAGTCACAGACACAAAGCACACCCAGACTTGAAAAAACAATTTGTGGATGACACAAAGTTGTGTCACGTGTGGGAATCGAACTCACGACCTTTTGCATAGCAGTCGGACACTAGATTCTGTACAATAGATTGAATAGCTGCTAAGCAATTTTGTTATTATACAAGCCATGGTATAGGATAGGGTTACGATTATAGTACTCAAATAATAGATTATTGTAAGTTAATCTATATAAAAGGTACGATGGTGTTGACATATATCTTAAGATAGACCCCTTAAGCCATAAAGAAAGAAAAAAATAACTGAGTGAAAAAGGAAATTAAATCGGCATACACATTTTCGCACTTACAAATATTAGCACGAATCCGTAATAAGCTACCTATAACAATACGAAGTCTTTGTTTTCAATAGAATTATAAGTAGGTATAAAATCTTATATTTTTCTCGAATGTACTAGACCTTTGTTGTCTGATTTTTTGGCTCTTAAAATGGCTATTGTTATTATTCCATAGGCATCGTCTGTAAGCAAAACTTTACAACTGATACAAAGTTTGTTAGAAATGCTTGAAGCTATAAAATGATAAGTATCTTGTGTTTCAATGTTGCCAGGAAAATAAATGGCTTTACTTATAGAACAAGTCAGAGAAGTAGGGCGCTGCGGGTTCCTTCGCCGAATGTATCTGGAGTCTGGATGAGATATTCTACTTCACAGTAGACGAGATCAAAAGAATTTGATTTTTGTTTAGTTTTGAACAGACAACCTACTATTCCAATCCTAGGGGACAAGCTACGTATCGCACAGACTTTAGAGACATACAGTTATCAGGCACAAAATATACCCAGATTCTGGTCTAATTTAAGATTTAAGGATTTCATAAAAATATGTTTTTTGTAAAAATCAGACCTGTTTTGTGTTAAAATTAGAACTTGCGCCTCTTTTATCGGAAAGTCAAATATTTGGAGAGTCCTCTGTGATAAAAAATTTAAAAAACTTTAATCTCGTAGATCTGCTAGATAGAATCTGCTTTTAAAAAAAAAGAAATATTTTCTCCTAGTGTCAAAGCTTTTAATATACTTTCACGTCATAAAGATTTAGTCCCATCAACACACGTATTTCGACTGCCTCTGTGGCGCGGTGGGAGTGTGTTCGACTGCCAGGCAAGAGGTTGTTTCCCACACGGGACACCACTTTGCATGATCCACAAATTGTTGTTCCGAGTCTGTGTATATTTGTCAAGTCTCCCGCGACACAGGGCTTGTATCCTAACGCGGGAGTCGTCCTTTAAAAATAAATCAAATATTACGATGACTGTAAAAATTATACAAGTCAGGGTCAGGTCAGGGTTTGTTGTGCTATTTTCACAGCTCCAACGATACAATTCATGTCAGTTCCCATTGACTACGGTCAAGCGATCCTAAACGACAATAAAAAGGGCAAGCGCTTTCAAAATAAATTGTTTCAAATCAAATTACGTTCATCCCAAATTATTTTACCAAGTGTTTGCAAGTGTCAAATCATATTTATTTATGACGGATTTGGTTCCCGCAACACCTGCGTGTACGGTAGCCATGTTAATCCTTAGCACGGGGATAATTCCCTTTGTGGACGCGATTATGGTGGGCCGTATAATACTCATAATTCATGTGCCTAGCTTATAAAAGGAAAACTAGATTGTAATGTTTTCTATTAGATTAAATTGATTTTTGTTTAACAACTGTTTAATGATTTAATGATGTTATAGGTTGATTTAAAAGTGTTTTTGTAGGACATCCCCATTTTGCATGTCATTTACTAAATATCAATAAGGATGCTATACTGTGAAGTTGCAATATAGCTGAGCTAGGACCATATTCGTCTCTTATTCATTCGTATTTTTCTTTGATTCTGCTATTAAACACCGACGTTATAGAAGCAAAGCTATACGCATACTCTAGACATCGCTCACATATACCGAATCTAGAACCACTTGATGCCGAGATTCTAGCTCCATTAAAAGATACTTAAGCATGCATTAACAGCAAATAAAGATAATATAATTCTCTATCTTTTTTCCTAGTAATTTACTAAAAAGAGCTGTTTGTTAATATGATGCTCAAAAAGCTAATAAATATATAATTAGATGTTTGTAACGTAGTGATTTCAGTTGCTACGCTCATGTACTTCGGTTGTTTCGCCCTGGTAATAGGCTCACCTCTCTCTCCAAGTTTTAATTTTTTCTGAAAGTAATTTATAAACAAGAAAAACTTCTACCCAAAATATATTTTTGGCCAAACCTTCGGGCAAAATGTGCTTACTTACAGAAAAATACACGAAACAATCCCGGCGGCCTTTTTCCAGATTATTTTATCAAAATATAAAACATTTTGGGGTCTTATCTCGAACTAGCACTTATAAATAACAAGCGAATACTGTAAATACCCATTCCGGTGTGGTTTGGAACTATCAGGACTAAACAGCTCTCAATAATTGTCGCCCCTTGCAGACAAGCGATATAATCCGCTTACCGCGACTGACGCGAAACATTAAGCGATATTATTAATAAAGGTCTCGCCTAACTGAACGGCCTTGTTTAGGATAGGGGTTTTTGTAAGCAGTTATGAGGGTTCTGCTATCACTTGATTGGTGTAGGGCTTAGGTCTATGGCAGACTAGTTATAACAGAAAATGAGTTATGACCTTTTAGCTTAAATGTAGGCCGCTTCGTTACTAAACAGCCCAGCTACGGTTTATAGTAGTATTATAGAGTTTTCCCAAGAAATGTATCTTACAGAAGAACCGCAGTGGATGAGGGGAATCCATATTATGGATGTTGTTGCATTAAAATGTAAGAACGAATGTGTTACTTAAGCCATTTCATTCAAAGACGGCCATTACTGTAGGTTAGATTGAAGAAAATAAGGTCGCCACATCTCATTGCAAAACATTATTCGAAAAGCATGTTTTGAAATCGTCTCCGCTACCTCAACACAACTCCTGTTATTAATCTTCCATAACAACAATTCCTATTCATTATTTGAAATAAAACAAAATACGTAAAAGCAAAAACTAGACACACTCAAAACCACTCAAGTAAAATCTTAATCTAAATAATATTTTACGGTAAAATAAACACAAATTCTTCCCGGACATACCTTTGTACGAAAAATAAAAATGTTTTGAGAGCGATTGAACTGACAAGAGAGAGTACCTAAATAATAGAATATCCGTATTTTAATACCTTATTATTATTCAAAAGTCTAACGATGTTACTCTTGTAAAGATAAAATATTTAAAATATTCTACTTTCGTAGTCTCTGGGTACCATTCCCAGACGAGATAAATTGAATAAAAATCTACTAGCTGCAGAATTAATAGGATTATGTCTGGCAAATTATGGCATAGACATTTTTGAGAATTTATTGTATGTGCACTCAGCGCTTATTATATTCAAAAAGAAATAGTTTGCTCATAAATTTAAAAAAATATTCTTAAGCTTCACGTATAATTTTAGTATGTTAAAATGTTTGTATGATATGGCATGAAATACCATCACAAAACCAAATCAGAAAAAAAAAATCTGTAATACATACTTAAATTACAAAATAGAAAGTAATTTTGTCTTCATTTGCCAATTCATTACATAATCGCAAATATACGCCATACCAGTTCTTATAATTTCATGCACTACATCTACTTTTTTGTACTTACTTATAATATTTTGCCTTACAAGCAACACGTGAATTATTCTTTAACAAGAGTTATTTATGTTCAAAACACAGTTCATAACTAGGTACCTTTTTGATTAAAACATCGCGACAACTACTGAATATGTAACACAAAATCTTAATAAAGTGCATTACAAATTCTGTTTTTAAAAAGACAAGAATTCTAAATATAAATAACAAGAGACAGCCAAATGCTAAAAAGAAAAAAAAATACATATTTGAAGACCAACGTAATAACAGCACCCTTGTCTAATGAAATGGGAAGAAAAATCCGGACGAAATTCCTTGTCACCGCGTCGGTTGACGGGCGTCAACACAGATTAGTCGAGCGACGTTCCTGCACTAATATCGCTTCGTGTCTTCCCCCCTTTTCTGGGTGAGAAAATGTTGCTGAAATTGGTATTTGTTTTTTGTTTTTGACTTGTGTTTTGTTGGAGAAGGTCCAATTTTATTACTATAGTGACTTACTTGATCGATATTGTTTTAAATTCTTTTAAGGCACTTGGTTGTTTTGGATTTGTATTCATTTTAATTTTTTGACGTGACAACGTCTTATAATTCGATGGAGCCGGCTGAACGCACGAAAAAAATGAGGCGTTACCTCGCTCTGAGGCGTTCCATTGTAAAAATAAATAAATAAAAATTGACATAATTGTATTTATGCGTACAAATAAATGTAACTTGATCAATTCAATTGTGATTTCCATTTACCTCCTTCTCTATATCCATACAAAATATCTATCAAACAAATAAAATTAATTTTTTTTTTTTTAAAATGAAACCATTCCATCAGTATTTTCTTATGACATTGTCACGTTCAACTATCGTCAGTAAACCGACTTTACAGACAACCGATTTTTTTTAGCTAGCAATGTAGCTAGGACCTATTTCATTTACGTAGTCCATGTCTGCTCTACTACAAAAATCTATTTAGGTACATTTAATTTAGTGTTAAAAAGCTTCATAGAATTCAAATCGCAATTATTCCAAGCTTATCGTGTTCATATACTGAAACAATAGTCAATTGAGGTTTCAAATTATAATATAATGGCAATCGTCCACCGCCATGATTGCTCTTACAGTACAAAGTTGCCCTCCTAAAGTACTTACAACTTTCTCAAGAAACATTCTTCAAGCCAAAACAATTCAAAACTCGATATTGTTTGCTCAGTTAACAGTCGATCCGGCTCGAATTATATTTTTTAAAGTCATTCATTCTTCATGGTGATTGTTCACAACGCTATAAAAACTAAAAACTCATGGGAATAGAATCTGGAACGCAACTCATTGTAAACAGGATTATTTGAAATTGGAACATTGCTGTATAATTTTTAAGTTATGAATCATATTCATAGAAGTTGTATTAGAAAGAAGTTGGTATCACTTTTAATCAAGGCAACAAAACAACGACAACAACTACATGGAAATTTAAATTTGGAACGATACTCATGATTGTTCCTGCGTAATTTTCGAATTTAGAACGTTCAAAATAATTCGTAATCATTGAGTAAAAGCAGGGAGTTGTGAAAATTGTGGCAAACGGAGCTTTTATCATTTTCAAAGCTCTACATTTAAGGAGACTCCATATTTGTGGATTCATTTTTGGAATATTTGACACTGACAGAAATTGGCTGTAAAACCTACTTAATCCCTATCAAGTAAAAAATAAGAAGAACGAGGCGGCAATGTATTCTTTTGCTTCAAAATCACAATATTCTATTTAAATTAGTTATGATGAGTAATAGATACACATGATAAGTAATTTAATTGAAATATATATTTCTGCAAATATACAAATGCAAAATTATGTGTCTACAAAATCAAAATTGTCATTCCTCACTCGATATCAGCAATTCAAATCTATACGACATTTCTATTTCCTATATTTTATTTCAAGGCTTGTTGTTGATATTTGATTTATCGTGTACCTCCCTCCGAGTTTATTAAAATTATATCGATAAAGCTTTACATAATTTGTAAATATACAATCTATTTTTGTAATATGTGAACAACTGAGTTTATTTAGGTTAAGTTGTAAAATCAATTAAAAGTGTTTACGAGATTTGGTTTTTTATTTCTAAATATTCAAACCAACTTCGCATAGTTCCCTGTAGCATAGTAATTTAATCACTAAATTTTGTTTACCTACTACAAAATTAGAGATAGAGGATAGAATTAAAAATAAATACAGGCAATAAAGTTTCTCCCACTTATTTAAAATCTTTGATAATTTGAAATAGTACTTTTGCTAAGCGATTCATGCCTCTCACAATTACTGCACATAACATTCCTTATTTCTAAAACGCACTTCAAATACACCCATTCTGTAATCTCTCTAAGACTTTACTATCCATGACAGATTCGATTTGTTTGCTTCAACATGCAAAACTAACTCGATCTTTGCGAATACTATATTCGCCTTTGCGCATCTCCTACTTTTATCCCTGCCAACTTGTTTCCTCGGCTTGTTTTTAGATAAAATACGAAATAGATGCAATCTCTCGCTTGTCTTGGACGTAGAATCGAAAATTCTTTTGTAAGGCTACGGTTAGTTGGGGCGGAGCGGAACGAAAATGTCTTAGAGTAATGGGAAGGCTCTTTGAATTTAATATGATGTTTTGCTTTACGATTTTGTGCGGAATTGACCAGTGAATAATAAAGCGATTTCAACGAAACGTTGTAGATGTAAATTAGATGGTTAACCGTTTAATGTATAATACGGTTCAATTTTGTGTGTTTGTTGAGTCTATATGTTGAGGAAAGTCTTTGAAACAACATATGTAGTTTTTAAGCATTTTTCTCACAAAAATAATGCCACATACTACTTGTCCAATATTTTTGTTTTCTTCTTGATCATAATAGGAAAAAAGATGGCTCCTATTTAAAAAAAAATCATAATATAAACCTAACTGAAGCAAAGGCGGGTTACTAGTATAGAATGGAATATTGGGACTTAACCGCGAAAAATATTTGAAGGTACGAGGCCTTTTAATTCCCCAATGGTGCAACGCTGCGATCGAATTGCACCGATCGTGATCACGGAATCAATTCGATCGAAACATCGTGTAAATATTGCTTAAACACCGTTTCGCTCATCTTGCCTACTAAATCAACCTCAAATACCTGACAACGGTGTAACTGATTGCTATATCTATATAGTAATACTGAGGGCTTATTTTCGATTGTTTCGACTCACAGAGGTATTTTGAACTGCCGTTATAAGAATGTCAATAAAGTAGGTATTGATGTTTCATTGTTATGTTTATTGAAAATGCCAGAAATGGCGGACCTTTGAACGAGTGTCTGAGGAAATTGTCCTTGTGATTTATATAAATTAAACTCTTGTTAAACCTTGTTTAAGTGCTGGATTAGGATGCTTTAATTTGTTGAAATTCTTTGTAATATAAGTCAAAGTAATTTTAGCGAGTTTAGCTTTTATGAATAAGGATTTAGGATGTCATTTTGTGTGTTTACTGTTTTGGCGTAGTATCTATGTTTAAGCGCTTTTTAAGAACATCAAGTAAGAGATGTCATGTAGTTTTATTGTTTTTAGAAAAAAATCGTTGTTCTGTTTAGACAGAACAACGATTTTTTTTACATGTTTGTTAATTATGCCATTTGAGGTCAAATGGCATAATTAACTAACATGTTACGTAAGTTATAAATTAATATTTATGTTGACTCTCAAACGGCGTAATCTAGTAGAAGATTTTTTTGAGCCGTTTGGGGTTGAGATGTTAGGCCATGGGGTCCAAGTGCTCGCCTTTTATTCAAAGATATTTCCCAGCGTCTTATCAGTGCAACTCGTGACCAGAAGGCTGGTCTTTTCTTTGCAGAATAAGCATAGGTGTCAATGCTGCCAGCCTTCTGGGCACTATACCGGTTGACATCGATGGAGAGGAATTCTTCGACGCCTAAACTGGTTGTGACTTCCTTTTTATGTAATCCTTTTTTTGTAGTTTTCTAGGTAATAAAATAAAAATGTAAAATAGTTTTAAGCTATTGCATAGCTTCTATCGCGGGCCTTGAGCGCGGGGACCGAATCCAGAAATTCCGTAACGAAAAAACCTCACGCTCCCCACTCCGACGGGCACAGCGGTGATACTTTTTAGTTTTGCCATCTATCGATGAATAGCAGAACTTTTAATGACGTTTTTTAAATTAAAAAAAAAAAAAAAAAAATTTAAAGAAAAAAAAATTAAAAACATTGTTTTGTTATATTATATATATATTCCTTTTTTTGTAATTTAAAAATAAAAAAATTAAAAAATTAAAAACATTGTTTTTTGTAATGAAAAAAAATTTTTTTTTTTAATTGCTTATTTTGATAAAAATGCTATGCAATAGCTTTACCGCAACAGTCCACGAGTGCCACACATTTTTTTTTTTCGGTAGTATAATGGTCAGGATTCGAACCCACGACCTCACGATTGCGAGACCGATGCCTTAGCCATTAGGTAATCTAGCATAATGTATTTAATAATATTGTAAATTTTCATTTTAATAAACTAACAAAAGCTCTTTGTTGAATTGGTTTCAATATTTCCAAATGTTTAGTTACTCACCTATAGCAGACGTTACAAAATATAATACTTATTGTAATCATTTAATGATATCCGATAAGCATACTGATTGTTAGTCAATAATTGTTAATTTTCAATCAAAATCCTATTCAATGAAACGCATACCTTTTTCATACAACTCGCACCATGGATCATAGGTTCCTACACCATATAATGAGGCTACCCGACCTCATTACCGCACCATACAAACATAATTGCAGTACGTACTTGTACCGTTAGATGCGCGTGAGTTGCAAACTAAAGCTAATTATAAACTAGCCCTGTCAATGTATAGGCGATAAATTGAAGAACCTTATTAGATGTACTGAATGGCCAGTTGCCAGATCAGGGAATTTTCCCGTAAATGTGGGTAAAATAACTGCTAGAGTTAAATTTCTCTATTTCATTTTGAAATACAATAAAAATGAAAAATTGCCTGTACAGATATAGTTCGTATGCAAAAAAAATGTTTTTTGTTTAAAAAGACGACTCCCGCAGTAGAGTACAAGCCCTGTGTCACGGGGGACTTTACAAACATACAAGTCACGGACACAAAGTACACCCAGACCCGGTACAACTATTTATGGATCACACAAAGTGCTATCCCGTGTGGGAATCGAACCCACGACCTCTTGCGTAGCAGTCGGACACACTCCCACCGCGCCACAGAGGCACTTACACTGTCAATACACACTAATACCCTCTTTAGCTTGTTAATACCTGTGTATTTCTGTTGCACAAGAGGTCGTGGGTTCGGCAAAATGGTGAACTGAACCACCCATTTGTTGCAACCGTGAGGCACAACTTTCATCATTACCATTTTCTTAATTAATATCACATTCTTAAATAATTTAGTTTTTCTTCATTATTTCATTTTTATGTCTCTTTCTTTTTTATTTAATTTTGGTCTGTTTGTTTTATTTTTTAGTAATATTTGTGTTGTTTTGAAACATTTGTGGCGGTACCCACATACAATAATATAAAATAAATTGACACTTGACAGCTCGGGTCAAATCCTGAATCACGATATAGAAGTTTTCACAGCTGCTAACTATAAATACAAGTTCCCAACGTTAACGGTTGGGCCGCGGCCCGCCAAGCATGCTCACCTCGCCTGGTCGTAGGATCCTCCCTTTGTGTTGGAGAGACTTAACACCTTGCCCTCCACACATTGTTGTATTTAAATAATTTTAAACTTGTACTTACTTCTGTTACTTGTACTCTTGTACTGTACTGTGTAACTTGTACTCTTCTTGTGACGTACGGTGCAACAAATAAATGCTTCTTTTCTTTCCTTTCGGTATACCACTTTGTATGATGCACAAATTGCTATTCCAAGTCTGGGTGTAGATATCCGTGACTTATATGTTAGTAAAGCGTTCTGCGACCCAGGGTTTGTACCTAATGCAGGATTTTACTTTAATTTTTTTTTTCTCAAATTCACAGCTCCCATGATCTCAAATTAATGGGTAATTGAGAGGAAGGGTAGAATTAAATGATGGCAACACAATAAAGACGGTCAATACCTTGTTCGACGACAGTTCGTGTGATTGTAATTAAATGTGGGACGTAATGAATTTATGGTTAAGGAACTGTTGCAAGGAATATAAACTGATTGGTTTGTTGTTTAATCGTATGCAGTTAATTTATGAGTTAACTATGTATTTATGGGCTTGCTTTAGTCCGCGACTTCACTCGCGTGAATGTCGGTTATCGCGTTAAAAACTATCGCGATATATCCTAGGTCTATCTCTATATCAAATTTTATTGAAAATGTTATAGACAGACAGAGTTACTTGCACATTTATTATTAGTTTAGATTCTTAAAAAAAAGTGGCTATGAGTTTTTAATGCCAAGTTCTTTTCTCACGCACTCTTGCGAACTTGGCATTAAAAGTAGAATCATATATTCCAAACTTTGTCTGATGTTCATAAGCGTTGCATTTTGTAACCTAAGTGAATAAACTACTTTGACTTTATTTATATCGGTAAACAAGCATTTAGCAGTAGCTTTTTTAACCCGACTACGACGTTGCATAAAAAGTATATATTTTAGCAGTTTATGTATGTAGGTCTGTTTGTGTTTACCTACGTACGTTACGGACAGAATCTCGGAACGCCTTTCGATCAAAGTAATCCGAAGTGGTCCGAACGATGTCTGTGTGCGTTGATCAAGCGAGGCACGTATGAAAGTTACCTTGTCCCTGACTCAGTGACGACCGAGCTGATCGACATAGGTCGGTTCATAAATGGGTGACCGTTTACAAAATTGTCACACCGACGCCTGCGTCGGTCCTGCGCCTAATCTCTCTCCATTCGTGTCGGATTTCCGTCCCATCGGACTATGAGAGTGAAGAAATAGAGAGTGCACTAATCTCTAATGAGTTTACCCCAGAAAGTGACATTGATTAGGAGACCATATACTCCCTCTAGTTATTATTCTGATAATCTATTTTAGTATTTTGTGCCGGCATAGCCGTAAGCTGTCATCAGCATTCTACCGCCTGACTTACGGAAGTGTCAGTCACAGTTTGACTAGCGCTACCCGTCGGCTGCGCTCGCATTATGTACGTGTCAATCAAAACTCTACGTATATATCTATTCCGGAATACTGCATTTAGACCGGGAACTGCATATTTGGGTTAAATTTGCACTTAAATGTGGTCGATGTTGCGTTTTTAGACTTAATAAAAGATTCTGTGCTAGTTTTTTGTGTAATTACTATGTTTAATTTCCTGGATTAGATATTATAAATAGACAAGATTGCGCCTGCGAGTCCTCTCGCGTGAATATCAGCTATAGTGACAAAAGGTATCCTATGTCTTTCCCCATAATACTATATATATCCTTGATAATAACAGACAAGCACTTAAAGTTTTAGAATATATTATTTATCTAGCTATTGCCCGCGACTTCGTTCGCGAGAAAATTTTGAAAAGCAAATTTATTCCACTTTTTTTAATTTTCTCTAGAGTAAATTCAAAAATATATTTTGTCTATAGAATAGAATAACACATAGCCTATATGCTATTCCAGACTATAATCTATCTCTGTTCCAAATTTCGTCCAGATCTGTTTATACATTGTGATGTGATTGAATAACAAACATCCATCCATCCACACATCGATATATCCAAACTTTCGCATTTGTAATAGATTTTTACACCACACATGATTATTATATTTCTTTTTCTTAGCACTAAGATTCTATGTTGTTTTAAAAGTGCATAAGTGGAGACCCAAGCTTGTACTAGGTTTATCCTGCGTAACAAGACTTTAGTTTATTTTGTGTCGGACAGGTACTACAGAGGATACTTTACCACCTTATAATATTACATAAATGAGAATAACCGTCTGAGAAATTATGTTCAATCATAATTAACATTAAGAAAGCTCTATTAACATAAAAATTAGTCTCAACTTCGTAATCATATTTAATGCTTGACCTAAAAGAAATTTTCTCACATACTAATAAGTCCATTTATAAGACAAGGCGTTGTAAAAACAGGTTTCTTTCGCATCAATGAAGTTAAATTTAAAAAATAAAAAGTCAATAAACAAGTCTGAGAATAATTTAGTGTCAAAGTTGGCCGCCAGGTGGTGTGAGCAAGCGACGATGCGTCTGCGCCGTACGTAACCGGTCGAGTTGGTACAAGTTGTCAAATAACAGCGAAAAAAAAGATTGAAATTCAAAGGTGATCAAGACCTTTTTGTAAAAAATGTAATTGGCTGGTTTTAAGAGCAAAGGCATTGCAGTAATGCGAGAAAAAGAGAGAAAGAAGTTTGATTGCGATATTTCAAAGATAACAGAGACCTCCCAAGTTTAAAATGTGTACTGTTTTTTTACCACTAAAGTGGTAATCAAGGTATATCCACTTCAGATTGGTACTTTGATGTTTTGCCCGCTCGATGCACGCAAGGCTAGGAATATCAATAACAATGTATGTTCGTAAACTTTCGCGATTTGTACACATTATAGAATTTTATAAGCTACGGGTCTTAATCGCGTAAATATTTTATTTTAAGGTTAAATACCTTTGTTTATTGCGGGACGTTTCGACCGTATAGCAACGGCCTATGGTAAGGTACTTGAGAGGTATAAATTGACATATTTAACTACAAACTTTTATTTTTTTATACATTCGTTTCGTTTTACCTCTTTAGGGGTTCAAATATTAAAAACTGCCTCATTGAATGCCTTCGTCAATGACGTAACGATTTAGAGAAAAGATTATTAAATATTTGAGGGCTGTTTGGGTTAAAATTTGACACGCAGAAAGTTATTTAACTGTGTGTCAAATTTAAACCGATCCATATGTTAATATCTATGACTTACGGCTGGTCTCAATAATCTATCTATCGATAAAATTGGCTACAAGAGCTATACATATAGACGAAGAATTTTGACATATTTTGTATGGACCTTATGTCAAATACATATTTTGTATGGACCTTATGTCAAATATATATTTGACATAAGTAAGCATATCGTAGCATAATAAATAAATGCATAGAGGGTAGCGGCGATACACCGTTGAATATTATGCGACCGATGAACGAGCGACCGAACGATGGCACGGCCGACGACGCGCCGGCTCGCAGCGCGCAAGCCTGTGAGTCATCGGCACCCGGCGATAACAACACCTGTGCTCAGCTGACCGACTCCAATAGATGTACTTTTGCGAATGTTTTGATTTCGAACAACAAGGATATCAATAAACAAGACGATACTGAACAAGATTGGACAGTAGTACAAAAACGTAAGCCAAAGAAAAGTATGCGTTTAAACGGAAAGATGGGCAATAGTACGATTGAACCCGAACAAAAGTTCAAGGCAGCCGATAGGAAAATACCTATATTCATTAGTAACGTGCATAGGGACACTTCAAGGTCTGATATAGGTACCTACATTTACCAAAAAACAAATGTAAATGTAGAACTGGTCAAAATTGACATGAGAAGACAAAGTGAATATGATGCTTATAAGTTCTTTGTACCTACATCTAAATGTGAAATGTTCCTGGATGAGACATTATGGCCGAAAGGTATCATATTCAGGCGCTTTGTACATTTTAAGAGAAATAATACGACAGAAAATACCCAAATTTCTAATGACGGCCGTCCGAATCTGATTAATGGATAGTAAAACATACAAACTAGTCAGTTTCAATTGTAAGAGTGTGAAACGCTCTGTGGATGGGATACGCGAATTGTGTACAGATTGTGACGTCATAGCTCTTCAGGAGACGTGGCTGCTGCATGATGATCTGTCATATCTAAACAGTATCGATGATGGATTTGGCAGCACAGGGACCTCTGCGGTGGATACAACATCTGGAATGCTGCGCGGGCGACCCTACGGAGGTACGGCTTTACTCTGGCGTCAGAGTGTGTTTCAAAATGTTGTTGTGGTAAAGTGTGACAACCCGCGGTTATGTGCGATACAGATAACGCTGCGTGAGCGGTCTATACTTGTGGTGAGTGTTTATATGCCTATTAACGCGACGTCGAACATTGTGGAATTTACAGACATACTTGGTTGTATTAGTGCTATCATAGACAGTTGTAATATCGATTGCGTTTATGTTCTTGGGGACTTTAATGCACATCCTTCTGAGCAGTTTTATGACGAACTCACGATATTTTGTAATGAGCAGGAATGGACGTGCATTGATGTCGAGATGTTGAGGGGTGTGCCCAACTGTTTTACTTTTGTAAGTGATAGTCATGGATCGCAAAAATGGCTCGACCACTGCATAGTATCTAAAGCAGCCGTGCCTTCTGTACGTAATGTGTACATAAAGTATGATGTACTGTGGTCGGATCATTTTCCATTAATAATTGAATGTGATTTAGACGTGGTCTCGCCTAAGACGTATAAATCAAAAATGTCGACAAATAACATAGTTTGGGGAGATAGGGATTGTAAACAAATAGAGATATATAGAAGTGAATGTCATAAACGATTGAAATGTTTTGATTTCCCCGATGTATTTCGAAAATGTGCGGACCACTCGTGTAATATTGTACAATATAGGTGTTTAATTGACAATATGTATAATAATATTATAAAAACACTACGGGAGGCAGCCGTATATAGTAAATGTTATAGTTTTGTAAATGTCACAGGCCGTAGGAAAAAGAAACCTGTTATTGGATGGAACTTACACGTAAGCGAAGCACACAGGAATGCTAAAAATAAGTTTTATTTATGGTGTGAGTATGGCAAGCCTAGATCTGGGATCGTGTACAACGAAATGTGTGAGGCTAGAAAAAACTTTAAGTCCCGCTTGAAGTGGTGTCAAAACCATCAAGCACAAATCAAAATGGATATTTTGGCCTCACATCATTCAAAAAACGACTTCCGATCTTTCTGGAAGGCAACCAATAGACTGAATGCTAAACCGACCGTTCCTGTGTGTGTCGATGGCGTAAGTGATAAAGGGAAAATAGCGGACTTATTTAAAGAACGATTTACTGTAACTTCGCCTCTTGGGCCATCGTCGTCTGTGATTAATGCTCGGACTGGTCATAGGTTGGTATTTAGGTGTGTGGCGAGGGACGTAGACCGGATTGTTAAGACAATGACAAGAGGTAAATCCCCCGGCCATGACAGTCTGAGCATTGAGCACTTGCAGTTTGCGGGCCCCCACTTAGCGAGGTTACTGGCTATGCTTTTTAACCTGTGTTTGAGTCACTCGTACTTACCGGACGAAATGATAAAAACAATAGTTACACCTATAGTTAAAAATAAGACCGCAGATCTCTCTGATATAAATAATTATAGGCCTATCTCTTTGGCGACAGTGATATCTAAGATTTTTGATAGTATGCTTAACTCACAGCTAACTAAAATAATTAAAATTCACGATAACCAATTTGGATTCAGATCTCAACTATCCACCGAAAGTGCAGTACTGTGTGTTAAGCATACTATTAATTATTATACGAAGCGTGGAACGCCTGTACACGGGTGCTTTTTGGACCTTTCGAGAGCTTTTGACCTGGTTTCATACGACATTCTATGGACTAAAATGGAAAATGCTAATGTGCCATCAGAAATAACAAACATTTGTAAATACTGGTATCGAAGCCAGGTCAATAACGTGCGATGGTCGGGCACCTTATCGGAGCCATATAAGTTGGAGTGTGGGGTCAGGCAGGGGGGTTTATCATCGCCAATTTTATTTAACCTGTACGTCAACGATCTCATAGCCGATCTTAGTAGCACTCGTGTTGGCTGTCACATAGATGATATTAATGTAAATAACATAAGTTACGCCGACGACATGGTGCTGCTGAGTGCATCCGTATGTGGCTTAAAGAGACTAGTCTCTATATGTGACGCATACGCCAAGCGTCATGGGTTAATGTATAACCCGATTAAAAGTGAAGTCATGGTCTTTGGGACCGGAGGTAAGAGTATTGACTTTCCGACTGTCAAACTTAATGGCACAGTATTACGTAGGGTAAGTGTATTTAAGTACCTAGGCCATATTCTGACCTCTGACCTCAGAGACAATGGCGACATTGAAAGGGAACGGAGAGCACTCGCAGTAAGGGCGAACATGATAGCTCGCAGGTTTGCACGTTGCTCCCCTCTAGTCAAAATAACGCTCTTTAGAGCTTATTGTACGTCATTTTACACGTGCAGCCTGTGGGCTCAATATACCCAGAAAGGGTATAGTGCAATCAGGGTTCAGTTCAACAATGCGTTTAGGGTGCTGATGGGGCTGCCTCGCTTCTGTAGTGCTTCGGGTATGTTCGCAGATTACCATGTAGATTGTTTCTACGCTACAATGCGCAAAAGATGTGCGTCCCTGGTACGCAGAGTGCGTGGCAGCTCCAACAGCATTCTAGGCATGATTGCGAACAGACTAGACTGTGTGTACATCGGTCATTGTAGTGCAATATCCCATGGTATGATATGACAATGACTGATATTTTAATTGAATTTTACTGTGTAACCTACTAACACTAGCTTTAAGAATATTGTTACTAACAAAATGGACACATTGTCTGAAATAAATGTTTTATTATTATTATTATTATTATAAGGTCCATACAAAATATATCAAAATTCTATCTCTAGTAGCCAAATCCATCGATAGATATATTATTGAAACCGGCCATTAGTCAAGATTTTCTTATATAATAATTCAGATAAACCAAAGAAACCGCCATCTCCATCTTTCTTAGACCACATAACAAAATCAGCTTGTCAGTGGGCAAAGATCAAGATAAAACAGAATGATATGTGGATCCCGACAGCACACAGTTTCATGTGTCTTTTGATTAACGCACACTGCATTTTATTGTACGACTATTCATAATACAGTGGACAGTATTATTTATTGTTCTGTATGTCTAAATAACTAATGGTCTTGAAGATGCTACTCTTTGTTGGTATTGTGATGGCTGCAGGCGACTGTTTTTCGTGAAAGGTTTGACTTTCAAAGCGGAACGGATTTTGAGCGATGAGAAATGCTTTCTTTTTAGGTTATGAGGGCGTGTCTGACAGCTGTCAAATGTTAGTATTATCGTGGCAAATAATAAATACTAACTTTGGCCCTCATCATCGTCTATTAAGCTTTAGGGAAGTGACAATCGTCATTTTGCTAAATTTACAATATGTCCATATATTGCGAATTTAGCTTATATTTTTTCAACATCTTTTCATTGCTCAATCGTTTGTGTATTTTTGATGTAACTTTCTTTATTATCAGAAACAGATCAGAGATCCCGGTAGCATTTTCAGTCTAGAGTTTAAAAAAATAATATGCATTGTGTTGTCAACGCCACCACTGGGGTGTCGTTTACAATATTTTATTGGTAATCATACCACTGCCAACTAGTGATGTGTCTATGGTATGTCGTAATCTTACGAATTGATAAAATAAATTAGTATCGATAAATGCAAGTTTTGTAAGAACTTCATTACGATAGTGGTTACAAAAAAAAATGTCAATAATACGATACAATACACGGTTGAAACCTAAAGATTTACCCTTATTTGAATTGTATAACAAAGTAACTGACCCGCGCAACTTCGTTTGCGTCATTTTCCCACTTTTTTGCAACATTTTTCATTGATGCTCTGCCCCTATTGATCGTAGCGTGATGTTACATAGCATATTACACTCACACACTCACAAATAATGTGGCTTTCCATTGGTAAAAGAATTATTAAAATCGGTTTAGTAGCTCCAGAGTTTACGTCACAAACTTACAAACTTTACCTCTTTATATTATGAGTATAGATATAAATTGAATTAAGATCATCTATTACAGTTTACAGATTGGCAAAATGTTATTTGATTGTGGTCAAAGATATTCTGACTACATACGATACATTTCACAGTCCAACTAACGATAAATAATGACGTAACTGAGTCAATTTTCGAAATAATTTCAAGTATTTCGAGTTGATTTAGAGTAAATATTTCATGTTTGACCGGATGCAAAACAAACTGTTAAATGCAGTGGCGATTTCAGCCAATGTGCACATTGAATGGTGCTAGTGTTTATATGCCAAAACTGTAATGTTTCACTGTAAATTAAGTGAATAATTTACAGTAAAATTACAGTTAAGGTGAATAAACCGTCTGATCTTAATCAATTTCTTTTTAATATAAGAATCATAATATTGGCAAAATAGGGAAATGGTTTTTTTTTATTTAAGCCTTTGTTTTTTCCCATGCTAGCTCCCCAAGCTTTAGGTAGGTACCTGTTTATTAAATTCATCGTAAACAGTCCAGTCGTGTCAGAAATTATTCAGTCATTTATTAAAGAGGAATCTCTTTATACCTATTATACCACCACAGGTACATCGAGATATCTGCGAGGTTAAGCAACGTTACCACTGTCGGTCCATAGATGGGTGACCGTTTTCAACATCACACCCTTCTCTGCCTCGGAGAGCATGTTAAGCTGTCGGTCCTGCGCCTAATCTATTTCCGTTTGTGTTGGATTTCCATCCAATCGAGCTACGAGAGTGAGAAAATAAAGAGTGCGCATAAACTCGTGCGTCCTCCTGCGTAATTGGCTATCTATTACTCGTATGAGATTGCCTCTAACCGATATATCTGTGAGAAGACTAAGAGTTATGGAAAAATTGTGCATAACTTACTATTTATTTATTTATTGACTTATGTACTTATGTATGTATTAATGTACAAAGGCGGATTTAATGCTAAAAGCATTCTCTACCAGCCAACCTTTGGGTGATGTAAAATAAATTATGTAGGTGCAGATTGTTGATAGCCAATGCTGGTAAATACAAACGATTAAAAAAATATATACACACATACGTATTACTCGTAAGTATAGCGAACACTTATCATAGTCATCAACTCATCATTGATTGATGAAAATAACGACATTTTCTGTTTATATCGAAAAATAACTTTATAATTTCTCGCGGAAAATTCGTAAAAGTCGTTAGTTCAATTATTCATAAAATACAAATTATAACATCACTTACACAATCAAATTACAATCAGAATACCATCAATAATTTACCGCAGTGTAATTAATTCTTCGTTTCATTAAACCATAAACACCATACCGTAGAGATATTGCCACATCGTTAATCTGATGTATCGTAAAATCGTTCCATAGAGTAAAAACGACCTACTGATAAGTGAAGCTTGGTTTGTGACGCAAGCGCATGGTGAAATGAAGAAGGCGGAACTTTCTGTGTTTATTGTGTTAAAGTTATTCGTATTATATAAATTCGAATGTAACTCAGTCTGTCTTTTAGTTAGGTGTGGTGTCATCCCTAAACAGCTGAACATTTACATACATGAGCTTTTTACTATTAATACCTCGGAAGTACCTATAATAATATCTTGGGACAACTCACACAACGCAATCTGATCCCAAACTAAGCAGAGCTTGTGCTATGGAAACCAGACAACTGATAAACATACTTTTATATATTTATAAATACATACATTTTATAGATAAATAACACCCAGATACAGAATAAACCATCGTGCTCATCACACAAAGTTTTATCATAGGTGAGGATCGAACCCACGACTTCTTGCGTAGCAGTCGGATACACTCCCTCCGCGCCACAGAGGCAATCAAAATCATAAAACAGAAAAATTACAATAAAGAATTTTCTAATAATCCCCACTTCATCCCGTGGTTGTCATCAAGGCGACTTAAGAATTCTCACAACGGAGGACGGTCAGCGTCCTTTGAGTACTTTAAAGCCTTACTGCGATCGCCAACCCGCTCGCCAAGCGTGGCGATTATGGCAATTACCCCCAGGATCTATAATAAATAGGTTCTACTGGGGAGATCCGTAGTATGTAAGTTATTTATTGGATTTATTTTAAAAATTGTCAACATGTTTAAAAATATTGTTTAATTTAACATCCATTTATTTCCCTAAGTTAAGACCGGATTGAACTTATCGCGTAGTCGTCGTCACGAGTCTTCGAAAAAGTAACCTTAAAATATGACCACAAGTCAATGCTCAATATATTTCCAACAAGTCCCAATGCTCAATATATTTCCAAGATCAGCTACTTACCTAGAAAGCCTGTAAGTAACGATAATTTACCCCTGCCTTTCCTTTCTCATCTCAAAACAAAAACCCTCGACAATTTCCCAAAAACCAACAGTAAATTAACTATATTTAACACCAAAAATATCTACGGGCACACCAAAATTCCCTCTTAACCGTATTATCCAAAATTATTTTCCCTCCAAAATGTTGGCAGCCATTTTGAGCGTCCGAACTCACGCAACTCACTAATTACGGCCCATCATTTGTAGCCTAAACTCTTTGAGCACGACAAACTTCTGCTAAACACTCTTCAGGATTAAGGTTAGGTGTTAGCGCAAGATGAACGAGAAATGACATGACGCTTAAAATAAGCTTTTATTTTCTTTAAGTACAGCTAAAACTGTTGACATGTAGTTTAATATCAACAGTAAAAAAATACAAAATATAATTCAGATACAGCCGTCTGATTCCATACCTACGTACTAGAGATAAATCACACCTGTACACAGATTAAACATTTGTACTCACCATAGAATAAATTATCTTGGGTGGGAATCAAACCCATGAAAAATGATGTCTTAGCAGTCAGGGTCATCTAACCACTAGACCAATAGGCCATATGAGCAAAAATCGACAATATACATAAAAAATCTTTTCAGAAAATCTATCGTCTACAGTCTTAAAAACAGTTTCGCTATGGTCTGAATATACTACATAATAAATGTATTATAATAGTTCGTTATAGGCAATTTATTTCTCGAATATTGCTAACATAATCCAAATTAATCCTCTGTAATCTTTCTGCTTCCCCGCTGCATTTAAGTTTACCATTAAATGCCTTTAAATAACAATCATAAACTACAAATAACAGTTGATGTTAAACGGAGCGAGAAATGAGTCCGCTTCGCTCCTGCTCGAACCGTGTCTTATGTCCTCTCGTTGCGTGTGAAGTGAAACTTAGTAGAGTTGGTAAGAATGTGCGGTGAGCCCTTGGTCCCACAGTTAATGTGCTGTGCGTAACTTGACGGTATGAACTTAATGTATATCATTCTATGGCTGTGTAAAGTTACATTGTTAAGATAAGTAAGTATAAGTGCACAAGTTGATACTCCTTTGCAAAGAGGCGAGAGATTAAGGAGGTTAAGCAACGCTGCCACTGTCAGATATATAGATTGATGACCGTTTTCTTCGTCGAATCGTTGTGTATAATAATATCTCCTACAATGGCTTTCTGTTTGAAACTGTACTACAATAAGATACAAAAGTCTAAAATGATGATAGAGTTGGACAATTGAAGATTTTTTTTAAGGATTCTTTGGTCTTTTTAGGGTTCATTAGACAAAATGGCAAAAACGGAACCCTTATATATCCGTATGTCACAGGCATTTTACTCAAAGAATACACCATGAATATTGATTAAATTTGTGAAAAGGTGTCTTGTAGTAGCCGCTACTTAGTTTGAAACCTAAATAATAAAAATAAATATTTGTAGGGGGAGGGGGGCACTCCATACTTGTAACAGAAACTGAATTAAAAAAAAGCTACGGTTTCTAATAAACTTTTGAAGGAAATAATCACGCCGAACGTGGCATAAATTTTGTCCCCCCCCCTTAAACCAAAAAAAAATCAAAAAGGTATAATAATAATAATATTCATTTATTTCAGATAACATTGAATCCATATAATGTCTATAGCGCCTAACAAATACTTTAAACTAAATTCTGACAATATAAAACATACTCTATACGTAAATGATAACTACTTTCTAAAATTGCCCTGTAATTGCAATTTATATACATATACCAATAACTAAGCAGACCGATATACTGCAATAATCCGATATGATTAATTAAACCAAAAACACGAACCTTTCAAACCTATACAAGGTTAAATTGCGTCATTTTTTCTATGTGGTTAGGCAGTTTGTTCCGCACGTCTGCTTCGAATAAGACATGGTTTTTTATTTTATGGTGACCTGCTTACCTTGACTAATTCGATCTCTGTTACCTTCGCATCACGACCATTTTCTCAGCTTTCCGGTTCCCATGACTCATATGTGACTCATAGGATCATGTTGATTTTATGGTTTATAATGTGAGTTGAATACAGAACCGAGTATGGAAACTTTAGAAAGAAAGAAAGAAAAGAAAGGAAGAAAAAATGTTAAAAGATCTCTCTATTGTTTTTTGACAAAAACCATGATTCACATTTGACTCATGAAACATTGCCTACTAAATAAAAAGCACGTAGGTAAAACCTAAAATGTTACTTTTAAAATGTTAAAAATTAGACCAATGTATAAAAAAGACTAAACACATGACGTTTCCATGAAAAACTAAAAAAAAATGCGGTGTTCTTCAAAAACTTTAACTAAAGATTGCCTGGCACATACCAAAGATATAAAGAGTGTAAAGTAAGTAATACTTTCAAGAGGGCAATCGTAATTCAAGCTGAATCCTATACAAAGTATTCCGACGCGTTGCCGCCGTCGCCTCGGTTCAGTGCGGCCATATTGGTATTCTTCCCCGGTTCTTTCACGCATAATAAATTTAATCCGAGGATTGCATTAGTTAATCTCATTATTCTTGTACATACGTATGGTCTGAGTAAGTGTTGTAGAAGCAACGAGTGACTTTTCTTTATGTATTTATGACACTTTTATGAGTACAGAAAAGAAATACACGTGCTTGAAACGGTTCGGTACGGTCGACCGAAAGTAATTTGCTAGGTTTTTTATTGCTAGACTAAATTAATTGGGTTTTTTACGAGTTAAATGACAACACAGGTACTACGGATAATGGTAAGCTGTTATCCTAGTCTAGAGACACTATTAATCTATGAAAAATCATCGTGTTTTTTTTTCGGAACAGAGGCATCTTGGGAAAATCGGCTTTTCCTAGAACCAAAAACTTGAAAGAATGTTATTATTAGTCTGTTTTCCAAACTTCGACCGGTAGACAGTTGCGTCATCTACAAATTTTAAATTGTTTCTGATTATAGTGTAAGAGCTAATCAACTTTTAAAAACCTGCGGAATTCAAACAGCAATATTTTATAATCAAATCCTATCTATTATTTTGTAAATTGATTTTCGAACATATATTTCGACTTTCGAATACCTATTGGCAAAAACTTTGCCAAACTACTTGGCAATATATGATTAGGTATAAATGAGACAAAAGATGTAGTATAGTCTGGTTATAATTATCTAAAGGTGCATCTTATATACTAACGACTTCGTGTTGATAACAGATAGTGGAAACATTTAATAGATACTGAACGTGCGATAAGGAACATAAGATTGTGATGTAGATTGTAGATACAGCACAAAGATATTGTACTGTAACAGTACACCCCCCTTTAAAAAAAAAAAAAAAATATGGTAATAGTGTTTACAATATAAATTTGACCTAGACCTTACTAGTTATTTGCTGATGTATATAAATAATAATGCTATTGTACGCGGTGGAATTTGATGACGCCTGTTGTGGTGTGATTTGCTGACGTCTGTAATTTTGACTTAGCTGTTGCACGAGTGTTTATTATTTTTTTCCGTTAAACTCTTCATTCTTCTGTCCAGTGTTTTCATTATGCCGTAAATTAGGATCACGCCGATTGTTAAAATAATCTGTCCCATTGCAACATTTCTTGTCCACCGTAAGTCCTCCTGGATCAGGTTACGGAGTTGGTCCGCTTCGTTTTGATTGAGGCAATTGTCCGTATTGTATGTTATCTGGTCCTTAGAACTTTGATTTCCCATTTTAGATGTCTTGTTGTTACGAGTAGTTGTGAATTAATGGTATATGTTAAGATCTATGTTAATATATATACGAATAGCTTGCTTATATCAGCGATTTTTTATAGACGTACTACTGGCTTTACTTTACGTCCCGATCGTGTAGTGTACGTGTGTGAATGCCTGTCGCAATCCTTTGAATCTGGCACGTAGTTTGATTCGTCATTGATCATGAAAGCTGGTTTCAATCTATCAATTGATATCACTGTCTCTTTATCCCTAATTCTAATGCAAAATGTTTTATCTGTTTTACTAATTACTGGGTAGGGTCCTTCATACGGCGGTGTCAGGGCTTTCTTAATTCTATCACACCGAACAAATACGTGTGAGCATTCTTTGAGTTCGGGATGCACAAATATAGCTTGATTGTGTTTTTTTCTTTTCGGAATTGATGTCATTTGTGTGATGTCCTTTTGAATTTGTTTTACAAACTCTTCGTACGTTGATAACTGTGCTGCTGATGACTCAAAAAATCCTCCAGGGAGTCGTATTGGCGTTCCATATGTCATCTCTGCTGAACTATAACCTGTGTCTTCTCGCAAGCTACTCCGCAACCCGAGTAAAACTGTTGGAATTTCTTTTAACCAATTTTCGTTGGATTCTCTTGTCATTAACGCCGCCTTTAAAGTTCTATGAAATCTCTCTATCATTCCATTGGATTGTGGATGATAAGGTGTTGTCCTAATTTTATGTATTCCCAAAAATTGTGAGAGTGACTCAAATATTCTTGATTCAAACTGTCGGCCTTGATCCGTAGTAATGCGCAATGGACATCCAAAACGAGTAATCCATCCCTCGAAAAGTGTCTTGGCTACTGTTTCTGCAGTTATATCTTCTACCGGAAATATTTCGGGCCATGACGTACAACGATCTATGATTGTGATTAAATATCTCTTCCCTTGTGAAATCGGAAGTGGTCCGACGATGTCAATATGTAAATGTTCAAAACGTTGCGCTGTCATAAATGTACCAGGAGGTGATATCGTATGTCGTTGTATTTTTGATTTTTGGCAGGCTATACATGATCTACACCAGTTATTGATATCTTTGTTCATATACGGCCATAAATACCTTTGGGTTATCATTTTTCTCGTAGTTCTTTTTCCTGGATGGCTCATACCATGAATGGTATCGAAAATTTGTTTGCGAAAATGCTTTGGTAAGTAGGGGCGGCTTTTTCCAGTAGAGGTGTCGCAGGTGATGTTTATTGTGGAACCCGGAAGCGTAATGTTTTTGAATTTTAATCTTTTATTGTCATGTAATTTACTTAGTTCATTATCTGTTGATTGACATTTTTCCAATTCAGCGTAATCGATAGGTGATGGCACGTATATTTCCTCTATTCGAGATAAGGCATCGGCGGTAATATTGTCACGTCCGCTTATGTGTTGAATGTTGGTACTGTATTGTGAAATGAAATCTAACTGCCGGACCCGTCGCGGTGTATCGTTTGATGATGGTTTTTGGGAGAATGCGTATGTCAAAGGTCGGTGATCCGTAAATATTGTAAATTCTCTTCCCTCGATTAATCTGTGAAAATGTTTGACGGCCATGTATATTCCTAACAGCTCTCTGTCAAACGTAGAATATTTTTGTTGAGTTTCGCTCAATTTTTGTGAAAAAAATCCTAATGGTTCCCAATTGCGTCCGGATTTTTGTTGTAAAACTCCACCAACGCAAGTAGCACTAGCGTCGGTCATGAGCGCTAGTGATGCGTTGCGGGAAGGATGCGCTGTTAACACTGCGTTTTTCATGCTTTCCTTGCATTTTTCGTAAGCTTTGTCTGCTTCCGTTGTCCAAGGAACAGGTGAATTATCGTTCTTTTTTGAACCATGTAGATATTCGTTTAAAATTCTTTGATTTTCCGCTGCGCATGGAATATTACTTCTGTAGAAATTGACCATGCCCAAAAATCTTCTTAATTCTTGAATTGTTTTCGGTTTGGGAAATTCCATGATTGCTTTGTAATTTTCTTCGGTAGGGAGTATTCCTTGGCTCGTTATATGATAACCTAAGAAATCTATTTCCCTTCTGAGAAATTCGCATTTTTCGAGATTAATGGTTATTCCATTCTCGTGTAAACGTTTGAAAACCGTTTCTAAATGCTGATAATGCAAATCTTCGTTGTCCGATGCAATGAGACAGTCGTCTACAAATATAAATACGTAGTTTAAATCTCTAAATAAGGAATCCATGAATCGTTGAAATGTTTGTGCCGCATTGCGTAATCCGAAAGGCATTCTTAAGTACTCAAAAAGTCCAAAAGGTGTGATGATGGCTGTTTTTTCTATATCTTTAACAGGAATACAATGGTATGCTTTACGTATATCTATCTTGCTTAGTATCTTCTTACTTTCTAATATGTATGTAAAGTCAGTTAATCTTGGTAGTGGGTATTTGTCCGGTACTGTCGTGCTATTGAGCATTCGATAGTCTCCGCATGGTCTCCATTCGCCATTTTTCTTTTTTACCATATGTAATGGGCTTGCCCATGGGCTATCTGACGGTCGGCAAATTCCGAGTTCTATCATATTTTGAAATTCCTTTTTGGCTATGTCGTATTTTTCTGGAGGTAATGGTCTTGCCCGAGCTGCGACGGGTGGTCCTGTAGTGATAATGTGATGTTCAATCTTATGTTTGGGCGCATTGCGGAGAGAGGACCCTTTCGTGATGTCTTCGTATTTGTTTAAAAGTTGCGTAATACGTGGATTCGTTCCCACTGCGATATTACGAATTGTTTGTTGTGTCGCTTTTTCCGAAGTTACATGCGTTGTCAGCTCTGTAACTTTGTCGATAAGTTTGCGACCTGCTATGTCGACTAATAGTTTATAGTGCTCTAGAAAATCTGCTCCAATTATTGGTTGTGTAACATCGGCGATTACAAAATTCCATTTATAACATCGTTGTAGTCCTAAATTCAAGGTAAGCGTCTTCTCGCCGTAAGTCCTAATTTTAGTCCCATTTGCAGCGTATAGTGTGTATTGTTCATTTTGTAAAACTGAATGTCTCTGTTGCTTGCTAATGACTGAAATATTTGCGCCCGTGTCAATCAAAAACTTCATACCACTTTTTCGGTCGGTAATGGTGAGGCGATTGGATGGGTGGATTGCACAGAGTTTCGCCGTTGTCTGTGCTCTTATTCGTTTCCCTGGTTCCGTACGTAAGTCATTGGTTTCCAACTGCATGGTTTAATGCAGTTCTTTGCATATTTTCCGAATCTTTCGTGGTAGTAACAAAATCGATTTGCTCCTCTATAGTTTGTTCTCGGCCTCATAATCGGGAATTGTTGACGTTTCTTGAAATGATTGTGCGTGTTGGGTCGATAGCCATATTGACCTTGCTGAATTGCGTCAATATCTATCTGTAATTTTGCTAGCTGGGCTAAAATGCATGCTGTATTGTTGTCGTTTGAAGTGTCGTTGCTAACAGCTGATATTTCGGTTACTTTTGAATTCATTATTATTTTGTCTGCAATTTGGCTCAGTTTGTCAATTTCCATGTCTTCCGTAACTGCTAGAACCGTAGTAACTGATGTTGGTAAAAGCCTGAACCATAGTAGTTTAATTGTTTCGTCACTGATTTTTCCTCTCCCGAGGACTCGCATTTGACGTAATAACTGCGAAGGTTTTTGATCACCGAGTTCTGTCTCTGATATTAATTTTTGAAACTGTCGCTGTTCTGTTTCTTCGTAACAATCAATTAAACGTTCCTTGATGTTTTTGTATTTATCTGTAGTCGGTGGTGAAGTGATTAGGTCACTAACCTGTAGTATTTCTTCCTTGGATAACTTTGCTATTACTGTACAGTATTTGTATTCGTCTCCTTGCTTCTGTGGTGCTAATATGGCTTCTAGTTGCGTGAACCATAATCTTGGTTGGTCTTTCCAAAATTCCGGAATGCGGGATAAAACCGAGGTGCCAGCAGCTACTTCAAGTGTTCCTTGCTGATTTATGTTCGCCTTGCACGGTGATTGTGCCATGTTTCTTGCTGCGTATTCGTTCGTCGGGGTCACCAATTTGCCAAACTACTTGGCAATATATGATTAGGTATAAATGAGACAAAAGATGTAGTATAGTCTGGTTATAATTATCTAAAGGTGCATCTTATATACTAACGACTTCGTGTTGATAACAGATAGTGGAAACATTTAATAGATACTGAACGTGCGATAAGGAACATAAGATTGTGATGTAGATTGTAGATACAGCACAAAGATATTGTACTGTAACAAAAACGTTTAGAAATTTACCAGACTTGATTGAAGGTTAAATAAATAATTCCAATTCATACGCTGAATAACTTTCAATTTCATTATGCACGAGTTCATTTGAAAGTCGGCCGGTTAATTCTCGACACACGTGTGGCCGTTTTGTTTATACTCCACTAGGTTATGTTACCAACATAACATAGTAAATAGTGAATTACGGTTACCAGCTGATGTTAACTTCATGTACACTGGATAATAAAATGAATGGCACGGCATTAGTTTCATAATTTAATTTGTCGGTTATAAATAATACTACATATGTGTAATTTTAAGCAGAAATGTATGCGTATTTATTTAGAAATATATAAATACTACTTAGTAATCTCGATAAAATTATTTGTCCTTCTTCAGAATACTTACTACCTATTCCCATTTAACTAATTGCCCAGCCGTTTAGTGGTTAAGAGGTACCTAACAAACAAACATAGAAAAAGAATATCTGACAACGACCTAATCATGAAGCTAAGTTGTAAAAACATACCCCATAATATTATGATTATGGGGTTAGTTTTTACAGGACTATACTACAACAACATTTTTCGTATCAACCCATATGATTTGCCCAACATTTTTCATATTTCCTATATTATTTAGTTTCCCTCAATAAATAGGCAATCCAACGCTAAAAGAATTTTTCAATTCGGATCAGTAGTTAATGAGATCATCGCGTTTAACCACAAACTTTTGTTGTTATAATATTATACGTCAACGACAGCATTTAACTCTGTAAATGTAATTCTGTTTTCAAAATAAAATAGAAACAGATTAAACATTTGCTACTTAAAATACTGTTACTAACATGTTATAAAAAGAGGTAAATAACGAGGCAAGAATTATTACGCATTTCCAATTAATTGTGAACAGATTTATCTTACTTAGTAATTACATTTCTAGTTCATGTTTTACTCGTAGGAGGAATAAATATTTGCTACTGAAACTAATTCCGTAAAATGTAAATGTAGAACGTCTGAAGATTCTCGGAAAATGAAAAGAAAAGGGACAATACGTGAACCTGCCTCGTGCCGCTTTCTCAAGTTCATGGTCAAAAACATAACTCAAATCTTTGAGTAACATGATGCCTTTATCCCAGAAGACAATGAAACTCCCAAACATAACAACGACCGTGATAGACTCTGCTAAATACCTTTTCAAACCAGTTCATAAATCGCCTCATATTTTTGTTCATCATCACTGAATGAAGCTAAAACGTCCACATAATCACATGACTTGCAATTTCCATACACTTGTTTTACTCCTTTACTGGCTGTGCCATTAACCCTCTCATTAGCGAAACCGAAATAAAGGTTGCAATATAAAAGAATGAGTCAGCACATCGAGACCCCATTCATCACGGCATAGCATAGCGCTGCGGCATCACGCCGAGGGTAGAGATGTACGCAAATTGAACCTACCCACTTAGCATGAAAGGAATCTTCTCTGTAGTAAAAACGCGAATTTTATTTTAAAGTGCCTGTCTACTGTCGTCTTTTGTTGTTATGTCGATATTTTTATTTACGCAAATACCTTCTTAAAACTACATTAACGGCATTTTTTTAAAAAACTGTAAGATAAAAATACTTCTACTCATTTAACAAAATAAAGAACTAAAGGTGAATTCTTATTTCGGTTGAATGCGGCCGAAAAGGATCTACTAAATCAATAAGTTGGAGTAAATAGCATTGATGTGTGTAATACCTTCTCACTATGAGACTGTCACGAGGTTACTCATAAGTATAAATACCTACTCCCCAAAGATATTTACAGTTGCCCGTAATATTTATAGAAATATAACTTGCTATCTTCTACGTTCGAGTATATCTTGGGAATGTATTTTTTATTTGCAAAAAGACATTGACTTCTAAAGGGATTTTGTATTTAAAACTACCTATCTATATGTTGCATCATTCTAATCTAAATTTAATGACTTGAACTTGAGAACTACTAAACTGAACTTTTCTTTGAAAAACGGTTGGCAAAATGCACTTTTGGTAATTAATATATTTTTTAATAGTTTTTACTTCACTTGCTAAGCGCTGCCATTATATTTACAATAACTATTATATTTCTGTGGGAAGTTTTTCAAGTTATTTATTTACAATATCTGAAACCAGATCTAATCGGTTATTTCTCGTTATTTCCAGATCCCTGTGCGACGATTGAAATGAGACGAAGAACAGACCAACGGATATGTGAGGTGATTAATTTTGTATCTTGACTTACTACTATTTGAACTTACATCCACATGTTTATAGTAAGATTTTAGTATATAACGACTATGACAATCAACGAGTCAAATCTTTGATCATAGGTACATTTGTTTTGTTTTGTGAAAAAGAACAATAACAGTTGTTTATATATAAAATTCATCAAGCGCTTTGACTATGTGTTTGGGCGGCAATGTTTCTCATTTTACTAATGTTACTGTTTAGGGACTTATATATGTTGATAGGTTCGTAAACTTGCGCGATTTGTACACATTATAGAATTTTATAAGCTACGGGTCTTAATCGGAGTAAACATTTTAAGGCTCTATTTTAAGACCATTCCACCGCATTGATCAGTTCACCGTCGCCTCCGAGAGGCGCGGGTTTCGGAAACTACCCTGGCTAGATTTTTATCACTCACTATTACGAAACCGTCTTAGTCCACTGTCAACCGGAAACACACAACACTAACGACATCTGCACACTGGCGTTTAATGTTTGTCGGGGGATTCCACGATGCTGACAAACGATATCCATATTCTTCTTCTTTCTTCTTATTCAGCTTAATATGATACGTCAATCTAGCATATAAATTGACAAGTTTCTACAATAGTGATTTTTTCCCACGCTAAAATACGATCCATCTTGGCGTAATCCAACCAGTTAAAATATATTTCATTCAGTTGTTTAGTTTGACGATCAATGCAGGAAAGCCACAGGTCTATTTAGTTCGGCAGTTTAATCTTTGCGATCATTATATGGTAGGGACTGTCAAACGCAATTGCGGTGACCATGGAACCGAATTGTTTCGGTCGTAATCGAAACGCTTCATTTATCTTCGTATGCTTCCGCTGGCCATTTGCAATCGTCAGTTATTTTTCTTTCCTGGCCCAGCGTTGTTTCTGTTTCTATTTCATAAATTGTATACCAAAAACAATCGCAATATTTATAAACATATTGCTTGACAACAATCGATTATCAAAAATTAGTTGAACTACTAAATATCAATTGATAAAAATAAACCAATCGTGTCTCTTTTCATCATCGCTGCTTTCTCGATTCCCAATAGTGATGTGGGTTGTCAAATGTCAACTGAATTGATATTACTGGCTTAACGTTTTCCGTTTGATATGGCTACTATATCAAACGGAAAAAACAATGATGGTATATTTCTTATAGTCTTTGAGTTGGATATAAAAATAAGAATTCAGAAGCTACTTTAAACTATTCCTTAGAAAATATTCTCACGGCAAATCTCTTAAAGAATAAAACTATAACACGGATGAATAAAAAGCTGGCCATTCATTGATACAAAATCCTTTCCTAGACCACTCTGTATAATGTTATTCCAAATTTATTCTGTTGCTGGTTCTACATTGAATAGAATTACCATTCATACTCAGAGGTGTATTTAAAGTGACCCTTTCGGAAAAATAAAGTGTTTCGCTGTATAAAAGTATTGGAAGAAAGAGAAATAAGCTATTACTATCGTAAATGTAATATTTGTGTAACAGTACCTTTACTATTGGTTTGGATAAATTCTCTTTTATCACTAAGATTTCCCAAACAGATATACCGATACTTCGGAGTTCAAAGAACGTATCTTTTTTCTTCCCTATTAGTCTGTTTACTTGATTCCCTTTCCCAAAAAAGTTTACAGATTTAACAAAGCAAAATCATTCATTTATTTAATAACTATTAAATGCTACTATTTTTGTTACCTAAAATGTCTATATTTTTAATGCAATAATAATATCCAAGCAAAAATATTTCAATGACATTCATTGATTCGAACAAATTGTTTAAAAGAAATATTTAAAATAAAATATATGGTTACCCCTTCCCTGTACAAAGTAAAAGGTATTTCCGAATATATTAGCATACAACAACACAAACATAAGAATATAAACAAAACAGTAAGGTACAGCAGTATGCATAGTTGCATACAACAGTAACGATGCGACGTGCGTGCGCGCAACTCGGCGCATTGGTCGCGGGCACGCGCGGCTCAGAAGACCATGAATTTGGCTCTCAAAGGGACAATAAATAAAATGAATATCGGCACATTTACACGCAAAAAAATGGACGACAGATTTTAGTGTTGTAGTTATTATAATTGTTATATAAATTAACTCAACAGATAAGAAATTAACTTTGGAAATGTTTATTAAACGTTAAATTACTATTTAAATGCGTTATATTAAATCATAATGTTATGTATGAAAGAATTAAAAATAATGCAAAATGGGAAAATAGCAGTAAAACCCTCGAAAAACTTCTAAGCTTTTTTTATTTCATCTCGAAAAAGTATAAAAATATTTTAAGTCTCTACTCGCCCTGTAACGCTTTGTTTTCCTACAAGTGGCGTTAATCTGTGCGCCCGCGCCGCTGCACCTTATGCGCGGCGCGTCACACGCTCCGTCCGGAATGCCAGATGACCGATTACCCATTTTTTTGCTACAAGCTCCCCGACTACTTACCGGTTGCCTTTAGTGGTAGCTATTATTTATATTTTTTATACAAGGATTACATTTTGTAATAAAAATTCACGTTGCGTTACTAGTTATTTAATTGTGTACAATTGACTTTACTAGTTATATAATTGTGAACGATTGACTGGCCTGTTCTAGTGGTTAGTCACTCTGACTGTTAAGCCGGAGGTCGTGGGTTTGATCCCCACCCAGGATAAAAGTTTGTGTGATGAGCACGATGGTTTATTCTGTGTCTGGGTGTTGTTTATCTATAATATGTATGATTTAGAAATACACAAGTATGTATATCAGTTGTCTGGTTTCCACTAAGCTCTGCTTAGTTTGGGACTAATCCCAAACTAAGCAGAGCATGATGAGCAGAGATGTAAAAAAATCAGTGAATACGGTGAATGAAAATAAAATAAAATTCTGTTTTGTTAATCCCTTGTATGACCATTGAAACAACGACGTGAAATAAAAGGGTTTGAAATTATTTAGGGCTTTACCTTTTAAAAGTAGAACAACAAGTATTTTATAAATATTCTAAACATATTAAAACGATTTGAACACACAAAGCTAGATAGCTTTGTGTGAATTGTCCCAAAGTATTATTATTATTACACTGACGGACTTATAAACTGCATCAAAGTAATAGACGACTTTGAAATAAATATTTTAACCAAGTATGCAAACTTTCTATACAGATTTAAATTGAAACCTCTAGATTGGTTCGTGAACTTTAAAACAGCGTAGGATCATATCTTTAAGTTTAAGTTTATGTACTGGAAAGGACCTTAAGACCTTTTTTGAAGAAAAAACAGAAGTTTAAGGAAAAATTGTTTAATTAAAAAATTGGTTTTAACAATAGACACAAACTTTATGCAAGGGTTTATTTGTGTTTTAATAAGGTGTATTACCCCCACGTGCCCTTATTACGGATTCTAATCGGTTCCGCATAGATTTTATAAGGGTTTTTAAAAGATCTTGCGGAATATTGTCCCATTCTTCTGAAAGTGCTGTTCTTAGTGCTGCCACTGTCGTAGGCGAAGGGTTTCTCGCATATACAGCTCTTTTTAAATTGTCCCAAACATGCTCGATGGGATTAAGATCCGGGCTGCGTGCTGGCCAATTCATTGTACGTATCCCAACCTCTTCGCAATAATGTTGAACTTGTGCAGCTGCATGCGGCCGGGCATTATCCTGCATTAAAGTAAAATTTTCGCCTATGAATCCCATGTAAGGCACCACGTGATCTTCTAATATCTCTGTTATGTAGCGATGTGCTGTCAAACCCCCTCTATTACCGTTTTGACGGACCATGTCTATGAACACAAGTTCTGTTCGCCCGTTCATCGATATGCCACCCCAGACCATACATGAACCGCCTCCAAAAGGAACACGCTCCTCAATGCAACTTTGAGCATATCGCTCCCCACGTCGACGATAGACTCTTCTGCGACCATCTGCACCATATAAACATGTCCTACACTCGTCCGTGAACAATACAGAGGCCCACTGCTCTTCTGTCCAATTCAGGTGATGACGCGCAAATCTTAAGCGAGCTTGTCTGTGAGCTGCAGACAACTTTGGACCATTTGCTGGTCTAAAAGGGGTGATAGCCACTTCCTTTAACCTTCTTCTTATTGTTCGTGCACACACGTTTTTTCCACGCACTTCATTAAGCTCGGTTTTGATGTTAACTGACGTGAGGAAACGATTTCGCAGGGAAGTTGTAACAATAAATCGGTCATCACGACCTGTGGTTGCTCGAGTTCTGCCTGTACCACGTCTCCTCCTGTAAGAACCTGTCTCTACAAACCTTCTGTATATTCTACAAACCGTAGACTGGTTTAAATTTAAATTTCTACCAATCGTTCGTTGATCCAAGCCCTCCCGCACCAATGCTACAATTTGTGCCGCTTGTTCGGACGAAGTATCCATATTATGGTTCAAAAACTCTCGATGTGTTAAAAAACTAACCCAACAATTATGCTGGTAACAATAATTCAATTGACCAAACAAAAAAAATCAATGAGAATTAATTTAAAACTTTGCTATAAATAACACGCAAATCTGATACTACGAGTAAATTTTCTTTTCCCGGCTATATTCATTTGTTTTACCGCAGTTCTATTTTTAAATTTAATTTTTTTTTAAGATTAAGAGCCAGTCTTTCCATATTTATATAATTTAATCTAAAAAGTTTGCATACTTATTATAAAAAAATCCTTTTAGAGTAAACCTGAACTTTGATGCAGTTTATGAGTCCGTCAGTGTATAATTAGAAAACGAATTATTATTAAAGGAATTCATAAAAAATGTCCCATGAGTCGAATTAAGTTCAAATCGTTTTAATATGTTTAGAATATTTATAAAATACTTGTTGTTCTACTTTTAAAAGGTAAAGCCCTAAATAATTTCAAAGCCTTTTATTTCACGTCGTTGTTTCAATGGTCATACAAGGGATTAACAAAACAGAATTTTGTTTTATTTTCATTCACCGTATTCACTGTTTTTTTTTTACATCGTATAAAATAACAAAATATTAAAATTGCGTTAGCCAGACACCGTTAATAAATGTTATTTACATCCGAGGCTTACTGCTTTATAAAAAAACTAGCTGACCCGGCGAACTTCGTACCGCCTTAGCGTAAATTTGATGCACTACTTTATTTTGTACAGCTGACATTCGTAACGCGCTTTTTTTAAAATATGCAAAATTAAATGTATATTTTTCAATCTTTCTGAGAGATGGTTGGCTGTAAAGTCAGTTTAAGGACCATTCGCGTTGCTTAGCAACCAGCTGTAGGGCGGTGCGCGAACGCGCCCGACGGTCACAATACTTCAGCCTATCAGCAGGCGGAACGTGAGACTTTTTCGTGAGTGCAGCCGGTCATTGATTTATAAGACGTTATCACGTCACAAAATCTTTGATAAATACAAGAATTAATAGTTTATCCCGCCCCTACTTCGTTAAATTATTTAAATACAATTTTCTTTTATTTGTAACAAATATGTCACTATAAATATCAAATAATTTGTACGTAGGCAAAATCACACTAATCACACTAATATTATAAATGCGAAAGCTTGTGAGTATGTGAGTGTGTACGTTTGTTACTTCTTCACGTCTAAACGGCTGGAGCGATTTTAATAAAATTTGGTATGGAGTTAGCTGACACCCTGGATTAACACATAGGCTAATAAAACGCGGATAACACCGCGGGGCACAGCTAGTATTATAAAAGCGAAAGTTTGTGAGTGTGTAAGTGTGTATGTTTGTTACTTCTTCACGTCTAAACGGCTGGAGCGATTTTAATAAATTGGTATGGAGTTAGCTGACATCCTGGATTATCACATAAGCTAATAAACTGCGGTAACGCCGCAGGGCACAGCTAGTTGGTTATAAAAGAACATGAAATTCGTAAGATTTTTTCGCTTCGAACGTAAGTATCGGAACCTATATATATTAGGCGATTATGTTCCGATAAATACTCTAAATTATTTGTGTTCTTTTTTAGAACGGTTTAAAAATGTAACGGGTTCCATTTTGAAATCGTAATTTTAAATGTCTTGTCATGGAACAAGACAAAACGACACACGGAATCTTGGGATGCCTTTGGAAGAAAATCGTTTAAAGTGGTCTTCAATTACGTGACCGATGTCTAAGTGTGCGTAGCTCAAGCAAGATACCTACGTATCTACGTATTATAGTTACTTTTGCTCTCTTGCATTTTGTGATAGTACATTGTAACGTAGCTAAACATTGTAGGTATATATTGTATACAAAATTTAGCTAACATCAATGAATAACTCAACGAAACTGATCATGCATAAAAAGTACCGTGAAGTATTGCCCAGTGCTGGGCATCGAGCCGCAAGCATTGTGGTTACGTGACGAAGCCGATACACCTGTGTATAAAGTTGCATTTATTTATGCGCCACGATGCGTCCATTCTTGGGTTGGGGGGTGGCGCGATGTGTAAGATGAAGCGGTTTGGCATAAAATAGTACTTTTTTAGTGCCTCGGCAAAGTCCACAGTACATGAAGTTTACATGAAGTCGTCAATTTATTCTTAAAAATCAATTAAAACTTAATATTACTCAACTTTCATTTTACTTTTAAATAAGTTTAAGTCGACATTATTTTCTGCACTTGTAGAAGCAGAATCAGTTTATGGTGCTACATTAGTAAGTGCTATGTTTCTTGTACAAGCTTAAGTAAGATTATAGATCATTTTTTATCACGACCCGATGCACGAGGAGTATTTTAATTCAATAAAAAAATTTTGTTTATTTTTTTGCATGTGATAATGTCCAAAACCACAGGGCTGATTTCGGTGAAATTTGTTCTGCAAGTAGCTTGACGTTTGAGGATAGTTTAGGTACTACTTTTTATTACGATAACTAAGCGTCCATGTATAAAAATATGGTTATTGCAATCCAAATGCATCCTGCATTTGGTTATTATAACCATAGTTTCAGTGGTCTAATTATAACCTCAATCATAATTACAATTTGACACGGAAATAAACGCGTTTAACCTAGGTAAATATAATGCAACACGTTTATTCCCGTGTCAAATTGTATTTATAATGCAACTCGTAAGTTTAAAAGTTATATAACCTCAATCACTTTCAATAAAAAAAATAGCAGTATTGGAAAACTCGAAACTGTTCGAGTAAAAGATAATACCCCGGATGCTATTCACGGTAAACTTACCCAGGCCGTGTTTTTCACAAACACCGTTACCTACAAAAACTATTCCCCACTAATCGCTATCGCTCACAACTTAATCAAAACCAGAAGTCCATACACAGAGTATCTCCTCGCTTAGCATAACATAAAGTGCACACCGGCGACCTTTCACGCGGTGGGAACCGGCGCTTGCGCATCCATTTGAATATTTGCGCACGACAACAGTGCCCACCCGGCTTTATACCAGTGTTAATATTTCATGAACTGAAAATTGTAATTTAAAATTCAGGTGAAGAGTTGTCTATGTTGCATTCCTTACAGCATGTCTGTCTCTATGTCACTGTAGGTGTCATGTATATTATTCTATGTATAGTATTCAAGAATTCTTAACATATAATGTAAAAATGCCACGATTATATCTTGTAGAGTCATTCTAGCTCGAAATGGGAAATCTTATCGCGCGGATTTTATTTTCTCAATTTATTTTTAATAAATGGTATAATTACCACGTCAAACACATAACCATTCTCCGCAGTCGGGTAAATCTATACTAATATTATAAAGCTGAAGAGTTTGTTCGTTTGTTTGTTTGAACGCGGTAATCTCAGGAACTACTGATCCGAATTGAAAAAATATTTTACTGTTGGACAGCCCATTTATCGATGAAGGCTATAGGCTATATAACATCACGCTACGACCAATAGGAGCAGAGTAGCAATGAGAAATGTTGCAAAAACGACGAAAATCGGTGGAACTCACTATGACCTACTAGTACGCTGGCTGCGGGACAAGCAACCGCCGACAAAAACAAGACTTTAACTTGATTACTGACATTTGGAAGTCTATACTCGTGTTTCATCACGTCATTGTTAGTCTCGATCATTGGTATGACCAATGATCGAGACGAACAATGACAAGAAATTGCTGTGACTTTGTATGAGGTAGCCAGTGCACTAGTATTAGGTCAGTGGTAGAAGTATATGAATGTAAGACTTGGTTCGGAGGACAATAGCTTCATGTGTGTGTTTTTTTTTAAAGATAACTAGCGATGTGGGATTGAGTCCCACATTACTAGCAATCGTGTTAACCCCTCCAGCTAAGCTCAAAGGCTTGTGTTAGGAGTGGGTTCACGTCGGTAGTATAATGTAGGATTCTAACCCGCGAACTCACGATTGCGAGACCGACGCCTTAGCCATTAGACTACCACCGCTTACAACTTCTAAAGCGCGTTTTAAGTAAGACGCTTCTCTGCCGGATTACTATCCGGGGTTCCAAGTGAAATAACAACCTAAATGATAACACGCGCACTGGCCGGAGGTCGGATATAGACTGCGTACACTCAGCGCTAACCAACGCCATCTGCACTCCCCACTACCGCTCGCCCTACCAGTACTCGTGTTTTTTCTTTTTTTTAAATTAACTAGCAATGTGGGATTGTGGTTCCACATTACTAGCAATTCTGTTAACCCCTCCAGCTAAGCTCTATGGTTTGAGTTATTAGTGGGTTCACGGGTAGTATAATGGCCAGGATTCGAACCCTCACGATTGCGAGACCGATGTCTTAGCCATTAGGCTACCGCCGCTTCCGAATTCTTCCATTGTCAAACCTCCACACCATAGATTTTGGAATAGATTGATCATAAATTTCGGGCGTAACCCAGCAAGTAATAAATATAAAATTTTCAGTTAGATATAATAAATTCCAATAACATTCGATTAATATCGACTAAACATTCAAACAGCGTGAGATTGGCGCGTTCATTTTTAATTTATATACCGACACGCGATTGGTTGTTGGTACTAATAGTTTTCTATAATTGAGATTCAAATTGAGTTTCCCACGAATACGAGCGAATTGATCTACAAATATATCGAGAAGTTGATTAATCGAATCAATATTTAGGCGGCACTATTCGTGTTTGTTTAGTGATGCACTCGCTTACTAAATGAATAATCGATGCGGATTAATATTCTATTCGATTTTGAATGAAGTTTGCAATCGAATGAACATCCTGACGACGGTTATTCGAGGCTTTCCTTCGTGCTTTCAATTGATGAACAAAACTAACTATGCACCCTGGATTTTTTATCTCTCTATAATTGCAATAGAAAAATAATATTTTAACAAATCTATTACTTTTACAAACTTGATCTCGATTAATTAAAGCGAGGAGTGAGTGATGATTTATTCTTCTTAAGGAGTGAGTTACTCACCTTAAGAGGTGAATTACTTAGTTACTACAACAGTTTGATTATTTTTTTGTTAATTGAAATGAACTCGTCACTATTAAAGTTTATCTTAACTAATCTTAAGTAAACGAATTCAAGATTATTTGTTCTTGACAATACAAAAGAACAATAAAAAATAATTACTAAGATAATATTAGTTCTAGTCTAATTCAAGTTAATTGGCGTTAACTTTTATATCTTTAACTTTGTTTGATTTAATAGAACAATAAGAGTTATTCTTTCAGGATTCAATCTTTATATTACTTAATTCAAAGGAATGAATCTTTTATTCAACTTCGTTTATAGTTAGGCTGCCGTAGATTTTACAAATATAAAACTACTACTATTACGTAGTTTTATTTATAGTGACTTTACTAATTGTTATTACTGGGCAAATGAGACATGAACTAATGTCTCAAATGAGGAGCGCGGTTCGGTGACATTCAGATCTTTGCCAAACAAGGAATTGGATGCCACTGATATTATAACTTTTAAACTTACGCGCATTATAAATACAATTTGACACGGGAATAAACGCGTTTAAACTAGGTAAAGTATTTACCTTATGCTTGACGTTTCGACCGGGTTACACCGACCGTGGTCACAAGCTGCCTGTTGTGCCAGTCAGCTTGTAAACAGAAGCCTACCTTAGCTAGTTTTAATAAACAAAAAACTTTAACTTCCAATTTTACCCCTCACGAGATGAGTTTTCAAAAATGCCTTCCTAGTTTAAAGGCACTGATATTGTTATGTGCTAGCGTGACGCTTACCATCGGGTGCACGACCTGCTCGACTCCTCATATCGTAGTATAAAAAAAACCTACGAGGTCTATTCCATAAATAACTGGATGATTTCACCTTGGTGTCCTTTGTTCACCCGCGAGAGAAACTGTTCTGTCTATACGGTTTTCACGACAATAGCACTGGCTCGATTCTAATAAAACTTCATATTATGCAGTCACTTTTGAATTTGGGAAAGTAAAGAATACTGGATACATGAGACCAGTGCTTAAATTGACGTTGTTTCTTTGTAATCTATACTAATATTATAATCTCAGAAACTACTGGTCCGATTTGAAAAAATATTAAATTTTTTGTTGGATAGTCCATTTATAGAGGAAGGCTTTAGGCTATATAAAATCCCGCTGCGACCAATAGGAGCGGAGCAGCAATGAGAAATGTTGCAAAAATTGGGAAAAATTTACGCAGACGAAGTTGCGCTGGTCAGCTAGTATTTTGTATAGGAGATATGCTTTTCTTAGTGACTGTCCGCGTATATTTATGTTTATATCTAAGTAGAAGCAGACACACTTGCTCCTTCCTACCTCCACGGAATAAAGCGGCCGAAAATCCCCCCCCCCCGTCCCCTCAAAACCCAAAAATACAGGGGTCTCGGCAACCATTTGGCGTCGAGGCCCTTGGCTCGTGGGGTCCCAGTGCACAAAAGTTATATAAAGAACTTTCCAAGAAATTGGTCGACTCCACTGGATACCATAGAGCTAGCAACTTCCTCGCACAAAGCATCAGCATTGCTATATAGCAAAGAAATGCTGCAAGTAGGTATTTGTGAAACCATGGCCAGCGGCCCCAATATTTTGGATATATTTTAGTTTTATTTGGCGTTAGTTTTTAGTTCAAATATAGTCTTAAATAGTTATGTAATTTTTATAACGTATCAAAATTAAAATTAAATTAAATTTAAGCAGAAGCCTACCTTAGCTATTTTTAATAAACAAAAAACTTTAACTTCCTATTTTACCCCTTCACGAGATGAGTTTTCAAAAATGCCTTCCTAGTTTACTGAAGTTATTAAAGGAAAGTTTGCACACAATTTCTTAGTTTTATCCCCAGCTGTTTTGGCGGTGTATTAACCGATCTGTCAGTTAGTAGGCTATTCCGAAAATAATAAGTAAAAAATAGACTGTCGAGCCTTAATCACAAAACACCCATAAAAGTACATCAAAAAATCTTCATATACCTGCAGGAAATGAACAATGCAGATAGAGACATCTTTCTCAAAACAAATTCGGAGTAAGGCAGAGTTAAATACCTAGCTTGATATTCCTCGTTCGTAAGCGATATCTATTTGTGCATTGATTGAGCATGCATATGACGTATACCTTCTATACCCTCGATGTGGTGTGTTATGGTACTTAATCGTATGGATATGTTAAAGTCTAATAATACATCTATAATTCAGTAACTACTAGTTTGATTGAACGCATAATCTCAGGAACTACGGGTCCGAATTGAAAAACTCTTTTACTGTTCGATAGCCCATGTATCTAGGAAGGCTTTAGGCTATATAACATCACGCTACGATAAACAGGAGCGGAGCAGCAATGAAAAATGTTGCGAAACGGGAAGTTGCGCGAGTCAGCTAGTCTGAAATAATACAAAAAGACATAATGAAGATTTTAACCTAAAAATCTAAAATATCGTAAGTTTTTTATAACTTGTACAAGTGAATTTGTTTGGTTTAATGTAAAAAAAGTCAATCGAAGTGTTGATTGAATCGAACTTTACCCTATATTAGAAAAATATAGTGACAATACGATCGAAACGTTGGGCAATAAACAAGGTATTTTACCTTAAATTATTCACACGATTAAGATCCGTAATATATATATTTTCATAATAGTGACAATAGTTTCAAAATTATTCGAACATTCATACAACATCATCTTAAATCAATCGTTTCGTTTATGACTTTTCTATTTGAAGTATCTTTAATACATTGTCACTGAAACGACTTCTTTTGTTTTCAATTTACAAACTAATCCAACTATTACTTTGTTTTAAACTAACTTAGTTGTATTTTTTAAATTAGTGTTGTCTGGTGTATTGTTATGATGGCCGTTCGCTCTTAGTTAAATGTAACTTTTTAAATTAGTTATGTAACAAATAATTGCAGAACACTGACACAGACATACTGTAGAATCAACTTAGTATTATTTTCTAGTTTAGTTTGGGTTTCTAATATATATAACTAGCTTTCGCTAGCGGCTCCGCCCGCGTGGATTGCGGTTATTGCGATAAAAATTATCCTATGTCCTTGCCTGGGACTCAAACTATCTCCATACCAAATTTCATCTAAATCAGTTTAGCTGTTTAAGCGTGAAAGCGTAACAGACTGACAGGGGTTACTTTCACATTTATAATATTAGTATGGATAATATCTGATAACTTTTTTGGAGCGGTGGACAAAAATGTTTTTGTTGGGATAAATTTGTCATTAAAAAATGACAGACAAATGTTATTGGTTAATTCCACCTATCAGAGCATTATATATATGTATATATATATATATATATATATATGTATATATATTTTAAGACGACTCCCGCAGTAGGTTTCAAGCCCTGTGTCGCTGGGGACTTTACAAACATACAAGTCACGGACACAAAGTACACCTAGAGTCGGAACAACAATTTGTAGATCAACAATGGTGTCCCGTGTGGGAATAGAACCCACGACATCTTTGCGTAGCAGTCGGATACACTCCCACTGCGCCACAGAGGCAGCAATTACAGATGAACATATTTTTTCAGAACACCCATTGACATATTTTTACATTGTTAATATATAATATTGTATTTGGATAGTAGTCAAATTATATAAAAAACTGCCTCTGTGGCGCGGTGGGAGTGTGTCCGACTGCTACGCAAGAGGTCGTGGGTACGATTCCCACACGGGATAAAACTTTGTGTGATGAGCACGGTGGTTTATTCTGTGACTGGGTGTTATTTATGTATAATATGTATGTATTTAGAAATGTATAAGTATATTTATCAGTTGTCTGGTTGCCATAGTACAAGCTCTGCTTAGTTTGGAATCAGGTGTCGTTGTGTGAGTTGGCCCCAGAAGATATATTAAGAATAATATATATTAAATACATATTAGTCAACGCAAATTCTCAAATAACCTTTATGGCTATTATCTAACCCTTTGAATACCTCAAAAACTACTTTATTTGAGAGAAACTTAATAAACAATATTAATCAGTTCACCACTTCATTTGCAATATTAATTTTATCGATATAACCACCACACTACAACTCAACACCACGATAACACAAATTGTGCCTAAGCCATTAATCTGAGTTGGCATAAGAATTTACTGTGCCCCCACTTAACCAGATGTGGGGCACAATTTATTGCCTAGAACTTGTACTAGCACTAGACTAGATAAATCAAGTTTTGATACGTAGCGGTGTTTGAGGACGGCTTAATTAAAGTTTATGGGATTAATTGGGATTTAAAGTTTTAAATGTTTGATTTAAGTTTAAGTTGACAACACATTAGCAACAAGTTATAAAGGTTACGCGTTGCTAATATGTTGCTGACGCGTTCAGAACTATTTTTGACGTTTTTTTGATGTTGTGTTAAGTATGAGGTTAGGTACGTGTTGTTTATGCATTACAGACTTGTTTAAAATAATAGGTTTTATTTATTTAAAGGTTTCTGTAAATACTTAATGCTATAGACATTTTTATCAGTCAACCTTTGGGTGGTGGAGAGAAAAAGGTGGCTTGAATTCGCAACCCCATTTATAAGTTGCATTATTCGAATTGATGGGGGGGGGGGGGCTATGGAACCCTACATTGTGCACTTGCCCGGTTTTTATATATAGGCATGATACCAGTTGAAACAAATTCACAGTACAATGTAAACAAAGGGAATTCCTTCCACAAGATGGATTGAACTCCTTCCAGCAAAATCGACCACCCATACTTAAACCCACGAAACACCCACGCCCTCATCAAGTACCCTCATTTGAAAGACATTATGCAAGAGCGCCAACGAATCCGCAATGAAATAGATCTTCATTCTTGCATAACACAATTCAGAACATCATCGCATGAATGGAATCGACGACCGTGGGTGGAAAGGCCGTTCGAACACCCACTGAACCATTAAGAATTTATTTATTTATTTATTTATTTATTTGCTTAAAATGTAGGTTACATGAAGATGTTCAAATAATCGTAAAACAGTCCCGAATACATTTTATCATCTTGTGACATGCAAATTTCATACAATAATTTATTTTTATGAACTAAGAATTTAATAAAGTTAACAATGATATTCCATTACAAAAACAAATAATTAATAAAATAAAATTATATTCTATTATAAAAAACAATAATTACCTAATAAAATAAAATTAAGAATGTCCGAAATATTACTGAAATTATGTCAATTAAATAATGATCGTAATTAAATAACAATATCTAAATGTCAAATGATAAACTAATTATTTCAATTTTACACTAATTATTTAAATAGTTCTGAAACTGAATAGAAACATTTATCCATAAGCCATAATTTCAGTTTCTGGACGAACAATTGTTTTGGATATTTTTTTATGTCCTCAGGAATATTATTATAAATGCGACCACACATAGCAATACAGCTTCTACTATATAGACATGTTCTAGGGATCTTATTTAAAACAATCCTGTCTGGATCTCTAGTATTTCTGGGAAAGATATCTTTTGCCTTCTTAAATTGTTCCGGGTTATATTTAACAAATTTTGCCGCTTCCAAAATGTATATACAGGGAAAAGTTAGAATTTTAAAATTTTTAAACCATGGCTTGCAGGATTCCCATGGCGGTATACCTGCAGCTGCCCTAATACATTTTTTTTTGGGCCAGAAAAACTCTTACTGAATCAGTCGAATTTCCCCACAGTACCACCCCATAACTAAGAACAGATGCTACATACCCGTAATACGCTGCGAGAATGGACTGTTGAGTGGAAGTCTTCCGCAGCTTGTATAAAACATAGAAGAGTGAAAATTACATTTAAAATGCATTATTTTGATGTTTAAACTTGTTCTTGAATTGTTATTGTTTTAGGTTAACTGGATCGATGTAGTTTTAGTGGACAACACAATAAAATTTAGTACCCAAGTAGATTCTAATATCTGGCAATATTTAAACGTACATGTTAATATTGATTGACTTGACTGCCTCTGTGGCGCGGTGGGAGTGTGTCCGACTGCTATACAAGAGGTCTTGGGTTCGATTCCCACACAGGACACCATTTTGAGTACACCCAGACTCGGAACAACAATGTGATCCACAAATTGTTGTTCCTAGTCTGGGTGTACTTTGTGTCCGTGATTTGTATGTTTGTATAGTCCCCCGCGACACATGGCTTGTACCCTACTGCAAAGTTGTTGATATATAAAAAAAAATAAGTGTGGCATTATCGTGTCGGAATGGTGTCATTATTATTAAGTTATTTAACCGTCTTTCACAGAAAAACCGAGAGTATGACGTCATTAAGTAATTTTTTTGGTACTTTTTACTTGAGCAATATTTCAAATACCTAATGCAAATGCAAATAAAATTATATAAAACTAGCCATTAACACAAGAAATAAACCTTTTCAAAGTTATTTCAGTCATTGCAATTCCAAGCACTACATACTGCTCCAATTTGTATGGGGTTTTTAATTTCTTTATTTATTAAAAGGCTCATCAACAACATAAACACAAACATTTCAATATTCTAGGGCTAGTGTTAACATTAATTACAGACAACGTTTATTCTAACTAACTAATATTATAAAGCTGAAGAGTTTGTTTGTTTGAACGCGATAATCTTAGGAACTACTGGTTCGAATTGAAAAAATATTTTACTGTTGGATAGCCCATTTATCGAGAAATGCTATAAGCTGTATAACATCATGCGTACTTAGTGAAATTAATATGAATTTAGTTCATTTTTCTTTAAAAAATGAGAAGAAAAAATGTTAAACACCCTTTATAGGCTCCGTCTATTCGACACCTCATTCTTTCTCGGAATTGAATAGTTGACTGCAATAAAAGTAAATTATTTTATACTAATCAGGTAATAGTAGATCTTAAAATGCTCTGAAAATAACGTTTTTTTACAATTTAACAAGTTTTTAAATAGCAGTTTTGAAAAGCATAAAATCGAATAACATAAGTTACGATTTGACGATAGCAACTTATAACGTTATAAGTTTTTAGAACATTTTTCTATAGAGCTTGTCGTTTTGACATTTATAAAAAGAGACTGATTTGACTTGACAGTCAACATCCCTATAGGGTATTTGACTACAATCATTAAACATTATTTTATAAACAAATTAATAATTATTTTAAAAACTAATCCAACCATGCAATAATATATCATAAAATATTTAAAAAAACGGTTCGTTCGTATTTAACGTGTTTATTATTTTTTAATCATTAAAAGAAATACCAAAAGCAATTGATTTGATCATTGAAAATGTGACATCATACGCTAGTATTTCATACAAATTTGTACGAACGTTTTTGACGTTTCTTAAAAAGACAATGCTTTGACTTCAGCCTGATACCCTATTGATTATTCAGATTTCGGACCAATAAGACTGCTATCTACATAATCCCTTCTTGGTCACGCATAAAACAACTTACTGTAATAATGAATATTGCCAAGTAATTGGTGTTCGCTCCATATATCGATGGCCACCGTAAAGCAAATATTATGTATGAGGTTCTGCCAATATTGTCTGTAAATATTTGCCCGTAGTGAAGGCGAGCCAGTCACTTTGTATTTCCTATGTCTTTGACCTATGTTCATGTAACATCGGCATTATTAATCTACTGAGTTTTTCTCATGTGGATCTCTGTTTTGGAGTTCAAAGTAACCTACGTCTATTCGAATTTAAATCATGGATTTATCGTATAATGGCCGTCCCGCGCAAATTTGTCTGTGTAAATTTTTCCCGTTTTTACAACATTTTTCATTGCTGCTCCGCTCTTGTTAGTCGTAGTGTGATGTTATATAGCCTATAGCCTTCCTTGATAAATGGGCTATCCAACAGTAAAAAATAATTATATTTGACTAAGTAGTTCCTGAAATAATCGCGTTCAATCAAACAAAGTCTTCAGCTTTATAATATTAGTATAGACTAGCAGAGCCGGTAAATCAATCCATTTTCCAAACAAAATAACTAATTTTGTTTTTGTTAAACTATGTATCAGAGCAAATAAAGGAAAAAATATTTGAAAAAGTTATATTATTTGACAAGAAACGCCTACTTAAGTATAAAAATAGTATCTCGAAAATCGAACGCTTAAAAGCATCTACAAAGCTTAACTGTTTTTCCTCACTCAAATTGAGCTTAAAGCACTTATTTAAGTACATACCTACAGGGTGTGTAACTACGTTCAAGTAAGCACAATTACAGTCGCGAGGCGTACTCCGTATCCCGAGTACTGCGACCTAGTTTCCAATCGATTCGAACACCCGATAAACTCGCACTTTAATCACAATGTATGTGGAAATTACCTGCAGACGACGTAGTTAAGGAGCTAACGGTGTTTGTAATTTGTTTAATTAAGTACTTTAAAGTCTTAAGTAAATAAGTTCAAAGTTGATTGATGAAATAACCGGACTGTTAAAATGTTTTTTTTTTCGGTAGCCAAATGGTTAAGAGATCGTGAGGTCGCGGGTTCGAATCCACCCATTATACTACCGATGTTATCCAATTCCTAACACATTGGATTTACAGGATTGGTAGTAATTTGGGACTTACAATTTCTTAAAATTGGTCGTTATCTTTAAAAGAAAAAAATATAAACGTTACCTTTGTTATTTACATAAGTAAGACAATTCTAACAACACCACCACACATGCGAGGTTTTGTTAGAAATGTCTCAGATGCAATTCTTTAAGCTGTGTAAAGCGTGCCAAAGAAATAAACATTACCCTTAAGGTACTGACCAACGTTACTTGGTCTAATAGTGAGCATTCGCGCGATCAGCGGGTCAATTCACGTATTTAAAGCAGTGCAGTTGCAGTTAAGTTTCGATTAAAACGGCCATTTTCGTATTCTTATAACTTTGGGATCGATCTTAAAACGCCTATTCAATACAAACAAAAAACATCTTTTTTTTTTGTTACTAGCAATGTAGGATTTAGTCCCACATTAGTAGCAATCTTGTTAACCCCTCCAGCTAAGCTCAAAAGCTTGTGTTAGGAGTGGGTTCACGTCGGTAGTATAATGGGTAGGATTCGACCCGCGACCTCACGATTGTGAGACCGATACCTAAGCCATTAGGCTACCGCCGCTTAATATTAGTATAGACAAAACACAACGAGGTTAAACAATAGTATTACTTTTAAAAAATGTCACGATAATTCGCGTCTTTAATCTCTTTTCGATCTTGTTAGATTTAAGTACGTGTCATTGGAGTAAAGAGTAAAGAGTGCACTTGTGTTTGACCATACATTTGTGAACAAAATTATATTTATAAACAACGTAATAGCTACTATCTCCCCGTCTAGTTACATGGAAATTTTCTTCAATACATGTTATTTAATGGGAAAACTTGTGTGTGTGAGTGTGTTTGTATGTATGTGATAATTGGAGGAAAACATATTGTTTTGTACAATGTAGTGCAGATTGCTGATATAATTATGTGAAGCGTAGTATTGATATAAACGTATTAATATATCAAAATAAAACCTATGGTACTTTTTGATCCATACTGTTTTGATGCTTCTCGTCTCGACAGTGTCAATAAAACGGTCAACCGACTTAAAAAAGGGGGTAAGTTTGAATTGCAACATAAGTAAACTAGCCTATTTTCCAACTTTTCTTCTTCTTTCCTTACTGTCTACTTCATGTCAATTCTAATAAAACCTAAAAGCTTTCCTCGTATTTTTATTAAGCAAAAAAAAACAATATTATTCCATATTCATGTTGAAGAAATATATACATTCCCTGCTTTGTTTCTAAGTGTAGTAGATACTAAGGAAGTTAGTCAAAATCACGTACGCGCACAGAATCATCGTACGTGAGACCTCGGAACGCTGCTGGCAAAATACAACACTATTTTCTTAAGACAAAGGAGTTGACATAAGATATTCTACAATGTACATGTACTGCGCAAAAATTAAAACAACACCCTGTATACTGCTTCTGACAACGGCGCTAAATTAAATTCTAAGAGAAAACGTCTTAACCCCTCCACTCTCAACGTGTAAAATAAACCCACTCCAAACTAAACGCGGGCCAATTATACCCCAAAGAAAAATACCTAAAGCTTTGCATTTCCACATTTAAAAACACAAGTTCCAATTTCAAAAACAAAGCCTGCGAAATACTGTAGGAGCGTTTACACGGCTGCGAGTGCAGCGGACAGGGTGTACACGAGAATAACCGCGGAACGTAAAACGAAACGGGCGGGCGTTGCGCGGCGCGATGCGGAGCCCTGGAACGCGATTATTGCAGCTCCAATGGCGCGATTAACCCTCTACTCGCGTGTTTCTGTCGTTCCAAAACGTTCTTTTTATACCCAAACTTAATAGCGTCGAGAACATCCTCGTATTCCATTTTACAAAATATTCTTGTGTTTAATTTCTAAAATTGTTTACAGAGGCTTTCTTTACTTTAACTTTTACGAACGCATCTTTGCATTTCTATAAATTTTGCGTGTACTATACTAAAGTCTTAACAAGAATATGACTCCACAAATCATTATTATATTTGCCATGATGTCCGACTTTATCGGCTTATCAACTATACAAAATAATTTAGAACAAAACCAAATTTTTCATATGATAGACAGATAAGACGTTATGGATTTAAAAAACGCGCTTTTCTTAAGAGCACAAATTGACCTTGCCAACATGAAAAATGTCTCTAAAAAACAAATAAGTAATAGATATTATAAGGACAAAAAGTCACCGAGCCATGGCTCGTTGCGGTTTCATTCAACTGTTCCAAATCCAATTGCACCATTAACCCGTAACTGCCGCGGCAAAACACGGGCACCGCAATAAAATCAATGGGACACTTACACCGCCTATTTTCATTCAAATAAATTCACTCTAGTAGAGGCTGAAAGTTCGCGAATAAACTATATAACCTGTATTAATCGAGTTGGGACGTTCGATAGTTAAGGATATATACGACCAATTTGTGCGAATATTTGTTTTAGAATAAAAGCTTATTGTTCTGCTTTCTGCGACTTATTGTTTTGGATATTGGAGATATTAAATTACTTTGTAGTGCTTGACAATAAGTATGAACACTTTGCATGTAATACATCGAGTCTTATAGTCAGTAAGCAGAGAGTTGGCTTTCGGCCAATTTTTTCATGTTTCTGGAGTTCCATTGTTCTGAGATAAAATCCTATTGTTTTCGTTGTTCACAAGTTTCAAAATTTGGAGTATTAAATATTCATATTCTTGAGATTATTGCAGTTGCTTATTGGCTCTGATAATACATTTTATTATAGTAGAACTATAGTTCATTTATTTTGGCAGTGGATTATTTTTGCTCGTTTTTTTTCGCTGAAATTTTGTTTTTCTAGAGACCTAAACATCAGCGAAGATTAAGCAATGTTCCATTATCAGGTCCATATATGAGAGATCTTTTTTTAAACGCAGCGAATACGTTATGTCCTACGCCTAATCTGTCCTGTCGTGTCCGTTCCATTGAGTTTAGAGAATAGAGAATGCACTTGTATGTATGCATACTTGTGGACTATAATTATCTTCTACGTAGTTGGCGAGTCTCCCTCGATGATTGCCTATCCCACTAGAAGCAACGATCACTATTCAAATTAGCAATTCTCGGCAATGTGGGAGCTAATTCGACACTAATCCACTAATCAGCTATTTGGCTCAGTAATCTGATGAGTTCCTCTTTACGAGATAGATGCATCCCTTCAGTCTATAGTACCTGGTTATTGCAAACATTCGCAATACCCCGTAATTAACGTAGGTACTTAAAATAGTAGGTTGTTTTTGCTTACAGCTACTTTTTAATTTAGTAGCGTTACTTACACCTTTGTAAGTGAATATAAAGAGTTGTATGGGTTTTATTAAGGAATTCTTAAATTTTATTACTTTTAATCAAAATCTGTTTAAACTCACGGCTAAGAAACAAACAAATAATTTCTACACGACTAATAAATCTTGCTATAAGTACTATGAAATCGTGTACTTTTAATAAAATGATCCACTCTATACACAAAACTAAGCAAACACAGCAGTCGTTTATTTGATGAATTATGACGACTATTAAGGACAGTATTTTGAATGATTAAGGACTCTATTTTTTCAGTTGTCGCTATTACTCTGTCTGTTTATCACACTTTGGAAAACTGGGAGGAACAAACTCTATAATCCTACTGAAGTAAGAACCTAGCCACAGACCAGCAGTTCACATTACAAAGACGACTTCCAAAATCTGCAGCGTTCAATTGCAATTCTACACATTGGCACATACGTCTAGAACTTTCTACTACAGAACCCAACACTACACAATCGTCCACTTACGCCTCAGTATTCTAGACACGGATGCAAGGAAACAACTCCCCACTTTATTGGTACATGCTGTCTCGAACACAACTTGTTTATATCTAGCTAGATGCGCCCCGCAGCGCCGACTCAGATTTCTTTATTGCAACAACCTGTGCAGTGGAGGGTTAAAGGATTTAGATAAATGGTGCTTAATGACGGGTTGAAATGTTGCTGTTTGCTGTCTTTAACGATTCTAGGAATAAAGTAGGTTTGTGGTTTAGAAGTGTTTTCCTTTGTATGCAAAACTGTGCAAAAATGCACAAATAACCTGTGTGCATTTTCGCTTCTTCTTTTCCTTTCGCACATTTTCATTTCATTCAGACACAGATTTATACAATATGACATTTTAATAATAAGTAGAAGTACTTAAAAAAATAATAAAATATATTCTAGTCACATGTTATACCAAAACCATACGAAAATAGCAAACATTTACTTCATATAATACAAATATTTCTATACTTTTCAAAACAAATGTAGGTACTCAAAACAAAACATCGCCAGTCCCACATGCCAGAACAAAATATGTCATTTGCAGCAGCAACAGCTAACCTTCCGCGAACCCGATGGAAATATCTGATTATGTAAATATCATTCATTCACATTCATTCAGATATGATGCGCAAGAGTCGTTCCCTCGTAATTGGTCGTTCGTTCTGAATCTAAGATGTGATGCAACGTTCTGATTTTGTGTTATGTTTGAATGTGATTTTGTTTTGTTTTGTTTTGTTTGTGGGTGTGTGTTTAGGGAAAGTATGTCACTAATACAATGTTGTAGGGAAAAGTTTTATTTTTATTTACTTATGACTATTGACTATTAATGACTATTTTATGTACTTTCAAGTTGCGTAATATCTTCACGTCTATACTAACATATATTTTCATAACACATATATTAACATATTTTAATATTAATTTATTATTAAAAATAATGAAACAAAAAGTCTAGTCGAGTTTGCTGTTCGTTTAGTTTTAGGGTTCCGTAGCCCGAATGGCAAAAAACGGAACCCTTATAGTTTCGACATGTCCGTCCGTTCACAGGCGTAAGTGCCATGAACATACGCTCTTCTACTGATGCAATTGTTCAAGGCAGCGGAACCCTACACTGAGCATGGTTCGACATGCTATTGCCCAGTTTTTTTGTTAGGACGTGATAAACTCCGAATAAAACCAAGAGCTCCGAATGCAAAGGCAAGAGCTATCAAAAACCGCGGACAAAAGCTAGTAACAAATATTACTTTTAAAACAACGCATCTGAAAATGATCGGAACTGATGAGAATTGCATTGTAACTTAACACTGGCCCCACACGTGTGCCCCAACGTCAGTTCCAACGCCACGATTTTCTAGATCCACACGTTGGACGAATGGCGTTGGGGCCAATGTGTGGAGCCAGCATAGACAATAATAAAAATACTGGAACGAATGACAGACATTAACAGAGCAGAGGAGACAATAATGTCAGATGGACATCGTCTCAGACTTGTCACATTTTCCCCATCAGCAAACTTAACCCAATTTTTCCTCCCTATAAGGAAAGCCCATATATTTTGCGGTAAAACATCACTACGAATGTAATTATTACGCCCTAATTAGCTAAGAAAATGACAATAACGTTATTAGGCCAATAAGAACATATTCCTACGGGAATTCTACTTATATAAATCTGTCGTTATATTACAGGCATTATTCCGTATTCGTACCTAATCAAGAGTTGGAAGAAAATCAGAACCATACCTCGATGCAAATGTACTACATCGAATGTTCCAGAGCCGAGTGGAACCCTGCCAACTGTTATAAATATTTGATTCCATACTATTTGATTTCATTTGATTTGAGTCGACGACATTCACGATATCGTAGATTACCATCGAGGATGCCAAATTAGGTTGAAAATAGGCCGTGTTTGTAGAATCATAATTAAATAGGTATTACGTAATAATTGACGTGGTTTAGTAGGCGGCTTGAAGGACCAATGGCTCGAAAGACCAATACAGTCAGATTGAAATCGTTAGATGACCATTTACGAGTACATACAGACAGATGCTTCCGTCTCGCAGCCTATTTAAGCTGTCAACTAAATTCTACAAATTACTTTACTGACAGCTGGAAATCAGTAAAAAAATCTCTTTCTAGCGTAAACGGGTAATGATTCTCCAACGAATAATACCTACACATAATAATATAGTTTATCTACATTCACAGCCTATTCTTTCTACAAGATCTCCGAAGGCTAAAATCTCTCCAATAAAAGCTTTAACAAGCATTATAAATATAATAAACTCGTAACAATAAATATGTTCTGTCGTCATCATACTAAAGCAATATAGAAGAAAGTTTTTTGTAGACCCAATAAATTGACTCATTCTGTAGCCGTAGACTGGTATTTCATAGGAATCTACTAATCAATATTTGTAGCCTTACCTAATCTCCCAATTGTATTGACGTCAGATTAAGACTAAATAGATGAGACGGAGTATAATTTTTACACGGAACTACTTACTGACTTTTATATATACCTGTAAGATGGCTTTGCCTGTAAGTATAGACTTTTTATATCATTTATCTAGGTGCACGCAAGAGGTCGTGGGTTCGATTCCCACCCAGGATAAAACTTTGTGTGATGAGCACGATGGTTTATTCTGTGTTTAGGTGTTATTTATCTATAATATGTATGTATTTAGAAATATATAAGTATGTTTATCAGTTGTCTGGTTTCCATAGTACAAGCTCTGCTTAGTTTGGGATCAAATAGCGTTGTGTGAGTTGTCCCAAGATATTTATTATCGCAACTTCGTAGCCGAAAATTCAAAGATATATGACATCTATCAATCCACAATGGTCCACAGTCAGGATTAAAGTCTCTTATTCTCTAATTCTTTTTCTCTTTACCATGTTCTATGGAAGTAGGAATACCAGAAAGCAACCAACACGTAACCTGGGTTTTAAGCAAATAAAATAGATGATGATGGTCATGTATCTATGCAGAGAAATAAAGTCATCACTACACATCAACACTTCTGGGCATAGGTCTCCCCAGAACTTGATTATATCTATAGATAGATCTTGCGGGTAAATGCTATAATCGCCACGCTTGTCAAGCGAGTTGAAGTCTCCAAAAGTCTAATAAAAGTTCAAAATTACAAAACAGCAATATCGAAAAGTCATCTTTAAAGCATTCAAATTCCAACTATCAAAAACACCCTTGATGACGATGATTTCTTCAGTATATTGTATCATAAAGTTTGAGTACATTTTCGTTACGTTTTGGCAAGCGGTTAGACCCGCAGTAGTATCATTTCGACCCAAATGAGTTTACGAATCGTCCGAATTCTCCGGCATGATTGTATCTCGATGGCAAAATGACCTGAGTAAAAATTTATATTATTGCAAATATGTAGGTTCGTTTCAGATGAAGATGTTATGGGAAATTATGGTGGGTTGGTTATTAGATATAGATATAAACTATGGTACCGTAATGGAAGGAGACTCCACTGTTTGTTTGCTAGAAGTAATGTGAAATGACGGTGGTATTTCTTCTTCTTCTTCTTATTTGAGTTTATGGCAATCTAGCCGTTTTAACAGCTAATTTCTGCCAGTGTCAAGTATTTATGCACTTATTACATGCACATAGTCTCGTTCTTAGTCATTTATCACGTATTCAAATCATTTTTTACAAGTTAAACTCGGAGCTGTAAAAATAATGGCCAGTCATTTTGCCGCCATTTTTACAACTCCCCGGTGGTATTTCAAGATCAGCAAAGTATGAGTGGTAGGCTTGATGCAGGTAATTGGTTTCCATAGCTCGGAGATTTTTTTTTTAAGGCCAAACATCTCTCACTTTTGAGACGGTCTTATCTCTTATGCTGTCACTTAGAGGTGAATAGTAGCGACAGACATAGTTTTAGGCACGACTTAAAATCAAGCCATTCGTTTGAGTATTCAGAAGTTAATTCTATAAATAGAGAAATTCTTATTAAAAAATGAAGACTTAATAAATATAAAAACCTTCTTTATGATAGATAACATCATAAATATCGATAAATTAATACGTATATTACACAGCAGGTAGACAATAATTAGTGCCATTCAGTCATTCACGCTAGCTTTTATTTATTCAAAATTGGAATTCCATGAGATGAAATAAGCTAGTGGTATCTAAACACGTTTTTCCGAGATAAACATTATTTGAATATTTGAATTCAATTCTGTCAGAACAGGCTGACTGAATATGATTCCTTTGCCTAACAAAAACTACGACATGAACGCCAATGATGCTAATTTGACCATAGACAATTTATTTTTCTTTTTCCGTGACAGCGACGCATGCTTTTTCTTTTATCTGGGTAAGTAGGGCAATGTTGCCCTAGTTACGAATATTGTGTTGTTCAATATAAGAACGATTTTCGCTAAACTTAATGCTGGTAATATTAGAAGTGGACTTAAACAGGTTTAATTGGGACGTTGCAAGACAAATAAGCCGGTATTGTCTGTAATCTCAGGAAGGGCCTTGAGGGTAGATAAGGTTCTCCTTATATTAATTGTTGCCCCTTGGCCACAATTAATTAATGATGGAACTGGTGGTATTAAGTCGGGATCGTAAAGGTCGCCATTTTGATAAACAATGTTACTGTATACATTTGATCTATTAATGCAAGATATTTAGAGATTGTTTGTTAGAAATCTTCAAAGGAAGCCCATTCTAAATCGCAGTGAATGCCTGAAAATCAATAAGAACCGATGGAATTGCTAACTGTGACGACATTCAGATAATAAAATAAGAAAAGAAAAAAAATATTACTATTACCATACCCATGCCAAAGGAAGTTGGGCTATCTTGGAAAGAAATAAATCACAATTTAAATATTCTCTATGTTAATATTGATTTCAAAAAAATCTTGTTGTAAACTACTTATAGTAAAAAACAGGTACTTTTTCAGATCAGCAAAGTTATTGACATTCCCTTTCGTACAAATAAAATCGTACGAAATACTTGAAATATGATAACACACGTAAAAACAACAGAGCTGAAACATTCCACTTTTTATCGACATATTTGTAGTATGTCAATAAAATGACAAAAACTTTTATCTGCAAAAACTAGGATCTGAGTTTTATACAGCGTTGCGATGACATCTCAACGATTTGAAAAATTACAGTTACTATCGATATGGTCATAGTGAGGTTCGTATTAATTTTATCGATAATTTGGTGTGCTTGGTTTTAAAAAAAACGTACCGGTTGATCTTTATTGAACAAAATATTCAAATATATAAAAAACTGGCATCGTATGTAATAAATAACTATTATAACGAGCTTAATATTTTCTATAATAAGATTTCGTCTAAATTATTGAAAAACTAACGAAATATTGCTATATTTGTTTGATTTTTTGATGATTAAATCGCTAAACTTAAAGTACTGAGAGATCATATCCGGTATTAAATTGGAGACGCACAGAAGCTAAAGTAAGTCTATGTTAAATCAAAATTTGAACTAATGTGCTAACATACTCGTAGCGTGTCAAAGTAGTTAGGATGACATTATTAAATTAAAGTACATTTGTGCCATAATCCACAGCAAACCCCGTTATCTATGATGCGATTAGATCGCGTATTTTAACTTAGTTATTCCCTACCACAATCCAGTAACTTTCTAAATGTAAAATGTGACAGAGACGCTGCTCTCTGCTCTAACTTACTGATTTACCAAACGAACCGTGCAAGAATTGTGAATTTATCGATAAAATTTATCGACTAGTTACGACTGGTACGTGGGCATCACTATCTGTGGAGTTTTGTGAAGGTCGTGTTGATTTATAGTGACGTGCAACATGAGTTATCGATACTAGCGTCTCGATTCGATCAGATGACAGGTTTTGTTTGGATTTAGAATATTTTATCGTTTATTTTAGTATCGTTTAAAATTCTGAATATTATTTGATTGTAGGGATATTTTGTTACGTATTTTAATGAACTGACTGATTGTATTTTTTGTAAAATACAGCTTTAAGTATCGAGTACTAGCATAATCGTTCAAAAAATATTCGTACTTTTGTAAAATGTGAAGTTTGTTTTAATACATGGATTTCAAACAATTTAAAAACACGTATGATTTTCTCTGTGGATCCAGTAGGAGACAGGAAATCTTAGGGTTAGTTGGACTAGCTCTATGTCCTTACTCCCGCCAAAACCATCTTAATACTTCCCTGTAACCTTTATTTTTTGTGTTTATCTTATTAAAAACTATTTTTTTTTCTTTTTGAAAGATAACTAGCAAAGTGGAATTGTGAGTCCCATATTACTAGCTATCCTTTTAACCCCTCCAGCTACGCTTAATTGCTTGTGTTAGGAGTGGGTACACGTCGGTAGTATGTTTAATGAATACGATTTAAGTCAGCGCGATTGCGAGACCACGACTATTTTTTTTTTTTTTTTTTTTTTTTTTTTTTTTTTTTTTTTTTTTTTTTTTTTTTTTTTTTTTAATAAAGATAACTAGCAATGTGGGATTTTGGTCCCACATTACTAGCAATCCTGTTAACCCCTCCAGCTAAGCTCGATGGCTTGTGTTAGGAGTGGGTTCACGTCGGTAGTATACTGGGTAGGATTCGAACCCGCGACCTTACGATTGCGAGACCGATGCCTTAGCCATTACGCTACCGCCGCTTAAATTATTATTCTTAGATACAAGACGATACCTTTATCCTGGATCGCCCAGCGGGGTCAACATCCTCCTAAACCAGAATTTATCTTCAATCTAAACACTCGCTCGCAGTGGTAAGCAGACAACTCTCAATTAACCAACATAAAATCGTTGACCATCAAAATGGTTTTGATGATAAAGTCAGTGCTTTACGAAACTAATCTCAAAAGCTGGGTTCTGAGCCATTGTGCACAACGTGGAATAAACCTGCTGCCTCTACGGAGCCCGTCTAAGTGGGGCTTAATGGTAGGTTACCGGACTAATCTATAAATCCCGTCTTGACTTGGGTACTGTCTGTGGTTAGCCACTTAGATTGAACGCCATTTTTATTGGTTTCGTTCAATGTGTTCAGGTTTTGTTTTCGGGGAAAAAGTGCAGTAAAATAGTGTTAGTGAAATCTTATAGACTGTTGTCGGGTTGCCTTCTGTTGGCTAAGACTGACATTCGGACATCTCGGCGTATCTGAGCTTTATTTTATACCTAGATTTATTTTAGACTAGATACTCCCGCGGCTTCTCTTCCACAGATATTTCTTACCGTCAACAAGATGTGGGCAAGATAGCCAACCTATGCCCATAGGCTGGCTATCTTGCCCACATTTTGTGCAACACATGTTCCTCAAGCTTAAAACTAGTTTTGTACCACTTTTTATCTGATTAATTTAACACATCAGCCGTTTTCTTCCGAAGACCAGCGTTTTCAAACAAACTATTCAAATCAAATTCAGCTGTATAATGTACAAAAACAAAACAAATACTTAGATAGTCAAAAATGACAATAGTTATCGATTAAAAAATAAATGCTACATACAGCCCTATATCACAAACACATGGCTCAATATAATTATTAACTTCCTTGACATTTCGAAGCAATGCGCGACGATAAAACAACAATGACACTTTGAATACACATCGATTTTATAGTCCGAGAATTGAAAGGCTCAAATTATCGTAATAATAGGGATGTCAGTTTTATAGTTAACAGCAAACATAGCAATAGATAATTAACTAATCAACAGATGCCTATCAACGGTTTACTTGACATTTAGTTAATCATTTTATATGTTTTGCAGGTGCTAACTATGCTTAGGCAACAACTGCTTAGGTATAATAAAATGCAGGGTACTACTACCCTCGTAATTGTATTTCGTTCCATCAGCTGTCTTTATACCAGAGTATATCAACTATAGTACAACAGTTTAAGCAGAAAAATAAGTCTAAATGCATTATACTTATCGATTGGAAACATTTATGTAGGTATAAAGCAGGGATGTTATAAATATTCGCATCAGCATTCGCGATTGTGGAGCTTCCGCATCTATTTGGACATCTGCATCCACATCCGCAACTGCCTTGTGTCGCGGGGGACTTAACAAACATACAAATCACGGGCACAAACTATACCCAGACTAGTCAATTTGTAAATTGACTTTTGTGTGTTGTTTCCTCAACAATTTGTAGGCAACGGTTGCAACATACACAAGTGGTGCCCCGTGCGGTAATCGAACCCACGACCTCTGGCTTATCACTCAGAGTCACTAATCACTAGACCAACAGGCCAGTCAAATCTTTACTGGCAGAGCTGCTAGTAAAAGCTGGTATATTCATATTTATAACTGTCCTACCTTATCATGGTACGTGCTTCAGAATTAAGAATTTGCACTATAAGCGTGCGACGTGAATGGACGACATCGTTTGTCTTGGAGTAAGCGCGGGCAAAATGGTACATAGTTAATTATTTAGTATTTTGTTTAATAGTGACCTGGACTGTACCAAGAGCCATGTACGTAACGTATGGCTTTAGTTTTAAATTAATAGGTAATTAATTAGTTCTTTTTATTCAATCTAAATTAGCTTAACTAAGCTACGAGTAAGTTGCTGACGTGTTCAAACAATCTTTGACTTATTTTTATGCTGAACTGGGTCTTATTTGCCAAATTACTATATTTTTTTTGCTTGTGTTTAATTTTTCATGCCGAAAGAAACAGTTTTTTATTATTTTTAATAGAAAATTTTTAGTTTGAGTTACATTTAGGTAGTTTAGACCTCGTCAGATTCGTGAGAGATTAGATTATCTTTAGGTATGTCTGTTTTGTGTAGTACAAAACAGACATATTTAAAGATAATCGGATTTGATTACCTAGTACCTAAATCAGTCTTGTCGCAAACTATGTAGGTACCTATAATAAACTAAATTAAAACGAAAAATAACCTCACCTGTGCGAGCTAAGCGAAATTGACTAAGTTTCACTATAACCCCCTTATCTATACTAAAGATTATAAAGAGGAAAGATTTGATTGTTTGTTTGTATTGAATAGGCTCCGAAACTGCTGGACCGATTTAAAAAATTATTTCACCATTAGAAAGCCACATTATCAGGAAGTAACATAGGCTATATTTTGTTGTCAAAAAAATAGAAACCCCTTCGAAAATTGCAATAATGTAATTTAAGCTATTAAAAAACTTCGATCCAACTCGTGCAGCTAGTTTATAATAAATTAATAAAGGTTTCAAACAGATTTCATCTAGCGAATGTTATGTTTTCTTCTATTCGATTTTGAAAATGAAATGAAAAATAAATATAAAAAATCGCTAATTAAAATTGTTGGAAAACTCTTCTAATTTTTTATGAATAAGGGGGTCTGCACCCACTTTTCTTCCTTCTAAAAGCTTTGATATAACTTATCAGGATTTAATAAAGGAAAGTCATTTGTCAAGTCGTTTCTAATTAAACTACTTTAAAGCTTATTATGCATTTTATGAGGAAATAAAAAATCCATTTCCCGATTATATTCAAAAGAAAATCTTAAGTATAACACTTAAACCAAATAGGCCTTTCATTTGACATAACTAGAATAAAAATCACGTCTATTACATAGAATAATGTTTTCGTTTGCATTAATTCAAGCAAGCGAACTCTCATAAATATATTTTTATCTTATAAAGGCTTTTTATTAACTTGCTTTGAGAATAATATCGTAAACTTGATAATACAGGCGGACTATAAATACAGGTTTTTATAAAATTCCAATTTGGCTGGGCTATAAATACTACCGAACGCGTCATCAACCAATCTCGTACGGTTTTTCATTCCTTGATGCGTGAATGAATGACTTCTGTGAAATTTATCGACGGCTTATCTCCGAAGCCGTAAAATCTATCGGTGGGTTAAGTAAGAGTCGACGATGAACTCAGAATATCGTTTTTAAAATATCTTTTCTTTTATACCTATTTTGTGATAGACAGTGATAAATATTCTAGTCTGCGAAGGTTTGTTTTTCGATTTTTTGTCTTGATTGTTTAGTGTTATCAGGTGTGTGTAATTTTTCATTATTAGATATTAGAGAGCTGACATATTATTTGCGCTAAAATCATTTTGAATTACATTCTTTCTTAATAAAATAACGTATTATTGCAGCAAGTATGTTTTTTAAATACAATAGACTACACTGATGCGTAAAAACATTTAATCTAATTACTAGCTATGGCACTGAACAATTGAAAAGACAAAATGGGCACAACATTAAGAAAAAGATTTTTAAAATGCTTTAAAATCAACGCAAGCGCAGTCATTTTGAAAGGGATATTGTAAGTCATATCTCGATATCCTCAAGTAGTCAGTAAATATCTCGGCAGATTATTTTTTGTACACTTACCTATATTTTTATATTTTGTACCCTACCGATCTGTCTAAGATACTACTGATTAACTCACGATAGTTTGTGTGGTATGTTTATCAACTTCTTTGTTTATGAAATAACTTGAGAAAAAAAAAGAAGCCTCGCAAAAAATACTGTTTTCAGCAGCCGATAGCGACAACTAATAAACGTAAAACCTGTTTAATAAGCCTTTCTAATACTAGGCTATTTACTAAGAGCGCTCTTATCCAATATGTCTGTCGCCTTTTATAACAACCTTCAATAAAATCAAAGTAAAACTTGTCCCAATAATTCTGTACAATCTGACAATATTCATTAATCAATACCTTTTACAATCTTGTCAATTACATAATTTTGTACAAATTAAACTATTAGCCTGTTCAGACGGCGACATAACGTCTTGTTCACCCACGCGCTCATAAATGAACATTACCGTCTCAGGTTTGAGTCCCGCGTCGTGTAACAATCGTAATTTATTTTTTAACGAATTCATTATATCTTCATTATGTTTTATTGTGTTAGTAACTTATTAGTATAATTTATTTTATACAGCGACCAGTATGTCTGTCGGTGCCTCTGCTTTCACTAGTTCGTCATTAACATAGTTAATGTTTTATTGAAATATGATATTTTTCTTATCTGTTGTTAAGTTTCTATGCATTATAAATTTTCTTTAAGAATTTAGTAGAAATGTTAGTACATCTAAATCTTCATACTAACTGTCTACCTAGCTAATTTCTTATGTAAGACTCTTGTTATGCAAAAATATAAAACGCAATTGAATTTCAAATACAGGAATAAAAGCAAGGTAAGTTAGGTATTTTTATTTCGACCGCGTGGCACTGGCCGGTTGTATTTTGGCGTTTATTAGTCTTATGTCATATTGTAGGTATTTTAAGCTGTCGTCACAGACCAGCGGTTAAAGAGTACCAAATTTCCCATCTCTCCCCTTATTTCTCTTGTGCTGTCCCATAATTAGAGTCCTTGTCCCTTACCTAACTAGGTACTATTCTAGTAAAACTGTTCAAAATGTCTCTTTCTAAATATTTAATTCAAAACGATCAACCACTTAATAGATTGTAGATCACTAACTTTCTCTTTGATAACAAAATATTTGACTAAAAGGTTCTTGTCGTCGATAAAAATAATCTCGCGTATTATTTTGAAACGAAAACAAGGTTCAATACCGCACAAAAAATACATTAAGAAAATTCTACCTATTGAATAGATCAATATAAGAAGAAGGGCGAGAAAAAATAATATGCAAAAGAAATCTTGGTGAAGAAAAGTGAAGTGAAGTGAATGGATACAACTCTCGTTTAAAAATATTTGGTTATTTTCATTTTTGTACTGTTGGCACCGTACACACTTACGTTTTACAAAAAGTCGCAATTTTTATTTAAATAAATAAATAAATCTCTTAATTAATTTTATTCACGGGGACTAAATTCAATGGGGATTAGCCAACTCAGGAGAAGAAGAAGAAGTCTAGCCCAAGAACATGAGACTGAAGTACGACACAAACAGAGAGAGATTTGTTACAGAACGCCATTTATGATTCTGCTCTTTAAAGAATGTAGAAATGCGACTTTTTCATAAATTGGTCACCCATTTCTTGTGCTTGCGTTTACCTCTTTAATGTCTCGATCTGCTCGGTTACCACTGAACTAATGGGGACGAATTAATTAATTATTAAGAGGGTGAAGTAGGGAAGGTTAAAATGGATATGTTTTTACTACTATTTACAACGTGTAAGTGTAACAGACTGTTTGACATTCAATTTAATTAACGCTAAAAGAGTGCAATATTTACGTTTAATTAGGCGACTTATCTTGTAGGACGGGCTTTAGAGTAGTCGTCTTAAAAGGAAACGGAATCATGAATCTAAAAAAAATGTTGACATTTGATAGGGAAAAGTAAACACTTGGAAAAAATTATAAGTTCCGAGTATTCAATAGTATTTTACGTGCAAATACCAGTTTACATCGAAATAATGAATACTACTTATATTAGGTACCTACATATTCTATCGATGTGTGTTCATCGTTGAAAAGTTTTTAATATTATTCTACATTTTAATTTAGTATATTTCAATAACGGGTTATAAATCTATTATACTAAACGCTTTTACAACAAAATGGCTATACATTTTAAAACTGTCCTCAAAAACATGGTGCATATTTAGCGACAAAATTTATGCGACTTAAAGTCGTGTATATGCGTCGCGCCGGCTTGAAGTCCCCGGTGAGTTTTCACCTGCCCTGACAATTTTAATATAATAATATTTTCCATCCGCTGCCGCCGTCCCACTCTGGCAATATTAAAGTGGAGCCGCGCCGTCCTGCGGTGTGGTTTTTATTCAAATTACGATAATGCCCCATGGCCTTTATTATGAGATGCGTCTAGTTATATTTATGAATTATGTACCTTTCTTGTTTCATGATGAAGCACTTGTAACTTGCTCTTAAGTAGTTTTGTAATATTTTACAGTGGTCTATTTTGCATTATTTTCATTACAGTTTAAAGTTAGTTAAATTAAAGTATTTTTAGTTATGAAAATGTGAATATTCAATTTGATAATAAATTTGAAAAGTAAATTAAATCTTTCAATAAACACAAGGTTTACCACATCTATGTATTACATAATGAAGAAGTGATTGCAGTTTTAATGTCTATTCCGTATCTCAACCCGTGATTTTAAGAATTTACCGAAACAATGAATAAAATATTAGTAGGTAATCATTAAACAAGTATTAGGGAGGTATCAATTAGGTACATAAATCAAAACTTTAGTGTTTATTTATTGTTTACATACTGAGAAGCTTCTAATATAAAATTGGATTCAGATACACAACTCATTTTCATCTGCAATTTTAAATTTATTCAACTACCTCTGTTCTATTATTTTACATTTCTCTCGTGAAAACTAAGCAAATAGCACGAGATAATACAGTTGCTTCCGCTTCCGGAATTTTTAATTTACGCGCCGATGCCATGTTTCAATATCCGTTCATCGTTCACCGAATCGGGTGTGCTAGATTTTTTTTATTAAAAAAAACCCTACTTTTCGATATTTATAAAACAGAGCGTTGGTATTATCTCCCCACTTTCCCCTCGCTAACACGAATAATTGTTTATTGTTGGTATGTAATGACTGTTCCGATAAATATATTTTTCTAGAAACTAATTAAATTCTACTATTATATAAATTCTATTATTATTATGTCATCAATCTATTATTTACGTATTATTTAGCGCAGATTTTTGACATTTTACTTTTGCATTTTAACCCAAGTGCGCGAAAATTATGACTTTTATGCTACAATCTCGAAATTACTCGCATCAAATGATTCCAAGACTTGCACGATCCATGCAACAAGCATGTAAAATAAACAGCTCCTAGAAATTTCAATCCAAGGACACGTATGGAATCAATATAGCGGGAGGTTAAAAATTTTATGCATTACACATCAGCCGAATTCGATGTCGAGTGCACCAGACTTGCGCTCATAGCTCTGACAAGTTGTAAACGAAATAGCGTAATAAAAAGATCAGACTGGAATGGTTTACGAGGTTATTTTGAATAGAACCGATAATATGGTCAGACAGTCCTTCGCTAACGGACTGTTATCCTTTTGTGATATATAGGTGATATGATTTCAGACATAGATAGTTCGTACCTTTAAATAATTCACGCGATTAAGTCCCGAAATATATCTAATATAGTTATAGACATTTTGTTTTTGTCCAATTTCAAACGAAGATAGAAACGATGAGTACCTATTGCACCTTCCGTACTGCAAAATTGTTTTATTTTCTACAAATTTTAATTTTCAAATGATCTAAACTAGAATTATAAAGCAGAAGAGTTTGTTTGCTTGAACGCGGTAATCTCAGGAACTACTGGTCCGAATTGAAAAACTCTTTTACTATCGGATAGCCCATTTATCGAAGAAGGCTATAGGCTATATAACATCACGCTACGACCAATAGGAGCGGAGCAGCAATGAAAAATGTTGCAAAAACAGGGAAAATTGACGCACAACGAAGTTGCTCGGGTCAGCTAGTTATCAATGAAGCTGCTGCTTAAGTTGAAGCTCAAGTGTTTATCTGTTTAAATAAGCAAGCCTTTGAAAGTAACGGGCTGTGTTTTGGATAAAATTTGAAAGGTTAGTTTAAAAAAGGACCTTCACTAAAATTCCAACAAGTTACATATACGGGAGCGGATCTGGGAGCTAAAGCTAGTTGCAGATAAAAACGAATTTCGCAAAACAGAGCACAACTGTAATCAAATCGGTATCTGTCCATCCATCCGTCTATCACGCACGGTTTTTTAGGCTATAGGGGAGACCGGGGATAGTTGATAACATTTTACATTTTAGTACAAAATTCAAGAACAAATTTCTAAACGGATATATTTGGAATATTTTATAAAATAATAATGCTGATATTTGAGGTTGGTGTATTTTAAGCTATTGCATAGCTTTTATCGCGGGCTTCGAGCGCGTCGACCGAATCAAGAAATTCCGTAACGAAAATAAAACCTAACGCCTACTATGTAGCTCGGCCGAGCGTTCGCTTAACGTATAAGTATATGGTAAGACTAAAGCTCGCACAGATCGAGACGAGCTGCTCCGAAATGTAATGAAAAGAAAAAAAAAAATTCTTTTATTTGCATAAGTTGATAAAAAACGCTGTGCAATACCTTTTTTATTTTGTTTTATCAGTGAACTTACCGCTAAAACAAAAACAAATATCACGTTTATTAGATCACTTATATTCTTGACTAGCTGTGCCCGCGACTTCGTTCGCGTGGAAGTTGGGTTTATATTAAGGTAGTTTATGTTACAATTTAACTTCTGTGTAAAGCATATTGGAAACATGCTCCACAATGCTCTGTGGCATCTATGGATATTAGGGCCTAGCTCTAATCAGGGCCCGACCTATGGCAAGGCAAGCCAAGCAAATGCCCAGTGAAGCAAAATGAAGGGCGACAAAGTTTATGGCGCCAGACGGTTAGAAGACAAATTATAATAGTATTTTACCAAAATGATTTGCATCACATCAAATATTACTATTATCGGTTTCGGGTTAAATGAAGCCCGAAACCGCCCAAGTACTCGCGCGAAATAGGGCTAGTGTGAGATAAGTTTTTAAAAAAATATCCTGGTTTTAAAAATTGCATTCCCGCGGTACTGTGATGCGTGTTCAAACAAACAGACAACATTCAAACGTTTCTAAAAGATACAGTGAATTAGTATATCTTTTGGAAACGTTTAGTTTAAATACTAAACTACTGTCGTAGCCGAGGATAGAACAAAGTGTGCAATTAGAGAGGCCTATGTCCAGCAGTGGACTGCGATAGGCTGATGATGATGATGATGAACCTGTCGTTAATTAAGATCATCATAAATTCATATCCGTAAATAATATATATATAATACATAATCGTAAGAATTTCAGATTTATTTTTTAAATCAATTTACCTGATTCTGTTTAATTTGTATTTAAACGCCATCTATTTTCAAAACTGGATAAGTAAACTGGTAAGATAAGAGATTTTAATACTTGATGTCTTTAAATTAAATTATACTTAAACTATCATGCATATTAAACGTAGGTAAGCAAGGTATTTAACCTAAACGCGATTAAGACCCGTAATATATATATATTCATAATAGTTGTGCCCGCGACTTCGTTCGCGTGAAAGTCGGGTTTAAATTAAGGTAGTTTAGGTAACGAAATAACTTCTGTGTAAATATGTTGGAAACAGTCCTGTTGACTAAATACTTACTAAATAAAAATTGATCTGTTCTATTCTTTTAGATAGTTAGTTTGGTGTGCGGCTTAAGAAGTGGGTTTTCTGTTGTTTTTGTTTCATTCTTTCAACGTTATACCTACTTAGTACCTAATAATTTTTAATAGAATTTGTACGAAAATGTTGTTACTTCTCATGTGATCGTAAACTTGTAAAGCCTAAGTACTTAACTGTGATAGTTTTCCTTATAATTTTAGTATTTATACTACTACCCTGATTTTTTTCACATACCCAACATCAACCATTTAGCTGGCAGGGGGACACTTGACTCTAACAAAAATGTTCACTATAAAGCCAAATATTATACACAAAGGAATCCCTAAATCTAAAAATAGTCTTCACAAACCCTAAACGCTTTTTAAAAGACCTATCTAATGATACCACACACGATGGGGTAGGTAGGTGAGAAAAAAATCACATCCCTACTTTACATATAAGAGAGGTACCCTTAAAAAAATAATGATTTTCAAGATTTTGTTCTTTCACTTTATCGGCGTTAGTAATTTATTCATGCAAAAGTTGCAACCTTAGCACTAACAGTCTCTGAGCTAAGCTGCGGACGGACGGCCATAAGGGAACTATAAGGGTTCTGTTTTGTCATTTTGGCTAAAAATGGGGTGTATTTCATATAGTGTTACAACGCAATACTAATAATAAAACTGCTGTAACACTTTAGTAAGCAAACACAGAGCGTGTCATGTGTGTCATGCCCGCGAAAATGTCAGATATCCCTAAAGGTACGGTTGACAAACAACGACCCCCCTCCTCCCGTCACCCGAACTACTCACACTTGAACGATGTTGAGCCATTCATTATCGTTGAATTGATGAACACGTAATCTCCAACCATAACCCCAAAACATGATCCTCGATGCACCTGTGTGATGCGTGGTCAAACAAACGGACAGACAGACAAACATTTCTAAAAATCATAGCAATGTGTTTCTTTTTAAAACTTCTTTTACTAAGTATAGAACATTATTGAATACAACGCCATCTACTTTCAAGAATGTTGCCGTTGTTTTGTTGTTCACAATTTGATTTCATAGATGGCGCTACATGTACTTTTTTTACGTGTGTAATATCTTTTTTTTTAGACGAACACATCATTTCTGGAAAATGTCGAATACTTTATAACTATAATGTAATATTGTTTTTCATTTCTACTACGATTAATTCATTACTCTCAGCAGTGCATGCAATACCTATAATTAATTACATAATTTACTTGATTTTTAATATAAAAAGTAATAACCAAAGTAAATAAGTTACCTACGGTCGAAAAAATAACTAAAACATTCAGAAAAATATTAAAAAAAGGATAAAGACAATTTAAATAAATACAAAAAGAACATATTCAGACATCAGATTCGAGCCTGGGACTTCGTCGTCAAAGTCCGGCAGCATAGCTTCGAGGCTGTACAGTTAGCTACTTAACATGTCAAAATAACTGTTCTTATGAAACTTAAAAAAGTTGTGTTTAGCTCCTTTTAGTTTTAGCGTGAAGTTATGCATTCCACGGGTTACAATTATAGATAATGTCTAATTGTGGAAATTTTTGTGATAAACCATTATGGTGCGACAAAAAATACGTTGCTACTCGTTCCCCATAGACGTTAGCGTAATGATTCATAGTGTAAATAATGTCCTATAGTATTTACTATAAAACTGCAAATTTTCATAAAGATCCGTCAAGTAGTTACTGTTTTATAACGAAAAATAGCTACAGACATTATCCCTTACTGCTTAGCTCCTATGGGAAAAAGCGTGATAATTTATAGCCTAAATGTTAATCTGCATCTATTAGATTGCACGTGCAAAATTTCAACCGAATCTGTACGGTAGTTTTTGCGTGATGCGTGTTCAAACAAACAGACAGACAGACAGACAGACAGACAGACAGACAGACAGACATTTCTAAAAATGCAGCAAAGTGTTTAAATACTCTTTTCGAACATTTCCTAATATTTTTTTTCACTAAGTTCGGCCATGTACAGACACGTGAAATTTACAGTTTTATTATATGTATAGATATAGATATACATAGATAGATTTTATAAAAGAAGTGAATGAAACACATGAATATATTTTAGCAAAACCAATCAAGTGTCTAATACTTGGAGATCGATTCCGCTTTGATTTTCATAAGTTCTAATATAACTTCCTACACATTTTAGCTGATCAAGTATCTACTGTTAATTACCATAAAGCATGCTCCATATTAACTTCTTAAACATCCATGTTTCACAACATTGTCAATAATTGTAGCAACGCTTCTAAGTTAAACAGTGAACACCCGTAGAACCGGAGGCATAAAACGAACATAACAGAAACAGTTCAACCATAAAACAACGAGAGTACAGAAGGCAAGATTTATATAAACGCGATTGACCAACGCATTCATAAACATCAGACACAGACAGAATCTCGAACCACTTTGGTGCTCTTTCCTCAGTGGAAGCATTCTAGGTCTTTAAACTGATATTTAATAAAACAAATAATATTGCAATAAAATTGATTACTCTTACTTACAACATGTTTCTCATGATTGTCTTGCACACATTTCAAAAACATAAAGTATAGAGAAGGAACCAGTAAAATATAATATGTACTGACCGGTACTTCCGCAGTATAAACTTTTGCGTGTATTCCAAGTTATGAAAATATATATATTACGGGTCTTAATCGCGTGAATACCTTGTTTATTGCCTGACGTTTGGACCGTATTGCAACGGCTGTGGATCCGTAATATATATATTTTCATAATGTGTACAAATCGTGAAAGTTTATCAACATTTGTATTCCAACTTCTACATTCTGTGTCCGTAAAGGATTTCCATATGTGCATTGCTTGAGAGAAGTATATTTACGCTTACCTTCTGTACTGTCAGTATTTTGTGGTTAAACTCTACATAGATTCTCGTAAATCAAATGTCTGTAGACAAGACAGCTTCGTCACAGAAGATTTGCGAAGTACAAAGAAACTGCGGGTGTTCTTACTAAGTTTAGGGCTTTCTAAAACCAAAGCATTCGACGGTTCGATTTCGACTAATGTCGTTGTCTTCCGGCATGGCGATAGCTTTTAGTACTTGTAAGGAAATAAATGTTTGTCTAGTTTCAGCGTCTATATTAATCACCTAGAACGTAAATTCTTGGTGATTAATAACCTGTTTAAATTAGAATTCTTGCGGTACTGAATTTATATACTGGGCTGATTTCATCATTGACGTAATTGATTGGTGTTTAAATTTGATAGATTTATTAATAGTGATGAAAATTAACTTTGATTTTGGTAACGGTTTAAAGTCAAGTGTCAAAATTGTCAAAAAATAATTGCCTAGCTTAGGCCTGTTGGTCTAGTGGTTAGTGATCGTGACTGCTAAGCCAGAGGTCGTGGGTTCGATCCCAGGATAATACTTTGTGTGATGAGCACGATGGTTTATTCTGTGTCTGAGTGTTACTTAGCTATAATTATAATATGTATTTAGAAATATAAAAGTATGTATATCAGTTGTCTGGTTTCCATAGTACAAGCTCTGCTTAGTTTGGGATCAGATGGCTTTGTGTGAATTGTCCCAAGATATTATTATTACTGATGACGAAAATATATTGCTTATGTTATCTTACACATGTGACGGAAAATCGAGTTTTGGCAAATGGATTCTCATGAAATTTCTGTGCAATATACAAGTTACAGAAGTGATGAATAAAAAGATATGATTGCCCCTAACGCTACACACAAATACGCTATTGCCCCTGTCAAAAGTTAAAAAAAAACGGAAAATTTATTGCCAATATTCGGCATGGTAATCGGCGCAATCTTGCATTGTACGTCTGATGTCAGTTGAATTAGAGCGCGGTATTTATAGCCTCGTGCCGTACAAACGCTAATCCGGTATCGGAGTACGCATTGTGACATACGAGTACTGCCAGTTATACCGCGATGCAGTCTTCATTGTTGCTTGTATCGATTTTGTGATTGTGGATAAATCATAAAATACATCTAAAAGTTCTGACTTTTGCCACTATTCACCGTTACTAACACAATAGACGGCCTTTTTCCTTATTTGCCCCGTTTTGGGGCAATTCCGTTCAAAGTTCTGTGAATGGAATGCAATTCCGTTCAAAGATCTTTCTTTGAAAACTACAAAAGCTTAACGTTGAAAAAATGAACTTTCTTTATTCAATACACTTAGTTATTCGATTAATCTTAACATAAATAATGCCAATTTATTGTTTCGTCGAAGGTATCGTTTTATAAAAGTTTTAAGATAATTGGATAACAACAGTTGATGACTTTGTCGAGTATGACAACATTATAATTCATTCAAATAACTGCCAGTGGATAAAAACTGGCATTAAACCCTGTAAAAAAAAAAATGTACACAAACTGCATTCCAAATTCTAAATTTTACTGGTCAGTATTAGAACGTTGTAAATCCCCCCCATCGTGTGAAGATGAAGACGTCATTATCTATCTCTTTGTCCGCTTTGTTCGTCGCCAATTAGAGGAGCTCGCTCTTACCGACCTATTATCGCTTAATAGAGCTTAGCTCCGCTCCGCTCACCGCTTTGTCTCGTACAAATAATTTTAGTGTAGTTACATAGCAGTAACTTCATTATTGTTTGAGGCTTGTAATAGGAACAATTGCTTAGAGTACTGTTACGGATTCTCTAGGGGTAACTCATCCTCTGTGTCTAAATGTGCCTGTTATGTTCCTTTAGTCTAAATGGTAAACTAGTAGAATTATCTACACATCCATTATCTTTTGTGTTCATTTTACCCCAAAGTAATTCAAATTCAATATCCTCTATTACCCCATTAACTCATTTCTTACATCATTTTTCTACCCGTTGTCTACCAGTTCAGTAAAAATTCAAATAGTGATATTTTAATTTTTAAATATTTTTAGTTGCATAATGCAACGACAATTAATTTTCGCAGCTGGCAATATTAAGCCCCATACACATAGCAACACTAATCATTTTTCACGCCATAGTTGCAAGGTACACACGTGTTTGTTTGGCTGGCGGCTTCGACGTATAAATCAGCACTAATGGTATTTGTAGTAAGCGCTTTCGAGTTTACACTTACAGCTTTTGTGAGGTTCCGTGTTTTTATTTATATTTGAACTGCAGCTTGAAACAATACATCTATTACATACAAACAATTTTTTTTTATTATAAAAATACACCGTAATTAAAGGCATAAGAAATGGTTCGTAGTTGTAATAATTATGTTCTACTTCAATTTTTGATACTATTTATCTAATAAAAAAATGTAAACGGTTATTGTAAATAACTTTAAAAATTCCATACCCAACTAAGAATGTTACTTAATTATTTTATTGTTATAGAATAAACTACAGCACTTTTAACATGGTTTTTATAAGCTTTGTCACTGAAATGAACGACAGTGCGGAACGAACGAATGAACTGAATGTTTTCCCATTTTGAGTCTCAATTAAAAGTGGTAAACTTTGTATTTTCCCTTTTATCATATATCAAAACATTGAAGCTAATTCTGCAGTATACTATACTCAATGTATTGTTTTAGTGGAGTGAATGTTTTCTTTAATCAATTTTTAAGCATAGTCTATACACTATGCTTCAAAACAAAACATTCACTTTCTTTCCATTCTCAATAAACGCTGATATACTGATTTAATTACGGCCGTTTTCAATAATCTATATATCAATCGGTTTGGCTACTAGATATAGAATTTTGTATGGAACTTATGCCAAATGTATATCTCTCGTAGCCAAATCGATCAATAGACAGAATATTGAAAACGGCTGTTAATGAATCCGCTTTCAAGGAAGCCCAGCTTGCCCCGATAGCAAAAATAGACTTGCCCCTTTTTTCAACGGTACTGAAAAATATGACCAAGTGATTCACTTTACCCCATTATGAAAAAAGAAATGGAATTGCTCTTGAAACACCGAAAAGCCAATGCATCAACAAAACAGAATCACAGACAAAACAAGCCTATACACTATGCTATTATTAAAATCCCCTTGTCCGTCAAAGCCAAGCTATTTATCTATTAAAAACGCTATAAAAGCCACAGACACGTCCTCGCTCATGTGGCCCCACAGCTCGCAAAAAGCAGGAAAAAATCCAAAAAGGTGTCGACACGTTCGCGGGACAGCCCGCCAGCGTGAAATATGGCCACCCCGGACACTCCTGAACGTGTGGATACCCTATAATTTATTTATAACCCTGTATACCGTTAATGGATATATTTTTTAATGATTTTAATGGGCTAAGGGTGACATAATTATACGTACAATAAAAGGACAATTTTATTTGGAGGTTCGGACAAATTAGAGTTTGGTTTGGTAATTGAGATTTTGTTTGTTGCCTTTGCCTTTGTTTTTTTTTTAAATGATGTTGTTGAACTTTTACGTGGGTTGTTTTAATCGCTTATCTTTCTTTAGGAATGACATTGACATAATACGATTTTGTTTTTCATATCGTCAAATCAGTTATTTATAGTATTCGTTTTTATAGTTAATAATTAAAAAAATAACATTTTAAATTGCTAACACACATTATTTTTCATAGCATATTTAGACAATTTTTTTCTTTATACTAAAAACTTTTTTAAACAAATTAATTCCATAAAAATATTGTTAACTTTAATTTCTGAAAGTAACAAGTATCTAGAAGCTATCAAAGATGAAACGAGATCCTTCTCGTCAATTATTTTACCAACGAAAATCTTTAGCTGAACATAGAATAATCTGTTAAACAGGAATATGAAATAAAATACAAAATACATTTAGCCCACGCATTATATCCTTGACTTTTAGATAGACTAGAATATATAAAAATAAGATTATCCTGGCGGTTGTTAATATGTAGGTTAACGTTTAAAAATATATATATGAGATATTAATAATCTACCTAGCATTTTTTAACCCCACGACTGGGCGAAAGAAGAAATGTAACAAATATTCCATTCATTGTAGGTATTTACTCTAATTACAGTGTTTAAGTGAATCTGATTTGATTATGATTTCACCTCGGGCGGTCCTCTAGGAAAGATGAATGGACTTATATTTTCATATTAAAAAAATCTCTATCCCATAAAACCAAATTAATTATAAAACGCATTCACATAACCAAACAAACATCTAATAAGAAATATTTCCTTCAACTACAAAGCTCACGTCTTGTTTGTATCATTTTTTTTCTTCGCACGTTGTGTAAAAAATTCACTCCCTTCGTATAAAGAAACGTCTATTTTTCCCTCAGAATTTATATATTGTACGTTTTTCCCGCTCCGAGACGATAAGTTAATAAATTACTTTCACATCTTACATCTCAACAAAGCTCAGGTGTTACAGTTTCAGGCCATTGGTCTGACAAAGCGGCCTTTCATACCCCCCTCTCGTTTTACCCCTTCTGGCCTATTTCTCCATTTGCCCCATTGACAAATTCCACCTCTGATTGGGAAAGGGTTGATGGTAAAGACGTGTGTTGCTTTTTTTACCAAATTTCGTATTACAAACGTAAAGGGAACACGTCAGCCATTGTAATTTGTAATTTTTTTTATTATGAGTAAATATTTACAAAAAATCGTTTCAAATTAATCGATAAAAGCATTTTAGTTAGTCCGTCTAATTTGGATCCAGTAAATTGAAGATGATTGATTTTTTTTCCAACTTATATATTATTAGGAACGTTCTTATCTGTTAACACGTTACATAATATGTTTACATATAAAGAGACCTTATTCAGTGTCATAAAGAACAATGATGTATCTATACTAATATTATAAAGCTGAAGAGTTTGTTTATGTGTTTAAACGCGAAAATCTCAGGAACTACTAGTTCGAATTGAAAAGTTATTTAACTGTTGGATAGCCCATTTATCGAGGAAGGCTATGGGCTATATAACATCATGCTATGATAGCGACAATGAAAAATATTGCAAAAACGGGGAAAATTTTCGCAGACGAAGTTGCACGGGTCAGCTGGTTAACAAATAGAACTAATATGTTTGCGATTATGATTTACATTCCGCGGATATACTTACTCACTCACTCACTATATTATAAATATCTACTTTAATAAATATAGATGGCAATTACTTTGAATTAATTTAATAATATCTATGAATATAAACATGATATGAAGTTCGGTCAGTTTTCATAATTGTGTAGGTACGAGTTATGGTATTATTATTGTATCATAAAATAATAATCAACATAGTTAATTATGTTATTAGTATTAATATTCGGTTTAAATTGTTACAGATAACGAACGTCAGCTCCAATTGCATCAACGACTCATGTAATTTTATGTCACCGGTAAGTCTGATATTTAATCAAAAAGAGTCACAACTCTATGAACGTTCATATATTACAATAGGTACATTTGACACTCATATAGATGTTATATAAGTGTAAATAAGACATAATTGACAACATAAAAGTAAATAATATAAGGATTCATTAAAAAATAAAAAATATATATATATATTTTAGACCTAATAAATAAAGAGACTAACTAGACTAACTGTATGGATACTTTTCGGCCTTTTGGCTAAGATCAAAGTGTAGTATAGTTCAATTATTGTGTCACTTTAATATTCAGAGTTATATTTTTTTATCGGATGATTGACAAATTTGCCTCAGTCATAATTCACAATCCGGTCTAACTACGCATAGTTCTTGACAGATGCCTTTTTGTTTTACGATCCTGAAGAAAGGTTCCACATTTTCTACAAGGGCCTTCGCATAAAACTAGGATCTCCAATATCGCACCATCTGCCGTCCGATGATCCCCAAAATATCACTCAAAGATCGCAAATTACGGGATCTACTCTGGTTTATACCCATCAAGTGCGAGGGGACAGTTTTCATAAAGGCCCCGCTGCGGAATTCGTAAGAATAAAATTTCGTCTTTACGACGGATGCGGAATGTATCGGATCATCCGACTTTGCCCTGTCTCCCCTCACCTACAAATCGTAGCGAACTAATTACGCGAGACGATTCCGCCTCGAACGAGGCACGCGAAAAACATCCAACCTTTTATTTTTGTATTTGAACAAATTTGTCAATTACTTTTGAAGTGGGTCTGTTTCGCTTTGAAGGCTAAAGAGAAATACATAAATTAGACGTTCCCTTTTGTTTCTTTATATTAAAAGGACAAAAGTTTTAAAATCTTGTTTAGACTCATTATTGTCTCGGCTTTTTTCTGGTTACGGTAAAATTGCTATTTGGCTTTTTGTAGCGTTGTAAATCGTAGCAGCTTATTTTTAATCCCCCTGGTGGGCGCAGGCCGTTGCGCTGACTCACCTCGCCTCACCTCCGACCACAAATAATAAGCGGTTAAAACAAAGAGAATAAAAGAAAGTCCCGAATAATATTTACGCGGCTACCCTTCGCCGACGGAAACAGAATGTCGGACTTAAATTTTCGGGGTTTTTCCCGGTTTTTCGGACAAACTTTGGGGACTTTTCCTTCCTGACTTTGCAACTGGAGTTTCGGACCACGATTTTAAGTTCACGCCGCGGTTTCCTCTTGTCTTTTGTTAGAATTTATGTATTATAATAACCTCGGTTGGATATTATGAGAAAGGTAAACTGATTTGGGAACATTCCTTTTTGTTGTTATTTCTGTAATGGCCGACCGCGAACTTCGTCGACCATTTGAGTTCAGTGAAACGATCAAACTCTTGGAATTAAAATATATTGCTAAGAATTCAATTCACTTGAGCGAAAATGTAAGTCTTTTAAAAAAATGGGGTATACGGGGAATGTTAAAAAAATGGGGTATATGGGGAATGTTGTGCTATTAAGTGTGCACTTTGTACAATACTCACTTAGTGGCACTGAATAATTCATTGTATCGAAGCCAACAATAGGCAAAACAAACAAACAAGAAAGCCTTCGGAACTGTGGCATGTTTGTTTCGGCACTCGCACTCCGTTCTGCCTCCCCCTTTAGTGCATGTTACCTCTTCTGCATATAGGGGCGCATCTGGAACAAGCTTTTAACGACAAATTCATGAAACTCCGTGTATACGAGTTGCCGTGATAATAAATATGAACGTAGTGTTTCATCTATAATTCAGACACTAGAATTCACATTGAACTGGTATAATCGTTTTAATTTGTATCCATTTTTAGATTTAAAAGTGTAACATCTAGTTTTAAAATTAAAATCTTATAACTCATGACTGCTTCTGTGGCGCGGTGGGAGAGTGTCTGACTGCTACGCAAGAGGTCGTGGGTTGGTTTCCACACGGGACACAACTTTGTGTGATCCACAAATTGTTGTTCTGAGTCTGGGTGTGCTTTGTGTCCGTGACTTGTATGTTTGTTAAGCCCCCGCTAAACAGGGCTTGGATCTTACTGTGGGAGTCGTCTTTAAAAAAACGTTGTTCAAATTTCCCGCTATTTCGTCCGTGTTAAGTTTGATTTAAATTGAAATTTAGAACCCGCGTTTCAACCAATTAAAGATTGAATTTTTTGAAATTCTTTTTTTTTGAGATACTTAAGTCATAAAACCATCCATGTGCCAAATTTCAAATCATATTAATTTTCAATCCGTTCACTGGTTTGAACTGTGCTTTAATATAACGTTTTTTTGTTATAATATACCTAAAAAAATATGTAGTTGAAATAGTGATGTGACTCAACGAGTTATTATAAAAATGACTACCAAATGTTGTCTCACACATGTGTTCGAGTATTAAATTAGGTCAGACGATCGGTTATCTATCACATAAAACAACAAGACGCTTGGAACTACGTAAAAGGTTAAATAGAGATGTATGACAGTCATAATTCGTGTAGATTATATGAAGTGGGCCCATATATTCCATGTTAAGGAAGATATTCTGGTACTAATCTAACAAAAAAATCTTTTTTTTTAAAGACGACTCCCGCAGTAGGTTACAAGCCCTGTTTCGCAGGGGACTTTACAAACATACAAGTCACGCCACAAAGTACACCCAGACTCGGAACAACAATTTGCGGATCACACAAAGTGGTGTCCCGTGAGGGATTCGCACCCACGAACTCTTGCGTAGCAGTCGGACACACTCCCACCGCGCCACAGAGGCAGCCAGATAAAACGAGTTCACAAATTTTTCAAAGTTACTTTTAACAGTACAACTAAAAGTTGATTATCTAGAAATCTACTAAACGGATTTATATCAAAGATACCAAGACAGATTTTACCACCTTTCTAATAAAATAACTATGCTTGTCCAGACGTTAATATTTTCTTTGATTGATTATGGTGATGTCTGCTATTTTGATTTGAATGCAAAGAATGTTAATAAACTTTCGCGATTTGTACACATTATGAAAATATATATATTACGGGTCTTAATCGCGTGAATAATTTAAGGTAAAATACCTTGTTTATTGCCCGACGTATCGACCGTATTGCAACGGCCGTGGTCACGGCCGTTGCAATATTATAATAATATTGCATATTTTCATAACTGAATGCAAAACTCCTCAATAAATATAATCGACTTCTAAATAACTGCATTCGATTTATCTTTAATCTTCGTAAGTTCGACCATGTGTCTTCTTACCGTTCCAAATTAAAAAGGCTTCCTATTCGCCAACGACGCAGTTTGCACGCTCTCACTACACTTTATTCTATCCTTAATTCTCGTTCTTCTCCCTCTTACTTATCATGTAACTTCCAATACTTGAGCTCCAACCACAGCAGAGATCTTCGATCTTCTAACAACTTGCTTCTCCTATGTCCTGCTCATTCTTCTGGATTCGTCGGATCCTCTTTCCAAATTCAATGTGTCTTACTCTGAAATGCACTGTCCTCCGAAATTAGCATGGCACCTAACCGTTACAACTTTAAGACGAAGGTTCGTACTTTATTCTTGCAAGAATTAGTTCAGACACGTTAGTATATTAATATGTAATTATACGGTAGGTCAGTATGTTTATATGTATTTGTGTGTGTAGGTATGTATACTATTATTTAGTTTTCACGTATTGTTTATTATTATATAATTTAGCTGCCAACAAGTTTACTGCACCTACTTCTATTTTTATATCTACATCACCCTAAGGTTGACTGGTAGAGAATGTTGATAAACTTTCGCGATTTGTACACATTATTAAAATATATATATTACGGGTCTTAATCGCGTGAATAATTTCTAAAGTCTTCCCGTGACCACGGCCGTTGCAATACGGTCGAAACGTCGGGCAATTAACAAGGTATTTTACCTTAAATTATTCACGCGATTAAGACCCGTAATATATATATTTTAATAATGGTAGAGAATGGTTTTAGCATTACCCACATTTAGTTCGTTCGTATCGTATTCATTTAGGTGCTATGATGTCATAAATTGACACATAGATATACACTTTTAACTTATGCCAACACATTTTAAGAATACACACTTATACTGTTATCTAGTTTTAAATATAAACGTCTTGTTTTAATTGAAAGAAGTATACACACTTGTCTAAATTAGGTCAATTAAACAATATGTCAGTCAGCTTCGCTTTTAAAAATAAATTACATTGAAACTAACCATGCCTTTGAGCTTTCAACCAGATCATGTTTCATCGCTTGATATGTCAAGTTGGAGAATGATTATGAAATAACCTATGAAATAAATAACAAGTTATTTGTGTAATTGCAAGTTTGTAACATCCCTACTAATTCACTTTTTGATTAAAATTCCAAATTTAAATTTGTAAAAAATATCGCGCCGAAAACGTCCTACCGACACGAAAAACTATTCTGAGCCTTATTTGTATTGCACTAGAGCACATTTTGTCAATTTAAAACGCTTTACAATACACAATAACTTCTAAACCACTTACAGCTCTAAAACAAATCAAACTGAAACAGTATCAGGGCACAATGAACAAGTACCTAAGTGCAGAAGTGCAAGTCTTGTAGAAAATACATAAGTACTGAATGTAATACAAACGGTACACTTCGACAGAATCATGGAGTATAAAAGACCAGGAGGACGAATTTATAAATTATAACATCTTGGGACAACTCACGCACTGCTATCAGATTCCAAACTATACAGAGCTTGTATAAAAGATAGCATACGAATGGTAAACATACAATTATTTATAATATTTTGGAATAGTGCAAAGCTCAGACACCCTAACAAGATTTTTACTTCAAGAAATCATATAAAAAAATAAAATGAAAATATTAAAAACTTGCATAGCTATAAGCCATTCAAGTTGTCTTGTGTTCTTCGCTCTGTCGTGCTCATTGCGTCTCGTAGTACGTAATCCATGGTCATTATTGAAAAATAAGTGATGATCACATTTTATCACATTGTGAACAGGATTTGGACTGTTAGAATAATTAAGGAGTTATTTAATGATTGATTAATTAATTATATATTAGATATATTTCGGGACTTAATCGCGTGAATTATTTAAAGGTCTTTAATTTACAAAAATAATAATTAATTATAGTCCAAAAACTACCCCTATTGGATTGTGTTACTAATTCTGAGAAAATTACTTTCAGGTTTGCAGTATACTAAGAATAACGTTGTATATTTCTAAGTACAGTATTATAAGAGATTTGGTATATTTGTTGCAGTTGTAGTCGGATTGAAGTGCGCCACTTGGACTTTTAAGCTGTTGCTACTGTGGTGTCCTTTAAAATGCGTTAACGTAGGCCCTTACTTAACGCATTTTGAAGGACACGTTTTAGACAGTATAGAGTTCGTCCTAGGGGCCTTTACAAGTTCCATTATCTTTACGCGTTAACGCCCGCGGAAAAGATTCTACACTTCAGTGATATTATCTTTGACATCTCTACTCTACTTAGTGTCAAATGCATACATTTTTTAACGCATGCGTTAACGTTTATAAAGATAATGGAACTTAACTAGGACTTCCGATCCTCTATGCTCAATGGAGAGAATTGACTCGGGCTGGTAATAATAAAATATATAAGTATGTATATCATTGGTCTGGTTTCCACAGTACAAGCTCTGCTTAGTTTGGGATCAGATAGCGTTGTGTGAGTTGTCCCAAGATATTATTATTATACTAGGACTTCTGATCCTCTATACTCCATGGAGAGAATTGACTCGGGCTGGTAATCTGAGAGATGTGAGCACACAATAGCAAAGACACGACTGAACTAAAAGCTGTTTCAAAATAAATAGCTGCTTTTAAAAGCGTTTTTGTTGCGATGTTTTAGCAGATCGATGTTGAAGTTGTATTGTTTTGTGTCTTATTCGGTTTTGTGTCGCAACTGTGTCTTTTAACGTAAGTCTTTTGGTTTATTTTGGCCATACATCACTGTTTAAAAATACATCCCATGTTCCTATCATGCCGGTCGATTAAATGGTCTGCAGTTTGCACATCACTATTTTAAATTTAAAATAAGAACCACACTCGAACATTTTTTTTATGTTTTTTTAATGTTAATATTCTTTTAAACCGCCTTCAAAAAAGGTTCTCTATTTAACCCGTATGTATGTATGTATGTTAACGTATTTTCTCAAAAACTTCTGAACCGATTTTGATGCGGTTTTCACTATTCGATTGCATATTTTTCTGTGAAGTGTATAAAACGTTGTCCTAGCTTATAAAACACCAAAGTTATAGAGTAATAGGAGGAGTGAGTCAACAAAATTTGCATTCGGTGCTTGAAAGTTTTACTTCTTGAAGGCTGTTCCTTTGCTTAAAAAAAAATTGTATATATTTTCGAACGTGTAATAATAAAGTCTAAATTCACAGTTCTAAGTTAACTTCTACACATTCAAAAATCGAACGTCACTAACATGCCAGTATCACAAAACAACAAGCGTGTTTTGTGCCAGTACCAATTCATATTCTCACATCAATTCTACTAGTGACGTCATCAAAAAGTGACCATGTGAGATAACTTAATTACCAGGGACTCATAAATAACCAGTACAAATTGCTTGTTCGATACCGCACTGTTATCTTCACATTTTTGTTAACCCGTCACATTGGTTCATATATCAACCAGATATAACTAACCCTCTTCGTTTTAGACTCGGGGGTCAGTTTTTAAATTTAGAAGTTGAAACCACAAGGGATAACCCTTAAATGTACGAGTCCTTATCTTATGTATTAGGCTTTTTTGTACGGCTGTGTCAGTTTTATTCGTAGTCTCCCTCTAAATTTCATATCGCTTGACCATTATGATTTCGTTGGTACAGTCACAGAACTACCGCGTTACTACGACTAATACAACTAAGCCAAGCGAAGGGTTATAATTTTTTCAAAGCATTAAAATGAGTTTCCTTTAATTCTTTATTTAAAATATTGTTACTGTCACTGGATTTAAAAAATAGAATATTTTATTCTAAAAAAAATAAAAGTTCTTTATTTAAATTTGTCTTCGTTCCATATTTAAAATACGGAACCCGACACGGACCAACGAATTAAATTGGTTCGTGTCCAATGTGACAAGACTGAAAAATCGTTAGCCATTAATTACCGTTATCACCCCAGTCTTAAATTAAGTCAAGTAGATACGAACCCTTAATTCTAAGCGTCACGGATACCCTCCAAACAGGTATCGACCTCTTTCTTCAGTTATTTTCAAACAAAGGCCTTTATTAAGGACTATAGGTAGATACCCACCTATAAATAGATAGAGAGAGCTTGTTTGTTTGCAAATGAGGGGTACTTCAAAACCACTATTACTATTTGAAAAATGATATTTTTGTTTTTTTTTTTATATAAGTACAAGTTGTTGGTAGTCAAGGTGGGCTTCTAGATAGTAATTTTATTACCTAACCTTTATATTTTAAAGACAACTATACAAGCCCTATGTCACGGGGGACTTTACAAACATTTAATTAACGGACACAAAATGCATCCAGTCTCGTAACAACAATTTGTGGATCACACAGAGTGGTGTCCCATGTGGAAATCGAACCCACGACCTCTTGCGCAGCAGTCGCGCATACTTCCACCCCGCCACAGAGGCAGTCAAATATACTTTGTATAATAATAAATAATATCATGACAAACGTATCTAATAAAGATGCTGTGATGACTGACTAGCTGACCCGTGCAACTTCGTTAAGTTGTCCCGCTCCTATTGGTGAACCTATAGCCTTCCTCAATAAATGGGCTATCCAAAAGTAAAATTATTTTTCAATTCGACCCAGCAGTTCCTGAGATTATCGCGTTCAAACAAACAAACAAGCAAATTCTTCAGCTTTTTATTAGGATAGATAATGCCATAGCCGAAACCATGGCGTCTAGAAACAAAACAGGAATTCCTATCCTAACATAAATAATTTAACTGAGCATTAAGAACGGATATGGAATTCAACCAGACGAAGCCAAGAACAGAAGGTAATAACTTAGAATCCGTAATTTATAGTCTAAGTTACGAGATAATAAACTTAGAATAAGATATGAAGAACCGAATCTGCATAACTCGAATCGCATAAAAACTTCTATATCAACCAAAATTCTGAACACTCAGCATAAATCTCAAATAAAAATGCCTGCAAAATATAAGTGTGGAACCGATTCGTCTGTCTCAAATTGTCCATAAAAGCGGTATCGAGTCACCCTCGTGTTGTCCCCTTCTAAGGTCGTAAGTAACAAACGAATGGGTTTCAAATGAGGGCCGGTAGCCGATGAGAGCGAGGGGACCACACATCTGTCAAGCCCTCCCTACATTCGGTTAGTTTCAAACATCTCCTCGGCCCATCTGATCGCCTGGTACCTCGCTCGCTAAAACCTTGCAAAAAATAACCTTTGACTCTTGGAATCTTTACAAGATTTCTGAACCGGATAAAGTACGCCACTTAGGGAATTTGGAAAGTAGTCGAAAAGGGGAAACTGTATTTATAGTTGGATAGTGGTCAGCTGTCAACTTGTATGCTTAGTTTTAACAAACACATAGAGATTTTTCACTTATAGGTTATTATGTAATACTAGCGTGTTACACTAAAACAAAAAAAAAAAAATTTATTCACTTAGGATGCAAAACAACTCTTGTGATACGTCGAGATTCTACATCTACATGAAATGCCAAGTTCGCAAACAATAGGTAAAGCCGGAGAAAAGAACCTGGCAATAAAACTCGCGGCCAATCTTTTCAAATTGTCAATTTTACAATGTTTGAATGTTTATGAACTTGATATGGGGGTAAGGTGCTGTGACTAAAATAAGGACTGATGCAAATTGTATTGTCAAAAAGTTGAAACATGAGATAAACCAAAATCAGCCTTAGTGGGTACAATATAGTAGAAGCATCTACTTACAACAAAGGTAAAAACTAAATGTGCTTAAATACTGATCAATAGTATCGTATTATATCCTTTTAATCGATTTTTGTGACCATCCAACTACGCAGAGTACATTATTTGTCTCCTCATATAAATTTACTCTCAGCGATACATAAGAGCGTGCCTTTGTGGTACGGACACCCACCCATGGCCCTAACAGAAACAACGTTGCTTAACTTCACTATTTTATTATTCTGCTTCAGCACCACAACGTCATAACATCTCTTCCTATAAAGTATACAATGTCAGATATACAGTTACTTCCTAGAAAAAACGGTTCTACAAATACGTAAATAAACACGACAATTTCAAACTCGTCGAATAGATTTCCAGGTAAATCATTTTCCAACAAAATAAGGAATATTTGGAGCTGTTCATGTGTTATGTCTGACGGAGCGTGAATTTGATATCTATCTAATTTTTATACGGATTATTTGCGTGTTTTTATTAAATATATGTCTTCAACGAATGATAATACAAAACAGTGATATTATCTGTATTTTAAAATTTGCAGATGACATTTGCAACGAAAAGAAATATCACATTTGAAAATGGAATATGGTTTTTAAATAAATAAAATACGCTTGATATTTTTATCCGATAATAAATTTAAAAATAGAACTGATGATGTAATGTTACCATAAAAATCATTTCAAATATCGGCCAAAAGAGGATGTTTATAAAGTCAGCAAGTAGTAAAAAACATAAATATATTTGCTAATAATTAATAAAAAGATGGATAAAATGGCCTTCGCTGTCTAGACAGCTTGTTTACTATTATTAATGATAGTAATACTTTATTAAGTAACATGTTACATCTATGTATGTACTTCAGTATTATATTATCTCTGCTATTTGTTCTAACTTTTATAAGTTAGTGTATTACTTATATTGTAAAAATATATGACCTTGTGATATTGGTAGTACCTATACTTAATAATAAGAACCACTAGTCCGAATTGAAAAAAAAAATACTGTTGGATAGCCCATTTATCGAGGAAGGGAAGGCTATATAATAATAATAATAATAATAATAATATGTTGGGACAACTCACACAACGCCATCTGATCCCAAACTAAGCAGAGCTTGTACCTACTATGGAAACCAGACAACTGATAAACATACTTATGTATTTCTAAATACATACATATTGAAGTAATTTTTATAGGCATTTCTTGCCAAAGACTTTACAAATACAATAATTGCATTTTTGAAAGATAGAAAAATTTGAATCCAGACTCAGGAATCGAACCCGAGACTTCCGTAGCCAAACCGGGGCCAGAAGCGAACCACCTATCTGGACTATGTTACTAGATATCAAATTCTTCTATCTCTTAATGCTTTTTACGGGTTAGGCCCCCGTAGCGCCATCTAGTCGGAAGTTAAAGAACTATCACGGCTTTTGTTATTGCTTCGTTACAGAGAGCATTTTAACAAATTATGATGACGCAGGCCGAATATTGAAGTAATTTTTATAGGCATTTCTTGCCAAAGACTTTACAAATACAATAATTGCATTTTTGAAAGATAGAAAAATTTGAATCCAGACTCAGGAATCGAACCCGAGACTTCCGTAGCCAAACCGGGGCCAGAAGCGAACCATACATATTATAGATAAATAACACCCAGACACAGAATAAACCATCGTGCTCATCACACAAAGTTTTATCCTGGGTGGGGATCGAACCCACGACCTCTTGCGTAGCAGTCGGATACACACCCACCGCGCCACAGAGGCAGTCAAACATCACGCTACAACCAATAGGAGCGGAGCAGCAACGAAAAATATTACAAAAACGGGGAAAATTCACGCAGATGATAGTTGCGCGGGTCAGCTAATCACACTAATATTATAAAGGCGAAAGTTTGTGAGTATGTGAGTGTGTATGTTTGTTAATTCTTCACGTCTAAACGGTTGGAGAGATTTTAATAAAATTTGGTACAGAGTTAGCTGACACCCTGGATTAACACATAGGCTAATAAACCGCGGGTAACACCGCGGGGCACAGCTAGTAATGTCATAATTTGGTTAGCATTCAAAGGACTTGTACCTAAAAATGGCAGCATAAGGGGCTATTATATTTTCTTAACTCCAAGGTAATAATCTAAACTAAGAGAAAACAGTTAAACAGAAAAAGTTTCAACTAACTCTTGAAATTTGTAATGAAATCACCAAAGATTGTCCTAAGAAAAAAGCTTAAGCAAAATAAGGCAAATTGATATAAAGGATGCCCATATATATAACTTATCTTATCTCTCTTTACAACATTACAAAGACCATAATAATAACTACAAAATACACTACAATCCTATCGTCCAACCGACACATAAGATCACAATCGCACAATATCGATAAAATCAAAAAAGTGTTGCCATCATTATTTCCCCAACACCCTTTTCTTGCGCACTTTTTTTCTGGAAAAAACTCGGTCCCTATGAGCGTAAATTATATGTTTATAACATGGGCATTATCCGACACAAAGGGTCGAAATCCTAGTAGGGTGTGCGTCCGCTGCCCTCTCCCCACGTGAATTTTAGCCCGTATTTGTGCTCTCCCGTATTGGTTTAGATTCTTTACTCTCTGAGGGGAAAACTAAGTACTTAGTTACAGGCGTAAATTTATTTCTTTATAGTGAGAGTTTTTATCTTTATCTATCACGCTAAATTTCGCATGTGAACCGTCTATTATACAAGTATTTCGGAAGACATGTTGCGTAACTACGCCAAAAATTCCCGACGTAATCATAACATTGCCCAAAAGTGCTACAAGAAAAAAGTTTAGAGCACAAGACTTGTACGCCAAAACTTTTGTAATAATATAACCGTCTTAATCTTAAAACTTCTACCAAACTTTATGATAATCGCGAAATCTTATATGAAAGTCTTTATCATGACAAAATTATTACAACAAAGTTTAATAGGAAATATTTTGGGAACTTATATGGCAACCCATTGCATTAAATTCTCTTTTATATTACTACCTGGCAACGATGATATACGTTACAGCCTTTCCATGTAGACTTAACCCGTAAGTCTATATGGAAAGGCTGTCTAATTCTCGAGTAGTTCACTCAAGAATTAATATAAATATCGTCTTAATAATCATAATCGGTTAACTTCATCTTGTTTCCAAATTAACGTTTCCAAACATTCATTGATTTGGCTTTATGAATCAGTAATTTTTGAGTTTGAATAAACAGTAGATGATTGCATTGTTAATTTTTTTTTAAACTTATCTACATTGAATCTAAAACTTAAAGCTGTCTTATTAGTCACGTTCGCCTAAGTATTGTGTTTTGTAAATATTCCAAAAACAATATTTACGTTGTCTTTAGCTTCCCAAAGTAAGCCTAAACCACCAAAATTAAATCTAAAAACCCACAACTAACGCGGCTAGTTATAAATTGATTACTAGTTTACACAAAGGTCTTTGGTCGGGGTGTTATTGTAATAACACGTGCATGCACCCACGTGCCCTGGTCCGTATTGTAAACATTGGTAACGATAAATAACCCAAGCGTCTCGTTTAATCGAATTATGAATCGATAGTTTTTACATGCACTTTTTATGCCAGTTTTTGCAGGGTTGAAATAAACGGGCGTTCTTTATTTAAAAATGGCAACACGTGTTCGATATACGGATTTTATACATTTGCTTAAATTCTTATTAATGGCTGGACAAATCTCGGATAAATGAAGAAAATTAAAACAAATTAAAATGATAACCAAATAACCCAGGCGACTCGTTTAATCGAATTATGAATCGATCGTTTTTGCTTTATGCACTTTTTGTGCCAGTTTTTGCAGGAAACTGGCTATCAACGTTTCTTTTAGACGTTTATATTAATAAAGTAAGATTTAACCCACTCCTAACCCGAAATTCCAATCCCACATTGCTGTGTAATTTTATTTAAAAAATATATATTGAAAGCTACATTTTGAAACGATTGCTTTTAACAAACTAACATTTTATGAAACTAGTCAGTTCCAGTTAAAACTAATATTTTAACGTCTAAAAACAATAAAAAACATTTTTAAATCGCAATGAATGTGAAAAGGAACACTATCTGGTAACACTGACCGATTAATCGAATAAAGCATCCAAACTTTGCAACTGGCTGAATGACTGTCAAAGCATTGTAAAAAAAGTTTTAAAAAATCCGCCGCGCACAGAAATGAAGCGAAAAATTCCAAAAATGCCAAGTTGCCGCTCGTTTTACACGAAAGGTTTTTATCGATGGTATCGGTGATTGGTTTTGAATATTTTACCGGCCAGACGTATTATGTATTCACATCATAACTGAAGTAAATATTTGATGGGTCTCGATTCTCGATCTTACCGAGTTATTAACATTATTGTTTGTTCGATGAGACTTCTCTAAATAGAAAACGGCATATCGGTTAATATAAGTATAATAATGTCTTATTACATGCGCTTTGTTGGAAATGTTGAAAATTACTATTTATAGGGTGACCTTTACAATTATTTCGTATCATTAATCTCATTTTACTACTTATATGTGACTTTAGATTTATGAAGCATAGCTTGAAATGCCATAATTACGTATAAGACGTACAAAGCATGCTCGTAAATTTCGAAAATACTAAAATATTATTACCAACAAGAAATTCCTTTATTTATGAAATAGCTTTGTTTTTATTGTGCAACCAAAGATTTATAGAATATCCCAACGAACGTCAGAATCCCAGCTCGGGGATTTAATATAAAAAAAAATAAGTAGTATTCTTCTTAATTTTTTATGGCAATTTAGGTTGATTTTTTTAGATAACTTCCTCCACGGTAAAGTAAAGGATTTATTGGTCACTACACACGCGAAATTTGCTTTTGACAACTTACCGTCCAAACGTCAAAATCAAATGGAAGTCTTGTTGTTGTCGGTATCAGTCATTCAGTAACTATAGAGGTCAATGCCTGACATGAAGGCGCTGCAAACTCCATACAGTATAGACTAGCGTCAACCATTCCGAACACGAAGAAATTTTGTTTAAAATTCGAACAAAAGAGTATTTTCTTTTCAATTCATTTTTATGACTAAGATAGCAAATGCTTAGGCCTAAGAAAATGTAAAGCAGATTTTCTCGACTGTTTGGATACACGCTAGCACAGAATACGTTCATTAACGTTCTATTCAGCCTAATGTTGCAGTTGTTTCCGAACACGTACAGAGCTGCAGGAAGTTATCAAAATGTAATTAGAGGCACAAACCTATGTACAACTTAGGTACATTAGTGCCTATTATATCTTACTCTTGGATATATCTTAGGTATATAAAAGCTAGTTACAGACATTAATTGAGGTAAGATATCTGAGCTAGAGTTATAAGATCAATCTGAGGTTGAGTACTGGCCTATTGGTCTAGTGGTTAGTGACCCTAACTGCTAAGCGAAGGTCGTGCGTTCGATCCCCATCCAGGATATAACTTTGTGTAATTAGCACTAAGGTTTATTCTGTGTTTGGGTGTTTTTTATATTTACGATCGCTCTATTTAAAGGTGAGGAAGCGGAGTGATCGATTGTTATTTTCATGAAACATTGAACTGACGTGTCCATTGACAAAACGTTCCTACTTCCTATATGTTTAGGCGATTTTGAAGAATCTTTATTGAGGACTAGCGGACGCTACGCGGTTTCACCCGCGTAGTTTCCGATCCCATGGGAATACAGGGATAAGGGTAAGGGGTTCCCAACAGCGAAATAATTTTTAAAACACTTTTAAGTTTATTCTAAATATAATATAATATATATAATTTTAACATACTAATATTTTGTCTTTACGAGTATAATATTAGTACAGATATAGATTAGAATTTTATTTATTGGTGCCTAAAATTCTATTTATCGAATATTTAGTACAGTAGGCATATCGAGTATTAAATTATTATTATTTCTAATAATAATGGAAAGAGATTACAATACTGTTCACAGAATGTCGTGCTGCCACCATACTGCGCCATAGACAATCTTTTTCAAAATGGCATTCAGGTTATTCGGATTATACTGTTAACAAATTCTGTTTTAATAGTAATTTTGGGGTCGATTTGTTATAAAGTAGCTACGTTTCATTGGGAATAACTTTAATTACATTACATTATTTTAAAATCGACCTGAGTCGTTTAAATAGTTTAAAACAGTTTTCATTTTAGATGTGTTTGTAATAAACTCAAATATTATATAATAATAATAAAAATAAAAAATATTTATTCGCTTAGGAAGCACTTGTGAAAAGTCGATTCTACATCTAATGTAATGCCTGTTCGTAAACAATAGGTAAAGCCGGATAAAATAACAAGCAATAAAAACTTTCAACAATCTCTTTAATTTCAACAATAGAATGATACAGAATAATAAAGAATAATGTTCCAGTATTTAAATATTTATAACAAATTATATGTAGGTATTTGAACTCTCCAATAAATATCCTAGCGTAAATACCAATCAAAAGTTTTACTGTAATAGGCCTAACTAATTACACGTTGATATAATTCATTTAATTATTTATTAAGCTAAGCAAAGGTCAACTAAACTCTAATCTAAGATAGATTACCTCTATTTACACAGGATGGCTGGCAGTACCAACTTGGGATAGCAAAAGCATTATTTAACTACGTAACATCTATTTGCGGACGAGCCATTTAGTTACGAAGCCCCAACAATCTACTACTTCAACAACCGCCCTTTAAATAATTAATTTCAATTTAAATTATGAACGTTGTTCTCTTTTTTATTTTCCACTAATTTGTTAAGTTATAAATAATGTGGCAACATTTTCAATGTCCAACTAATAAAAACGTTAAAATTGACTTGCCGCCAAAAACCTTCCATAGATACAATATTACGGATTAACTTTTAAATATCAGATGCTGGCAAAGAACGCACTCTTATTGCCACACTCGCAATTCCTCAGATTAAACTCTTAATTCTGGTGTTTCATTTTTATTATTGTTTTTTAAACAATGCTTATCCAACCATCTAAAAAAGTTAAAGTTAACTTGCCGCCAAAAATCTTCCGTAATACAACGAAACTGATTAACTTTTTAATTCAGACGCAGGCAAATGACGCACTCATTCAGCCACATTCGCAATTCCTCAGATTAAACTTTCAATTCTAGTCTTGTATTTTTTTTTCATAAAGAGAACCCTTCGTATCGCGTAAACGGCCCGTAATTTAGGGTTCCACAGCTGCCTCGTGTGTAATGTTGATTGTATTGCGAGAGTACTTGGGATGTAATCGAACACTTCACCCTTTTTTATGGGAATTAGACGAGTAAGTATAAAAATGTTACTCACAGTAAAATATCCATTGGAATGCCTTCTTTCTTTTTAAATTGAGATTTTATTGGCATTCGAAAAAAATATTTAAAAAAAGAAGGCCCGAGAGTTTCTATTGACAACGTAACCTTTCAGTTGCGTAACATTTAAACGATACCTACGACGATAAATACCTTGAGGCGTCCCTTTGTTTTTGTTTAGACAATCGGAAGTAGCAATTAGCACGAGACCTGCCGCGAGACTTTCATTACATTAATCCTGGACATAAATTGCGGCCGGAAATAAATTAAGTCGCGACTTAAACCGAGCACTTAGCGCTGGAATTAACCGACGCTTAATTGAAACTAGACGAGTATAAAAAAGCCTTCCAAGTCGCACCTGATAAGAACTTCTAATCCTCTTCTAAACAAAGGATTAAACTTTAGTTTCCTTACCTTTCGGCCGTGGTAAAATATTCAACAGTGTTCTTTTTTTTTAACTTTTGATTACAAGTTCTGATGTAATCTCCAGATTGTTTTTAAAATTAAAATCTTTCTCGGTGAAGTTGTAAAGATTTGTTTATTTAATCCGACGGCTAAGGGTTGATGAAATTATTTCTCAACATTTTCCCAACATAAATTTCTTAACGCGAAATAATATTACTTTAAGTATCTATTTTAATTGAAGCTGTGATGTTTTTTATATCAAGTTTGACGATGTAGATATTCTTATTAAAATAATACGTATAAGGATAAATATGGATTTAGTTATTACACGTTACCTTTATTAATATAATATCAACATATATCTCGTTAATTCAGCCTCGTTTGCTAATACAATTTGGTTGGTATTTTATTAGTAAGTCAAGGTTTGTTTTTCGGTCAATATTTTAACTAAATATTTGTCAAAACATCTGCTAGATAGGTCACGTGTCGCAATTCTAACCGTTCCGCACAATAATGGCATCAATTTCACACAAGCCCTCATGGGACTAGGGGGGACCCTAAACTAATATTCTATAGGATCAATACGCCTGACAAAGTCACCGCGTGCAGAACTATTGTGACGTATATCCGCCATGTTGGTAGTTTTCACACGCTGTGTCGTCAATACAATTGTTAATAGTTTACTTTTGTAACAGAAGTAGAATAATAAAAGGAAATTAATGTTCGAAATTACACTCATACATTATTAATGGAACGCCTTTAATAAATGGAAGCTTGTTAATCCTGACTATATTGCGTGCGAACGGCAAGAAGTGGAATAAATACATATATTTTCTTATAAAATAGGCGATTTTATCGTTAATGTTATATTTACACTATGTTATCACGAGAATAAAAATACATAAGTAACTATGTAGCGGTTTAATTAAACTAATTATATGGCATGAAAACTTTTTTTTTTATTATAAATTATATGAATTATCCATATAGTATATAATTACAGGCTACGACGATCTTGGTACTGTCGAATTGACCAATAGTATTGCAGTATTTGATGTCGTAATAGTTTAATTACCGATGCTGTAATGCTATAAGTCGATTCCATTGGTCGGTATTGGATTGTCTAATTGTACTTTTATGCATTTTTTTTTATTTTTAGACGCTAAATGAGTGGTGTTGTGTGAATCAAAATTATCATCGAGCCGCCCAAACAAGATTTGGATGTGGTTCGTACTGGAAAACTACTTTTATCGGGGTAACCGATTTCGATTCACGCAAGTGTTTTAGCTTTTTTTTATGAAAATAGCTTAAGGCGTTTTGAAGAAAGATAAATCAGTTTGAGTCACGTAGTTTTTAACAGGCTTCAATAAAATATTTTCTGTTTCATTCTTGTGTTTCTTTAATAAAAATTCTTGGCATTTTTTTTTCAAATAGATCCTTTCGTAATTTTACCCCTAAATGTGGGAAATTTTATGAATGCAGTAACCTCAAGAGCAAAGAAAGGAGAATGCACAATTTAAGGGGAGAGGGTTTTTATCAAACAATAGTTACTTTTCCTTAAGGTCACTGTTTCGGACAGATGGGAAGGGGATCCGAATTCCCCGGTGAATTGCAATTGTCCCCTACAGATGTTAGTTACGCTATATTGTTGCTACTGCAACAGTTAGTAATAAATGTCAGGGATCTGCTTATCTTTTGAGTAAAGTCATAAAGATGGTCTGGGGGGAAGGGTTGTGTGTGGTTCTATTGATTTTCTGATAGGATGAGGTTTTAATAAGATGTAATAAGAGGCAAATAATTGTTGCGCTGGATATTACTATTTTTTTTTAAACTACCGCAGTAGGGTACAAGCCATGTGTCGCGGGGGACTGTACATACAAATCACGGACATAAAATACACCCACACTAGGTATCTAGGAACAAAAATTTTTAGATCACATAACGTGGTGTCCCGTTTGGAAATCGAACTCTCGACCTCTGGCTTAATACATAGACGGACGATCGTTTTCTAGATAGTTTTTTTTTATTATTATTTATTTGTTAAGAATTTTTTGTCCACATGGCAAGTCAACTCCACCTTATAACCTAAAAGTTACATCCCCTAACAATGGTTAGAATAGCTGTAAGTAGCAAGACCTATGACTATCGACCCACTTCGGATTCGTACGTACTTTCTATATTTTAATTCTGCAGTAAGCAGTAACAGAAAGGATGAAAGGATGAAGGAGTATCATGGCCACATATAAACCCTTGAATTTAACCACATCCTTTCTGTTACTCGTTGTATACCTATATAATATTATGAAAGCAAAATTCTGATACTCATAAAAACTAATTTCTAATACCTAAACCATCATATAGCTCCAAAATACAGATATGTTACACCTTTTTGCTTTTTGCGTAGTTACTTCCAAAGAAAATATTATGACTCCCGATAGCCAAAGTAACGCCCGAATCGTTCGGCGTCCATCCTTCATGACAGATATTGGTATGAACGATTTCTCTTTGCTTATAGACCGGGTAAAGGTCAACTTTATATTTATTTCTACTAGGTTTTTTAAAAGTCTGTTATAGACGGTAAAAGTAGTAATTTAACCTCAAAGATAAATGCAACAATAGAGCATTTGACTACAACAGCAACATTTGTGCAGCGATTGATTTAACAAAGGACTGCGAACGAAAGTGTTCCGAATTTGATCCCAGCTCACAAAACACCAAGATTATACATGAGTTTCATAGAAGCATGATCGAGCAATGCACAAATAAACATTGCTAACAGAAAAATAATCTCGGAACGCCTCCGGAACAAATTGGTCCGAGTTTCTGTTACTGGAACTTTCCTTTTGTACCTACTAGTATCGGTGTTTCGTAACATGATTTATCACTTTGTATAATTCCCGAATAGTTCCGTGACAGGTTAATTTAATGATCACAGAAACTAGTTGTATCCTATGACCCTTTCTGACTCATCTTAAATTATGGAAACAGAAAGAGACACACAATCTTTGATGAAGAAGAAAATTGATTTACAACTTAGTCTCTCAGCCCAAAGAATGGTCACAGCCATTTTCTCTCCCAAACTTAGTTATTTACTTACCTCACTTACGTTAGAGATGTCCAAAGCAGGTATTTGCAACGCCCACAAACAATACGGAACCAACTCCTTTAATTCAATAGTCAGTGGAGCACACTTCGCCCTGGGACATAGCATATACACAGAAGCCGGCTCACAGGTCAACTACAAATCCACACACACCTACACGCGCATATAAACTTGCGCAATCTCGGCTGAGATACGAACGAGTTCGACCAAGATCTGTGTACGTGAGCCTTCTATGTATGCGTGAGTCTGTTTTCACTCATTGTAAGAAGCCGACTTTCAATATGTATATATTCTGTGTTACAAGACTTTGTTTCGCACATTATCCGGGCGAAATGCGTTTCCAATGTCTGTCCGGGACATCGGATATTTAACTTAATTGTCGCCTAGTATTATCTTATCGGGTACAACTGGTTTATTTATTTTTATGTTGGCGGCGTATCGCGAAAGAGGTTCGACCTTTATGTCCAAATTGTCGTTTTTATGGGCATTGTCCTTTTTGGCTGTGTATTTTATATTTTTTTGGGAAATTAAAATGTATATGTATGTATTTTTACACTTGATTAATTTTATTAGATATCATTGTAAATGTACAGTTTTGTAGATAAATATGTATAGTCAACCATCGAGCATTTAGACTAGATAGACGGGTTAATAGAGACGGAAGCGCAGCGCCCTCATTCATAATACTTTAGTAACAGGATTTTAACTAGCAAATGTTTTATCTCCTTCTATTCTAATTTGTAAAACGTTTGCTAGTTAAAATGCTGCTAACTTCGGCTGTTACATTCTAAAGTACCTACACACTTATTATGAATAATGGCGATTCTGCAAATGTTTTAATCGGATGCATTTATTAATTTAAATCTTGTATAAATAATTTAGTCGTAGATTTCATAAGGACTCTAAGAATCTTACTCACCAGAAAAACAACATTCATTTGCAGTACAAAACATTTGAGCTACTGCAGTAAAGTAACGGAATAACCTAAATATTCCAAATTCCATGACTAATTTGTACAACTTCGCTTTAAGAATATGTTTAAAAAAACCATTTGTAAATATAAATTACTACATCGTGTAATATTAACTAGAGCTTGACATTCTCTACAGTGCGTAAAATGGGACGAACGTCCAGTGCAAGCTATGCTAACTAGTTACTACAAATAGGGTAATAGCCCCCATAACATACCTTTAGAAAATAACACTCGTTTAATATTTAAAAAAAAAGTTATATATAATATACGTTCATAATAAACAAAGGCAATTTTTTTTACACCAAAGACCAAGTTTTTTTATTAAAATCAATCATTAGGAAAGGTTGACTTTTGAGTTTCACTTATATCCTAGCAAAATCTTACATTCTCTATCAAAAATTATAAAAACTAGCTCATGTTTTTTACTTTCAAATAAAATTTACCATCTCTGAGAAAAATCTAAGAACCGTCTAACCGAATTTCATCTTTAAATAACAGCGAAACCAAATATATTACAATTATCACATTGAACTGAACGTATTAAGAAGCATTTTAACTCAACACGAGGCAATGAACACCTCTCATTGTCCTATTTACGCTTCACCGCAGATGCCGCAGACCTCACAATTAAAAACGCAACGCAAAACCAAACTCTCGCACAGGAAAACAAACTTTACAGGAAAGGGTGAACTCACCCATCGCCGGCGCCGCTATATTTATTATCCGATTATTACCACAAAACGCTTTCACATTACAGTGCCCTCGAACGTGTTATTGCACGGTCCGAGCCGGCAACAGGGGCGCTCACCCTACTGCGCCATTTCAAACGGGAATTTATTCAATTAAATTTTAGTTAGGAGCTACAGACAAGAGTAAGTATGTCAGGATTAAAATTGCGGATCGTTTGATGTATTAGGATTTTAAATGGGACTTTTTCAGTACCATTAGGGAAACAAAAATGGTTACAAACCTTAAAATCACTCCACTCTAACTTGCCGAATGTTTAAAAAATAAAACGACCACAAATATTTATGTTACTTCATTTGATGTCTCCTTATTTTTTACTAGCTGACACGCGCAACTTCGTATGCGTTAATTTTCCCCGTTTTAGCAACATTTTTCTAGCTTGATGTTATATAGCCTATAGCCTTCCTCGATAAATGGGCTATCCAACAGTAAAAGAGTTTTTCAGTTCGGACCCGTAGTTCCTGAGATTATCGCGTTCAAACAAGCAATAAAACAAACTCTTTAGCTTTATAATATTGGTATACCTAGATTACAAGCTGAACCGCGCAACTTCTTATGCGTAATTTTCCCCGTTCTTTGCAACATTTTTAAATGCTGCTCCGTAATGTTATACAGCCTAAAGCCTTCCTCGATAAATGGGCTATCCAATAGAAAAAAAGAGTTTTTCAATTCGGACCCGTAGTTCCTGAGATTATCGTGTGAAAACAAACAAACAAGCTCTTCAGCTTTTAATATTAGTATATATTATAACCATACCAGCTACCTCGCAAATATGTAGTACTTTCGAAGTCTAAGTCAAGAATAGTTAAATTAACATAGGTACATGCACTATTACAAGTTATTCCTAATTTTCTTTTGTCTAAAACAGACAATCCCACCAAGCCATAGACAATACAAAAGCCAGTTCATTCAAAGACAAAAAAATAAAAAATATACAAACAAAATGTTCGCAATACAGCTTGTATTCCCCAAATAAATTCAATCATAGAAGTAACGTTGATGAAACGTAACGTCGATTCAATTCCATAATGCCATACAATTTGACTTGAGCCCGACAAACTCGTCCTACGTTTTTTCTCCTTTTCTCACAAGGAAATGACGTAACGAAATAACTACAAACGTCTTGTCATAGCGCTTGATTCTCGAGGATAACGTATTTTCTCTTCCTTCATTCAAAAAGAGAATTCTTTCTTTGAATTAATGTCAGTTATTTATGAGCCGGCGTCGCGTTCGGACGTCTGATGATCAGCATGTTTCGCTGTTTATAAATGAATTTTAGTGATGGGCAGTTTTTGTAATGTTTTGTTGATAGAAATTTATTATATGACGAAATAGCCTCTGAATTTGTCCAGTTGATATCTAATATGATCAATATAGTATTTAAAACCTCTCGTTCTAAAAATAAGCAAATTTGGTGAAGATCCGATTAAAAAAAATGATAGAATAAAGACGCCTTGTTATACTAAACAACGTTTATAATTCTAGATCAATAATAAGTTAAAGCTAAATAGTTTTTTTAAGTAAATTATACAAAATTAAAACTAGAATTACTCAGCTGTCCACTTTCTTTGATCAGCAATATTTAGTTTTAAATAAATCACTGATTGAAATACTTTGATTTAGTAATTAAATATTCTTTCACGTTAAAGAGAGCTCTTAAATTAGTAATATAAATTCATCTGTTATCCTAAAAAGTTATGTTAAAGTAACATCATTAACTAAAAAAGCGAATCAAAAAGTCTGATCAAATTTTCTTTCATGAGCTTGACATAAATTTATTATCTGAAAATCTTTCAGGTCTAGTATTAAATTATACGAGCTAAAGTTTATTTTATATCAGATCTAACTAAGTAGTGTCACAGATTTTAGAAAAAGACAAAAAATGTCTACAATATAAGCAGATTTTGTAATGGTAACTTATAAAAGTCACTAAACGAATCGGTTTAGGAATTTGCTTTTTTTGTTTTAATTGACTACTAACTTTTCCGCAAGACTCCGCTCGCGCCATATTTGTTTTTTTAGCTTATGTGCTATTCTTATGTACCTATAAACTACATAACTGTAAAACATAAAGTTACGAAATACGCCAATTCACAAGAAAATGTTAGTAATGGAAAAATGCTTACAAAGTCAAAATGTATTACTTGCTTCTCTTATGTCCTGCTCATTCTTCTGGATTCGTCGGATCCTCTTTCCAAGTTCAATGAGTCTTACTCTAGAATGCACTGTCCTCCGAAATTAGAATGGCACCGAACCGACGAAGGTTCGTACTTTATTCTTCCAAGAAATAGTTTAGCTATCACTAGTCCGATCAATTTAGACATTCGAAGTTACATAAAGTCCCAACAAAGCTGAATTTCTGTGAAGTTGTTCAAAACATAATTATAAACAATGTCTAGAAGTTCCCCATCATTCCCCTGTAAGGAAAAAAAATAATTCAAGGTCAAATGACAAAAAAATGAGTTTTTCGCGATTTTCAGCAAAACGGTAAGTTTTATCATAAAAGTACCTCAGACAAAAATTGTAGATCATAAAATTATCTATAAAAAATGTATCAATACTTTTTTTCTTACGAGCCACCGTTTCTGAAATATAACGATTCAAAAAGTTATAAAAGTTGTTATCGTCATACTCGTAATATGCATATGAACTTCTAGACATTGTTTATAATTATATTTTGAACAATTTCACTGAAATTCAGCTTGTTGGGACTTTATGTAACTTCACTCTCATTTTTTGGTCTAAATTGACCGGACTACACGTTAGTATGACAATATGTAATTATACTGTATGTATGTATGTTTTGTATGTATTTATGTAGGTATGCATATGTGTAGGTATGTATACTATTATTTAGTTTTCATGTATTGTTTATTATTATACTGCTTAGTTGCCAACAAGTTTTCTGCACCTACTTCTATTTTTATCTCTACATCACCCTAAGGTTGACTGGTAGAGAATGTTTTTAGCATTAAGTCCGCCTTTGTACTATAACTGTGCATAAAATTCCGTGAATACAAAATAAAAATTGGATAGATAGAGATATAGATGCATTTTCCTGATTTCGTAGTCTGTCGTAGATTTGGACCATAAGTTACCCGCATCCGACATACGACCCGCCCCGTTCGAATCCACTTTATAACGCAAACCAAATAGACTTCTTCAACATAAAATATGCCAAAGCACAAAACAACTAGAACGATAAAAGTGTGTGGAGAGCTCTTATTTTCAAGTTGGTGTTAATCTCACCTATTTGTCGACTATTATTTGCTAGTAGTAGACAACTGCGCTAAAACTTAGTATTATTCATGTTTTAGGCATTTTTACACAAAATGATAAAAGCTCAAATTGCCGCCATTTTTAGAACTGTCCACAGACTAAACAGTTAATAAATAGCTAATTCATTGACGAAGAGACCAGGGCGGCGTCATACCCTCACAAAATCCCACTCTCTAGAAAGAGACAACGCTACTTTGTGTCAAACGCCTCACGAGATTTTTCTTTCTTTCACGCTTTGCAGTAATATTAACATATTATTTTAAAGGGATGGTACGGTCCAGGTCTATACGTCAATGGGTTAATTAGGGTTCAAAAAATAGCCACTAAATAAAAACCAGAGACCAGTAGATTGCTATTCTGTTTTAATCTGTGAACAGATTGATGCGGTTGGTACGCTTTGTTACGTTCGGAAGTGTGTCATTATTTGTCTGTGGTTATCGCCGCACCTATATTACGCTTTAATTTTTATTCGATAATAAAATAATGACTATAAAATTAAATGTTAAATAAATTTTATCAGGCTTCCAATTATAATGATGTGCTGATCGAAATCTTAAATAATAATAACTGGCAAATAATACCTAATTAACTCGTACTACTGGTAAAGTGTTGAATAAAATGTACTGCTCTTATAGGTATTTCCCAAAAATTAAAATAGGGAAGACAACTAAAATAAAATTGAAATATTAATAACGGCACAATACAAAGTAATATATTTGTAGATATCAAAATGAACCTAGGGCTTATTTAAATAGGACCTAGTACAGCATATAAACGCATAACGCTGATCTTCAACCATTGTAGACCCTCTTGAAGTTTTGACAATTTTTTTCTAAAGGTCAAATACCTTTTCAAATATTCATTTCCCACAATAATTATCACTGGTTTATACACTGAGAAATTATGAGCAGTATATAGGCAATTAATTTTACAACGGTAGCAATCAAAGTGTTTTATTACGACAAGAGCATGTTTCAAAACGATTGCGTTCAGAAACATGTCCGACATGACACTTATCAATTTTTATTGGCACCGATGACAGCTACCTATGACGTAAGAACCTGTTAAGTGATATTTTAAGCTAATTTCTTAAATATCTAATTAAGATTTTTGTGTTTATAGCTTCTGTTTCTTAATTATAAATGTGTAATTAAAAGATGATAAATATACCTTTCGAATATTTTTGACATAGATTATAAACAATCTCACATTCTGAGTTGTACTTATAATAAAACGTTTGTTAATTGCGGTAAATATGGTTGTCTAGATAACTAAACAGAAGTTGGGCAAAAAGTGCCTGCCTTCTTATTTCCCAGTAGATGGCAATCTAGCTGATTATATAATTACTTTTTGCCATTGTCAAGTATTTATTATTTAGTGTAACTGCATAAAAGGTTTGGTCTTATCGATTTCATACGCATTTCAATGAAATGATAAAATTCAATGAAAGAAAGAAATAGGTGCATAAAATAATTTTATTAAATCCACACATTCCACAGCGACGCTGTGAAAATGATGTCGACAGTTTACAGCCATTTTCGCAATCCAAGGCTACTTTTAGTAAAAATATTGTTTTTTATTTTAAATTCGAGTATGTACCTACGTTCCAAATTTAAACATCTGTCATTCTGTCTACATGAAAAAGACAAAGCCCGCTTAGTTTCCAGCCTAACTCAAACTCGACTGCGACTGCCAGAAACCATAAACTTTCGAATTAGGTCATATTTTTTCCAAATTCCATTTTCAATTCAAATCTGTTTCGAGCTACATTTTTCACATTTATGATTGAATTTTAGAAGCTTTTTCGTGTAGTTTTGAATGTCAATCTATAGGATTAGGACATTGGGTGGCCAGTAAAAATACATAAGCATATAGATATTACGAGCGACTTGGCTCGTTCGTTAGGGAGGCTCTCACATGGCAGTCTTAAGGGGATACACCCAGTCGGGTGAAAATACTGATACCGATGAAAAGTGGGGCGAAGTGGATGTCATAATTTATTATTTTGTTTTTTGTTTCAGGTAAGTTTCATATAAAGACTGTCGTACAGAAGAAAAGGACAACTATGAAGGTCGAGTTTAAAACATATAGGAACTTATTACGAACTTTTTTAAATTGAATCAACTACTATCTCAAAGCTAATGTACTTTGATTAATGGAATGCAATAATAACATAGTTATCATCATCATCAGTCCGAAAACGTCCGTTGCTGAACATTGGCTTCTTCAAGGACTTCTACAACGACCGACGACCCTAATAATAAATAATTAGTGAGCGTATAATGTCAATACTGGACATTTCAACCAATGAAATCGACCAACGGCGTTCATATCGTTGATGACCAACGTAGCAATCTATCGATTTCCTTTGCCAAACCTTTTAGAACCCGTTCGTATGTGTTGCCAACAAATTAAATATTATACCTTCCATTCGACCATTCAAAAACTTTTTAAAATTCGAACGTCGCGAATGCGTTCGAAACTTACATCAAAAGTCCATTTCGGGACGACCGATACGTCTTGGCATCGAGCGCCATGCCCCAACTATCGAGATTCTGAACGTCTCCACCTTTTGAAATTCAACGATATTTTAATGGCCACTATCGGGCTGGCTCGATTGAAACCTTTTTTTTCCAAGTTCCGCTCTTGAGCTTTGACAGAGCCCGATATTGCTTCGGATCCCGACTTTTTATTTACGGGTCGAATGGTAAATAAAATTCAGTGTTTATAGAGAATGATTTTGAGCTTACAGTTTGTTTGTCTTATTGATTGGTGCTTTTAAACATTTGTACCGAAAAATCTACCTATTGCTCTACCTACCACCGGTGTCTCCTTTTAATTCTCCCAAACCGGAAAGTTGATTTTGATCCGTTTTTAACTATCATTTAGGGAATTTCTTTCCGATGGCTGCCTCTGTGGCGCAGTGGGAGTGTGTCCGACTGCTACGCAAGAGGTCGTGGGTTCGATTCCCACACGAGACACCACTTTGTGTGATCCAAAAAAATGTTGTTCCGAGTCTGGGTGTACTTTGTGTCCGTGATTTGTATGTTTGTAAAGTCCCCCGCGACCCTAATGCGGGAGTTGTCTTTTTATAAAAAGAAAAAAAAAGGTTCAATAGCTAGGTGTAATTATGCATTTAAGCAAATTGTAGAAAAGTGCGCGTACCTAAATATGGGCCAGGTTACGTGTTATTAAGCGACTCTATGAAGTACTAAAAAAAATATCACGACTTCAAAAATAAATACAAGGCAACTAAAATGCAAAAAATAATATAGAATAACAAAAAAAATTACATTTTGAAATTGGTGCTTTGGAATAGTAGTTTTTATGTTTTGTTCGACACCAACTTCAAAATGTATAATATTTTTTTGTAAAAAAGTTTTTTATGTTACTCTAAGATTATGTCAACTACTCAAATTATTTTACAAAATATTGCTTTTCCCGATGCAAGGTCGTTAATTGTTGAGAAGTTCACATGAAAGTTCACCGTCAGCTATATAACATTGTGTAATAATAATAATATAATTTTATTCCTCTCAAAAAGGTACATGTTTATTTACATAAAATAATTTACAATTTAGCAGCATAAAACCTTTATGAGAGCTGGAGTCCGTAGTAGGTTCGAAACCTGTATGACAGATCTCCATAATAGTAGTATGACGATAATAAAGTACTACTTAATACCATCTTAAAGAAATTGAATCGCAAACCGTGATATATTGAATTGATCCGCTCGTCATTATTGTGGTCTTCTACATCATCAGTTCCACTTCATCTTTTTGAAAGTAAATGCAGGAATCACTATGCAATACCTAAATCACTATAGGTGTGCCTTTAATATTTGAAGAGTTCCCTAGATATATCCGGAATCGCATCACCAGGTCCTGATCTAGATCAACTTGGAAGTATACCCTATAAACCACAAAACAAAAATTAAGTCGATCCAGCCGTCTTTGCGTAATCGGTGAACAAACAAACAAACAAAAAATACAGTCGAATTGAGAACCTCCTCCTTTTTTAAGTCGGTTGAAAATAGATTTTAATGTCTTAATTAACGCTGTCGGCAATAATTCACACTACCATCCAGGACAACCCTTAGTATAATTCTCTTAGAACCTGTATAACTCTTGACTAAAACTACAAAATTGAACAACAAAACAAATTGACAACCAAAGTCATATGCGGAATTAACTTCAAGAAAATTTCATCCTAAACACCAAAGCTTAAGGCCCACAATAGCATGCATATACATGTACTTATTAACAATGTCATTTCGTATAGGTTATGTTAGCAAACCACTCCGCGCCACAATGAATTTCAGCTTGAAAATGATTTGTTATGGCAATACAAAATATACTTACAAAACCCAATATAAATAGACACGCAATTTAAAAGCTACTTAGTATTGACGGGTGTCAATTTATGTTGGTCATAGCAGCCATATTTATGCAAGTCGGATAATTATGAGTTGGTTTTAAATACTGTTTGTTTGGTTATGAAGCTTATTTAATATCACTTTTCATCCAATGTTCACGTTTCATTGTATGTATGTAAAATCAATGGATTCATGAAATGGATTGTATAATTTTACTGCGTGTAATAAATAATACTGAAACGTAGGTTTTAACATTGACGTAGAGACCAGGGGTCAATTCGCGTATTTAAAGCTGTGCAGTTGTAATTCAGTTGCAGTTAAGCTTCGATTAAAACGGCCATTTTTGTATTCTTGTAACTTTATAATCGATCCCAAATACGCTTGCGTCTCGAGAGCGCAATAACGACATTCTAGTACGATGCGCAAGCGTTTTTAAGATCGATCCCAAAGTTAGAAGAATACGAAAATTGCCGTTTTAAACGAAACTTAACTGCAACTGCACTTTTTTAAATACGTGAATTGACCCGCTGGACTACGCCATAACCTCACAAAATTTACTATTCTCTAGAAAGAGACAACGCTACTTTATGGTTAAAACAAAATATTGTACTTTACTATTTGATCTAAATTGTAACAATACACCAACATTTAAACTTTCGCGTTGAATGATTACAATTATCTATATCTATACTAAAAATATATAGCTGAAGAGTTTTTTTGTTTGTTTGTTTGAACGTGGTAATCTCAGGAACTACTGATCCGAATTGTTAAATTATTTCACTGTTGGATGGCCTATTTATCGAGGAAGGCAGGCTATATAACATCACGCTACGACCAATAGGAGCGGAGCAGCAATGAGAAATGTTGCAAAAACGGGGAAAATTTACGCAGACGAAGTTGCGCGGGTCAGCTAGTTTATTATACGGGAATTAACGCGCATTATTTACCTTAACATTGCTTGACGTTTCGACCAGGTCCAAACTTTATGTTTTTTAATTTCAATCGCTTCACGCACAATTCTTAAATAAAACCAATTGTGGTTTGTGATTTTAAGTTAAATAATGCGCGTGAAAAAGTATGATTGTAGTAGGTATAGATTTGAAATCGAACAAAAACACAAATTATAACCAAAATTTCATATCCTGTTTATAATTTGACGAGTTTTGGTAATGACAGAACTGTGTCCAATTACGTAGGCACATCAAAATAATACTTAGAATATCAAAACATAATTGATATGACTAATTGTGAAAATGTATATAATGAAACATATTTGATACACTTCGGCACATTGTACAAAACCCGTCATATTGCTTGTCATAGACACACTAGCTGCCTGTAATACTGTAATCGAAATGACAATACACACAATAGACTTAAACTAATACGTTTTGAAATTGAATATTAGAAACAATTGATGTTACCTATAATGATTTTAATGACCTAATGACTATTTGTCTATGGTATGGCATTATACGTTGCTACCTTACTACATTATTTTACATTAAAAAAAAGGCTCAATCTATATTTGGATAAATCCATTGACGTATAGACCCAGGACTGCGCCATCCCCTTAAATTAAAAAGTAAAAATTGACTGCAAAGCGTGCGGCTTTTGACAGGTATTAAAAAAAAACCAAATTATAAATATTAAAATATTGTCCACAAAGTAGCGTTGTCTCTTTTTAGAAGTGGTAATTTTTGTGAGGTTATGGCGCAGTTCTATTCTCTATCTACGTCAAGTGATAAAACATTAAGAGTCGTGAATATGGCGGAAAACTGAGCTCTCATTATGTTCACAGCTCCTAGTTCAACGAATAAAAATACACGGAATACACGTAAAATTCATAAGATCGGGTCTCTTTCTACCTAGTTGATGTGTTCTAAATACTAGACAATAACAGAAATTACCTGGAAACGGCTAGATTTCTATCAACTCAAAAATAGCTAAAATAAATAAATACTTACAACTCAATTTAAATATCGTGTCGCGTAAGTTGAGTGCTAGTCCAGATGCCTCAGGTCGAAAGCAATTGCCTGTTCCATTTATAAATTTAAAAAAAAATGGTCAGTAAAGTCGGTTTACTGGCAATAATTTTACGTGATAATGTCTTAAGAAAACATTGATAATATTGTAATAAACAACCATGCCTGTGACAGCTTTAGTTCCAATTGTATCGCATGTCGCTGCAATCGCCATTCGCTAGTTGGCTGATGACTTTAGTTCCAATTATATTGCATGACGCTGCAATCGCCGTCGCTGTTAGTAGCAGCCTATCAGCAGGCGGAATGTGACATTTTTTGGGCGTTATCACGTCAAAATATAGCCCTGCGAAGCATTAACTTGACACTATAAATTAACCATTAAGTATTTGAAAATCGAACTAGATGTTGAGCGGTCCTCAAGCTGTGTAAAGCGGTGTGTACACTGTACACCAATATTTGCGAACCAACATTAACATCATCCACTGTGCAAATGTTTTCGAGTCCTCCATAAACAACCCATTGTTGCGACGGATTAACTTTCCTTTAGGTTCGGTGCACACCTGCAGAGAGATGGACGAGACAACGAGACATGTCGCGAAAAAATATTTTCTAATATTAGATTTCAGCAAAAAGATACAGTGAATACCTAATTTAATAATAGTTAGGTTCATCAAATTATTATCTTTGGTGAGACGTATTTGAATTTAAATTATATTATTATAAATCTTTAAGGTTAAACAAACAAACAAAATTAACCCTTAATATAATTTAATTCACACACCACACAACCACCATAGCACTCTTAAAGAAAATAAAAATTAAGAAGATTTAAAATAAACAAACTTTTAAACCAGTATACCATTTTGAGCCCATTTCCTCCTCGCAACTGAATTTTCGCGCTCATTTCCTTTCCATCAATCTCCGGCCGGTGTAAGCCGTGCCTTAATGACCAGTGTTGCCAGTGCACCCTCCAGTCTAGTCGCCTTTATGGTATTTACCTACGCAAGAGTGTTTGGTTTACAGCCTAAATTCGTAAAATATATCTGCGTAATCTGCAGTAACGTTATGTGTTATAAAGCTTACGCAAACGTACCATTTATTCAACATTGTCGAGTTTACGGCTCCTTGTTAGCCGTCCTTATGATGGTTTTATACCTTTTCTCTGATGACAGTAATGTAACCTTCATCATCATCAGACCATAGAGTATCTACGAAGAGTTTTTAAACGATTTAAAATTACAAAGGAGGTTCTGACTTCGAATTTTGTGTTCTAATTTTTTTAAATAAAGAAGGATTCTCTTCGCAGTAGGTAATATTTGTTTCTTTTTCTACTTACCTTAGTTTATTAGTAGATAGATTTTTAAACATTTCATACAACGGTAATTTGATTGTATTGGAATTCATACATCTATGTAGATATAAGTAGATACCTACATATAAAGCAGGTAGGTATGTAGGTACTTTAAAGACCACTTATAAGATAATTCTCAGAAATACACAAGTTATTGAGGAGTTACGTGAAACATATCATGTATCAATGAAGTACCAACACTTGAAACAGCAAACTTGCGACATATTATACGTTTTAGCTTTTGTTAAATATAAGTTCTTCGAGGAATGTAATTTAAAATAGTTTATTATTAGCACTCAAGAACTCCTACGTAAATTGTCCCGATTCTAGACTTAGTGGTTTTGGCTGTGGCGTTCATAAGTGATCAATCAGTTGTAGGGTTTCTTAAAGGCTTGTCAAAGGGTTTGACTGAAAGCAAAAATGAATTAACCTAATGGTAAATTAACTGATAGGTATATGTATAGACACATAGTAAGAGACGACAGCAAAGTAAATTTTCCCGAGGTAACTCTATACCGACAACCTAACCGACAACCGTTGGGGTAAACGAGTTCTTGAGTGGAGACCGCGTCTCGGCAAACGTAGTGTAGGACGCCCTCAGGCCAGGTGGAGTGATGATCTACGCAAAACGGCTGGCAGGAGCTGGATGCGAGAAGCCGAGGATAGAACAAAGTGGCGTGAAATTGGAGAGGCCTATGTCCAGCAGTGGACTGCGATAGGCTGATGATGATGATGAACTCTGTACTAAGTTAGCTTGCTGTACACGTTTCTTCGTACATTTAATATTAAGTACCTAAAATTCAAAGTGAAACCAATAAGAAATGTTTTTTAATAATCTTCCGCCACTTCTTAAGCGGCGGTAGCCTAATGGCTAAGGCATCGGTCTCGCAATCGTGAGGTCGCGGGTTCGAATCCTACACATTATACTACCGACGTGAACCCACTCCTAACACAAGCCTTTGAGCTTAGCTGGAGGGGTTATCACACATTGCTAATTTTATTATTAAAAAAAAAAAAAACCTCTTGACAGCAAAAGCAAAAGCTTTTCAAAATAGAAAGAAAAACAAAGACAAATCAACCGCTAGTCAAAATGTTATTATTATGTTATTCTTATTATGAATGTGTGTGTCCCTTTAAATTGCGGTATAGGAAATAATATGAATTAAAAACACAAATCAACCAATCAAAAGCTAGACCATTCAAAGTTGATACAACTCCACCTAGTCTACCAAAAACACATTGAACAAAACAGAACAAAACAAAAACTTAATAAGCACACTGGCGCCATTGATCATTCGGTAACGCACGGAACAGTTACCGAAACTTTCCAATTTTCGTTAACGACCCGCGAAGAGACTGGCCGGTTAGTTCATTATTTTCCAAAATCGTACGTGGGGCTTTCCTTTTTCTGTTTCTTTACTTGATGTATGATTAAAGTTTGTCCTTTGCCTATTGTTTTTTTTTTCGGTAGCAACACTCGTGCCATATGTGTTTTGAATTTGGAATTTCGATCGTATTATTTTATTTTTATTTAGCAATAGGTAAAAACTATTGACGTATAGACCTGGACCGTGCCATCCCTTTAAATTAAAAAGTAAATATTGACTGCAAAGCGTGAAAGGTAGAAAAAACTCGTGCGGCCTTTGACAGGTATTGTCCACAAAGTAGCGTTGTCTTTTTCTAGAGAGTGGTCAACTTTGTGAGGTTATGGCGCAGTCCTGGTTTCTACGTCAATGCTAAAAACAAACGTTAATTAATAGTGAATTTTAATTTTATAATACCGAATAATAAACCAATATTTTTTGTATTTTTTTCACAATTAGGTACTCAATTCTGTAATCGGCACGTGATTTGATATTTTTTTAAATCTTTTAACAGCAGTGATGCCACAGAATAAGTAATAGTACGTTATGCGCCATCCTAATGCTCAATTTTAATCCGAAAATTTGTGAGAATGGATGGAGTGTTTCTCTTTCACGCAAAAACTAGTAAACATATTTTGATGAAATTTTACAGTAATGTATCTAGATGATAAATTAAAATAAACGCGGGCGAAGCCGCGGGGAAAAGTTAGTCGATTAATAATACCTCTTTAAAAAGACGGTCTTTAAAGCAAAATAGGTCGTGAAATCAAGCGTAGCCTCTTTCAACCAACATTTACCTGTCTTTTCTCTTAATATTCAAGTACATTAATAACAATTAACACTCTCCCGCCTTCAATAATTCAATCTTTACCCTCCGGAGTCGAGTTAGAGGGAATTTAAACATTTTCACCACGGCCTGCCGGGAGGGAGTTTGTTGTGCTCGGAAATTTTATACGGCATTGTGAAAATTAACAACATCTCTATTTATGTACCCTATTTATATCTATTTAAATATTGATTTCAATACGTTAACTGACTAATATTTTGCCTCATTCTATTCTATTTTGAAAATATAATGGAAAAAAGACAAAACATACGCTGGTTAACATGCGTTAAAGTGACTATACACAATACTTATAACTGACAGTTTCACCTGACAGACAAAACTGACGCCTCTTGTTGACTTAACTGACAGTTTTCATCGTATAAACACTCAGTTTTCACTTTCAGTTAAGTCGTAAAAATGGCGGCAAACTAACATGTGGCTATTTTTACAGCTCCGCGTATATCGTGTAAAATTACCGAAGAAATAAACTCTACGAGTGCAAATGCAGTGTTTTGTAAAATAAAATAAGACGTGACTTAAAGGTCCAAGCGACTAGGTCATTAAAATCCAAAACTCACTTTCAGTTTCAAATGTTCAACTAAAACTGACAGTTAAAAGTGATCGTGTGTAGCCACTATTAGTAATAAGGGGGTACAAACTCTCTCTCGTCTCTACCCTTTCTTTTTCTGATAAATTCCAATACACAAAGTATTAATGTTAAAACAGCAAAACCGGCAACATATCATAGTATTTATGGAATCCGGTCACCGGTGATCCAAGCTGCAATACATCACACGGACCGAAGGCATACATAAAACTAACCCACTTACTTTATACCTATATCGTAAAGATGCCGCGTTAAATTTGGTAGCACTTTAGTGCTCTCGGGCTGAGCTCTTGACGCCTATACTCGTAAACTAATGTTATTCGGCGTATAACGCGCCTTGGGAGACTCCGAGGAAGCCTTGTGGCTTGTGGCTGGAGTATAAATTTTTCATGAAGCCGCCCGAGGACGAAGCCGAGTGATTGAAAAAAGCCTTCCGCCATATTGCTCTTCAATGATTGGGCGAGGCTACGCTACGCGTGGCTATTTCATTCAACTCGTATCTGAGTGAGAGAAGTAAGGGTTTCAATTCGAATTTTAAACTCTAATCAACATTTTTTTTTAATGGCAAAGGCAGCAAATTTGCGACATCCTCTTTTATTGAATACCATTGTCTATGAACTTTACCACAGAAAATATGATATCATATTATCTGTGGTAGAGTTCATAGACTTTATAAAAAGTGATCAAAATGGCGGCAAACTGAGAGTTATGAGCTGCGGAGCATTATTTTCTTTCAGTGCTAAAAATTTATTAAATACGCGCAAAACTTCTTAGACACGGTTTTTAGCAGTTAAAGTGTACCAAAAAGCTTGCTGGAAAATTGCCTAGATACTTATTAATTCAAAGATTATATGAATCAAGCCGGTTCATAATAATATACCTATCGCGACAACCGACTTCCTAGGCTTATCCCCAGGCAAAAGCTAGTGACATAATAAACTGCAAATTAAATAAAAAACTGAATAACTGAAAAAATACGATGCTATTATAAAAAAAAATGTAGATAGCATTGTTTCATACTCAGTTCAATTAAATCTTGAAAGTTACAACTGAAATATAAATTCGTTGTTTCGCTCTGAAATGAAAGTTGTCAGTTGTTTCCAACAGTTGTATTTTAAGTACCGAGTCTGTTTTAAAACTACATGTTTATGTAGACTTTTACGTAAAGGACTTATTGTTAGCATCACGCCTGTAACTCTGTAGGGGGGCGGGCAGGATAATGTAACTACTAATATCAAATATGTTTTTGTTAATGAAGTCGAATTCGGAGATTTTATAACATGATTGTGCTTAGGCTTAGCTCAAACATAATTAGATTCGTATTATAATAACGAATCGATTGACTGCCTCTGTGGCGCGGTAGGAGTGTGTCCGACTGCTACGCAAGAGGTCGTGGGTTCGATTCCCACACAGGACACCAATTTGTGTGATCTACAAATTGTTGTTCCGAAAACAGGGGGGGGGGGGCAGGCTTAAGTAGTACAACTGACTCAACACCGACCAAATGTGTACTGTGTTCTTACTTTTTACGATAACGGCGGCGGCGGGGTGGGGGGAAATCCCCCACGGGGGTCGCTCATATATCATCATACGTAAATACAAACATACGTACTTACATACATTAAGTACATAAAATGTAACCTTTCTTTATTGGCTGCGACGTAGTCGGGTACACTTTTTAGAGATTCAATCTATTTTGAGGTTCTAAATGTGCATAGAAACACTATATAATATGAATTCTCCTTGCACTCACATCCCTATTTCTAATTAAAACGTGCTATCAAAACAGTTATCTAGAATGCAATCCCAAGTACATTAAGGTGATCTACAACTATGATGGAAGCACACCCCATTTCTGGTCGCCGCTGGCCGTCTGCATAATTGATAGCCAGGAGAAGGCTGTGACAATCTCCTTTGGGCTTGCGACTCATATTACCGGGTTGAGTACTATCGGCGACTTTATGAGACTTGTATAAGTAATAACTATAGATAGTATAGTATTACTAACTGACCCTCGCAACTTCGTCTGCGTCATATTAACCCGTTTTTGCAAAATAGGGGTAAATTAAAAAATAGGGGTTGATCGTAGAAGGGTGAAAATTCAGGGTTGTATGTATTTTTGAATCCGGTATCATAAAAAAATAAAAATCTACCTAAAAATTAAAAAAAAAAGGGGGTGAACTACCCTTAACATTTAGGGGGATGAAAAATAGATGTTGTCTGATTCTCAGACCTACGCGATATGCGAACAAAATTTCATGACAATCGGTCGAGCCGTTTCGGAGGAGTTAAATTACAAACACCGTGACACGAGAATTTTATATATTAGAAAAGTAAGTAAGTTAAGTAAAGATCATCAATCAGTGTTTGATTTAATAGTGTGGGTATTTCTACTAATATTATAAATACGAAGTTTTATGAGGATTGATAAATAGATGGATGTTTGTTGCTGTTTCACGCAAAAACTACTAAACGGATATAAAAATCAAACATAACCCGAGAGAGGGCCATTCTTTCAAAAATATATTTTTCAAGATTTTATTCTTTCACTTTGTCGGCGTAAGTAATATGTGCATCTATGCATAATTACAGCCTAGCAATTACAATCTCTGACCTACGCTGCGGACGGACGGACATGGCGAAAGTATAAGTTTTGCCATTTTTTTTTTTTAAAGACGACTCCCGCAGTAAGTTATAAGCCTTGTGTCGCGGGGGACTTTACAAACATACAAGTCACGGACACAAAGTACCTACACCCAGACTCGGAAAAACAAATTGTGGGTCACACAAAGTGGTGTCCCGTGTGGGAATCGAACCCACGACCTCTTGCTTAGCAGTCGGCTACAATCCCACCGCGCCACAGAGGCTACGGAACCCTAAAAAAGCAAAAGCTATAAATAAAATAAGTAAATAAATAAAGTATGTGTACAGTACTCCCAAATTAATAATGCACATGCAGATCTTCGCTAATTGTCGTATTCCCGGAAACACTCGAATCATGGAATCGTAAGAGCCCTAAACAAGGCATTTGCATTTTGCACCTTGTTTAAAAGAGATAGGAGTCAATATCATGTGTGCACAATCGAAAACAAATCGGGCGTTCGGCAGCTGTCGCCGGTCAGCGAAATGTCTGTCAGTCGTCTTTATATATTGGTAGTGACTGCACGTGTTCTCTATTTGTGGAAATATATAGAGCTGCTATTACACACCCTTCTTGGTAAATATAATTTCAACATTAATTAGCTTATTCAGATTTAAATAGTATATTTTGAAAAAAGGAAAATAAATAACATATTTCACGTTTTTTTAATATTAAAAAAATAAAATACCTACATTAAATACATATTAAGTACTAGAAAAACATTTAAAAAATGAGATTTATTTAAATTAAATAAATAGATAAACATGCATAAAAAATATATACCTAACTCTGCCCATGCCATTTTCTTTCAGACGAATTCTTCCAAAATGGATAAATTTAAACGTGGAAAACCGCTTAATTCACAAGCACGGCAAATGGTATTTAATGTGTACCTTTATTTCTTAAATGAAGCCAATGTTTTCAACAGAGACCATGATGGTTATTTTAAAAAAATTCAAGACCGTGTTACAAAAGCTACAGGAATTTCGCGACGAACTTTGAGTAATATCTTAAACGAAAAAAAACATAATCAATCAAAGAAATTTTCTACACCGAAAAAAGGAAGACCTAAAAGTAGATTTCGGCTGGTACTTGATGATTTCGACTACTGTGTTATTCGTAATATGATATACAATTTTCAATTGACGCTGAAAGAACTCCCAACTGTAAATAATTTAAGAATAAAGTTGATCGAAGCTATTAATTTCAAAGGCTGTGCCGAGACTTTAAGGTTGATCTTGAAAGACATGGGGTTTAGGTTTCTGAAAACTGATAATAACAGACAATTACTTATGGAAAAACATGATATACGCCTAAAAAGGATCAAATATCTCAGAGAAATACAACAGCTGAGGAGTTCTGGTAGAAACATAGTATTTATGGACGAGTCGTATGTGCACACATCACATACTAAGGGTAAAACTTGGCAAGATAGCAACAAAAAAGGTATCAAACAACCCATTTCCAAAGGAGAGCGAATAATTATTGTACACGCAGGCAATGAAAAAGGCTTCGTCCCAGGGGCTCTAATGTTACATAAATGTGTCGACTCAGAAGGTGACTATCATAAAGAAATAAACGCGGAACGTTATCAAACTTGGCTACGCAATCAATTGATTCCCAACTTGCCTCCTAATAGTGTGTTGGTAATAGACAACGCCCCATATCATAATAAGCTGTCTGTGAAACCACCAAACTCAAACACATCTAAACCACAAATGACAGCTTGGTTACAACAACACAACATTCCGCATGACCCAAAGAAACTGAAACCCGATTTGTATAAAATTATACAAAGATACAAAGAAAATTACACAGAATTTGCCATTGACCGTATAATGGAGGAACATGGGCATAAAATTATACGATTGCCACCATATCATCCCGATTTTAACCCTATTGAAAATATTTGGTCCCAAATAAAGCAACACGTGGCCAAGAGAAATATTGCAATGACTGTGACGTCAGTTAAAGATGCTATATTAGAAAAAATCAATAAAATAGGACCAGAAGAATGGAAAAAAGTTTCTGATCATGCGGTTCAATGCGAAGATGAATATAGAAAATTTGAGCCAAGAATCGATAGTTATTCCGATAAACTGATTATTTACACAGGTGATAGCAGTGAGGAAAGTGTAAATGAACAAGAGCATAATGAAACTTCTGATGAATCTGCGATGTCGGGAATAGAGGTCTTCCTCGATTCTGATTAATTTTTTTATAATTGTATTATTTTTCTGGAATGATTAGTGCTGTAAACAAATTTGAACTGAGATTTTGATTATATTTTATGTAAACCTCTATTTGAAAACGTTTTTTTCTCCTTCTAATAAAACCTTATGTTATTTAAACCTTTTCCTCCATAATTACACCAACTTCGGTAAGACACTTGAAAACTAATCACTCCAACAATGATTGTAGCGTTTTCGCTATTTACTTACATGGAATTATCGAATCAAATTTCGTTACAGGTAAATCAAATCTGTTTTAGCACAAAACACATAATATATAAAATTAGGCATAGAGAAATTGCTCTTAACCACTCTATATAAATATCGTCTTTCGACGCTCGGGTAATACGACCGTTGCCGAACAATGACGAAGATTTCCGAAGATTTCTATGCGCATTATTACTTTTGGAGTACTGTATAGTAAATATGATATAATCTTAATAAAAAACGACTGATCCTGTAAAAAAAGGAAAAAATGTTAATTCAATTTCGCATTGTGCAGATGTTCAAAACTTGTGATGTTTGTTATAATTTTATTCTTCTACTTTCCAAACAAAATCTTGCTCTAAGTGAATTCTGAATAAGGAAAATGTAATAAATTAAACAAAAATGTAATGTTTATGAAGATGGAGAACGACCTAAAGACCTATTTGCATGAAGGCAGATAGGTTCTTTGACGACCAAATTCTAAATTCTTCTTAAATCATCGACCGCAATGCTCACGCAATGAAGGAACGGGATTTCCATCACTGTTCCTAGCTTAGGTAGCTAAGCTCCGTAGCCTTAATATGAACCTTACTATATTTTCTTGTACTTATTAAATAGTATAACGTAGTATTAAGGTTCCCTAGCATACATATATTTATTTAATATAACTTTAAAGCCAGACACAGAATAAACAAAGTGCTCATCACACAAAAATGTATCCTGAGTAATAATCGAACTCGACTCGGCCTCTGGATTAACAGTTAAGATACGATATACGATAAGATACGACAAGACGATTTTTTTTAAGACTTCTCCCGCTTAAGGGGTACAGGCCCTGTGTTTCGGGGGTCTTTACAAACATACAATTCACGGACACAAAGTACACCCAGACTCGGAACAACAATTTGCGGGTGTCCCGTGTGGGAATCGAACCCTCTTGCGTAGCAGTCACGCATACTCCCGCCGCGCCTCAGTTTTTTGTTAAATGGTCACTCATCTATAAATCTGTAACTAACAACATTGCTTAACATCATTCTGTCGATTAATCCAAACGAGTTAAACGTTTAAACCACATCGTCATACGATATAATGTCGCAGATCTATAATTGCTATTAGCATCGAGTTATGGATCGATTCTGGTGTCCATTGCTTGGGGTGTGGGGGATTCGAAGCCACGGGGATTGAATAATCAATCAGTGAAATGCAAATGAGGCTGGCAACAGGCGTTCTATACTCGGACCAGTGTTGCCTTACCCGATTTACAATTTATACTCGATAATATCGATACAATCTCAAGATAATGTTCATTAATATAAAAAACGTGAAACACAGAGTTGAGTTTCTTTAAAACTGCTTTATTTTGATTAAACTATCTTTCTAATAAAAAAAAAAGCCACATCCAATTTTGTTCATCCATTTGGACGCTACGATAGAACAAACACAAATACACACACCTCTTTTCTTTGCGGGGATTTGAGATATATTCAGCTAGCTTTTTGATGGGATGAATGTTTATTTCAATTTTATCCAAAAAACCTTAATGAATTGATGAAACTGACACAGTTATGGGCTATCGTTACGGTTACCACTAGCCTCACGACCTGGTCTCTTCATTTAATGGTATAAAACAAACCAAAAAACCGGCCAAGTGCGAATTAGATTCGCGCACGATAGGTTCCGTACTATTATCTATAAAAACGGCAAAAAACACGTCTGTTGTATGGAAGCCCCCTTAAATATTTATTTTATTTGTTGTTATACCGGCAACAGAAATACATCATCTGTGAACATTTCAACTGGTGACAGACGGACAGACAGACAGCGAAGTCTTAGTAACAGGGTCCCGTTTTACCCTTTGGGTACAGAACCCTAAAAAGGTTTTAGATCGATATTATTATGTATTACAATTGATGACTAATTTTGGAGATTTTATCGATAACAATATCTGTTGTTTAGATAAAGTACAACGCTAACCTAACCAAGTTTTTGGCCACACAGAATACGGACGGTTTGAAACAAGATATTGTTTTGCAATCACAGTTTGTCTTGCAGTCAAGTTTCTGTAATTGTGGAGTGCTTTCTCTAACTTGTATAAAAGCCAGTCTCTCTACATCTACATCAAATTTCATTAAAATCGGCCCAGTACCTTGGTAGATTTGCGCGTTCAAACAAAAAAATATAGGTACTTTTCAGCTTTATTGTATTTGTATAAATAATTATATTAATATAAATTACTAGCTGACACACACAATGTCGTCTGCATCAATTTTCCCTACTTTACGACCTATTCTCATAACACAACAGTAAAATCATTAAAATCGGTCGAGTCGTTTCGCAAGAGTTCGACAACAAACACCGTGAGACGAGAATTTTATATAAATGATGAAATGGTCCTACTCTTACCGTTTTCGTATAATCCTGCATCCTAAAAAAACACCTTGATTAAGATATTAACTTTAATTAATGAATAATTAATAAAATATATGGATTTTTTTCTTAAAAAAAAAAAACTAGCAATGTGGGTTAACCCCTTCAGCTAATCTCACGACTGCGGTACCGATGCCTTAGCCATTAGGCTACCGCCGCTTCTTTAAAAGCATTATGAAAACTACAAAAAACAATGTGCTTTCACGAAAATCTTAAACCGTGAACACGGGACCATAGGTAACAGTTTTCGTTATCTATATCAGCTAGGTAATATTTTCTAGTTTAATAAATAAAATTAACATAAATATCAGTTCAAAAATTTCAATAACGAAGTACTTAATTGGTAATATCGTCAAAAATCGAATAGCTATACTCTCATATAAATTGATTCAACGATTCTCGATTTTCATTCTAGCTCAGATTTAAATTTCACCAAGAACCAGGCGCTTATTATCTGTAATCTCATCAGGAGCAAACCTACAGCATCATTTAGGATTTCAGTAAAGCCTATTTTGTGCGAGCGGTAAAAGTCTCACAATTACCAACGTCTGAAATGAGACAAGCGTTTTATGAGAATAAACCTATTAGTGCGGTAAAATAAAACCTCGAGAAGAAAAGACTCACGCGCACAATTTTTACCAAGAATGTCTGTAATGAAGCCATATTATAGTGCCTTTTACTTAGCTAACCAGATAATGAGACGTTATTTACGTTTGTTAAGTATTTTCTAAGAATGTTTCCACAGGATTAACACATCATCGTTTCTCGTGTTGAAATTCTTGGTAAGTGAAGTATTAGAATAATTACGAAAAAACGTGGCAACTCCTTACTTCTTATCCTCAAGCAGGTTGTTTACTTGTTACCTTTGCGTGAGAAATGACTTTAAAAAAAAGAAACAGGCGCGAAATTGTGAGCGGGAGCATTGGCTGGAAAATAGACTAAATTGCCATTAACTTAGTTAAGAAGAAGATAATTTTATTTTGAAGTTAATGGCAATTAGGCCTATTTTCTAGCCACTTTCTGACAGTGTCAAGTATTTATTGTACACTTGAAATGCATAAAGACGAATTCTTTTTGTTTTTCAATGCATTTATTTTCACTCGTTTAAGGAGGCATAAAAATTACGACCATGTCGACAATAACTTTTAGTACCTACGTTCCTAGAGTCTACCTTTATGAACCCAACTTCCAATTTTATTTAATAAGCACAATTAATTAATTATTACAACAAAATAACATTTACAGTCATACTAAACAAGTTGTGTCAATACTTAGGTAAGTGACGTCACTAAGCGCTAATTGGTGGTTTAAAATGAGTTTAGTTTCAAGTTACTCTAATACACAATTAATCTTAAAAATTAATATTAAATTAAATAAAAACCTTACAATCCTCTCTACTCTTATAATACCTATTTAAATTATAAAATATTTGTAAATAAAATATTTGCATCTTTCCTATTCTTTGCGAATTGATGACAGCCTAGTTTGCCGCCATTTTTCACAACTCGTATACCTAGTTGTTACCGAGTTGTTACCTTTGCCTGAGAAATGACGTTTAAAAAAAGACAAATGCTACCTAACTGGCGCGAAATTGATGGCTTTCAAGTTCGGCCGAAGGCACCGCAAGATTATCCCCTAACAAGTGTCTGAGCCCGACTATTGTTCAAAGTTCTCTGAAAATCGTTCAGCTTATTATATCTTAGCTCGCACCTGAGATTTAATCGCAGTGCCACTCTTTGTGCGATTGTTTCGTCCCACTGAAGCCTTGTTCACGGCGAAACGAACTTCGAACGTTCGAGAAGATGAAACGAAAAAGCGCCTCCATAAATACGGAATTTGGCACCTCAAAGGAACTTTTTGGTTGTGAAAAGTATTTCTTACTTTTTACAACCAGAGGTCTAGGAATTAAAAGGCTTACATTCTTATGTCACTGTGTGTATCAAGTTTTTACTTTTGGGTTTATTCGTATGAATTAAATGAAGGTATATTTCCTTACCGATAAAACGCTAGCTTACTCCCTCTTTAGTGGGAATAAGGTAGTGTTTTGGCTAAGCATAGAAGTAAAGCTTTCCTCCTTCAACGCATGTATACTCCCTGTCATCTATACTAATATTATAGAGCTGAAGACCTTTGACCGCGATAATCTCAGGAACTACTGGTCCGAATTTAAAAATTCTTTCACTGTTAGATAGCCCATTTATCGAGGAAGACTAGATACTTTATAACATCACGCTACGACCAATAGGAGCAGAGCAGCAATGTAAAATGTTGCAAAAATGGGAAAATTTTCGCAGACGAAGTTGCGCGGGACAGCTAGTTATTATTGTATGTGCCGTTTTGATGTTTAAACTACATAACTGTAAAGTTTCATCAAAATCCATTCATTACTTGTTGCCTGAAAGAAGAATATCTATCCTCGCTAAATTTGTTTTTTTTTTTAATAACTAGCAACGTGGGATTACGTGTCCCACATTAGGTACTTGCAATCCTGTTAACCACTTTAGCTAAGCTCAATGACTTGTGTTAGGAGTGGGTTCACATCGCTTTCGGTAATACTAATAATGATCCCGCGATCTCACGATTGCGAGTCCAACGCCTTAACCATTAGGCTACCATCGCTTTATTAGCAGTAGAAATGGTGCAGTACCCATATACAGCACTGATAGGCAACTTTTCACTGCATAATGCAAGCCTTTCAAAGTTATTTTTATGAGACACACTTTCAACTTGATCCCACCACTATTTATGCCTCGGCTTACACTTTTAAAGACGGCTTTGGTATAGATTTGGCTTACTTACTTAAAGGGTAACTTAGCTGATCGAATTTACTATGTAATTCTCGAATATTTAAACGATTTTTAAGTTTAAAACACTTGTGTTTGAGGAAAGTAAGTATTCTTGTTTATTTGCCGTTCTTCGAATTTGGGACTCTATCTCTTTCTCAGTTGTAACTGTAGCTCTTCCCAAGTTGCCTTTATGTGCATATGTACCACATAACATCGAGAGTACAAAGCAAGCTTTTAAAAATCTCGGAACATAGTGGTCCGAGTTTAAGTTTAGGTTCGCGATAGATGTCGCCGGCGGTAGTTCAGGTGCCTTATATCCCTGCACCATCTCAGAAATAAGGTATGTATACTAGAAGTGCACTCACACACACTCACAGTACACCTCTATAGTAGTGACAGCAATTTCAAATACCGAATCCATTGACGTATAGACGAGGACCGCGCCATCCCTTTCAATTCAAAAGTAGAGTTGTAAAAATGGCGGCAAACTGATCGGCCATTATTTTTACAGCTCCGAGTTTAACTTGTAAAAAATGATTTGAATACGTGATAATTGACTTGAGAACGAGACTATGTGCATGTAATAAGTGCATAAATACTTGACACTGGCAGAAATTAGCCGTTAAAACGGCTAGATTGCCATAAACTCAAAGAAGAAGAAGAATTCAAAAGTAAATATTGACTGTAAAGCGTGAAAGAGAGAAAAATCTCGTGTGACCATAGACAGGTTTGTCCACAAAGTAGCATTGTCTCTTTCTAGAGAGTGGTCAATTTTGTAAGGATAAGGCGCAGTCCTGGTCTCCACGTCAATGGCCGAATGGAATGACCGTCCTGTGAACTTTTTTAACACTAATGAAGTTTTATTAAAATATATATATTACGGGTCTTAATCGCGTAAATAATTTAAGGTAAAATACCTTGTTTATTGCCCGACGTTTCGACCGTATTATCTGTATAAACAAGGTATTTTACCTTAAATTATTCACGCGATTAAGACCCGTAATATATAATATATTTTAATAATGTGTACAAATCGCGAAAGTTTATCTACTAATGAAGTTGTTGTTATCTTTGTTACACAAGTATATACTTCTATTTGATTTTATTATTTAATAATAATTTAATATTATAAAGCTGAACAATTTGTTTGTTTGAACACGATACTCTCAGGAACTACTGGTCCGAATTCTCTCAAACTTTTACTGTTGGATAGCCGATTTATCGAGAAAGGCTATCGGCTATAAAACATCATGCTAGAACCAATAAGAGCGGAGCAGCAGTGAAAAATGTTGCAAAAATGGGGAAAAATTACGCAGACGAAATGTTCGGGCGAGCTAGTCTCATCTCATCTCACTAATGTTATAAATGCGAAAGTTTGTGAGTATGTGAGTGTGTATGTTTGTTACTTCTTCACGTCTAATCGGCTGGAGCGATTTTAATAAAAATTGGTATGGAGTTAGCTGACACCTTGGATTAACACATAGGCTAATAAACCGCAGGTAACACCGCGGGGCACAGCTAGTGTTAAAATAAAATGGAAGTCTTGTTGTAGTGCAAAATTTATAAGACTAACTAATCTTATTATGTTATTCTACCTATGATAGACTTTTCAGCCGCTTCAAAAGCCTAAAATAACCATAACCATATATTTTTACGTAACGTTAGAACTCTTTTGATTCAAGATACTAGTGAATTGGGTTAAAGGTATGCAGTGACATGAATTATCTTGGTCCCATAACAACGTCGTTACAGTGTTTTAATGCCCAAGTTTCACCATAACACGCCAGTGTGATATGAACTTACAGAATGTAGGTGAACGATATATCTGTGATATGTAGATTCTTGAATTCCAACTTGAAATGTCTTTTGTGAAAGTTTTTGTAATTTATTGGCAGTTCTGGGTGATGTATTTTTTTATGTGTAACATAATTAATCATCTTTATAAGATGTTTACTGCAAGGACACAAGTAAGGCTTCCTCTGTGAAATATATCTCTGCGATGTTAATTCTTAAACTTTTACGTTTTTGCGTTGGTTAAATACGTGACAAAATTAAAATAATAATATAATATCTTGGGACAACTCACCCAACGTCATCTGATCCCAAATTAAGCAGAGCTTGAACAGACAACTGATAAACATACTTATATATTTACCCAAACACAGAATAAACCATCGTGCTCATCACACAAAGTTTTATCCTGGGTGGGGATCGAACCCACGACGCCGACTTATAGTACCTATATGTGTATAGAGATAACATTATCCGTTTTTTTACTGAATGCAAAGAAGGATTTTTTCTTTTTTAAAAGACCTACTGATTAGGGCAGTACTAACTGGATTCAAACTCTGTGTCATGAAGGACTTTACGTACAAGAAAATAAACAAAACAATATTGAAAGATAATCTGCAGACCTTTATCCTCCGTCACAACATTGCAACTCAGCCACAACACAGAAATAAAACAAAAATTAATAAATGTAATAAAGGCACATGTCTCATAAGAACACATAATTCAGCGGATGCCACCGTCAGCGGTATAACCGCCGCTTCCTGCCGCTTTCTGCTCACTTTCATCGTCTTAGGGTTCAATGGACGTTAAGGAAACTATTACCGATAGTAACATAGAAGAGAAAATCCCCCATTACGGTATTAGGGGGCGATTCTTCAAAAGCATGTCTCTTTCTTACCTCTCGATTCAAGCTGTCATAACGTCTTACCTAACATTTTTATCGTTTGACTAATTACGATAAAATTAGGTGTACAAATTTCAACAGTTAAATAGGAAGTTTTTATAAATTATTCTTGTAGCTATAAACTAGTTCAAAATTATAAAAATTCTATGTCCACGAAGTGAAATGAGAGGCATATTTTTGAGAAAACAGACTGAGTGAAATATAAACTGTAAAAATTGACTAAATAATTGAAAATTTTTAATGTGTGCTGCTGCTTTAAAGATACCATGAAGTTACAATGTTTATTAGATTTGCTATTTAATATTGCTTTCGGGTAGAGTAGTATTAATCTACTTAGCTAAAACATTGTGTAGTTTTATGATAAGTATACGTATATTTTTTCACACTTTGATCTAATTAAACTAAATATTGATTTGAAATCTCCAAAACAAAAGAATTTCCCAAAACAAAAACAATTTTTAAAAAGGAATTAGGTAGGATAAAATCTAAGTGGATTAGGTTATTAGGCGGTAGCCTAATGGCTACCGCCTAATAACCTAATCCACTCCTAACACAAGCCATTGAGCTTAGCTGAAGGGGTATACAGGATTCCTAGTAATCTGGGACCCACACTGCTGGTTATCTTTAAAAAAGAAATTAGACAACTAATAAACATACTTATAAATTTAAATACACTCATTCATAACTATTTATTATACGGGAATTAACGCGCATTTTTCGCATTTGACCAGGTTGCACCGGCCGTGATCACAAGCGAACAAGCACTCGTGATGACGGCCGGTGCAACCTGGTCGAAACGTCAAGCACTTTTAAGGTAAATAATGCGCGTTAATTCTAGCATAATAAATAGTTATAATCATGTAACAAGAAAGTTTAAATATTAGTACAGTCATTCATGTTATAGATAAATTACACCCAGACACAAAAACCACTATCGTACTCATCACATTGTAAAGTGATACTCGAAATTCGACCTCTGGCTTATCAAACAGTAGACCAATAGTCCAACAAGTCAGTTCATACTTTTACCTTATAAACTATCTTTAATATCAACACTATACATCAGAGATAATCACAGAGGCTCATCCACTGTCCGACGAAGTGAAAATATATACGGAACGTTGAATTATGGATGAGTGGTGCGCATTCGATATTTTTGTGAGACGCCGGACGTCCCCGGGCGAAACGTTCCGGGACGAACACACCCTGTATAAACGACAAATATCCTTCAATATACCTATATGTTTTATAGGTTTGTGTAATAAATATCATGGTTGTTTAATAGAGAAGTGTGGCATGTTTATAACAATATGAGCTGGGCCATGGCGGTCGAAAGAGGAAAGAAAGAAATTTCATCAAAATCGGCAGTGTACTTTCGGAGCTTAATGCGTTGAAATACTCTTTAGTGTGTCCATATACTGTGTGGCTTTATAAAATAGTCCTGAGGCGATCACTGATTACAGTAGGTAATCACCAGATGCGACGTATTTTTTTAACAAAAATGTTGTATTAGAAGGGTTTTAGAAATTTATCGTGGACATTATTATCATGAAGCAAAACAATATATTTTCTTATTCAATAAGCACACTACACATTTAACTCTCACTAAAACCCAACGTAGACGCGACTAAAACCCCAAACTCACAAACAATCTTTATACTAAACACGTTTCTCAAACCTTGCATTAAATATACTGAGAGAGGCTTACACTTGGCTGACACTCACGACACTCACGACACTCGCGACACTCGCGACACTCGAGGTAAGCGCGATGCCCGTTATTTATGACCTACACCTGCACGCTACACTTCTTTCTGACACATGTGTTGACACTACGTAAAGCGGTATAGCTGTCGGTGACACCATTATTATCGGCGGTTTTGTTTTTCTGTTAGTATTTCGGTAATTGTGTATGTATTACAAGGAATTATAGTCGTAAAGACACAATGAAATTCTGTGGCGCGGTGGGAGTGTATCCGACTGCTACGCAAGAGGTCGTGGGTTCGATCCCCACCCAGGATAAAACATTGTGTGAGCACGATGGTTTATCCTGTGTCTGGGTGTTATTTATCTATAATATGTATGTATTTTGAAATATATACATATGTGTATGTTTATCAGTTGTCTGGTTTCCATAGTACAAGCTCTGCTTAGTTTGGGATCAGATAGCGTTGTGTGAGTCGTCCTTAGATATTATTATTAAGATATTATTATTATCATTACATTAATGGTAAAGGGTAGGTTGAAGTTTCGTATAAATATTGTTCATTAGGGATATCTGTAGCTCAGCTTCTCGCGTTCTGTATTTGTTCATTTTTCATAAAATCTATACTAATATAGCCGAAGAGTTTGTTTGTTTGTTTGTTTGAACGCGGTAATCTCAGGAACTACTTATCCGAATTGAAAAATTCTTTCATTGTTAGATAGCCCGTTTATCGAGAAAGGCTATAGGCTATATAACATCACGCTACGATCAATAGGAGTGGAGCAGCAATGAGAAATGTTGCAAAAACGGGGAAAATTCAGAGCAGACGTAGTTGCACGGGTCAGCTAGTATAATATAATTAGCGTATAAAAATATACACATAAGTTATCCGGAATAAATCTCTAAATCAGACGGAGAAAACTATCAAAAATCGGTCGTTTATTACCTAAGATAAAATAAAACATTAATAAAAAAATAGATTTCCAAACGGTTTCTTTAAAACGACACAATAGAAAAGAGAATATTTTTCGGTATATAATACTAGTAAAACCAGGCACAAAACCGATATATAACTAATACCGATAAATCAGAATTACCATTCCCAATAAGTGCGGTCCACCAATGAAGTCCCCAACAGGTGCAAGCATCGACATAATTAATTTAATTCCGTCTGGTGGACCGTACCCAATACATATGCATGCGCTGTTTATATTGGATCTTAGCAATAACTTATATAAGCAAATACTGAATAATTGTTGAATAATATTGTAACAGATGTACAAGCTAAACTCTCCAATCAGCCGTGTGTTTACTCCTCTCGATATTATTTCTAGTTAATACAAGTTGTAGCCCAGCCACGAATTTATTCATTTATTATTTGCGAAAATAAACCTTTCGTAATTCCATTATAATCTGTCAAACAATTGAGGAGATGAGTCGAACTCATCTCCTCAATCTATACTAATATTATAAAGCTGAAGAGTTTGTTTGTTTGTTTGAACGCGGTAATCTCAGAAACTACTAGTCCGAATTGAAAAATTATTTTACTGTTGGATAGCCCATTTATCGAGGAAGGCTATAAGCTATATAACACCACGCTACCACCAATAGGAGCGGAGCAGCAATGAAAAATCTAGCAAAAACGGGGAAAATTTACGCAAACAAAATTGCGCGGCTCAGCTAGTTAATTTATAATTTTACTTAAAATTAAGTAGCTCAAATTTTATTTATAAGTACCTACATATCTATCTACAATATTTTTTCCTCATATTCCTAGACGATTTTAAGTGAATCTACATCCAACAAATATTTTCACCAACGAAAACTAATTTTCCTAACACATAGACGTCAAACACCCGTGACTTTAAGGAAAAATAAAAACATAACATCGTAACTACAATACACTATACCACCTATGTGTACAGCCGCAAACAAATCTCACCCGCAGGCCGCACACCGCGCAAATATTTGATCTCGTATTATTGACCCCACACCTTGCTCTCAATGTATAATCTTGAGGTCTCAAGATGGAAACGGAAGCGGGATTTCATTTATCCATTTACAAGTTGTTTTGCCGCAGATGTGCCTGATGTGCATGGTCCAACTTCGTTTTTATTCCAAACGTTTGGAATAAAAACGTAGTTGGACCATATTTCCAAGAGATGAACTCGCATTTGAAGGCACTATCAATTATTCGCCCGCGTGAATGTCAGTTGCCAAATGTAACTTAACCTAGTCTATGTCCACAATTTTATGTTATGCCACTCCCATTCCCATGTCTTCATACTATCTTTATACCAAGTTTCATCATCGTGAATAAAAGACAGATTGAGTTATTTTAGGACTTGTAATATTAGAAAGAAATAAGAAATTAAATAATAAAAAACAACTTTTGCACCACGTAACTGTTTTTTCAATATTTGGTAAAACAATCTTCTTGTGCCATTTTCTTAAAACCCGCGCAGCTGCATCTGCGCCAATGTTTCCCGTTTTTGCAACATGCTCCACTCCTATTGGTCATAGCGTGATGTTATACATATAGCGTGTAGTCTTCCTCGGTAAATGGGCTATCCAACACTAAAATATTGTTTTAATTCGAACCAGTTGTTTATGAGATTATCTCGTTCAACCAAACATACAAACTCTTCAGCTTTCTAATATTAGTATAGACACATATCATTTATTACTATGCTAGTGTACAAATAAATGAAGTATAGTATATAAACGAATAATGTTGCAAAAGGGTATATTTGTAATTTAAATCGCCGTCATTTAATTAAGTATATTTAATTGCAATATAACCTATTAATATTCCACAGACGAGAATATAATTACTTTTTACGTTATTATTAATCAATGGAATAATAACTTTAGGTACTTATTAAACTGTATCATTTTGTTAATTTAAATGACCAAAGAACATAATGTACAAAATAATTATATACTTAAAGTATGTAACCAAATTGTTATAGTTCAGTTTTATTTGCACATATTTATATAAGCCAATATATATACATATTAATATATTATGTGATTCGTCACAAAATGGTGTCTCATGTGGGAAACAACCCCACAACATTCTGCACCTAACAACAGTCTCACACACTCCCACTGCGCCTAGAGGGCCGTTTCCACAGGACGGGCGTTTCCGCAAAACGCGCGCGGCTTAAAGCGACGGCATACGGCATTTCTTTACGAGACCTTTGCCGGTATTGATACTGCAAAATCTTGTCGGTCTGCCGCTTCCGCGAAAACGCACCTTTAGCAGTAAATTTATTTTAGCTATAATTCTTCCATGGCACCTAAATAAAAATATCAACCCGCCACCGCTCATGGTCGGGGCTAACCAGCCAAGAGTTACAACCGACAACCGGCGGGCCTGGAAGTCGTGAAACTCGCAAGTTGTGCGTCGATGATGTGGTACATGTAAGCCGATGTAAGCCGCGGTGAGGACTATAGCCGTTGTTACTCTATGATGAGCCTAATCCGACCCATTGGTAGTTTGGTATCCCGAGATTTGCATAGTAACGTTCAAATGTCAAAGTAAGAATTAATTGGGGATGTAAAGCTTATAGGGATTGTGTAAATGGGTCACTTGGATAAATATATTGTAAGTATAATAAACATCAAACAAGATTTTTTTGAGCTATTGCATAGCTTCTATCGCGGGCCTTGAGCGCGGGGACCGAATCCAGAAATTCTGTAACGAAAAAACCTCACGCTCCCCACTCCGACGGGCACAGCGGTGATACTTTTTACTTTTGCCATCTATCAATGAATAGCAGAACTTTTAATGTTTTCTTTTTTTTAAATATAAAAAAAAAAATTTTAAAACTAAAATAAAAATTTTTTTTAATTGCTTTTTTTAAATTAAAAAAAAAACAATTTTTTTTAAAGAAAAAAAAATTCAAACATTGTTTTTTTATAATTAAAAAAAACACTTAAAAATATATATATATATTTTTTTTTTTAATTGCTTAAGTTGATAAAAATACTATGCAATAGCTTTACCGCGGCAGTCCCCGAGTGCAACACATTTTTTTTAAATGGTCATAGACAGTCCTCATGCAATAGAGAATAGAGAAAAAATCTTCTAGAACTGTCAATAAATCATTGACGTATAGAGACCATTACTGTGCCATAACGTCACAAAATTGACCACCTCTAGAAAGAGACAACGCTACTTTGTGGACAATAATAATAATAATTTATATAAACTATCTGATCCCAAACTAAGCAGAGCTTGTACTATGGAAACCAGACAACTGATAAACATACCTATATATTTCTAAATACATCGCGCCACAGAGGCAGTCAAAAAATACCTGATAAAGGCCCCATGAGTTTTTTCAGTCTTCCACGCTTTGCAGTCAATTTTTACATTTTAATGAAGGGGGTTGCGCTGTCCTGATTTTACGACAATGCAATAAACTGCGTCCAAAAATATAATTATCCATCTCATGGAAGTATACCATTACAAAAAGCAAAGATTTATGTGAAAATAAACGAAAGAATTTGTTTTTAATAAAAATATTCTTAACATGTTATTGGTTAATTACAACAATATTATACTCAATACTGCACAATTTAAACTCAATTTTTCATTGCTCTAAATTTAATAAAAAGTGCTGAAAATTAACAATTACCTACTGCCTGGGAGGTACTTCAGAAAAACTTAGTCACTACTTTTCAATTAGGTCGGGTTATAAAAAGTTAACCCGTTATAGCCAACCCGTAAAACGTCCAACTTTATAGGATACGTTTTAGCGGTTTCGAGAAAGGGATTTTATTTAGCTGTTTTTACAACGGGTTAAAAGTAAAATAAAGTTAAATAATTGTTATACGTAGATACTTACTAGATTTTGTTGATGACTGTTTAGAACATCGTTTACATAATTAATGCAAATTATGACGAATCAAATTGAGAAAGCAGTGATGTTTTGAGCAAGGGTTACCCATATTTACTAGCACTAAGAAAGGATTTTTGAAAATTCTCCCCCTAAGAGGGTAAAACGGGGGTGCAAAGTTAGTATAGAACTTTGCTGTTAAAATATTTTGGTAACAATCTGGCATCCACGCGGGCGAAGCCGCGGTCATAAGCTAGTCGCTAATATGGCTAATACCGAGACATACTCGAACCAAATAATAGTCAATAATATAGAGCCCATAGATCGTTAATATTATAACTTCTACTAGACCTACAATCAGTTTACAATATCATAAAATTAAATTCAATATAACGGTTTCTCTAACAGTTATATAATGAACTTTCTTGAAACGAACTCATATTTCTTGCAATACAATCGGTAATTTACGATATTTGTATTGTTCACTATAAAATCTACTAACTATTGGTACTATCGATAATATCGGCCATTTTATTAGAGCTATAGCTCTAATAAAATGACTGTTATTCTACATACACTATGACTACGCGTTATAACTCGTAGACATAGAGTAGAAGAGTTGCCATAAATAAAAATATACTTAAATATTAAGTAATGACGTTGTTTTTATAAATGGCAATTTATTTAATATTAGTAAAATAAAAAATGATGACAAATGAATTGAGGAACTTGACGTAGTCTCTAGTTCTGATAAAAAATGTGATAATACCGTTATTTTGATGACCTGGTGAACGTCGAGGGTAACCATTGGATGCTAGTGGCGCTGGACTGGCCGTTGTAGAAATCCCTAGGGGAGGCCTATGTTCAGCAGTAGACGTGTTTAGGCTGAAACGACCGTTATTTTTCATCGGAGGTACCTATAGAAGTCATCCCATATATCTGACACTAGCTGTCACGCGCAACTTCGTTCTAAATTTTCCTCCTTTTTGCAACATTTCTCATTGCTGCTCCGCTCCTATTAGTCGTAGCGTGATGTTATATAGCCTATAGCATCCCTCGATAAATGGGCTATCCAACAGTGAAAGAATTTTTCAATTCGTAACAGTAGTTCCTGAGTTTACCGCGTTCAAACAATCAAACAAACAAACAAATTCTTCCGCTTTATAATATTAGTATAGATTACCATTTCTCACAAAAACACAACACACACTTGGCACTTACCTCAAGGACCCATTAACATACTTCGCTTAATATAAAAATACCCACAAATAAACATTACCTAACCTCGAAGGATAAAAAAGACTTGGAACAGCTTAAAAGGCTTCTCATCCTCCCAAGGTCGTCTTCCTCACATTTTCCTCCGCATATTCTTAATTTACGACCGCCGTAACTATGGGAACTCACTCGAAACTCGTAACTTTCAGTATCAACAAAATACGTTACTGTCCATTAAACTGGGCCATTTGCGAGCGATCGTCAATGCGTATGTGACGCTATAAAAAAAAGTTGAAACATTTTTTCGTATAAACGTACGTTGGTACAGTCTGTTGTTGTTTGAGGGTACGTGATTCGGTGGTGACGAAGCGGATCTAATGATCAACGAGGTTCCGTAGATGGGTGACTGTGTTTAAAAATGTCAACCCTTTCGTGTCTCGAGGAGCACAAAGTCCGTCGATTTCCGTCTCATAGGACTATCAGAATAGAGGAACAAAGAGAGAGTCTTGTATCTGTAGTTCTCCACACAGACTTGTGCACTTATCTCCTGAGTAGTTAGCCAGTATCTAATGATATTGACCGCCGTAGTCGTAATTTTTTAGGAGACTATCATTACAGTCAGTAACATAAGTCTATCGACAAATTTAAAATTTGAAAGCATAAAATTCTTGAAGAATTACGAAACAATCGATAGTTAGTGTTATTTGTCTAGTACTTTAGTAATCGTGTTATTAAAATCTGAAGTCTCATGAGTGTATCATTGGAGATTTTTGAGTTGGAATAATTTAAACATTTGAATATATTAAACAACTTCTATTGCTAACTGTACTATTGACATTCTCATTTATGCTGACGTTGGTATAGAATCTCACTTATAGTATGTCATTGCAATACCATCATTATCTCTATCAGATTAAGTGTTATTTTGCAATAACAGATGAGTGTTACTGCTTACTTCCTTGATATCATCTCATAATGTCTTCACAGATGAGATGTAGGCTTGTAAACGATACTGTGTGGAACTATTAATAGTACTGAGGTTTTCAAACTTACTTCGAACTTCGTAGGTACATACCGACATGATATGAAGTGTTAATGACGTAGGTACGAGACCTAACTAAGTAAAGCTAGGCTTTATGGCCTGTGTTTTAGGACACTGGGTCTCCCCTTTATTTATATATATAATCTAGAACGGGAACAAAATAAATATAATATATAACATAATATTTTAGGAGAACTTCACACAACGCCATCTGATTCCAAACGAGGCAGAGCCCAAGACAACTGATAAATTAACTTATACATACATACCTACATATTATACATAAATATACACCCAGACACAGAAGAAACCATCGTGCTCATCACACAAAGTTTTATCCTAGGTGGGGATCGAACCCAGGACCTTTTGCGTAGCAGTCAGGGTCACTAACCATTGTTAACTGGCACTAGTTCTACCATTGATGTCACTAGACGCTTTACGACACTAAAGGTATCCCTTAGGATATCCATGAATTATATATATAATAAAAAGGAATAATAAATCCATGTTAATATGGATTTATTAGTATTTTAAATGTAATTAGGAATATTATTATTATAATGTAAAAGTAACTCTGTATGTCTGCCTGTTACATTTTCACACTTAAAAAGCTGAACCGATTTAAATAAAGTTTGGTATGAAGATATTGAGTTCCGGAGATAGTTTTTATTGCGATAACGGATATCCACGAGGGCGGAATAGCGAGCGAAAGTTAGTATTTAAATATTTTTTCAAAGTCACTTTAAACTCACATAAAATCTCAAGTAGTATAAGTTACTAGTTTCTATAGTAGTGGTGCAAGGATAGGGTTTACTACCGTCAGATGACGAGCCGCGATCGTCACGCGATAGCGCCAAGGGACTAGGCAGTCGTTTAATGAACCCGTACTACAAATTCTGAACACGACATTACATTACGCAATCATAGAATGGCTTTTACTTAAGTCTTTGATGGCTTGCAAATATAAAAAATAATGGTCTTCTAACCGATTTCGGTTACGGCGGCCAACCTCATTAGAGACTAGTCAACTACGCAGGAGATATTATAGTGCACAAGTGTAGGCGCAGACATAAGTGCACTCTCTATTCCCTCACTCTTATAGTCCGATGGGACGGAAATCCGACGCGACTGAAAAGAGATTAGGTGCAGGACCGACGGCTTAACGTGCTCTCCTAGGCACGGACGAGGGTTACAGTGTTCGAAAACGGTCGCTCATCTATGGACGGATAATGGTAATGCTGCTTAACGTATCTAGCAGGTATCTCGTCTGCGTAGTTGCCACTGAGTCAAAAAACTGTTAATTAGAGAGATCCCAGCCAGCGTTAAGACTGCCTCTTGTACTACTAGCTGTAAATAGCCGTGTAATTTGGTATTCTTCTCTGTAATGATAAACTAGCGGACACCCTTCGTAAACGTGCTTCCCGTTCCCGTGGGATGGTGTATTATACATACAAACATTCCTCTTGAATCACTCTATCTATTGCTAAAAACTGCATTAAAATCAGTTGCGTACTTCAAAAGATCTAAACCCACAGACAGCGGGAGCGACTTTATTTTTGTACTATGCCTATTTTTTGTATGTAAAGATAAACAATTCAAAAAATAGGCATTGTTCACAGACACAGCTCGGAACATAGTGGTCCGAGATTCCGTCTCTGTGAACGATATCATTTTTTTTTTAAGATAACTAGCAATGTGGGATTGGGTCCCAACCATTACTAGCAATCTTATTAACCTCCAACTAAGCTAAAAGACTTGTGTTAGGAGTGGGTTCACGTCGGCAGTTTAATGGGTAGGATTCGAACCCCCGACCTCACGATTGCGAGACCGATGCCTTAGCCATTAGGCTACTTCAATCTATGTGTTAATGACGCATTATCCGGGAACAGTATCATCAATAGTCCACGACATTCAAATTCACCTATATTAGAATTCTCCTCTCTCACCATGTAGGTATTTGGAATGAGTCAAATAAAGCCGTACGCCTGAGCGTTACCTAAAAATGTTTTTGAAGTAACGCTAACTGAAAACCCGAGTACGTTTTCCATTGCGTTACGTTTTGCGAAAGGATTATGTCAAATAAATTGCCATGACACCCCAGCAATGGACACACAGATAATGGACAAAATATTACATTACAGTCACTAGATCCGGGCTGAATGCTAATGAAACAAATAATTGAATACTTAATTCACTTGTGTTTTAAATTGATGAGGGCGATCATTGTTGGAGTTATTGTTACTGAGTTTTTTGGCGTATTTGTTAAGGCAAAGAGCTGAGATCACTTTTCTTTATTGTATACTTACAAAAAAGACGTTTCTTAATGAAATTGCTGTTTTTATTTTAAAGACTACCGTCATACTCGGAACTAGAATAGGTACAAATACGGACTACAACGGACACAAAAGTGGTGTACTCCGTTGAAGTCCTCCGGGTTTATGTATGGATTCACGATATTTTGCGCAGCAGTCGTAGGTATATATATATATATATATATATATATATATCTTTACTTACGGGGTAGGTACACTGTGCCATCCATATATGTAGTAACGCAAACAAACATTTTAAATTTAGTCAATCAACAATCAAGCCATAACTAGTGATTCAGTATTGGGACTCTGTTGTAGTCGCTTGAAATGCTGTCCAAAAAACATATAATATTATTTGATTATACAAAAATGTTGTATAATCAAAAAAATTCACCCATCTCTAAACTAAATTTCACTAACATCCATTAACTCTACTTATCGATCCCATCTCTGCGTTCGTTAATGTATAGAATAAGTATTACATTTAGCTCAACATTACTAGAAATCTTTAAAAAATATAAATCACTTTAGGCTATTAATTTCCCTGCAAATGGCCACCCTCATACTTAATGGAACAGCCTATTACGAAATCCCCAGCCTATATAATAAAACGCAATTCCTCCTTTTATATGAGAAATAAATCCTAGATAAAAAAGCAACCAAAAATGTCCGTAAACTAAATAAAGTGTGGCCAAACTTTCAAAGGGATCCTATCAGGATTTATGCGGCGACTAGATCCCCTATCTATCCCCGGATATCACTCCGATCGCTTAATGAAACTTAAGAGAATACTTTTCCAGTAATCCAATATGGCGGATGGCGACGACGCTCCGGGATTTATTCCCCACTCGATACGAATCGCGATACGGTCTCGCTTCCCACCATACGTAATTTAACTTACCGAATGCCGACTTATACTGGTATCAAAAAGAAATTATAAGGATATCCTGGTGTGCGGCCGAATCGTTGTCACCCTACTTCGTGTAATGTACTTTTAACATAATGGCATCTTTAGTGCCGGGTGGTTTTGTGCGAAATATTGCAGATAGCTTAGGTATTTCTTGTACCATTCAGCTTTTATCTCACGACATATGCTTTCCTATCTAAAAATGTTGAAACGATTTGTATAAATTGCAAAGATATTTCTCTCTCGATAAATTTAACGGTATTAATATAAATGTCCTGAAATCGTGGTTTCGTCTCGTTTTATTCGTTTTTAGTCATGACGTGATTCAAACACTTATTATACAAATGCTACATTTATTTTCACGAAGACTTAGATTTAAAAAATCCGAAATAATAAGATACCTACTCGTAGACATCATTTTTTTTTAACTCAAAAAAACTTGAACTAAGTCAGACATATACGACATTGACATTGACAAGCCAAGTTCACTAAATATTGAAACAAGGAATCTATATAGATATAGATTCCTTTTTTCAATACATCATTTTTTTTTAAACAGTGGCCACTAGAGTGGCCAAAAAATTACTGGTATTTTCCAGGATATTGGAAGTACTCGTATATTTAAATGTAAAAAGAAGCTAAGTTTAGTCTTCTTTTTTTTTTATTATGGCAACAATGCCGGTGCCGTCAATTCTGCCAATGTCAGATGTACGATGGAGTTGAAATGCTGACCTATTTGTTACTTACCTTCTTTTAATTATATACATATATTCACATCTGTCAAATCATCAGCCTAGTCTTTCAAAATTGCTGAGAAATTGTTTTTTTTTATTGCCTATGGTGGGCAGACGAGCCAGCGACCCACCTGATGGTATATTAGCGGTAACCGCCTCTCATGAACTTCAGGAATATCGGGGGGACACCCAAGCCGCTGCCTACCGTGGAGTGAAAACTCTCTTTGATCAGCAATCATAGCAACCGTCACAGAACTAAGAGATAATCAAAACATTGTTAATGTTTTAATACCAAGAATCCAACCTGAAGCATCTACACATCTTCCCTGGATGATCTCTTATATCTATTACTAGCTGTCCCGGTAACAATGTTACCGGGACAGCAACTTAATTTTTTGCAACATTTTTCATTGCTGCTCCGCTCCTTTTGGTCGTAGAGTGATGTTATATAGCCTATAGTCTTCCTCGATAAATGGACTATCCAACAGTGAAAGAATTTTTCAATTCGGATTAGTAGTTCCTGAGATTATCGCGTTCAAACAAACTCTTCAGCTTTATTATATTAGTATAGATAAGTACAAAATCTGTTGCTTTAATACATTTTCTTTTGTGCGAGGCAGTTAGCGTTCAGAATGCAGCGAGCGAACAAGAAAGGATGACGAATGTCTAAGAAGTTCGTCGTTTCAATACAATGTCTTATCTCTCACGATTCGTTACGTTTTAATGTGTATATTTTTTATATTTCCCTCTCGCTCATCCCCGGTTTTGACGTGTATATTATTATATATCTCCTTCTCTTTTCCCCGCATTTTTCTTCTCATCATTGCATCAACATTTGCTTTTCAATGGGAAGACATTTTGGAGAAAATTGCTTGAAATGTTTTGACAAAATCCATTTGTTCAAAATGCGTTTCAACCAGTAGATAAGTGCTTGTAGATGATCCGATTGGATATGCGAAGAACAAAAAAAAAAAACAAATGACCTTCGTATAACGTTCAATTACAATAATATGATGATCAATGCACAAATAGGTACTGACGATTATCTCGGTTGGATATTTTCCAACCAAGACAATCGTCAGTACCTATGCGGCTTAGGCGGCAATTCGAAATTCAATTCAATCTGAAAGTCACAAAAATTGTTTTAAACCGTAAGACCAAAAAATATAAAAAAATTACAAAGGTAATGCTAAATATTTTTAACATAATCGGTTACACCGTCTTTTAGTTATTTCCGAAAACCTGCGCTTCTCAACAGGAGAACGAGTGCCATGAAGATACTTTACTATTTTACTGGTGCACTTTTTCGGACTGTATTTTATCATATGTTAAAACATATGAAAAATAATATTCGTAGGAATATTGCGACTTTTAACACTTTTGTGCAGTACTTTTAGCTTGCTTATTTTCAAATTATTAAATCGTGCGAATAAAATTAAAAAGAGGCATCTCGTACGAATAAAATTCGTGCGAATTCCTAAGCCACCTATGCTCGTCATCACCGGTTTGTCTTTCTTTCTTAGATTCATTATTATGCATATTTATTTTCCGAATATCCGAAAACTGTTCAATGGTTTTGATGAGATTTTCAAGAATAGATAAATAGATTAGGTGCTCAATTGGTTATACCTATATAGGCGACTTTACACTGAGAAAATATTTACGGTTATAGAAGCAAAAAACTAATTTTCTTCCTAACTGAGAAATATAAATGAAAACCTTGTTACATATAAACTAGAACATTCCAGCAAATTCATTACCATCTATTTAGAAACCGCAGTATATCTACAGCTGTAATACAGCTACTTGTATATTATACAGCTTCCCCGGCTTCCAGCGTCTTGATCAATAATTTAAACAAATTAACTAGGTACATCCTGGCTCGCTGCGGCACCGGCAACTATTAATCAACGTCTGAACATGGCGCAGATGAGCCTGGGACACAGCCTTACTGTGAAGACGGGGCAAAGACCTCACTGTTTGATGATGTTTATGGAAAATGTTTGAAGTGGTATATGCACTTAAGTATTATCCTTTCCTGCTTTAGATCCTTGAGAGGTATGTGACTTTGTGGCGGCCCAAGCAGATTGAATAGTCTGCGAGAACTGTCAGTCCATAATTCTAATCTAAAAATTAAAATAAAATGTTATCGTTCAAAAACATTCGCTAATTCATTGACAAAAATTCATACATAATTTGACGACAAAACCAACTAAAAGTAAATACGAAAATCTTCAAGAAAATCAACTGAATACATCAAATATAACCTTTTTTTTTTGCTTTTTTTTTTAAATGAGATAACTAGTAATGTGGGATTGAGTCCCACATTACTAGCAATCTTGTTAACCCCTTCAGCTAAGCTCAAGGGCTTGTGTTAGGAGTGGGTTCACGTCGATAGTGTAATGGGTAGGATTCGAACCCGCAACCGATGCCTTAGCCATTAGGCTACCGCCGCTTCCGCTACCTTGTTTAATGAAATCCATTTCTTAAAAGAAATCAAGAGAAGGTATGAAAGAACCCAAGCGTATAAAATGAAGCATGTACGTAGATACTTTATACTAGATTATTTTCTCAACAAAATACAATTATATGAAGCCAATCTAAGCTCACCAAACAAATCTAATCACAAAATACAATATAAATACAAGGCAATAAACGAAACAATTTCTCTTATTCTAACATCTTGGGCTATTCAAGTGATTAGGGAGGCAATTCGGTCGGCAATCCGAATTATCTGCAATCAATCGGACAAAAGGAACAGACGAAGTTATTCCGCTAACGTCCGACAATTTATCAATCCGATAATTTGTTGTAATGCTATTGTTTCTTCAACTGTAGGTACATTGCTAGACAACATAGTCCTGTCTCTATTTTCTCCCTCCAATTATGTTTTATCTCTCTTTAATAAGGGGGAGAAAACTATCTTTATTTTTACTTATGTATAAACTTTCCCTACCTGCTGTCTGTATGTTTAGACCTTTTAAACTACGCAACCGGTTTTGATGCGATTTTCGTACGGATGGTTTATTATGTACAATTTGTGCATATTATATGTACGATTGTGAAATAAATAAAACTAACAGCTTCCCCCGGCTTCGCATGGACGAAAAGTCAGGGGCAAGCTGTTAATTTTATTGTATTTTATGTATGTGTACAAGGGGTCAATTCACGTATTTAAAGCAGTGCAGTTGCAGTTCAGTTGCAGTTAAGTTTTCATTAAAACGGCCATTTTCGTATTCTTGTGACTTTGGGATCGATCTAAAAAACGCTTTCGCACCATACTAGAATGCCGTTATTGCGCTCTCAAAACGCATACTTGACGCAAACGTATTTGAGATCGATCCCTAAGTTACAAGAATACAAAAATGGCTGTTTTAATCAAACTTAACTGCAACTGAACTTAAACTGCACTGCTTTAAATACGTGAATTGACCCGCTGGTAGTCCAATACTACGAGTCCTGGATAGCAGAATCAATATCCTGGCAGGCGCTTTATAACATCATATAACGTCTACTTAATCGATGACCGGGTGCACGCACGAAAAAGTATCACATTATTGATTTGCTAAGCAACGGTCACGTTATTGATTGGTTGCTAAGCAACAGGAAATGGCGATAGCAATGACATGACATGCGTTACAATTTGAACTAACGTTATATGGTCATCAATGTTTTCTTATGACGTTATGACGTAAAATTATCGTCCGTAAACCAACTTTACAGACAACCATTTTTAAAAAAATACAATAATTGCATTTTTGTATTTGTAAAGTAATTGGCACGAAATGCCTATAAAAATTACTTCAACCATTTTTTTATTTAAAATCGATGGAATACGTCATCATCATCTTTCTTTCTTTCATGGCTGCGTTGCTCGAGCAAAATACAAATAGAGTTTTCTTCCATACTCTCGGTTTTTTATGGCTGTTGCTCAATAAACATCTACACTAGTTTTTCTACCATTTTATTTATAAGAATTGCCGGACATCATTATTTCTTCTTTTCTAAGGGTTTTCAAACAATATACACACGGTACAAAGGTGCGTTGATTGCAAGTTGAAGCATCCTTAAGAGCCATCAAGACCCTGATGGGAGGCTACCCCATAACAAAATAGAGGGCCACAAACGCCATACTTGTAGAACCCTATGTTATTCCACAAAATACCGAGGGCACAGAAGACAAGCTTCATATTGGAACTTCGGACCACTTTTTTTAATAAAGACTACGTCCGCACAAGTGTACAAACCCTGTGTCGCGGGGGACTTTACAAACATACAAATCACGGACACAAAGAAAACAATTTGTGGATCAAACAAAGTGTCCCGTGCGGGAATTGAATCCACGACCTCTGGCTTAGCAGTTAGGATCACTAACCAACAGGCCGTCTTAGTGGGTACCACAAGAGCGTCAGTTATTCTTTATATTCAGATTTGACAATAACAACTAATACCATTGAATGTTTACAAATAGATTCATAGTGTCAACGTGATGTTGACACTATGAATCTATTTGTGATGTTGACACTATGAATTCATAGTATTTTAAAGTCAATATTATTGCACAATCAAGTATTTTGCTCCAATCCAAACTGTAAGGGAATGGCGATTAATTTATCTTACCCTAAAATTTAAAGATAATAAGTAACAAAATCTTGGCTTAGATCTTAGGCGTGAAAACGTAACAGACCCAGTTATTTTTGTATATAAATAAATACCTATGTATAATGATTTTTTTTGCTTCAATTCCAAGCTGTTAACGTCGTGTAATGATTTTTTTAAGTTCCTATCTTACACTATTACCATGTCAAAGTAAGTTTAATACATTTGTGCAAGTTAATAGTGTATTATTTGATATTACACTACATACGACCATAGTTAGGAATAATTTATACCATTGGTGCTTGTTTCATTAGCCCACGAGTATATGAAATATTTATAGTTGAATAATTAAGCTTTTAGCTAACAAATTCGTGGGTTTTAGTTAAAATGGGTTTTAGATTTAGTTTAAATTTAAATTGAAATAGTTTGCAACTAAATAAATATAGAAAATAGTGATATAATATATATGTACCAGTATTTAAACACCAGCTTTCAACCGGGACTTCGCTTCTTATGATCGTATCTATACGTAATATTGTAAAGTTGAAGAATTTATTTGTTTGTTTGAACGCAATAATCTCAGGAACTATTGGATCGAATTAAAAATGTTAAGGTTTTGATAGCCCATTTATCGAATAAGGTTATAGGGTATATAACAATACGCTACGACTATCAATGAAAAATGTTTCAAAAACGGGGGAAATTGACGCAGACGAAGATGCGCGGATCAGTTAGTCGCGATATAAGCATAAAGCATTCCTCATGCTACCTTCATGAAACTTAAAAAAAAAAATCTAAATAACAGCAACAATGACAAAAAAATAGATATTGATAAATAAAATTAAAATTTAAAGATAAAATGCATGATCCCGTGCGCCTATAACTATTACCCAATCCCGACGTAAGTCAGTATACAGTCAAACTGTGTTTCATCAAAATCAGTTCAGTAGTTCAGGCGTAATAGAGTAGCTAACATACTAACACAACACCAAATATTTACGCCAACTTAGAATACCAAACACATAAATACCATTTAGCAAAATCCTAAAATAACTTACTCTGAAGTCAGTGTTCCTCATCTTATTACGATTAATTAAGTTAAACTCAAGTAATACGTTGAAACAACGTCTGGTAAGTCCGGTAATTAGTTTCAGTAAAGTTAAGTAATAGTAATTCCTAGTAATTTGGAGTAAGTGCACATTTACCGCGCGGTAACGAACGAGACGAGGCGGGATTATGTCTGATCTCTAGATTATTTTGTTTCTATGATGTTTATATGATAACTGTGCTGTTTCAAATAAGATTTCTATTAACTTATATACAAATGACTTCTTCCGTATACATATACTACTTATATACATTACAAGAAGTAAGTATCCTGTATCAATCACCTGTCCATAAACTGTAAGCCGTATACGTGCATTTCTCATATTACATCACACTCTTATCTATCTTATAGGCTCAGAAACTACTGCTTATCGAGCTTTCTATAAACTAAAATGCCTATATAGGTTCATTTCCGAGAATTGCGGCCGATCGCGAGCCGCTCGCGGCTTACGACAAGCGGCTGACGCTCGCGGCCGATGCGACAATATTCACAGTGCGCGCGCAGGCCTACGACAGTCGTCGGCCGCGCGCGTCTGTCACTTAGGTACCTCAGCCGCTTGTCGTAAGCCGCGAGCGGCTCGCGATCGATTGCGATGCACGGAAATGAACCTTAAGAATAAAGTAACCCAACTGTGTACCCCCAATAAATGAATATGATAGGTATTTGGGGAATAACCCTGCGAACACCTAAAGGTATAATACCCTAGGATATCTCAGAGGCCATTCGTTCTTGTCTAGAAAAGGTTCTGGTGGACATATACGGGTTAATTTGATTGATCTACCCTCGTTTGTTTGACACTAAAGTGTTGATATACGACCTTTAGGTACACGGTAAAAGAGAAAATTGGTAAAAAAAAAAAAATATTTTTCCTACGCATTTAAAAAAACCATTAACGTAGCGACCAGGACTGCGCCATACGCTCTAGAAAGAGATAACGCTACTTTGTTTGTAAGGCCGTACGAGTTTTTTCTCTCTTTCACGCTCTGCAGTCAATACTTACTTTTAATTGAAAGGCATCTCTCGCAACTACAGGTTTTATTTTTACCAAAATTAATAATAACGAAGAAACTGTTTAACATGGTACTGGTTAGTATACCTACAAGTTAACAGTCTTATTTATATAAATACTAGCTGACCCGCGCAACTTCGTCTGCGTAAATTTTCACTTTTTTTTTTACAACATTTTTCATTGCTGCTCCGCTCCTATTGGTCGTAGCGTGATGTTATAACCTATAGCCTTCCTCGATAAATGGGCTATCCAACAATAAAATATTTTTTCAATGCGGCCCAGTAGTTCCTGAGATTATCGCGTACAAACAAACAAACAAACTCTTAGGGGGATGAAAAATAGATGTTGTCCGATTCTCAGACCTACCCAATATGCACACAAAATTTCATCAAAATCGGTCAAGCCGTTTCGGAGGAGTATGGCAACGAAAACTGTGACACGAGAATTTTATATATTAGATTATTTTCTTAATACATACTATTCAATTCAATTCAATTCAATTTTATTTGCTAAACATGGGTACATATTGTGTTAGTAGTTACATTACGTACTGTATATAATACTACTATACTATATATAATATATTATATAAAACTTATATAAATTTTATGTAGACGCTCTATTTTGTTATACAACTATTTTGTAAAACACACAACGGAATTTTCTCGAGGGAAAACGTTACAAAGTATTCTTTATTTAAATAGCTACAACATTACACTATAATGTCATAATACCTGTACGACAAGCAACTTCTCTGAATACCCACATCCGTAGAAATTAATATTATTACAATTTTATTTCATTCCGCATACAGCTAAGACCATAAAATAATACTGTTTAAGAAAAAATACATGTTACGAAGTATGTCTTAAAGTTCAAAATAGAATAAACTCATGTCGGTACTGAGTAAACACAACGTGTGCATTTACAAAGGCCGATAGAGCAGTTTATACTTTTTGCTCGCGATCGCGACACCGGTAACGACTTCCCTTGCAAACGCGACGCAAAATGCAACGATTCCGAAATACGCGCGAATACTTCGACGTGTCGCTTAGCCAACCTTTGTACAGACACGAGCAAAAGTCATGTCGATTGTTCGAATACAAACGGAAATATTGCCGACCGTGTGAAAAATGAATATTTTTCCAACTGAACGTCCGTAGAGAACTCGCTCGAAATGCACCTCGCAATTTTATTTATAGACGTAAAACAATAGCATTCTTTACAAAAACGCTCAGCCAGATTGTCGAATCGTTACTAAACTCGTTTAAATCGGCGGTGTGTCCAACGGTCGAACAGTTTTCTGTGAAAAATTACCGCCGAACGCCAACTAAGCGGTGCTTTTAGCCCAGTTTCGCAACGAGCGAAGTCACGGCACGACCTGGCGATTTCCTCGGACCGCGCCGTTCAATTTACCGGAACGCATCTGCCAACTAAATAGGTTGGCCCGTGCCCCGGCGCCGAGAGCCGTGAGCTCTCCCGGAACGTCTTAGCTCCTAATAAACGCCGCAGTAAACGGATTCGCAATTCAAAACTTAAACGATTAAAATAAAATCGAGAAATAGAACGTTGAAATTCTAAATTCGAAATTCAAAATTGGAATATAGTAGAATGTAGTCGATCAAAGAGTACTAATTGTACAGAGAGGGCACTACAATTCAAGTGGTTTTATTGCCGGTGGGGTGAGTGGAAGGCGAGCAATTTGGCGATGTGACCGCAAGAGCCGCGCATGTTTATTAGAGGCAAAGAGCCCGCCGCGTCGGCCCCCGATTTGCATAACGGTCTGTGTCGTAATTAGAAACCATCTCGGACGTCCCTCCTTTGTCCCGTCAAGTCTGGAGGGGACAACGTCAAACGCCTTCTATTTAGCCGCTCCCAGGATAAGCCGTATAATCCTACCGAATTAAAACAAAGTGTGCAACGTGTTTCTACAGTTCGTTTAAGGTTAACTGTATTGCGTTGTATTATTTTAATATTCAAGCAACATTTTATTTTATTCAGTACTTGGTTACAGCGCTGTATAGATTGAAAAAAAGGCTAATTCAATATAAAATAAATGTATGATTTCAATCAAAATGGAGTTAAATAAACGTTCCTGCGAACCGAGAGCGAAACCATTTTCTCCTTACTGTTATCTTGTACAACCAGACGAGTTAAATGAGAATTTTAATTTACCTACCGGGAATATTGTTATGAATACTGTACAATTTTCACGTCGGTACTTAAATGAAAAATTAGTTTCTTAAAGTACCTACACCACATGCGTTGCTTAAGACGGGATAATTTATTACTACATTGTTCATTACTCTCGTATACATATAGAATATACGATGAAAAATCGTTTAAAGGAATTGCTCACACGGAGTGGGTACTATAAATCGCTTTCATGGAGGCTAGAAGACTATGAGGAGATGAGATGGGAGGGAAGTTGTTCATGTGTCTAGCTGTAAATAATAGTTTAAAACCAAAGTGACACTAGCAAAGATGAAAGATTGTAGACGGTTGAAGTGTGCCGATTCGAATTGAATATTTTTTTAAACGCTGTTGTATAATAAAATTTACAATGTCAATTTTAAATGACGGCAACTATAACACCTTATTTAATGCACTTCGACTGACACTTTTTATACATAGAAATTGATATTTCACAGGTGTAGTATTTTGCTTACTATGTGAAAAAAAATACCGTTATGACTGCGAAAAGGAAAACATACGAAATTGATATTAATCATAAAAAAATCTTGGGACAGCTCATACAAGGCCATCTGATCCCAAATGGCAACTAGACAACTGACAAAAATAATTAGACTGATAAGAGAGAAGCTCTCAAGTCAACATAATATCAAATGCGTAAGTACAATTTTTGTATTCCGCTGGCGCTAATATTTTTTTAAAAATATTAACTTGTCTAGGCCTTCTGTTCTTCTATACTCCATGATCGCTTTCTAAGAAGCACAGAGTAACACAACACAGAGGCGGGTTGGGCATAACTCATTAACTCGAGGCGCGTTTACGAGGTCCGCTATATCGCGAGCCGCGTTGGGATAATGACGCTAAACCGATATCCTTATTTACTGCAAATTGCGTCGGCTCTTACGTCTAGTAGGCCGTCGCATCGGTATTGGGGGCCGCTACAAATATCTTGTTACGCTACTTGATTAGTTTTGTTTCGTGCTAGAATTGAAACTTGTGGGGTATAACAATGGGATTTTATTAGCGTTTAAAGAATTGAGGCACGATTTAGTGATTGTTTGACGGCTTTTTCTTTTTTTAAAAGATGATGGCGTCTCTCTAGCCTATTTATGCTAGTATCAAGTATAAATTGTACACTTTAAATACATCAAGACTAGGTCTTACGAATTATGTACGTATACATGAATTTTCTTACGTTTAAATGGGGACACAACTCATTTGAGCTGCTATCTTAAACACGCTGTAGTGTTGTGAAAACGGCGGGAAACTTAGCTGGTATATTTTTATCAGTTTGGCATTTAACTTATAAAAATACATGCAATAGCTACCTACTTAAAAAACCAATGGAACTTAGTCTCTGAACAATTAAGGAAGCATCTAATTTTGAGTACAAATAAATAAAATTGAAGTAGTAATGTCCAAATTACATTTTTTTACTAAATGCAGCGCCAGTATATATGGTACTTATAACAAAAACAATATTTTTATTTTTTTTCCTGTCGGTCTGGCTGTTGGTTTAGGCTAATCTCCGAAACGGCTAGACAGATTTTGAGGCTTAGAAATTAAGCTACTTTTATCATCACGCTATCGTTTATAGCGAGAGAGGAGCATTGCAACTTCATACGGATAAAATCGAGGGCACAGCTAGTATATTATATAAATAAATGTACATTATATTAAAATACTAGCTGGCCTTTACCCATGGTTTTGCCCGTAGCTTAGTTATAAGTTAAGCCAATATACGATTTGCGCACTCAATTTAATGGAAATCTGTAACAAACTTTCACATTAAGGTACTATAATAGACATAATTAATTGGATTACTTCGTTCTAGGCCTTCCTGCTGCTCTTACTTTGTTACTGTACTTTGATTATGATAAACTGACAGTAATCATTTATTTTAATTTAAGATAACTGGCAATGTGGGACCACAATCCCAAATTGGTAGTCAACTTTTTATATAAAAAAAAAAAGACTAGCAACTTACCCTGGCTACGCACACCGATCTTTTCTCCATTCCTCTTAAAATTAGTATTTTTTGGAAGTATTATATGTATATTATAAATAGACCTTCTTGGTCCTAGAAGGTCAACTCATTTCCATATATAATTTTTAATTAAATTTAAATTAATTTAAAAATTATATCATAATTAGTTGCGCAGTTTTTAATATCTTCTAATTAAACGCAGAAAAAGGCAGACATGGAAGACCACAGAATATTAATACTACTTTTAACATATTCTGACTGAAACACGACTTCACTTTGACATTTTAAGAAACTATTACTTTACACATTGTATGAGATGACTGGTTGAAATATATTAAAACTGATAGCATTTAACCTAAAACCTCTTACAATGTTATCCTCAACAAAGTTAACGAACAACGCAGTGAAAACAAAACATTTAGCAAAGCTTTCACTCAACACATGCGCAAATACCGTCCAATAATTGTTGCTTGTATGCGAGCGTTAAATTTCCTAACTCCAACTTGAATACGGACGGAACAAATCATCCGTGAAGTGAGTTTGCAAAGGCATACAGAAAGCTAGCTCCCTACAACGAGCGAAAACAGGCTCACACGCATATAGATGCACACGTACACAGATCTCAGTCGACTTTCAACCAAAACAGCGCAAGTTGATAGCTCCGTACGTGTGCGTGGGTTTGTTATTGAGCCGTAAGCCGGCCTTATGTATCAATGTATTTTGTGGTTCAAAGGGCACGCGTCCGCAACGCAGCTAGCTTCGTAAACGCGCCACGCGTCAAATGCACAATACGCTCATTGTCTACCAATCGATTAATCTATGTTTATTCGTCTTCTATTCAATCGATTACATTTATTCATTCGAATAGGTAGCTATACAACCGTGTTTAATTTGTTTCATAAACATGATCATAATTTGTATCCATTCCTGGGGGTCTAGACAAAGTCACATTAGAAAAGCGATGTCGATAATGGAAAAGAAAAATTTGACGTTTGCGGTGGAGACCATAGACATTTTTTTATTTTTTAGCGAACATATAATACGGCGTTTTGGAATTCGCTACGGAACGAATTTAACTTGTCTAACCTCCCTGTTCACTTTGTTTAAGAGAAGTTCATTCTTGTTTTATCAAGTACTAACTTACCTGCGCAACTTCGTCTGCGTAATATTTCCCCGATTTTACAACATTATTCATTGCTGCTCCACTCCTATTAGTCGCAGCGTAGTGTTACATAACCTTCCTCGATAAATAGGCTATCCAACAGTAAAATATTTTTTTGATTCGGATCAGTAGTTCCTGAGATTATCGCGTTCAAACAAACAAACAAACTCTTCAGCTTTTTAATATTAGTATAGATAAGTTCTAATTTCCCTGTCAACTCTACGATTATTTCATGGCATTTCTAAAATTGCACTAATAAAAACCTAATTAGGACTATGTAAGCACATTAAAACCATGGCCCAATCTCCTATTCTTTCTTTTTTAAATAATCCCCTTACCAAATAAATTATATAATTTTAATTTATATTACAATGACAGGGTAGCAAGTTTTCTTCTTGAAAGGTTAGCAAAATGTCTTCAAAAATTAAATGCACAAAGTCGTCTATAATAAGTGGCAATTATTTGCAACTGTAATTACGGGGATACATAGAGAATTTTAAATTAGCTTCTAGTCCCCTACACTTGAGTTGGAATTCATAATTATGTTTGGTTTTAATATCCCTTGAAATTGTCTCTATTCATTTTTTTGAGGGGTATAAAAATAATTAATAAAGAGCATTAAAATCTAAAGCGTTATATTATTACATTTGAGCACCATTTTGTTTTTTATCAAAGCATATCAGTACATAATGAACATTAAAAATAAACATTTGTAGGTACCTACTTATTTCAATGAACAAAAATATGCATTTTAATTTCATAAATAATACAGTTTATACAAAATATTCACGAAAAGAAAATAAAAAAGGAGGACAAAGCCGTTTAGGCGTCAAAGAATTGCAAGATTATTTATGATCAATAAAATTATTTATTTATGCTGCTTCCACGAAATCTACGACACGTGTATCTCGTACATGAACACGAGGCATCCTCATGACAACTCAGGTGCGAATTGTTATTAAAATATACCCGTTCTTAAAAATATGGCAGATATCATCCGATTGTGCGATGTTTTTTTCACGTAACAAAAACAAATTTGTTTTTTTTTTCATAATTATTTTTAAATAGCATTTTGCATCACTGCTTAAAATTCGTACCTACAGCTAATTTTTAACACGTCAAACTATCTGACTTTAAATGTCAAAAAGCAGCATCAATAACTCAAAACTAAAATAAAATTTAGATTTTGACTGCCTCTGTGGCGAGGTGGGCGCACAACCTCTTGCGTAGCAGTCGGACGACTGCTACGCAAGAGGTTGTGGGTTCGATTCCCACACGGGACACCACTTTGTGTGATCCACAAATTGTTGTCTCGAGTCTGGGTGTACTTTGTGTCCGTGACTTGTATGTTTGTAAAATCCCCCGCGACACAGGGCTTATACCCTTGTGCAGGAGTCGTTAAAAAAAAAAATACTCAAAAGTTGTTGTAACAAGAGGCTGTAGGATACACTATGTATGTAATTAATACCATCTTATTGTTTATCTTAGTGACAACCCAATTCCCATTTCAAAATTAATTCTAATTGAGGTTGAAAACCAATATTTACCTTAGCCATACAATAGTATTTGGGACAACCTGTCCCGCTAGTTAAACCCACAATAGATCATATGACTGCAAACATCGTCGAACCCTAATCAAGAACTAAATGCTTCATTTCTCAATATTATATTTCAGTAAATACGTTGTCCTATTCAGTCTTTTGTTATTCTAATTTCTTATGGAAAAGTCATCAGAATTTTATATGATCTGGATAAAATGTCGAAGCGAGTGTTGAATTTATTTCAATATATTTTATGATTCTTGAAACATGGAGTAAAAACTGCATAAAGTTGAGCAAAAACCTCAGAGAATTTAAGAGCAATATTTTTACCTTATTAAATGAGAAAGCATATTATTCTATTAATACCTTAATGATAGCTTTAATTGACATTTTATTTTTATTTGTCTACTTTAATTTTAATTTGATTACTACTTTTGACGTTGTTTTGTTACTTGTATATTTCAATTTACGCTAGAGAGTGCCTAAGTGCTCACCGTATTAATGTATAACATATCATTAATATTTTTTGCATGCTGGTAAAGGATACTACATTGTACTGTGACCTAAATAATGTACCCATATTCGCAAAATAAAAGATTTTGATGTTTTTTGATTTTCAAAGTAACAATCATATTAAAATCTAAATTTGAAAATATACAGTATTAGCAAGGGTTATATATTAAAATCTAAATTTGAAAATATACAGTATTAGCAAGGCTTATATAACATAACTTGATGTTTTTAAAACTTAGCAACCAAGAAAGTTTCTTGGCAGCTTCTTTCCGTAATCTTTACACTCAGAACTGCCGTTAAACTTCATTTCTTCAATATAGACGTTTGGAAGCAATCATTGATATAGTTTTTTCATAAAGATATTTGAGTTCGAATGCGATTGGTCAACGCGAAACTGCTTCAGTCTGGTTAATGTTCACGGTTAAACTACTACCACGATTTTATGACATTTCCTACGAAAAGAGCTTGAAATCAGGGGAATGTTATACGGCCTAGAGCTATGATTTGGCTACTAGAGCTTTATAATTGACATAATCCCCATACAAAATATGTCAAAATTCTACCTATAGTAGCACCTCTACTAAATTTATCAATAGATAGATTGAGACCGGCCGATAGACAGATTAATCCACAGTTAAAGTAACCCAAAGCAAAAGTTAGTTTGAAGCCCGCTTCTTATATATTATTTCCATGTAATTTTTAACCTTCTTTTCTGTTTTGTTACAGGTCACAACAACGAAATCGCGTTTGTGTAACGCAAGCCTCAGAATAACAACGGTAAGTAACGCGGATGAATGCCGTGTTCAATTATGTTCTAATTAAAATTATCTGCTCGCTAATTACCGACATTAATGAGTTTTGCGATATGAGACACGAAAATTACCATAGGATATTATTTAATAGGGAAAATGATGAAATTGGGAATGGATTTTGTGGGGAAAGATAAATTTTATGTGTTATTAATTTGCTTGTTTGTATGGGGTTGTTTTAACTGGGTGTCCTACAATTTTAATTTTAATTTTTAAACTAAAATTTCACTCTAAATCGAATAATAGTTTCGAAAAACCCACAACATTTTTTAAAATTTTGATGTAGGTGTACAAAAGTTTATTTTTCAAGTTTTTCAATCCCTAAAATCCCCCCCCCCCCCCTTACGCCCAGATCTAAGTGTGCCGCTATTTTGTTTTGATGTTTTAAGTACCTTGAAGTCAAAAAGTTTTCGGAACACTGCTCTATACAACCAGTGATACAATAATACTAATTGCTAGGGAGATACAATACCCTGGCTTCTCGCGTCTGTTTAACTTCACAAAGACTTCCTCCTTAATTATGAATTTCATAATACTCATTTCTGTTAGTAATAAATAGTCATATCCTGTAAAACTAGAAACAAGACGTCTCGTAAATAATAACAGGAACTAACAATGCTCTATGGTAAATATTATTCAAATTTCGAATTCTGGTACATTCTAAATATAAAAAAATGATTACATAATTTCGAATACTTTGAATTTTTAAAATTCGAACACCTTTGAACCTAAGGTCCTTTTCACACGCTCCGGTTTCAATCTGGCGCCGGGTAGCCTGCGCGAAGTGTATGGCGATATGCGGTAGCCTTCACACGTTCTGGCGTCTGTCCGGTCCGGCCGCCATCAATCCGAATGAAGATTGAAACCGGAACGTGTGAAAAGGACCTTAAAACGGATTAGTTATTTCTGTTCTGTAATTACTCTATGTCCCGAAGCTTATCGTATATTAAACCTCTTTACAGTGACGTCACGAGTAATAATTAGATATAATTGAGGGAAACAGATATTGTAGCATTAATTTAATTATATACGGTATTAATATTGAATTATATAATCGAGATTTCATCATTGTCAATAAGATATCACCGAAATTAGAACAAAGAGGAACTACAAAGGAGTTTGTCTATTAAGTAAATTTATAGTAATAATATTATCACAATTTTGTAATCATAGTATAGAGCGTTCCCAAGCGTTTCTCTTATTAGATATGCCTTGAGGTATTTTGGATACCTATTAACCATCATATCTGATATGTTAGAGCGATACACTTGCTAGTAAAACAGAACAGTAGCGTGTATGCTAGTTGCATGCCAGGGGTTAGACAAGGTACATTCGTTCCGTATCGAATTCGATAACACCGTACTAATCGTTCACAAAAAAAAAAAAGAAATGTCTATGGTCAACACCGCAAATGTCAAATTCCTTTAAAATTCTTTTCCATTATCGACATCGCTTTTCGAATGTGACTTTGTATAGACCCCCAGATCCGTATACCCATGATAATTAGGTAGCACGTGCAAGGAGCTGATATGCAAGTGTGAGAGTTAAAGACCTTACTCGCTTTGGGGTCGAGAATAAATAAAGCCACGTAAAGTAAACGTAGGTATTTACTATTCGTAAACATACAGGGGCACATACGAAAGTATAACTAGGCGACACGGGCTTCGCGGGATATCGTTCGATCTCGACTGGTGGCGCTGGCGTGCGCCGGCCGACGCAAGCGCATGGTAGGCGCACGCAGCTGCATAGCTATAGCCGTATATACAGCCGCCGCGATACTACGAGTTTCGCCCGGGTCTGTCTGTGGATTATTTAATTTATTGATTTGTGTTGTGAATGTATGTGAATGAAATGTATGTGTGTTATGTATGTTAAATTGTTAAACTGTACATAAATAGATATGTATAAATTATAATATTTGAATTGTTGCTGTAAATAAATACATATACGATATACTAAATGTAGTATCGAAATAAATAATGTAAGTCACCTACATCACTCCCCTCCAGAGACCATGCCTATGGGCGATAATAATCAGGAAATTGTACCTTCCTACCTGAACGTGTAGTACGTATTGGTTCCTGTGATGGTAGTGGAGCTGGTGGAGCTGGTGGTAAAGTTGCCTCGCGGTGTTCTGAACACGCGTCGTGGGACAATATATAGGCCGGCTTAAGGCGGTCTATACTAACCGTCACCTCTCTGTTCCCAACGCGAATGACAAAACATTTGGCGCCTCTCCTAAGCACTTCATGTGGCCCAGTATACGCGGGCTGGAGTGACCCCCGTAGTAACTCTTCCCTAAGGAATACGTTACTACAGGTGGCTAAATCCTTAAATATAAATGTTTTGTGCTTAGAGTGATGCTGAGTTGGGACAGGGCGTAAATTATCGACGAAGGATATCATCCTTGCTGAAAATTCAGTTACGTCAGTGGTAAAATGACTGACATTGCGGTCGAAAAATTCACCGGGAAGGCGAAGTGGCTCGCCATACAGGAGTTCAGCAGATGATTTCTGGAGGTCTGCTTTGAAAGCGCTCCTTATGCCGAGCAATACTAGGGGCAAAGACTCAGTCCAGTTCGCGTCAGCATGGCAGGTTATCGCTGCTTTCAGTTGACGGTGGAATCTTTCAACCAAACCGTTGCACTGAGGGTGATAAGCTGTCGTCTTACGGTGATCAAACCCAATAAATTTGGATAGCTGTTGGAATAATGCCGATTCAAATTGTCTGCCCCGATCGGTTACAATTTCAACCGGTGAACCGTATCGGGAGACCCAACATGAAATAAACGCTTTGGCCACTGTTTCGGCGGTGATATCGGCAATAGGTACAGCTTCCGGCCATCGCGTAAAGCGATCGACGGCTGTAAGGCAATACCGATAATCACCAGCTGGCGGTAATGGTCCGATCAGGTCTAAATGGACATGTTTGAAACGCGCTGAAGGTAAATCGTGCCTGCCTAAAGGTGCGGCGACGTGTCTTGTTACCTTCGAGCGCTGGCAAGTCAAACATGCCTTAGCCCATGCACGGCAGTCTCTTCGCATCAGTGGCCAAACGAAGCGTTGTGCAACGAGTTTGGCAGAAGTATTAGCACCGGGGTGACTGAGCGAATGCAGACAGTTGAAGACTCCCTGACGCATCTCTTTCGGAACGAAAGGCCTGGGTGTCGGTGTACTGACGTCGCAGTAAAGCTGAGTTTTACTCCCAGGTATGTTAATTTTGGTCAGTCTTAAGGACGAGCAACCTTTGAGGTATTCTAAAAGATCAGAATCGCTGTCCTGCAATTCCGCCATCGCTTCGAAGTCCACTGGCATTTGAAGTTCTTCGATACGTGAGAGGGTATCGGCAACTACGTTGTCCTTACCGGCAATGAACTGTATATCGGTAGTGAATTGCGCAATAAAATCAAGGTGCCTATACTGACGTGGTGAGCAGTTACTCTTACGCTGATGAAAAGCATAACACAAGGGTTTATGATCAGTATAGACAGTGAAGTGAGTGGCTTCTAACATATGCCGAAAGTATTTTATACTCTCGTAGATAGCGAGGAGTTCGCGATCGTACGGAGAGTACTTTATTTGCGATGGGCTCAATTTACGAGAGAAAAACGCTAATGGCCGCCAATCTCCGTCTCTCTGCTGCTGCAGAACTCCACCTATGGACGTATCGGAAGCATCTGTAACGAGTCCTAACTTGGCCTCTGGGTCAGGATGAACTAGGAGAGCTGCATCACATAAACTTTTTTTACAATTTTCGAAAGCCGTTAACAAATTACCCTCTATGACCACCGGATGAGAAGCCTTGACCGATCCAGCCAGCAAAGCATTCAAGGGAGCTTGAATTTGCGCAGCATTTGGCAAAAATCGCCGGTAAAAATTTACCATCCCCAAAAATCGTCTAAGTTCTCTGACGGTTTTTGGTGGTGGAAAGGTTGCGATTGCTTGTACCTTGCTGTCTAGTGGCTTGGTTCCCTTTTCAGAGATTTGGTAACCTAGGAAAGTGACTTTAGAAGCGCCGAAAACACACTTGTTTATATTAATAAGTACGCCGTAGTCTCTCATACGGGTGAAAAGTTGCCGTAGGTGGTTTTCGTGATCCTCAAGGGTTCTACTGGAAATCAAATAGTCATCAAGATAGGCGTAGCAAAAATCGAGACCACGCGTCATTTCATCGACGAATCTCTGAAAAGTTTGTCCGGCATTGCGTAAACCAAAAGTCATGAAGGGAAATTCAAATAATCCGAACGGCGTGGTGATGGCAGTCTTGCAGATATCCTCCTCCGCCACTGGTATATGATTGTAGGCCTTCACCAGATCAATTACTGAAAAAAAATTACAACCGGACAGACAATGTGAAAAATCTTGTATATGTCTAATTGGATATTGGTCGGGTATTGTTCTCGCGTTAAGTAATCGATAATCGCCACAGGGACGCCATCCGTTGTCTTTCTTGGACACGAGATGAAGGGCTGATGCCCACGGACTGTCAGACGGACGGGCAGTTCCATTTGTCAACATAGTATCGAATTCCTGTTTGGCAATTTTTAACTTATCGGGGGCGAGGCGTCGTGGAGGGCATGATACAGGTGGACCTGGTGTAGTACGAATGTGGTGTGTGGTGTGGTGTTTGACGATACCCGGAGTACCAGCGGGGTGTGTTATCTCCGGATATTCGGCTAAAATTTTATAAAACCTACCTTCACCACCAGTAAAGATTTTTACACTTAAAATATCATAGTTATTTAAATTTAATGACGCTATAATATTGACGCCGGTTAGGCTATCGATTAGCTTTCGTTTACCAACATCTACGATAAGACTGTAATGAGATAAAAAATCAACACCGATAATAGCTTTGGTAACGTTAGCTACCACAAAGCGCCATGGAAAATTACGACGTAAGCCTAAATTTAAATTAAGTTGTATATAACCGTATGTATCGATAGCCGAACCGTTGGCAGCACACAATTGAAATGATGTTTTACAACGACGTTCACGGAGCGCGGTCACAGGATACACACAAATGTCACTACCAGTGTCTATCAAAAACTGCACGTTGATACCACGGTCCGTAATGAAGAGGCGACCCGTTGAACTATGGCAGTCGCTAGTCGCCATCACTGACTGCCCACGGCGTTTCCCGGCACGAAATCACACGGTTTCACGCACCTGTGTGCTTTGACACCATGCTTGCTGTGGTACCAGCAGACTGGATACCTTCGGTAGTTCGACTGCGAGCGGCACGATGCTGATCGGCTGCGTTGATCACGTCCACGCACCTTGTTCCGTGAACGATGATGTGAACGCGTAGTTGCAAGTGCGTTCACTTGCCTGGTCAACTCGGACACCTGGCGTGCTAGCTCGTCGAGGGCTGACGTGGACGATGCGGCTGCGACTTGCTGTGACGGCGCCGCGATGTCGTTGACTCGGTCAGCAAGCTCCGCCAGCGCATCAAGAGACAAGGTCGGCTGGGACGCGACGATCGGCTGCATTGAGGTCGGTAGTCGGCTAGTCCAGATGGTTTTCAAAAAGTCCTCAGGGATGTTTGGACCAGCGAGGTGCTGTAGATGACGCAAAAACTGTGACGGTTTGCGGCTACCTAGCTGTTCGTGCATCAACAGTTGCTTCACTTTGTTCTCGCGAGACACCGATAATCGCTTAATCAGCTCTGCCTTGAGTCGCTGATAATCCGGGGGACCGGTGAGAACATCCTCGACATCCGCGGCATACTGACGATCCAGTGTCGAAAGGATGTGATAGAACTTGCTCACATTATCGGTGATTCCGGCTACCGCGAATTGACCTTCGACCTGCGCGAACCATATCGCAGGTTTTTCGGGCCAGAAGGGAGGTATCCGAATACGAAAGTGCGGCGCGGGCATGGGCGTTGGCTCTGGAACGGCGGGGGATGTCATTTTGTACCCTGCTCCACGTGGTAACGTGTTCACTCGTTTCTCCTCCGTGTCGCTTTCGCTTGGGCTAGACATTTCAGATCACGTCGGGGCCTCCAGTTTGGGGTCGAGAATAAATAAAGCCACGTAAAGTAAACGTAGGTATTTACTATTCGTAAACATACAGGGGCACATACGAAAGTATAACTAGGCGACACGGGCTTCGCGGGATATCGTTCGATCTCGACTGGTGGCGCTGGCGTGCGCCGGCCGACGCAAGCGCATGGTAGGCGCACGCAGCTGCATAGCTATAGCCGTATATACAGCCGCCGCGATACTACGAGTTTCGCCCGGGTCTGTCTGTGGATTATTTAATTTATTGATTTGTGTTGTGAATGTATGTGAATGAAATGTATGTGTGTTATGTATGTTAAATTGTTAAACTGTACATAAATAGATATGTATAAATTATAATATTTGAATTGTTGCTGTAAATAAATACATATACGATATACTAAATGTAGTATCGAAATAAATAATGTAAGTCACCTACACTCGCCTTACGCGGGTATTTTCGCTTTTACTCTTTATCATGGGCTACGAAATATCTTGTGAACATTAATGAAATGTCATTTTAACAGTTTTCATAACATTTCCAACTTATAGAAGTTGGCAATTTTCTGAAAACTGTTAAAAAGACGTAAAAACGGCAACCGCATTGAAGTTAGTCGAGAAACAAGTCATTACTCATAATTAGGTAGCGTAAACTTAATTTGTGCAGAAACGTCTGCGACATTTTTTATTTTTACAATTTCCATTTAATTAAAATTAGTAGGTTATGTAATGTTTGAAATTGGAACTACTTTTCTGTCTTAATTATGCACTTTTGTTTAAATTAAGAACATAATTTATGACATGTCAGAATTGTTTTGATATTCGAATGGGATTAAGAAAAAGAATGCTTTAATATTTTATGACGAAGAAAGCAGAATGGAACGGAAAATCTGTCTGGATGAATAAAAGATTCGTTCTATTGTTCGCTGCCGCCTGTTTTCCCAAATATCGCGTGGCATTGATTGAGGTGCGTTCGGAAACCAAACATTCATCAACGGTGCGATAATTAGCAATGGCCGCGTTCCGAACACGTACACCCCCCAAAATTCGATTCGGCAGCGGTTAATCAGCACCCGAACGCCAGTAATAGGTACCTAATGCGACAACTAATTTTCTCGAAAGAAGTGCCCGGTGTTCCACCTTCGCAGGTTTTTATTGTCGCCGCTCGCGATTCTTGTCACGATCCCGTCTCTAGTACTGCCCCCCACCCTCGCCTCTTTCCCCTCCGCATCCACGGTGTGCAGTCATCAAGCCCGAAAACTTGCGAATTAATACGTGCTTAGATTCCGTGCAGGAGTCTCGGATAAGAAAGAGTTTGTTATACAACTTGTCTGTAAGTTTCGAAATGAAATCTGTTAATTTCCGAACGACTTTTCCCGCCCTTTTGTCGGTTGTCTTACGGATGCGGAAGTTTCCCAAGTATAAATTTATAAAAATGTCGAAAAGAATGGGCCATATTCATAGTTTGGAGAATTGTATTTAAAGAAGATAAGAAAGCTTATTCTACATATACAATGTGTAACAGAAAGGTATGGTCAAATTTCACCAGCGTATAGTGTAGTATGTTGTCAGTATGCCTACTGTGCCTACCATGGTGCCGTAGCTGATTGCATTATTATTACATAGATATAGCATTTATTATTTTTGTCAAATATCAGTAGCGAAAGGCGCATGGCATAAGTATTATACCTCTCCTGGTACATAATTGATTGGGTTATTATGGCATATTTTTTTTTATTGATAACTGTTTCATTAATAAATAAACGAATAAAAAAATATACACATACTGACCCTTGAAAATGACCACATCTTTCAGTTATACGTAGGATATCAAGTCTATTTTATTTATTTGTATTTAATATTAAATAATAAGAGACCATTGACTATGTTGATATACTACGTATAACAGTCTATATTTTTAGAAGAGTGCGAGATTTCCGAAATAAAATAAACACTTGCACGCTGTCTTTTAAAAGTTACTTCTGAAATGGGCGTGGCATCTGTATGTACCCAAGTTTTTATGAAGTGTATTGATAGAAACATATCTGTTTTATATTTTGTACCTCGAAGATGAAATTTTGATACCCAAATCAATTCAAGTCTACTTCCTTAAGTAACAGATGTGTAGTAATAATGATCTGTTGTATACAATAGAGGTCCACAGTTAATCTTTATCTACAAACAATACCCAAAACTTTAGCTATCATATTAATGTAATAATTCAAGTCACACAAATAACGCAAGCCAACTTTAATTAATGAGGATTTCCTACACAAAAGGACGCAGCCTAACTTAAACTAAACTAAGCATAAGAGCTTAAATTTAAGCCACGAACGATAATAACGTGTATACAGCCTAATCTAGAGCCCCAAGTAGAGCAACTTTGAGTTCGTATCCTTAGCTTAAACGACGCTTTAATGCTAGACTATAGATTTTGCATCATTTTTTGTGTATATCACACTTCACACTATATATATTATATATATAATATAATAATATATAATATTATAAAGGCGAAAGTTTGTGAGTATGTGAGTGTGTATGTTTGTTACTTCTTCACGTCTAAACGGCTGGAGAGATCTTAATAACATTTGGTATGGAGTTAGCTGAAACCCTGGATTAACACATAGGCTAATAAACCGCGGGTAACACCGCGGGGCACAGCTAGTATATATATAATATTATAAAGGCGAAAGTTTGTGAGTATGTGAGTGTGTATGTTTGTTACTTCTTCACGTCTAAACGGCTGGAGCGATTTTAATAAAATTTGGTATGGAGTTAGCTGACACCCTGGATTAACACATAGGCTAATAAACCGCGGGTAACTCCGCGGGGCACAGCTAGTTTGAGATAAAATTAGACATTTCTTTATAAAATCAGGCAGTACCTACATCATTCTAGGATAACATCGCTTGGTTCAAAATTGTGCCATTTTACCTAATTATCGTTTCATTGCAATTTATTTTAACGATCGCTTCATAGTTTTACGCCTATTCTGTACGTAAGCATGGCAAGATCTTTAATTAAATTGAATTTCTCATTGCTGGTGGAATATTCTATATAAAAGCTACAGTAAATTGATTGCAATCTTACATAATAGAGCAACTTTACGAACATTGCAACTTGACGGTTCTTGTGGACGATGGGCGCGCCCACTGCCACAAAATACATAGGATACAGAAATCCTGCTCACAGGTCAACAACCAATCCACGCACACACAGACGCAAACCTACGGACGATCTCAAGTTGCGCTGTTTCGGTTGAGGTTCGACCGAGATATGTGTACGTAAGCGTCTATGTACGCGTGAGCCTATATTCGCTCGTTGTAGGGAGCAGACCATCTGTTCCTATGTAATTTGTACCACTGCTAACTTAGCACCACTTGTCCGCGCCTCTCGATACGTAGGGCTGCCACGTTTGACCTTACAGACCTCGATTAACCTCTGCCTGCAATATCTCGAGCTCTGCACCTTGGGCGGCTGCTATTACTCAGCGAAACTAGTTCAGATAGCAACGGCTCTCCCATAAACATAGCCCTGTTATTGAATAGAATGACTGCCTCAGTAGGGCGATGAAAGTGCGCACGACAAGTTTACAAAAAATTGTAGTTTTAATTTCCAAAAATAACAATACTTTGTGTCGATTCATAAAATAATATTTATTACAAGTCCTCGTGTTCTATGTGTCCGTTAATTGAGTTTGTAATGTTCTTTAGAAAAGACTGAACTTATACCCTACTGCAGGTGTTGTCTTATGAAAAATATAAGTAACTAATTGTATTGAGAGTCTCGCAATTAGTTTTCTTAATCTTAATTACGACACTCCTAGAAATCTTATAAGCCGGCCTCATTTCTGCCTCCATTCCACACAGACTGTATGATAATATTCCAAGCCAGAAAACCACCTAAGAAAGTAGATAAACATAGCGTCTCAAAATTGTATGAATTAGGATTTAAGGCAGTCAATTTTTAGCACAGAATTTATAATACAAACTGATAATTGCATAAAGCAAACATAAAGAAATAATCACTATAATCTTGTACTAAACTTTAACACAGACTATTCTATTCCCAACGATAATAGCAGATAGGCGGTCAAATACCGTAACACAATTAGTATTTTACACTCGAAAAGGTTTCATTTCATCGTCATTTAATTTTGTTTGTCATTTTCGGCCGAAACTACAGTGATATTAAGGCAAAATAGCACAACACTTGGAAATTTAATTTTAGTAGCAACCCTAATTCAAGCGTCGGCACTATTCGGGCACTCGTCGGCGCTCGGGTGCACTCGGCATTATTCGGAACTAAACAGAACCTATCAGAACTAATTGGCGGCGGAACGCAACCAACCCGCAGATTGGGACTTTATAAGATTAGCAATCCTCTTGGGACTACTTCCCTCTCAAAATTGAAGATCGTTCTTGTTTTGAATTTGGTTTTAGGAAAGCCTTTTCATAAATCTAATTTTAGTTCTTACAGCAGTCTAATCTCCGACTGCTAGAATGGGAGGGACATTGGTTGAAGCCAAAATATGCGCATCGAAGTCTTGTGGGATCAATTATTACATAGAAAACTTTATTAAATAAAACAAATCTTTGTTAAATATACATAGGTACTCGTTGAAATACTTACATCTGAACTACAAATCGTTGTTTACACACTTTATTGGCATAACAAAAATGTTTTATTTTTCAATAAACCTTCAAAAGGTAATAAAGTTTTATATATTTGAAACGTAACTAAATTAAATAAAAAAAAATAATATTTACAAAAACAACACACCCCTAGCTTCTCTACACAAATCGCTACACAAATTGTCGACCTCACATTGGCTAATCCCATATCAGTAAAAGTAAATTCAACTTGCCCATCAATAACCATTTTGACAGTTAAGCCGCCATTTTTCATTGAGCTCGCCACGTTCAAAAGTAGAATCCAAGCGAAAATCGCACAGTCAGAGGTCGCGTTCGAAACAAAAAACGTTACTTGTACCAAAGCGCGCGCAAACATCGAAACTGCATCGGGAATCCCCTTTTAAACCCCTTATATTGCAGCTTTAATCTCACTGTGGAAACTTTTCGCAGTAACTAACGCAGCGATGGAAATGTGAGATGGAATTTCCTCTTCTAACGTTGAAACTGGGGCGGTACAGTAGATCAACTTCCGAGCCATTTATTCACAAATCGAGTTATTGCACCTCTCGCAGATCGCTTTACATAGGTCATTTGGGAAAATTACACGTCGCCTCAACTTTTCCTATTCACTTTTAAGATGTATGCGGATTTTTTTTGTTGTATCTCTGGTACCACTAATCGTAGCGCACTAAAACATTATCCCAAATTTAAGGGTAATACGAAAACTATACGCTCAAACAAAATAATAATAATTAAAATATAAATATAAGTACTCCAAGAAACCTATCACATGAGCATAAATAAGAAAAATGATTTCTAAATCATCTTCAATGTATACAATAGTTACAGTTTTCTACTAGGTACAGATGAATAAGCTGGTAGCAATGTTTTTTCAAGATTAATGCAATATTTCCGTGAAAGGAGCTCACGTTTTCTTAATTTCCTCCTTCAAAGCGGTGCATAAGCCCTAATTTATGGCATCGCATGGCGAATATAAATTTGTTCGTGTTTATCATCGCGGGCGCTTTAATAAACAACGCTTTACGGTTATGCAGTTTCACGTTTATTCACATCAAAATGTCGTAATATATTTTGAATTTAAACCCTTGTCCTATTACACTGTCTGTTTGCAGAATTCCACAAAGGCAAATCTAGTTATAAGTGTAACGCCGCGCGTCCAAACACTGTTATCCGTTTATTTCGCTACGTACTGTTGCCGCATATCGCAAATTAAATAACGTGTTTCGACTATGAATAATAGCCCGGCCCGCCTTCTGAACGCGCCCTCGCCATGTTACAATTTGAAATTTAAAACAACAATTTTATTGTTTATGGTTGAGAACGCACGGATACTTTCAAATTTGGAACTTGTACACATCTATTATAGTATTTTATTGGCTTGTGACTCTGATGTGGCTAATGTTATGAAAATTTATATGCGACTTTCTATTCTCTTTTAAATTTTTCGTTGTCATAAATTTATTTTTATTGACGTTGAGATAGAAATTATATTATTTGGACAAAAGCTGCACATAAGGTAGACCTGTGTGACGTAACCGCTACTGATATTCTCGTTTAATTAAAATTGTTACTTTATGGAAATCGAGTCCACTAGCGAGTACCTTTGAACCTGTAGCGTACCGCTTTATCAGTATGCAACTAATGTATGTAGAGGCAATTTTATGCACGTGTAGAGTCTTTAATACATATAATATTTCGGACGTTCTACATCGAGACATATACGTATATAATCAAAGATTCGTGCAACAAAACTTAAAGCAACTTAAACACGCAACAAGCGGTCAATTTCAAAATAAATTTCGCGCACACCTGAGCGTTAAGCGCTTTTATTAAGCTTTATTAAAACCCTCAGTCACAGGGCGAGGTCCGATTCTCGAATATCGTGCCACAACCTTATTATATTCGATCCTGGCACGCACGCGAACATTTTGACGGACTAATTGCAGGCGGGGTTGTTAGATAGGAGTCACGGCATACCTTGGGGTGCAAAAGCGGGCTTATTATAGTACATAGCGGCTCCAACAATTTTAACTTGAGAGTAGGGACAAATATTTTGGTACATTGTTGAATGTGGAATGTAAGTAACAATGTCGGGCCGTTAGTGTGATGGTAAGGACTGTTTGTATGTGTGAAATTAGTGTGCGTGAGCTTTGTTCGTGTATTAATGTTATGATGATGTATTTAAACTTTATGGGAGTAGAAATTCTGGTATGACGATACATAGAAGTTATCTCTAAGCTTTGTAGAGAAGGCATTTTGGATATAGTAGGTATGTATTTTGTACCTATTTATTACCATAAATAAACATGTGCTGACATTTGTTTTATTTTTTAACCCTGCACAAAGGCATAGCAAGAGGGTTACGTACGCTGTCAATTCGACTAAAAAGAGCATGGTGGGTTTGTGTTCTGTCACGGTGGCCTACGGTCGAATGTTGGGGTGTCCCTTGCGGAATTGGTGTACCCTTCACAGAATTACATTTTCTACTACTGTGGTGAGCAGAGGGGTACTTAATTGCTTATGTGAAATGCTCTCAACTTTGACCTTACTAACATAAGTGTATACAGATGTTGTACACTAACACAGCTCCTAACATCCTCTGTAGTTGAGTTCTTATTTTGGTTTTCCCGCTTACCTGGTTTAGAACAGGACGTTTTATTTTATAAAAGTTGACAGAATTTGCAATAGATAAATAAAAATAAATGCGCAAGCTATTTCTGCCATAAAATATTAGTTTTGCATTGATATTCCTGCAAGGTATTCTAATTTTAAAAACGTAAGCAGTTTGACCATTCGCTTTATTTATTGGAATCCGCACAGACTAGACTTTGCTGCCTCTGCTTATTCACTCCGTAGTTTCTGAACGAACCATGCTGTTGGCGAATTTTTACGATTATTTTAAATTTCGAACATAAAATTCGAATGTTCGAACTTCATTCAAAAGCTGTTTCGCTTTAATAGGCTGCAAGAAATGGCGTCTAATAAATGCGCTATTGCTGTTCTCACTTCCACCAATAAGTTCGTATAAGTACCCCAGACCAAAATATATAAATATTGAGGTAGGCTTCATGAAAGTATTGGCGAAATAAAATTTAACGCCCAAAACAATTCGTACTAGTTATTATAACCATATTTCAGTCAGTTGAGAGGGCGTGTGCTTTGAAAATCAAAAGTAGGTAGTTTTTTTTTTCTTGTATCCATCGCAAACTATTATTTACTATTTTTCGTATTTACATAACGCAAGTAATTTATATTTCATTTTTGCTACAACAAACCCTTGCGTGACGTCTCAACAACTTTTTTAATGTCCGTAAATAAAAAAGGTCGGTCCACATTCGTCCTACTTGAACACGCAAGGGACGTAATGTTTCAATTTTTTCGTCCGATGCTATCTTCATAAACACAACTATTTTTATTCGTATAATTGTTTATGGTAGTCTCTGTAATTTAGTTATTAATTTAAGTTGAGAGGTCGGATGTTGTCGTTAGAATTTAATTTAATCGTAATCAATTTGTGTTACGGTCCCTCCAGCTTTGTCTTTAATTAAAACCTCTGTGTACGTGAATATTATGACATGAAATGGCAAATTCAAAGCGTCCCTGTAATCCGGTTATCGTTTAACCAAACGGATCATCCGAGCAAAAACATTCGCGCCATTTACCAAACATAAAATGGTGGAATATTCATACATCGAATGATTTGCAACATTGCCTCTGATTATACCATCAACATCGTGACAGCTGTAATATCAATCATGTTCTATCAGCTCTCATGAAATCAATTACGAGCGACAACTGTTGCGCAATCTCTATTGCTCTACAAAATATAAATTGCTCTCAATATGCACCAAATTATATTGTGTCATTTTAATAAATGTCAACTTTGAAACGTCTTGTGTGTGGCCTGTCAGAAAACTTTCGAAAGCTTGTCTAGGAATATTTTAAATTTAGAACGGTCTTTTGAATTTGGAACACTTCCTTGAACAAGTCATCAAATTTTCAATTCACTGATTTCGTGTTAGGTACTTGCATGTTAATTTTATAACCTGTACATTAAGGTAGTAAAACATCCCAATTAAAATGCAATCACGTACCGAACTAATAAAACGATGTCTGATAGCAGCCATAGAGTATTTATTACTCGTCATCAAAACTTTATGAGCTGTCTGGCGGGTTGCATCACTGCATTGACATAACTACGTCACAGCTATGACGTAGGTACTCAAGGCGAACTACACATGTTTTATCGCAGAAATATATCAAAGTAATAGCCTTCGCCTGCGGATGACCGCGTTCCTTATATCGCCACATTTCGACGCTAGCCGATGTCGATGCCGTACTGATAATAAATGCAAGTTTTATAAGGCTTTTTATCGCATTCCCGGGACGAAATTTATGCGTTCGCAGCGGTTTAACTGTTCCCACGGTGATGCTTTATCGTTCCGAATGCTTTTTTAATTTCACCATAAAGTATTTGCTTTAACGATACTTTCAATTAATATTTTAATGTGTTTTATATATTTTAATATCTTGCGGATATCTACTATTATTAAAAAATAAACCTTCTAATATTTATGAGAAAATAATGTTATTTAAATTAAATTAACGCTTATATTAAATATTTAATAATTTTACGCAAAGACGCCATTACGACAAAAGCTAATATCATAAACGAATTTGTGTTTCACGTTCAAAGTTTCGAACACAATAGAGATGTGCCGTAATCAATCCATTCTATCGATAGTCGACTAAACTTATCCGATTACACATAGTGCATAAACCACTAGCTCAAATTCTGTACGGCAGTAAAACAGAGCTATGTCTGTGTTGGTTCAACACGGAAACAGGCAGTGCATTTGGCCGCGAATTTAGCGAAGTTATTTGGCGAACGCGGTACGGCCGGTCACTCGCGTATTGTTGGTGAAGCCACCGGCCGCATCGCCAGAACGCTGTTCCGTTTCGTGCTACATAAAGAACCTCCTTTATTGCGCGCTGTTCCTGTGTTTAATCTATGCGTAGTAGAACTAGCAAGGAAAGTAATTCGAACGTAAGGAAATGTATCGTTTTTGCTCTATATTGTATAAAATGGCTTTAGTAAAATAGAAAATAAAAATAGAAGAAACTGTGACTAAATTAAGAATAACAACAAGATAGATGTAGAGATAGAATAGAGATGGTAACAGAAGAGTTTACCTACACTTGTATAGTAGCAAAACTATATAATTATAATAATAATAATCTAATCTTTATATACTAAATAATCTTGGGACAACTCACACAAAGCTATCTGATCCCAAACTAAGCAGAGCTTGTACTATGGAAACCAGACAACCGATAAACATACTTATATATTTCCAAATATAGATAAATAATACCCAGACACAGAATAAACCATCATACTCATCACACAAAGTTTTATCCTGGATGGGGAACGAACCCATGACCTCTTGCGTAGCAGTTGGATACACTCCCACCGCGCCACAGAGGCAGTCAAATATATCAACTAAATACCTACTTAAATAATACTACATTCTCAAATATCTCATCAAATGTATTTCGGTGACAGTTTCCAGTGTAAAGCTCATGAGAAAAAGCTTTCAAGATACTTACGGACCGCTCTTATTAAATCATCCGGTTTTATTCTGGATGGCTGTTTGGTAAATTAAACCAATTAAATTTACGATTATTTAAATTTTACTATAGCACAGATATTAAGGCAAAGGTATACCTACATATTAATTGCACTAGTACGCGCAGTTATATCGTGCAAACAACATAACGGCCGGGTTATAAATTGCAATAAATTTCACAAAGTAGGATAAGCAATCTTCTAATCTAATAAATAGCAGCGACGCCATTACATCTCTAAGCAAACACTACAAACAATTATAATGTAAGCGTCTGTTTTCAGGTACGTTAGTAGTTAAAATAAGCATAAAGTTGTTTCCCCGACAACCGGAAGTGGCGGCCATTTCGCGCGAATCTTGTTGAATTATTCGCACAAAATGGCCGAGTGTGACGTCACATGCGCATTGTACCGCCGTGCGTCCAGAAACGCGGTGTGTGCTCATTATGGCTATATAAAACCACTAATTGTTAGCGTAAAATGCTCGCTTTTTCGCAATAAAAATGCTTATAAGTAATACAAAAGAATATGTGGTAGCACTATAGCCGAGCATTACACCGGCAAATGTAACTTAATTTGCAATAATTTTCTTTGCCATAATTTGCGCTGTAATCCTATTTAGTACTTATACAGTACAGTTATATTATAACAGTACTTAAAGACATTCTTTGTTTAGATACATTGTAACGCCCGTTAAAAAAAACGAACGTCTCTCAAATCAATTGTTGTGTGAAGATTTGAACAAAAGACCAACAGCTACTAGGAGACTAAACTTTTGTGTTCACAGGTCTTTCGGGTATTTGTATATTATATGCTAACAAAGCGCCTTTATAAAGTGTTTTCGTCTCCAATTAACAGGAAACGCTTGTCACAGTACGGGGCCAAAAGATTCTTCATATCAATACGCTAACCAGAAAGAAATTAAGAAAGAAAAATCATGTGTAATCCGAGTTAATTTTACATTTTTTTTTTACTAAAAAAGAATAACCTACGTACAATTAACAGGAAATAGCTTTATTCCACGATTCGAAATGTCAAGATAAACTCTAATTAAAAACAACAAGCGTTCCGTCGATAGATTAATCGGGTCGTTGTAGAGGCACGTCGGTAACAAATATAATAAATTAACTGTACGTACAGTAATCGATCGTGTGTACAATCGAGATGTTGACTTTTCAATTAAGTCGACTGCCGATCTTGTGCCGACAACCGTACGATTAATCAATCGTGGCCGTTCGTCCACCCTCTACCATGGGAGGAGCGCCAAAATTATCACGAATTAATGGTTGCCCGTTTCGGACAGAGAACTCACTCATGTTTTATTTACTCAGTCTCGTTTCGAGATGGACGGGAATAGACAAAGGACAACGTTCCACTATTGATTTATCACATACGGAATTACGTGCCTGGCGTTATGTATTCAGCCTCTAAATGCATTGCAATGAGGCGGGTAAATTTAGCATAGAATCTGTTTACTGAGATAATCGTACAAAACTATCTAAAATTAATTTTGAGTCTTAAAATAAAAGTAGTCATGTAAGAAGCTGCAAGCAGTTGTCGGTAATTCTAAATGAATCCTATTTAAGTGGTTGCCAAAGATACAAAACTATTTAAAAAGAAAAAAAATATTGTAGAGAATGACATAGAAAAAGTTTTGCATATCTTTTTTAAGAGCAACACTCGAACTAGAATACAGGATACAGCGTTTGACGATATCATGGGGGCTAAACAAACATTCAAAGAAAGAGTCAAAAACAATTTGTTGATATACTCGCATGTACACAACTGAGATACGACCCGTTTAGCAGTCGAATTTAACACCTTTAAATAGTACTATTAATATAGATAATGATTCTCGTAACCTTTTTAGTATCTTTCTTACCACATACAAATTTTCATATACTCGGTAACTGTAAATAATCGACTAAATTACTAAAGATTAGTCGATAATTTTCTGTAGATAATGTTTTCCATTCCACGTGACTAATTCACACTTTCCACAATGAGTTTCGCACCCCTAGTTCGGTAGTATCCACTGACGTATTTCCTGACCTGGACCGCGCCATCCCTTTCAATTAAAAGGTAAATATTGACTGCAAAGCCTGAAAAAGAGAAAAAACTCGTGCAGCCCTGTCTCTTTGACAGGTTTTGTCCACAAAGTAACGTTACGTTGTCTCTTTCTAGAGAGTGGTAGAGTGGCGGTTGTAAAGTTATGGCGCAGTCCAGGTCTACACGTCAATGGCAGTATCAAACGACGCATACATTTCGATTCGATGCCAATAGTCTATGCACAGGGCTGCCAACTCTTATTTTTCACGAGGGTGGTGGGGATGGAATTGTCTGACCCAACACCGGTCAAGTCCGAGTCGCTCACACGATGGAGAGTTGCCAATTGAATCTACACTGATTTTAGCTGGTTCTCTTATACCAAAAAAAAATCCTTAACAAACCTGTAACATATTAAACCTAAAAACCCCCCATCCCGCTAATTTCTCACTCAATTTGTCTAAGTGAAAAAGCTCTCAGTTGGCAACCCTGTATGCACGAAGTAGGTAATTACTTTGAACATCAATCTTGACCTCGTTGTCCGAGATTGTGTTACGATTAAAAGAACAATATTCTATTAAATGCTTTGATATATTGAAAGAAAGTTGGCAGTACAATTGTATGTTCCAACTCGCTTTATTACATTCGAAATGTATTGTGATTGTGTTGTGACACACTTAAATAAATAATTAATTTTATCAAAGCTAAAGAATGTTATAAAAAATCCACAGTAAGTCAGAAATCGACTTTAAAAACAGACACCGGTGATTAACAATCGAATACCGAAATTTAACATTCAAAATTTTAAAATAGAAACCTTTTTTTTTAAATAAATAGAACAAGTTAAGGTTTTCAAATTTCCCGATGCGTTGTGAAAAGGCGGCAAACTGGGCATTGTAATAATGACGGCATCATATTTTAACAGTTCTAAATTTAACGTGTAAAGAGGAAAAAGAAAATATCTGACATAAGATTCAAAAGTTGGTGATGTCATAGACGTAGAGAACATGACTGCGCCATAACCTCATCAAAATTGAACACCTCTAAAAAAAGAAAACGCTACTTTATGGACAATACCTGTCAAAGGCCGCACGAGTTTTGTCTCACTTTCACGCTTTGCAGTCAATTTTTACTTTTGAATTGAAAGATATGGCACAGTCCTGGTCTATACGTCAATGATTGATACGAATTTGATATAAACCAAATTGATGTTAATAGTATCACTCGCCTCTGCATGTTGTTAAAAAATATATATCACGTGACAATAAAACCGAAGTAACACAGTAACTAAAACCCTCCTTTAACAGTCACGAGTATATCCCTTAACCCTACAAAAGTCACTAAAACTAGTATTCTACACATATTAAAATAGTGGCATTATACATGATATCGGTCGCAAGTAATAGATAGTTGCGGTCGCCTTCGGATTGTCGGTCGCAACCGCATCGCGCGACAGTCTGCGGCTCAGCACCAATTAGATTAAATCTAGCTAGATGCACACAAACCTACACATTATCGGACAAAGACGAAGTTTCGGGCGAACTAATTGTTTCAATAGTTATTCGGAAGTAATAAACTTCGGTGTTGGCGAATTGATTATTCGGATTGTAAGTCTGTACCTGTGTTTGTGGCTGGATGTAGCTGTTTATTGGTTTTTGCTTTTCCTAAACGTGGTTAATAGTACAAGTTCTTATTTATTTACATTATATATTACTAGATTGACATTAAAAGACCAAGAAATGGGGAAACCAGTGCTATCTAAGATCAGCTTTGAATTTAAATCACATTCATCAGATTTTGTCAAAAATAAAGAAATTGCCAAAACAAATTCATTTATTTATGTATGAAAAGTCACGAATAAACAACAACAGCAACAACCTTTGAAACATCTCAGACAGCTTCTATCCTAATCTTCGAAATTGGAATTCTTACACTATCCTATTAAAATTATAAATCCGAATCATTATTAAGGATGAGCGATTAAGTGTATGGTAGTTTACGGCTCTTTGACGCAAAATAACTAAACAGTACCTACCTATTTAATTAAATTTTACAGTATTAATATAATATACATTAGAATAGCACAAAAGTTATAATAATCAAACAAGACACGGGTTAAGCCACGGAAAAACCCCTTATGCTGTCCCACTGCTGGGCACGGGTGTCCTCAGTAGAACCTACTTCCTGGGGATAAAAGCACAGTAAAAAGCTACTATCATACTCTATTAATTGTTCTTTCTAATAATCTACAAATTGTTCTTTGTTTCTTTTTTTGTATGTTTGTAAGCCCCCATGTTATCGTCAAACATTTTGAATAGTACGTTATTTTTTTTTTCTCTTTATTTAAATAAAGTTCGAGTGTTGTTTAATAAAAAAATGAAAAACTTATGTTACATGCAAAACTTATTGTTTGTCATTCTCTAAAGGGAAAGCAAGTAATATAATAAGCACCTTCCTTACACACCTACATATATCTGACATATGATGTGATTCATGGTATCCGAATGTCCCATGTTGACCCTCAGTTAGGAGTCAATGGCTACTCCACTCGCTCGCAGCACATTTGTCTGCGTTGTTTAGACGCGGCGTATATTCACATCGGGACTTGGTACGTACCCAAATTGATATTAATAGTCGCACTTTATCGAATATAGTTTAGATATTCGCAGGATTTATTTGGTGGTAAAATGTTTTTGTAATATGTGGTTTTGACTGTACCCTACCTAGTCTTTATCTCATGTTTTAACTTTTTAATAATATAATTTGCATCACTCCTTTAATTTGGTGTATAGTATATTAGTCGCATCACTTAACCCCATATCAAGTTTATATACATTCAAACATTGTAAATTTGGCAATTTGAAAAAAAAGGCCGCGAGTTTTTATTGCCAGGTTCTTTTCTCTGGCTTTACCTATTGTTTGCGAACTTGGCATTACAAGTGTTGTTTCGCATCCTAAGTGAATAAAGCATTTTGTTTTTTTTTAATTTAGTCATCGAATCTTTGTAAATCATTACAATGATTCTAGTTTTGAAAAGCTCTTTCTTAGAGCTTATGCCTGAGGTCCCCAACCTCCCCTTGGATCCGATATTAATGGAAACTTATCAATTACTGGGTACCTACTTTGTCTTTTGACCGTATGCTTATTTGCCATATTGCTTGTGGTAAAATGCTTTTGTAATATGGTTTTGACTGTACCTAGACGCCATTCATTTATTACTTAAGGTGATTTAGGGAGGGAGGGGGTCACCATGTCTCACTTTTTCTTACAAGGGGGTGAGAGGGGATCTTGACAGTTCTTACTTAAGATCAAAAACAAAGTTACAAAGTTAAGATTATGCTTTTGTTGACATAAAACCAAAGTCGATTATGTATTACAAAAAACGTTCCATATTTTAATATATTGTTAGTTTAAAAAAAAATACTAAACATTTTGAAATCTTTACAATAGGTTAGTTTTCTAGGTAAACAAAAAAATCTAAAAGACTAATTAGTAAATAAAACTGACATTCAAACTACCAACAGTTAAGACCCGATTAAATTTTATTTTGTGTTAAATTGGGTTTTTTGTCATTAATCATATTATAAAAAGAAATGATTTGACGAAAAAAAATAGTGACGTCATACACAGCTATTAGTAATTTAATTTCCTTAAAAAAATCTGCGTTTTGACATTTCTTAAAGAGTTGTTGTTATGACTACTTGGAAATTAGCCCATTTACTGGGTACCTACCCATTTTGCCAAACGCTGTCAGGCTGTCACTCTGTGTCAAATTGTAACACAGTGTAATTTATTTGTAATCTGCCATGTATATGCACGCCTCTGTGTCGCGGTGGGAGTGTATCCGACTGCTACGCAAGAGGTCGTGGGTTCGATCCCCAGCCCCACCCAGTATAAAACTTTGTGTGATGAGCACGATGGTTTATTCTGTGTCTGGGTGTTATTAATCTATAATATGTATGTATTTAGAAATATTTATGTATGTTTATCAGTTGCCTGGTTTCCATAGTACAAGCTCTGCTTACTTTGGGATCAGATAGCGTTGTGTGAGTTGTCTCAAGATATTTTTATTATTATTTGTTTTTATAAACTAACAACGAATAGTAATTATGACCATTCAACATTGTAAATCATTCCAATCCTACAATTAAGCATAAAAAATAGTCATAAATACAACTAAGCGGGACTTAGCATTGTTAACATTACAAATAATTACAATCCATTTACATTTTTCACGTAAAACTCCCAACTAATTTCTTAATCCCGTATTAATAAAACATAGGCACTATTCAAACACGTTGGAAGCGCAATAATTGTTTAGATTCACGTCGCGATAGTGAATAATGTCGTGTGAACAGCTTTTATACAACCGAAACACGGGTAGAGCGTCCGCGCCGATTTATAGCCTCTATCCGATTATGTACCGGGTTTACAAAATGCACTTTGCATGTAAACAACCACTACCCTATTACATGGCTACTAAAGTCTATTTTCCAACAACAGAATTATGTAGGTTAAGAATATTAAAAATCTTAACGTGAAAAAGTTCCCAAGGCGCTTCGTGCTTTTTAAATAATGTTGGGAACATATTAGCGAACGTGCATTGGAATGTTAGTAATGTGATAACATATTTTGGAGATTTTGAATATGGAATTTTGGTTTAATGTTTAAAATTTTTTTTTTAGGCTAAAGTAACATTGCTTACAGCCAATAGGATTTACCTAATATCAAATGGAAAGTTTAAAAAATATTTTTTTATGTACGGGCGTAGATGTAGAGACAAATGCGATCACAAAGATGCTGTATGGCAATAAAATAATACGTATTGTGAATAAATAAATTTTATTATTTTGTAAATCCATGAAAAATTACAACTTTCTAGTAAGTACTAACAGTCTCTGAGCGAAACTGTGGACGGACGGACGGACGTACTTAGCGAAACTGCAAAGGTTTCGTTTTGACATTTAGGCTACGAAAACCAAAAAAGAAAATTTTAAATCTTATTTCTTTGACAAGTTAGGTTGAATTAAGTATCTACTAATAAAATATTTTATGTAAATATAATTAATTGATTGTTGTTATGATTGTCAGAGACACGTTCTTTTTTATTACAATTTACAATTTTTCGGGCGGCCATATTAAAATTTAAAAGAGCTTAAAGCTTTGGTTAGTTGAATATTATGTTAATTTTACGATACTTCCGTTATTGTGTGCAAGTTTATTAACTCGTGTGAATGTCGTTTAATGGCGACATAAAAAAGCGAGTGTGTGAAAACTAATTCCTATGGTTGACTGCTATCAGGTTTCTTACCTTGCTTGCTATAAACACATTTTATTTGAACACTAGCTGTCCCGCGCAACTTCGTCTGCGTAAATTTTCCCCGTTTTTGTAACATTTCTCATTGCTGCTCCGCTCTTGGTCGTAGCGTGATGTTATATAGCGTGCTTTCTCGTTAAATGGGCTATCCAACAGTAAAATATTTTTCAATTCAGATTAGTACTTCCTGAGATTATCGCGTTCAAACAAACAAACAAACTCTTCAGCTTTATAATATTAGTATAAATACAGAGACAAAATGATAATTTTTTAATGATCCGACTTTCATTACACGAAGCAGAAACATACAAATTAAACTTCCTAATAAAATAAATCAGCATTAAAATAAGTCAATTTGTTTGGGAGCTACGATGGCCCAGACAAAAAAACAGGTACCCACATAAAATTTATAACACGCCTCTTTTTTGTCAGCGTTTAAAAATACTTTAACCGCAACATCTTGTATGAGCATAGACAAGCAAAAAGCATTATGCTGATAATGCCTAGTCTATCTTCAGTCAGTCCTTATGACAGTATAGCTAGCTCATTCCCACTCAAATTTCCTTCTCTGTCACCCACAGAACTAACAAGGCCGTCTTCAAGTTTTAATTACACACAAATTTCCATAATCCAAACGGTTAAACCCTATATTATAACGAACTGGGATACATTCTACCCAGGCATAGACATTCAGAAAATTATACCTAAGGGTTAACAGTTATGACAGCGTTTAGCGGTCGACTAATCCCACATCACAAACTGCCAGTGGAATTCTAATTAAGCCCACCAAAAATGTAACCATTCAAATCCTTTGGGATTAGTTATGGGGGTATGTGGGACCGCGGCCGATGTTTGCGAATTGCTGATTATTATCTTAATAGGATAGCCGGAGATTTACTGCACACCCCACATGTGTAATTGTGCTTCGAACATGTTATATTTAATGCATTGTTGTTTTGAAGAAAATTTTCTGGTCGTATTCGAGATAGACGAATCGGAGTTAGAATAAGACCGCCCTAAAATATAATATCTTGGGAAAACTCACACAACGCCATTTGATCCCAAATTAGGCAGAATCCGTACTATGGCAACAAGACAACTGATATATACTATATTTTTAAATACAGACATACCTATTACAGATAAATTACAGCCAGACATAAAATATGTCTTTATCCTGGGTAAATCCAACCCACGACCTCTGGCTTAGTGTCAGCGTCACTAACCACTACACCAACAGTCCAATTCTACCAGCTTTTGCCCCCTGGATCGAATCAGAATTATGGTAATTTAGATATTAGCTGAAAAGTTACTCTACATTTAATCATTAATTGCACAAAGATTAAGTATTATCTACATCATAAACACACAACACTCTATTATTTTTTAAATATTAAAAAGTAAAAAACATTCATACAAAGTTAAACAATTCTCTCAAACCATAAATCGCCAGTCACATTTCCATTCCAAAATTAAAAACGATTATCTCTGGCGGTACATTTCCGGTTCTGAAACCGTTGAGCTTCGACCGCGGTTATGACGTGATGTTAAAACAAATGGACGTAGTTGGCGAAATTCATGGCATCTCGCTACCAACATTCGTCCCACGATTAGATTGTATGATTCCCCTATATTTTTATTAAATTAATCAAAATATTGTTCTGTCGTTAATATTAATTATAGTAGATATCTGATAAAACATATATAATATACATTTGCACAGTCTGTGACAGGTCAAGTGCAGTTTTAGTAATATTTATTTTTATAAAATTACATAAATGTAAGTTAAATTAACATTAATGACTGCCTCTGTGGCGCGGTGGGAGTGTATCCGACTGCTACGCAAGAGGTCGTGGGTTCGATCCCCACCCAGGATAAAACTTTGTGTGATGAGCACGATGGTTTATTCTGTGTCTGGGTGTTATTTATCTATAATATGTATGTATTTAGAAATATATAAGTATATTTATCAGTTGTCTGGTTTCCATAGTACAAGCTCTGCTTAGTTTGGGATCAGATAGCGTTGTGTGAGTTGTCCCAATATATTATTATTATTATTATCATTAATAAAAGCAAAACGAGATGGTATGACAGTTACGCTGGTGTAGGACCTGTACTGATTTTCTTTATCCATCTAACCTCAGTATTTACTTTGTGGATAGCTTGGTTGACGACAAATATAGTACATATTTGGATAAAGACCTGGATGAAATACCCGGAAGACGCTACAACTTAAAAGATGTATTGTGAATTTGTGACAAATACAATGCCTGTTTTATTTTTTTACGGCTAAACTAGACCGAATTTCGTTAAAAATTGACGTGGTAGTAGATCAAAGCCTAGTGAATAACAAAGACAATTTCTACCATAACAACTACACACCTAAGCGAGTGCAACCTCGGGCAAAATTTATGACTTAATTAATTAGTTCTACAATAACATCTCTAAAATATTCATTAGACAATAATCGTTATCGGCACAACGTGCACTCGAGTGAACTTGGCGAGTTACAATCGAAACTTGGCCGCCTGTAGAGATGTGCCGATACCCGTAAAGGGTTTAATTAGTCGATTATTACACGACAAATAGCTCTGATAACAATTAACACTCAATTTATAGAACAGGTATGAATATTAAACGAATAGTCCAAAGATAGTTTGTAACGGAATAATATTATAATGGTCGGGTAGTCGATATGTATCTATTTGTAATTCAATTGTAAAATACATGCGATGGTAGGTACTGATTCGATGTCGATGCTATATTTATCAATTGTTGTGTAGTAACTATCTATGTGTAGTTATAAAATAAAGAATTGATAAAAACTATATTTGTTTATTACTAAAAATAAATACTTCATAGTAAACCATTGAAAAGAATATCTTAGCTTATATTTAAATGTCGAGCGCTAACTGCGCTTAATTCTTATAAAACACGCGTTTCCTTCCAAACGCTTTCCCTTCCAAAAACGGGTGAATATATTAACTTGAAATTTTGGATCTTTTCTGATCGTAGTTAATTCCTTTTGTAGGGTAAAACAGCACTTTTACTAACCGAGCAACAGTAAATAGACAGCTTTTTATCACATTAATAAAAAAAAAATATTATGTTCAACAAATACCGACAGCGCATTATTTACAACTCAATGAATATCAAAACAGAACTTATAAATAAACAACAGTAAATAAACCATATCCCGAGATTTCACTATATCTTAATATCATTTGCAGACGTAGAGCCAATTCTACTAAGTGATCAGCTTGTCTATGGTTCGCTGCTTACTAATCGAATACTCCAATAGAGTGAGTACATCACTAGTCAGTCCTAGGGCGTACTAAACGTACTAAGTGCCCCGGGACACTCCTTGAAGCGTGATGAGAATCCATCGAAGGATTTAAAGGGATAATGTATAAAATACTGTGACCTGAATAAGTTCTGTGTGGTTAAATATTTTGCCCTTAATCATAAAATGTTTATGTTAAGTCATCAGGAGCCAATGTTACACGACTCAGAACTAATACTATAAAAGGGTATGATGTTAAGTGCTGCCATCATTTTACATTAATATTTTAGTAGTATTTTGGTTCTACTAGCGGCAGGCGCAACTGCAAATTGTAAACGATGCTAATTTTATGATATGTGTGAATGTGTGTTTTTATTTGCAATCTGAATTTCATGATTTGAATCACTGTAAAGCGTGACAGAGATATTTAAATAAAAACGAATATTTTGATTTTTTTACTAGATATTTTATTTATATCTGAAATGTAATAACTTTTGAACCAAAAACCGCTGTACTAAATCAATACACGAATATTGGGAACTGATATCGATATTAATAAAATCGTAAATGAACAAAGGCTTATAGAGTCATTAATACAAAGCTTAATTAATAAAATTCAAACTACATATATAGATGCGGACTTGTTTCAGAACTCCGGTCTCAACTTTACCACTTTGAGTTGAACGAAAATAAATTCAAATAAAACCACACCGCTAGTTCGCCGCCTCACAACAGAGAACAAACTAAGTTATTGTAACAAGCCAGATGGCATACTACATTATCGGCAACTACTCGTTAAAAATACTTTCGGAGTTGTGACGACTGAGTTGTATCCTCAGCTCCTATCTCCTAACTAACTTCTGTGGGGATTACAGTTTCAATCCAAGTGCATTGGATGCGCGGTGAACGCTCGCTATCTCAACCGCCACGCGCCAGACCTCCCCGATCTTCAAACTCCTTATATTTATTCCTCATATTCTAGCGAAAGTACGCCCGAGGATTATTGGCCTGTTATCGGAAGTGGATAAATTACTTTATTACTCGCTCGCGGGGAACCTTTTCCACGCTGTAAAATGGAACCACCGAAGCTATTTTCACGGCGGAATAACGTTCGTTCCGCTTATAAAAGGATTCATTTTTTAAATCGATAGGTATTATTTTGCGTGTGAGTAATCGTTCGGCGTTATGGAAAAATGAACTTGTCGCACCAACAGCCTTTGCGCTCGGCTGCCCGGATATATTTTCGGTCAAGTATTTTTCCATGCCGAACTAAATTCATGAGATATTACGACCCTTATCA